>JAQOOD010000008.1:27611275-28243081 GCA_029633175.1 Citrus glauca
TATACATGACTGGGCATGGGGGAGATGAATTTTTAAAATTTCAGGACTCAGAAGAGCTTCAAAGTCATGATCTAGCAGATGCAGTGAAGCAAATGAAAGAAAAGCGCAAGTAAGATTGTATTCTGCTTTCATGCCTGTTGCCTTTAACAATAACATTCAACCATAAGAATGAAAGAAAAAGGGTTTATAGACTTGTAGTTCTGCCATTTTGGATGGTGTATGGATGAAACATATTTATTTCTCAATGGAAAATGCCGACGTGAAATGCTAATCATTTATGGTAGATTTTGGTGGCCATTGACATTTATGCGTTAATGATCCTGCTTAATAATGAGCTTGTGTGTCTTACCACAAAACTAGATTCAAGGAGTTGTTGATAATGGTGGACACTTGCCAAGCTGCCACACTCTTTTCTCAGGTTAGTATGGTGTGTTTAAATGGGTTTCACTTTTCATAAATATTAGACTAGTTACTTCTAGTGATTATTAGACTTTACTTTTCTGCAGTATTATTTTTAAACAAGAGAAACATGCACGTGGTAGTGTGAAGAAAAATCTTTAACCTACGTTGCTCAGTTTGAATGGTTAAACTACGAATCACTTCATAGCTGCTCTTTCATTGGTGACTACTCATAATTATTTAAGAATCAAATGTCATTATACTCAAGCAGTTATCTGTTTCATTTGTGGGCCTACACACCTTCTCTGCCGCATGAGATCCGCAAATGTTTGTTCATGAAAGCAATGTTTACAATTGTTGTGCACCTCGGCTTTTGTGAGATGCCTCTTTTTTAGATAACTGGTTACTATCATCTAGGTTTTGAGCTTGGTAACAAGCTTCTGAATCAAATTTGGACCCAGTGACGTGACTTTCTCAGTCTTTTAACTTAGCATACATTTAAAAAGTTGATTTACCTAACCAGTGGTTTTGATGTTGAAGGAAACGCCTTTTTTAAATTGTGCAGCTTCATTCTCCAGGTGTTTTGGCTATTGGAAGTAGCATGAAAGGGGGAGAACTCATATTCTCATCACTTGGACTCTGATGTAAGTGCTAAGAAGATGGAATTTTCTTGTTTACCAATTCTTTAAACATATAGGACCTAGTATACCCCGTTTTTGAAGTTTCAATCTTTTATTTTGCTTCTACAATTGCAGTTATTACATATGAACGTCTCTTATTAACTTCAGGTTGGAGTATCTGTCGTGGATCGATTCACATTTTATACCCTTGCTTTCTTTGAAAAGCTGAATATGTATGACAATGCGTCATTGAACAGGTACACGAAAGTAGGACTTTATGCTCGTTATAAGAGTAGTATCTTAGAGTCTCTGACACATAAGCTTGAATACCAATATAAGTTTTATAACCTGATCCCAGCGAACCATCACCAGATCCGGCTGGGGTTTCCCAGAAACTAGGTATTTTCCTGGCTTGGGTACTCTTTAGTCATAACCCACCAGTAAGGTTCTTATGGGATTGTGGTGTTGAGGCTTTGAAGCCGCGACTTCTGTAAAATGGAAGCACTAGCTATTTAGTGAAACTAAATGAGTGTTTGGTAATCAAAGCTTTGAAGTTTGTTAAAGGTAAGTTAGTGAGGGTAATAATTTTCCATAGTACAACTATGGGTAAAATTAGGTTAGCTTCCAAAATGAAGCTGAAGTGTTTTTCTAAACACTTTGGCAACTTTGCTTTGGAAGCGCAGCCGCAATACAGCATTACCAAATGGAGCCTAAGACCCTGAGCTGGCCCGGGATTTTGCCCATCCCCGTCTATAGCACATCTGTGAATTTCCATATTTCTTCAAGGTTAGCTTCAGCATTATCTGTTTTGACGGTTGTTTTGCAGTCTTTTCACTTCATACAATCCAACTCTGTTGATGTCAACTGCATATTACCGAACAGATCTATACCAAAGAAAATTGGAGGAGGTATGGAAGTTCTGGGCTTTTCTCCGATCCTTTTAATGTTTCTATTCTACATTTCCATTCTAACTGGTTCGCTCTGATCTTTTTTTTTTTTAATTCTTTACGGTTGTTTAGGTGAAGTTTGTGCTCATTTTTCACATTTTTCACGTGCACAAGCTGCTTACATCTTATGCTTATTTTTAATTATACATAGATGTTGTTTCGTTAAACCTCTTCAGCTTAGTGGTTGCTTGGCTGAATAATGATGTGAAGGGGCCTTTGGTCTATGTTAAACTTAATTATGGATAATTGAGGATGGTTTACCACACTGCCATGATAAATATTACTAATTCCAAAGCAAACTATGATCACTTTTTGAGGTGAATCACCTCTATGCTTTACAATTATTGATTAGTATTGAAGCTGATGCTACCTTTTTATTCAAAAATTTTGTTAGGGTTGAAATAACTTCTGAATTTTGACTAAGAATTTGCCATTGTTTCTCTCTTTCTCTTTATAGGTACCTGTGACAAACTTCTTTGGCTCAGTCATGGAAACAATACATACTGACTTGGCCTACAGAACCACTCGTTCAAGGAAAACCTCTGAAACAAAAATGCCTTTGCAACAATCAGTTGAGCATGATGAGAGAAGACCATTGATAAATTCAAATGTCCAGGATCAAACCAGTGACACAAAAATTGAGGTGACTTTGCATGTTCCCTTTAAAAGCCAATTATTTACCTTCGTCACGTACAATTGTATTAACAAGAGGAGAACAATTGCAGGATAAACAGTGCCCTTTTACACGTAGGTGGAATGCTTTTCAGGACAAGTTGGAAAAAGTTGAACGTATTGATTCCTTGGTGAACTATGGCTTGATAATAATGTTTCCTTTATTGTTGATTTCCACATGGTTATCGCGGTAAAGGTTGAAGCAAATTTCTCTCTGATTTCTTCCATGTTAACCTGTACATGTATGATGTATCTGCATTCAGGATGATGCCTCAGCTTAGTCATGATCACTTGTGTGCAAAACTTTCCCTGTTATGGTCTTTTTCACACTCCGTCATCCAATGATGAACCATATTAGTTTGTAATCAGACAGGCTGAAACAAAGGAAGATTCTCCCAGTAATTTTGACTGAAAATTTGTTAAGACTGCCATGACTAGATTTGGCACTCGGTATATTGGTTAGCTGTTGATGTGTACATTTTTATTTTCTTTACTGAACTTTGCATTCCTTCAGAGTTAAATGGTTATCCATAGGGATGGCAATTGGATTGATCCATAATGGATATCCACAATATCCATCCAATTAGATTGGATAATATCCATTTAAAAATTTTTGGATCTTGAAATGGATATTTTAAAATTATATCCAGATAGATATGGATGGATATGGATAATTATTAATTTGTTTTTATACGATAACATCATGTTTTGTTACTTGTTTAAATTTAAACAACACTCTATGTCTAATATGACATATCTCCCAGGCTCTTGAATTTTGGTGCCAAGCAAACACAAAACTTTCTAGTTACGAAAGTTTCATTTACAAACTGCAAAAATGCCACACATTCTATGTCCATGTTTGAGATTCACTGTCTCAAAGTGTGGCATTTTTGCAGTTTGTAAATGAAACTTTCGTAACTCGAAAGTTTTGTGTTTGCTTGGCACCAAAATTCAAGAGCCTGGGAGATTTGTCATATTGGACATAGAACGTTGTTTAAACTTACACAAGTATGTTATCGTATAAAAACAAATTAATATAAACGATGCAGTATTATTTAAACGGGAATAATTCAGTGTGCAACTTCGCCAACCACATTAATTACATGCATCGCATAATTTGATTACACCATATGAATGATACTTAAAACCGTAGGCTAAACAAATAACGTCATGGACGGTATCATTTAGCATAACGTGTGTGATGCGTTAAAGAGTCAAAACAAGACAATGAAAATGGACCCATCTTTTAAATATTTTAATTGTCTGTTTTCTTTTTATTTATTGAGGGTGTATTTAAGGTTGAGGTACTCTATTTTTTAAGTTATAGTTTATGTGAAAAAAAGTTATAATTATTAAATAAAAGTTAATAATATGTAATAAATTTTAAATTATAATTTTGATAAAATTATTAAAAATATAATATATTCTTCATTATATAAGTAAAAAATTATATCAACATAAATTTTAAATTACAACAGATAATATTTATTAAATACTTTACTGTTGTAATTTTTAAGTTATAGTTGTTTATTCTCAATTCCAAACGCACCCTGAGTTTAGCGGGTAGGATCTAGTTATTTACAAATAATTCAATGAACAATTTCGCTAATTATACAGTGAGCACAATTACACAGGAGACAAAATTTTATAGCACTTTATGAATAGTACTTAAACAATGAATAAACCAAATAACATTTAAAACAGGGTCAATGGATAGAGTATGTCCATCGTGGAGGGTTTCATTAAAATTAAATCAAAAAATTAAGGGGTACAATGAAATTAACCCTTCTGATTTTCTGTGATTTTTCCTCTCTTTTTTCTTTTCTTTTTGATTTTTCATTGTCTGAACAGAATCAGTGATACCATCAGCAACAAGAAGAGCACAAGAAGAAGATTAGAGAGCAGATGATGATGCGATACAAAGAGGTAACACTAATGTATGCATAATGCAGCTGATCCACTTGATGATAATTACCATATCTGCCGAAATCTTCAACCACCCACTTAATCTTTTTGCAGGAAAAAGAAGCCAAAAAGGAAGCTTTCAGGAAGTACTTAGATTCTAGTGGCGTTCTTGATGCTCTCACCAAAGGTTTCCGTTCCTCTCTTTCATCTTCTTTTTTTTCGTTTTATTATTTTTTTATTTTTATTTCAACTGAATTTTAATTTCTGTTTCATTTTGTTGTTGTTGTTGTTGCTTCCAGTTCTTGTTGCATTGTATGAGCAAAATGACAAGCCTTCTTCTGCTCTTGAGTAAGTTTATGTAATTCTTTTCTTCTTTCAAATGGGATCATTTAATTGGCTGAAAAATTGGGTTTTCCTATTTTGTTTATTTGTTTTGGTGGGCAGGTTTGTTCAACAGAAATTAGGAGCTCCTAGTGTATCTGAATATGAGAAGCTGCAAGCTGAAATGTCAGATTTGCAATTGAAATATAATGAGCTTTTGGCTGCACATCAGGAAAATTGCAAAGAGGTGATTTTTTATTTTTGGATATGTTGATATGAAGAAAACTTCATCTGTTAAACCAAATGTGTGGTATTGTTTGGGTCACTGCTGTTGGTGGAATGAAACTAAATGCCCATTTGCTGCATTTTATATGTGCCATTTGATTAAAGATCGAAAGAAAGTTCAATAAAACATGAGCTTCAAATACTTTATTTTTTTCAGTTCAGCTTTTCCTCTGTCCTGATTTTGTTGCATAATATAGACATGTGAGACAGAGATCTGAGTCTAATATTCTGGGGAATAGGTTGAGCTTTCTAATAGATTGCTTAAATGTAGTTTGAGCTCATCTCATCGCTGCTGCTTATCAGGCTTTAGCTGTGTTAAACACATCATCTTTCCTGTAAAATAAGTGCTATTGTCCCAGTGTGGGCCCTGTTTATTCATTTTTCCTATTTGATTGTGATTTTGAAGATCGTTTCCTCCTTGATCACCTTATGATTCTTAGCTATTTGTCAGTAACATTTCTAGTCTTAGTTGTTGGCTTCTTGCCTAACGAAAAACCACTGATCTATGTTTCCTACATCTTTGTTGATCACGTGACCAAAGAATAGAATTAGCAGATTCTTCTGGCTGCCCCTTGTGACTTCAGTATTCTTGCACGAAAAATGTAATGACATACTCTGGTCATTGTTAGAAAACTTCCAACTGGTAGAGGAAATCCATAACAGACTCAGCATTTTGGAGTTCCAAAAATGTTTGCCTTTTTAATGTAATTCGCCAAATTACTTTGGTCATCCATTTTTTTTCCTTTCTTTCTCCAATTTAGATGTATTGTATCAATCATCCTTTGGCATGGCCAGAGACAGCAAAAAATGGTTTAATTCAAACACTTCATTATAATAAATTCATGCTAGATAACGTCCAAAGTTTTCATTTAAAGGGAAATAGATGCCAGAAGAGACTTCTCATCTTCCAGTCTAGTTTTATTCTTTCAAGTTTACTTTTTTCTTCTTTTTTCCCCCTTCATTGTCCTGTATAGTAATGAAATCCAGACATAGATATCCTATGTGATGATTCACCTGGAACTGACTAACTTGAATAATTTTTCTTCTTCTTCTTCCAATGTTGTTTTTTTCCCAATGAGCATAATGTTAAGCAAACATTTATATATTTTTGCCAAGAAACTAAAGCATGTAGATTTAAGGCATCACAATAATATTTAGTGCTGCTTCTCATCCTTCTTGTTTGTATTTACACAAACTATTACTGTCTTTGCCGAAGCACTTCAATTTATTATTTATGGTGTTAAAAAATAATACATATGTAACTTGAGTTGCCTGACTATTTTCTGTCTCAGTTAGAGGAACTTAAGAATCCACAGAAAAGGGCATCTACCGAAGAGAATAATGATGCTGAGGCGCCAAAGGATGAGCCCTAGGGGTCCTTCTGAAGAACTCGTGTTTTATAATGTTGTAATAACTTGATTTTTTTTTTTTTTGTGGAAAATATGAAATATCAAACGATTGTTCCAGATTGTTGTACCCACTGAATAGAGTGTGCATTAGAACTTCTGAATGTATATTGGTGCTTCTTCAACATTAACGGATCATTTGTTGAGTTTATGCTATCACATGACATCTGTAATAATATGTAATGTTATTCTTATACTTACAATTGGTATGCTATTCTTTGCTTGTCTGGGGTACACACAAACACACAAAGGAAAAGAAGAATGCGAGTCACATCAATAATTTACCACTTCAGAAAGCATCATGCATAATAACATAATCTGCTATGCACCTCTGACTCTTTCCGTGCCCAAAAAATTGATAACAGCATAATTTGCTACAAGAACACAGCAAGAAGTGAAATCAAGACTGCAACCGAGCAAATCAAAGCCTGCAAAAACAATCGACTACAATCAAGATCATGGTTCACAGGACTACATAACGGCCTTGAACTGGAAATGTGAAAGTTATAATCTGCTCACTGCAATTGCTGATGCTGCAAGGCCAGATCTTTCTCTGGGGTCTTTGAGATAATATTTCCCAAGGTAAAGAACCGTAGCACAGTACCATATCGGAGGAAATGCAAACCCCAACAAAAATCTGTCACAGAACTCAAAAACTCTTAAGCAATGGAGTTTCAAAAACCGAAATGAGGACAGAACAATAGTAATCAGAAACTCACAAGAACCATCCAATGCCACAGCCAAAGCAAGACAGAGGCTTGTCGTAGTGTCGGGTTGAGTGTCCGTAGTTTCTGGGTCCTAACAGTGAGAAATCACCTTCACCAACCTGAAGTTGCACTGCCACCTCCTTGGTCTCATCAACTCCGTCTACAATCACAGGAAAAGGTTCAACGTTGGGAAACTTTATCGACAGGTTAGTTCCGGGAATTTAAAGATTTGTTTGCTAAGAAATCTCAAACCTTGCTTCATCATTTGAACTCCTACAACATTTTTTTCTTGTGGGTGGATTGCCATCACCATTGATTAAGTTTTAATAATGTGACATCTACCAGGTTTTGATCTCAATTAAAAGAAAATAAAGAGTGAAAGAATCCAGAAAACGGGTAAAGATTTGCAGGCTGTGTGGGCTGACCAAGAAGGGAAGCGGGAATCCGCTCTTGTTTGGAAGAAACGGTTCCCTCTTTTAAACCGCACTAACTGTCATTATATTTTCGGATTTTCTTCATGTTCCAATCCATAGCCTGGCAGTTTTGTTTTATAATTACTTGTTAGCTTAAAAAATAATCATTTAATCAATTAACAAATTTGGAACTTATAAATAATTTTTTGTGAAGTTATTGAAGTTTGTTTAGTCAAATGATCATGAAATGTTGAGAGTTATTTTGTTACCTTGGATTGATTTTCTTAGATCTTCTTACTTATGTTTAATCTCAATAAGACTATCAAAATCACACAATCTTTGAGTGAAAAATTAAGTAAAATTTGATATATTTTTTTAGTGCATTTGTGATTGCTTCAACATCTAAATCATTTTCGGTTGACATGTCTTGTTTATGTTATGTTAAATTTGCATCAACGTGAACTTAACTACTTAATAATCATGTTATTATGAATTTCTAACACTAACCCGACTTTTTTATTATTATCACTCATTTAACATTTTTTTTATAAAAATATATTTATTTAATATGTTTAATTTTTTTATATAATATTTATAGTAGATAGTCAAACTCTAGACAATTTTATTTTAAATATATAACTAAATAATCTTTAAAATATGACAAATATAATATGAATTAAATGAAAAATAAGTCAAAATAATATGATAATTAAATAATCAAGCAATATTGTCATAGATAAGTTATTTCAAAAACTTAAAACTAAATTTGATACAGTAATAAAAATAGGTGACTAAATTTAACTCATTTAGTAATCTTGTCAATTTTTAACAATTTAGACTTATTATTTTATGTTAGATTTATGTCAAATTCATAGTTCATGTAAAAAATTACCACCTCTCCACGTGATTAGTGTATTTATTGTAAGGGCAAAATTATATTGCAACAGTAATACCGTACTACCGTTGCAATCAGTTATTGAATTTATAGTTATACAATTATATTAATTAGATTTAATGGCTCAAATAAACAATGGTACCGTACCTCTGTTGCAATATAACTGAACCCTTATTGTAAATATGAAAAACAAAATAAAATTTTTATGACATTTTAATTTTTGTATGGGCTCGTACTATGATTTCTTCAGCATAAAATAATATTGTACAACAGAACAGGATGATTAGATTATTAAATAATATAAAAAGACTAGAAAAAAGGAAAAAGAAAACCCAATTTTTGCTTCTTTTTTGTTTTTGTAATATGAAAAACTAAAAATTTTTATAAAACAAGTTTGCAAAATAAAAAATCCGAAAGAATAATGCAAAGAACGATGAAAACTTATCCAAGTACGCATAAACAGTCAAACATCAGAGTCAAACCACAAATCCAACGGCTGACAATCACCCACCTCTTCGAAAAACAAAACAAAAACCGAGCCCAAAACATTTCCTTCAAAATTAAAAAAATTGAAAAATCTGAATAAAAAATTGTAAAAAAAGAAAAAATCTTTCTCGCTTCCTCTTTCTCTCTCTAACAAAAGGTATGGAACCAAATGATACGCAGCAACTACAACAACTCAACTCTTACTTCCATCACCCCACGGCCACCACCACCTCCGGCGCCGCCGCAACCACCGGTCCCTCGCCAACCAATGGCCTGTTGCCATCTCAGCACCAGCACCACAACAACAACAACAATAACGACGGGGGCGGCGGTGGCGGGGGGATGGTTTACCCGCACTCGGTGGCGTCCTCCGCTATGACGTCGACGCTGGAGCCGGCGAAGAAGAAGCGTGGCAGGCCCAGAAAGTACGGGACGCCTGAACAGGCCTTGGCCGCCAAGAAAACGGCGGCGTATTCGAATTCTAAGGGGAAGAGAGAGCAGCGAGAGCTCCATCAGCAGCAGCAGCAGCTACTGGGTTCTGGCGGTTCCGGCTCTTCGTACTCCGGGGCTCCGGGGAAGTCTCAGCTTGGTGGTATTGGTGGGTGTGAATTACAATAGTTTTGCCCTTTTTTTTGTGGTTACTCGCTAATATTGTGAATTACAGGGACTATTCTCAAGATTTGGTATAATTGAGTTTTTTGTGGTTTTGTTGCAAATTTCAGATTTTCAGTGTATTTAGTTGTTGCCTTTCTCGGGAGCGTGCTATGATTTTGAGGGTTTTGTTGCAAATTTTCTTTAATTTGTGTTTCAATTGTTGCTCTATTTGTATTGCATTTTTTGCATTCATATTTGATTTATGAGCAGATGGGATCACTGGTTTTCAAGTATGAGTCAGTGGGTAGTTGGTTAAATATTATTTGCCATTAGAGGATTTAACTGAAAATTCCTTGAGTTGATGATGTTATTTTTACAATATAACTTAACCCTTTGTGTTGTTTGTATTAGTTCTCTCCTGTATCTTTCTGCTTTAGTAGGTTTTTCTAGGTAGTATTGATGAATGCTAGTACTACACTTGATTGTTGTGTGCATCACGGAGTTCAAAAATTCACATGAAAACCTTAATTGTTATGACAAATTATTTGCCTACTAATCTATTTTTTTTTTAAAATTTCATGAGGGAAGTAATTTGAGTCATAGGTAGAGGTCTGGTTTGTTTTCCTTTTGGATTTACAGGTTTATTTGCAAGGATCCGTTAATTCAATTTTAGAAATTTTAAGATTCTGCTTCTAAGATTGATTAAAGATGTTATCCTTGTGACCATTTATATCACTAGTTCTGATGTCATGACTAGTAAAATATTGAGATCTAGTGCATTATGCTGTATTTACGCTGGTTTTCTGGCTGTGAGACATAATGCTAGTTGAGTAACATGCAGACAATGTCATTGCAAGTTGTGGTATTGAGCTTTAGTAGCCTTTTCTGCATTTCATTTCAAGATTAAGTTGTTGGATGGGAAAAGTTTTAGTAAACTATGAACTATAAGGTTGGTTTTCAAATGGCTAGTCAGGAACTTTTTTCCCCACCAAAATAAAGAATAAATAAATAAATAAAAAGCAACTTAGGTTGCTCTATTGAATGTTTGACTATTTCCCTGTATCCTGTGAACCTAATATTTATTTTCACTTTTTTTTTAACCATGTATTATATGATGTCCTTTTATCATTTTCCTCTGTCAGCTCTTCTCCTTTTACCTTTTGGCTATATATTGTTTGTTTTGGATAGGGTTTGAGTTTTTGTTTTGTTAGTATAACCTAGAAAACTTACCAGTGCTCCTGCTTTCAATTTCTGGATGCAGGCAATTTAGGACAAGGTTTTACTCCTCATGTAATTAGTGTAGCTGCTGGTGAGGTATGCATCGCCTGTATGTTTCTAAATTTTTCTCTATAAGCGTTGAGACACACAAAGGACTCATATTTGTCGATAAATATAAATATACATACCTTTGCTCATCCTCATGATTAATCTTATGAGCATCCAGTGTATGTGTTGTTCTTGCTTCATCTTAAAAGTTGGGGGGGGGGGTGCTTTTGTTCCTTTTTTGTTGTTTAAATTGTGTATTTTGTTATTAATTAAATCTGAATTATTCGCACTACTGGAAACTGATGTATTATGCCAAAATGATATGTATGACTTGAGGGTCTCTCATAAGGCAGCAGTAAGAATCAAGTATCAAACTTTGTGGACGAAAGTATAAAAAAGGATATTCCCTGGTGATTCACCACCCTTTTGGGTGGGTGGTGGGGCAAATTTTTCTTTTCTTTGAGTTTTAATCTATCTTTCCTCTGGGGTTGACTTAAGGAGGCTAATGTACGCCAGGAAGATTTACAAAACTTCCCCCATCCTGAAGGGTAATATCTACTTTGAGTTTATATCTATCTCTCCTTCTTCTTATGTTTAATTTGTTCTTTTTTATGATAATTCTTGGAATCGTTTTGGTATATAAATTGTTAATATTAAATTCTTCTCTATTGCTTTGGTTGATAGATTATATAACGGTAGGCATGTATGGTAGTGACTGGTTGTCTTTTCGTTTTTGGGGTGGGGGGGGGGGGGGGCAACCTTTAATGTCTGTTTCTCTCATTTCAAGCGTTTTAGAAATGATCACAAGGTGATCATGCATAGATTCAAATCATTGATTACTGAAGTTTCTAGTATTTGTTATTGCCGTTGTTTTTCTGACATTTGGAAAGTGAGATGTGATAGTGGGAATATCTCAATCCTTTTCATTCCTTCTGGCAGTTAAATAGGAAAAATCTGGTCCTTTCTCTTGAATATTTATATTTGTTCCTCGTTTATTTACCAACCTGAAAATATATACCGGATTGCAATTATTCCGAATTTGATTACATGATTGTGAAAGGATCAACTAGCATACTATTTTGGAACCGTCATGTTAGAGATATTAGATGTAGAATGGTTCCTTGAATTTTTTTGAACATTTTAGTGAAAGCCGCCATATACGAATGCGGTGTTATTAGCAGTAGTTACCGTTGTTATTTGATTATCTTGTCACCAAGTTCACATGCCGAAATTGGTTATGTAAAATGAATAATCTTTTGCCTTTGCTTATCTGTGACCCTCCTGACTGAATAAAGGAACGGATTGAATAGGATGTTGGGCAGAAGATTATGCAGTTCATGCAACAAAGTAAGCGTGAGATATGTATTCTGTCTGCATCTGGTTCAATCTCTAATGCATCACTCCGGCAGCCAGCAACATCGGGAGGCAATATTACATATGAGGTAATTTTGATATACTCTTTCCTGTTAATTTTGTTTACACAAATATCACTATCTGAAATAATAAAAAGTGAATTGGAAAATAAGAAGTATTAATTTTTTGCCTTTTGTCCTTTTCTGAATTTTCCGTTAATGAAAACACGA
Source organism: Citrus glauca (assembly GCA_029633175.1). NCBI lineage: Eukaryota > Viridiplantae > Streptophyta > Magnoliopsida > Sapindales > Rutaceae > Citrus > Citrus glauca. Next base: position 27,623,775 of record JAQOOD010000008.1, read on the forward strand.
GACCTTTCCATCCTTGAAGTGAATGGGATTTGATCCCCAAACCTCTTGTACCATTCCAGGAGATCTTACCATAACAGTTGCGCGAACTAGAACGACAAATCTTCGATTTATTGTAGTTTAAATTTACTGTTTTTCCCCATTCTAAAATATAGTTCGTGGCAGCTCCAATAAATTACATAGATAAAAAATTGGCAATAGGAAGGTTGTTTGGAGTATCCTAAGGAAGAAATAAGTTTATTGGAAATTCAAAAAAAAAAAAAAGAAAAAGAAAGAGAAGATAAAAACTTATCTGGAAGGCTGTAGTTTCTGTCTATAACACGGTCTGACGGAACACATTTCAAACAGCATTTGGATACTTATAGGTAAATATAATTAGTGTTAATTTTTTTTGGCTTTATATATAATTTTGTTTTCGGTGAATGTTTTAGTTGAGGGCGGCCCCCCAGGGGGTTTGGGAAACTGTTGATGGTGTCATGAGTCAGAGGAGGCTTTCAACGACTTATGATGAACATGGTATATGGTGTAAAAGAATATTAATTATAAGCTGCTAGTTGAATCTAAAAATTGTATCATTCTATTTGTGCATTTTGTTTTTTTTCATTAGATATTAAGGGAAAGAAAGGGTATTAGGATTTATTTTGACATCATTAATTTGGGGGGGAGGGGAGGAAAGGAAATAAACAATGTTCATATGAATGACGATACCCAGTCAATGGGTTTACTTTTCCTACCTTTTAGAGCAAATTTTATACCTATGTGGGGAGATAGCTGGATGTTATTGAAGATTAGTAAATATTCAAGAAGTGTTTTAGATTATTGCCGGAAGATATACGAGAACAATGAAGAAGAAGAAGAGGTGGCTGCAGTTAATTTAAGCTGTCGACAAATTCTAAAGAAGAACAAGAAATTCAAATGGGTTTATTAAACAGCTATTTTTCTGGCATCAGATTTTAGTGCTGGATTAGTGCCCATGGTCCGGTAATATGGAGAGAAAAAAAAAAATTCTGTAGATTGCTTCTGTTCTCAAATCTTTGTAACAGAGTTGTAGTTGGTAATTCAAATTGTCTCACCAGCTGTATTTAGTTACATATTTGCCTTGCTCAATGAAAGATTCTTCAATTGATCTTCTATTACACCTGTAAGAATAGTCAAAAGTGATTAGTATCATGTTCCTAAAAATAGAGAATTGTTTGAAGTGTATAGTGGATCTAGAGATTTCAATTGATCTTCTATTACACCTGTAAGAATAGTCAAAAGTGATTAGTATCATGTTCCTAAAAATAGAGAATTGTTTGAAGTGTATAGTGGATCTAGAGATTTCCATAAAGATTATAACCTTCTTCCGATTCAAGTTGTTTGTACAAAAATTAGAAAAGGAGGAAGAACGAGAGAGAGAGAGAGAGAGAGAGAACTGAAAGACTGAAGTTAATTACTTACACATTTATATTATATAGTCAAATTCTAATTGTCTCTTTCAACCTCTGATATTAGGGTCGGCTTGAGATTGTTTCGCTGTCTGGATCTTATGTACGCACTGACCTTGGAGGGAGGACTGGTGGGCTCAGTGTATGTCTATCCAGTACAGATGGCCAGATCATTGGAGGAGGGGTTGGTGGACCCCTAAAAGCTGCTGGCCCGGTTCAGGTGATGTATAAGTGTGCAATTGTTGTTTGAGACAGAGAGGGAATATTGGTTATTAAGCAAGTTAAATAATCAGTATCTCATCTACTGTATCTGCAGGTTATTGTTGGGACCTTTCAGGTTGAGTCCATGAAGGATGTTAGTGCTGGTTTAAAAGGCGATTCTTCTGGCAGCAAGTTAGCATCGCCAGTTGCAGGGGCATCGGTATCAAGTGTTGGCTTCCGCTCACCAATCGAATCTTATGGGAGAAATCCTGTCAGGGGAAACGATGATTTTCAAACTATTGGAGGGACTCATTTCATGATTCAACCATATGGTAATCACGTATCACCTACGCAAGCCGCAGACTGGAGGGGTGGCCTAGATACCAGAAGCTCTGCCGGTTATGACATGACAGGTATGGTTTCACCTGAACCTCTGTGTGTGGTTATGGCGGGGGAGTGAAAAAACTGATTAGCGATGTTCTGTCTATGCAGGAAGAACAGGTCGCGGAGGGAATCAATCTCCAGAAAACGGAGACTATGACCAAATTGCAGACTAGAGATTTACTTTTGGGTTATGAAAAATACTGTCTTTTTCCATAGAAATATGGCTCATAGGTGCTTTGTCGAGATAAAAGAAATAGATGTACAACTCCTTTGCACCCACGCACCTTGTCGGGAATGTGGTAATATGTATGTCTGTACAGATCCATGGCACACTCTTTACTCTTGTAAGCTGATTGCTGTTTAGAGCTTGCGACATAAAGTCCCATGACTATGCATATGATTCAAAGATTTTGGCTCCATTGCTCATGGTGCATGGCACTGGCATGCCGTTGTTTTGGCTCAGATCATGTAAGTGAACTCTAGATGAGATTAAAGTGAAGCAGTTGTGCAACTTGGAACTATTACAGTAGTGAATCTTCTTCTTCTTTTTATTATTATTATTATTTTAAATTTTTTAAAGCTACGGTTCCCATTTTCCACCATTAAGAAGTAGAGGACATTTTTCGGAGCTTTTTAGTTGAGCACTTTTGACTTTGATTAAATTATTTCTTATAAACTTCAACATGATGTCATCATCCAAGATTCTAAGCTGATAATAGGATGATTATCGCTAATGAATAGAAAATTCAAACCAATCACACGATGGATTTAGATACTGATGCCGGCTTATTTAATTTCAATAATACAAAATCCAAATGAAAATGAAGTTGGCGGAGCGTCAGCTACAAAGTCATGCTGCTAGAGTAAACCCTACACCATGTTTGTAATCTATTACTGAAACTATTTATTACAAGTCACTGGGCACAGAGTTGGCAACGGGATGACACCGTTCAAGATTTGTTAATCTCAACTATAGAAGTGAGATGGGAAATCTTGCCGATTCTTGTATCGGTTGTTTTATCGAGATTAAAATATCAATTGAATCTAGAATAATCAAAATATTTATTTTATTCCGAAATTTCGAATGTCCTAAATATAAAATTAAATACAAATAATTTAAATATTCCTTTTTTTAATTAAAAATTTAATTTATAAGTGAATTAATGTCGGTCTTATTTGAGATTGATGTATTATATTTTTTATGAAATAAAAATTAATAATATATAATAAAAATGAATTTTAAATAATAATTTTAATAAAATTATTAACATATAATAAATTATTCATTATATAAGTAAAAATTATATTAACATAATTTTTAAAATACAATAGTTAATATTTATTAAATATTTTAATACTATAAACATCGATTAAATGAGATTTAAGATTTAGAATCAAGTTCTATCTTTAGTCTAAGAGTGAAGCTGTCGTCTTAAAACTTAAATTTTGGATTCGCACTTGAATTAATTTGTAATTTTCTGTACAAAACCAATAAGTTATCTATTGCAAAAATATCGCAAGTCTCCATCTCCATCTCACGTCAACTATCAGATCGGATTAGTCAAACCATTAACCGCCATGGCAAATTACAAGGAACGGTCCAAAATGGCCACGTCGTCGCCTAAAAAAATAATAAACTATTCTTCCTCCATGAGGTTTTAATAACAAAACAACAAATATAAATATTATTGTATGAGAACCTAAAAAAAGAAAGGCAAGATGGGGGTTGTCTAAGTTCTCTTCACCTACAACTGCGGGCCCCGCACCTTAAAATGAATCAAATTATCCATTAAACATCTTTTACTTATCTATTAAAGCCTTTTCTTTAAGTAATTGCTAATTGTAGAATTTTTTTTTCATTTTTTTCATTTCTGTTTTTATAAAATAAAAAATAAAACTTCGACTGGTCTTACCTTTGGATTTGAGAGTTTCAAACAGCTTTGTAAGAAGTGCCTTTTCCTTCTCTTTTTGGCTTTCTCCCTCTAACTCGTCGACTTTCCTTCAAGTTAGAGAGAGAAAGCGCTGCTTTGCTGTTTTATTTATTTATTTATTTTATTTAAAATAAAGCCGAGCCCATTTGAGCTCCCTGCTTCGGCAAGAATTCTCCTCGGTGGGATTTTCCTAATCTTTTCTATTTTTATTTATTTTTCTGCTTTAAAAAGTTGATTATGAATATTAAAAAAAACATAAAAGTTTTGTGATGATTGATGTTGACTACTTGAACTTGATACATTACTAAGTTGTTTTCACACAAGCAGCCTGAGGTGGGTTCTTTGAATCTTGCTCCTAATAATATCTGAGTCTCTGCTTAATCTCTTGATTAATAGTTTTCTTTCCTCATTTCTTGTTCTGATACTATAAATAAAGGGGAAAAAATCATTCTTTTTTTCCATTTCGAGGAGAAAAATAATATCTTTTTTATTTATTTTATTAGAAAATACTCAAATTTATTGGTTTAAGCATATGGGTATTTTAGATCATCAAATGTATTAAAGGGGGTCTATTAGATCTTGAGTAGTTATGATTATTTTTATTTTTATTTTTATTTTTTTGGGTTTTGAAGTTTTGTTGAAAAGGTGAAGAAAATATGTAAATAAAACTTGGGGTGCTTTCGTTGGCGGTAGTATTGTTAGAACTAGTTTTCTTTTAATGTTTTGTTGATGGATTAGAGAGATAGTCACTTGGGTTGGGTGCAATGTTAAGAGCTTTAACCCTTGGATTCTTGCTTTCTTGTCTTGTTATTGTTGTCTCTGTTTCTGCTGATGATCGTGAGTTTGCAAATTGCAACTGTGATGATGAGCAAGAGGGTCTTTGGAGTGTACAAAACATTCTTGATTGTCAAAGAGTGAGTGATTTCTTTATAGCTATAGCCTATTTTTCGATACCCCTCGAGCTCCTTTACTTTGTTAGCTGCTCGAATGTACCATTCAAATGGGTTCTTCTTCAGTTTGTAGCGTTTATTGTGCTTTGTGGATTGACCCATTTACTCAATGGGTGGACTTATTATGGCCCTCACTCATTCCAGTTAATGTTATCCCTCACTATTGCCAAACTCCTTACAGCCTTGGTTTCTTGTGCAACTGCGATAACTCTCTTGACTTTGATCCCTCTCCTCTTGAAATGGAAAGTGAGGGAGTTGTTTTTGAAGCAAAATGTGCTGGAATTGGACCAAGAAGTTGGGATGATGAAGAAGAAGAAGGAAGCGAGTTGGCATGTCCGGATGTTAACTCAGGAAATTAGGAAGTCGCTTGATAAGCACACCGTATTATACACCACTTTGGTTGAGCTTTCTAACACTTTGGATTTACATAATTGTGCGGTTTGGATGCCAAATGAGAATAGAACAGAGATGAACCTCACTCACGAGTTGAGAGCTAGTCCTTCAAATAATTCTCTATCAATCCCAATTAATGACCCCGATGTTCTGGAGATAAGAGAGAGCATAGGGGTGAAGAGTTTAAGGCCGGATTCAGCTCTTGGATCTGCAAGTGGTGGGGGCTCTGATGAGGCTGGTGCAGTGGCAGCAATCCGAATGCCAATGCTTCGAGTTTCGAACTTCAAAGGGGGGACACCAGAATTGGTTGATACTTGTTATGCTATACTTGTTTTGGTGCTTCCAAATGCAGATTCAAGGGTTTGGAGCATTCAGGAAATGGAAATAGTGGAAGTGGTTGCTGATCAGGTAGCTGTGGCACTTTCCCATGCTGCAGTTCTTGAAGAATCTCAGCTTATGAGAGAGAAACTAAGAGAGCAAAATCGTGTGTTGCAACAGGCGAAGAAGAATGCAATGATGGCAAGCCAGGCAAGGAACTCATTTCAGAAGGTGATGAGTCATGGGATGAGGAGGCCAATGCACTCAATCTTGGGCCTGCTTTCAATGTTTCATGAAGAGAATATGAGCTTTGAGAAGAAGATTATTGCTGACACCTTGGTGAAAACCAGCAGCGTTCTCTCAACTCTGATTAATGATGCAATGGAGATTCCAACAAAAAATGACGGAAGGTTCCCATTAGAGATGATGCCCTTTCGGCTGCATTCCATGCTTAAGGAGGCTTCTTGTCTAGCCAAGTGCTTGTCTGTTTACAAAGGCTTTGGTTTTGAATTAGATGTTAAGAGTTCTTTGCCTGATCAGGTTATAGGTGATGAGAAGAGGACCTTTCAAGTGATTTTGCATATGGTTGGTTATCTATTAAATTTGTATGATGGAGGGGGAACTGTTTTATTTCGGGTTTCCTTAGAGAGTGGTAGTGAGGACAAGAATGATAAAATGCTGGTAACATGGAGGCCTAGTAAGGCAGATGAATATGTATGCATAAAGTTTGAAATCAAAATTAAAGAGGTTAATTCTGAGTCATACGGATCGATGGCAAAACATGTTAGGAGGGACAATAGCAAAGAAATTAAGGAGGCACTCAGTTTCAGCTTGTGCAAAAAACTTGTACAGGTGAGTTTCCATGTTACTTTCTATAATTTTTATCGCACAATTAATGATTTTGCCCCGGAAATTACCAATCATATGTGACTAACTTCCTGTGCCAATGCATATGGCATTAGTTTTGTACCGAAAAGAAGTCTGGTCAAGTTCAGATTATCTTGTCTATCTCAATCTCCTGATTGGTTAGTATTGTTGTGTTGATCTGTTTGTAAGCAACCAATATTATGCTGTTTGACTCAAGGATTATCAAACATAATAAATATGATTAAGATAAGGAATATTTTACTTTCACATTTTTATTACATTGCCCTCTAGAATGCAGCATGCTCTTCAGCTGAGAGCTTTATGTATGGTTCTATTGCAATAGTCTGTGCCTGTTAATTTTGCCAACCTCTGACTTTACTATTGTGAATAATGTTAATATGCAGATGATGCAAGGTAAGATATGGATATCCCCTAACTATCAGGGTCTTGCACAAAGGATGACACTTGTTCTGAGGTTTCAGTTCGCACCAACATTTGGAAGAACCATATATCCTACTGGAAATTCCTCAGATGAACCAAATTTCAGTTCTCAGTTTAGAGGCCTTCGAATAATTCTAGCTGATGATGATGACGTGAATCGCACTGTGACCAAGATGCTTCTTGAGAAGCTAGGTTGCAAAGTAGTTGCTGTTTCATCTGGGTTTGAATGCCTTAGTGCACTTACTGTAGCAGAAAATGCTTTCAGAATTGTTGTTTTGGACCTTCAGATGCCTGAAATGGATGGATTCGAAGTTGCAATGAGAATTCGAAAGTTCTGCAGCCATAATTGGCCGTTGATTATAGCTGTGACAGCGAGTGCTGAGGAAAATACTTGGGAGCAATGTCTACATATAGGAATGAATGGAATGATTCAAAAACCTGTTCTCTTACAAGGGATGGCAGATGAACTTCGCAGAGTTCTGCAACAAGTGGGTGAAAGGGTATGATGAGCAAGTAACCATGTTTCTGCCCTGGCATAGTTTAGGTGCCTTTGAGGGTCTTTAATCAGGCACATCTGCAAACGTCAAACATGCATAGATATATCAAAACCTAGAATTTGCCATGTTTGGTATACCAAATTGTAGCTGGTAACTTCTGCTAATCTTGTGTTTCAGTAGTCTGCGTCGCTAGATTTCTTTAGAAAGGATTCTAACATGCTGTGATGAACTTACTCAAATGTTGTCAAATAGTAAAAGGAACTATAATTGATTGACTGTCATGTAAATCTTTTTTCATAAGGTTTAAGGCACTGTTTGGTACTTTCGTCAAGCAACTTATGCTTTCAAACTACAGATTTAAATACACCAAACGCCATTGTGGTTTGAAAGTTAAGGTATTTTTTTTCCACGATTGTTTGATAATAAATATATATTGTTTTTAGTAATTTTTTTGTTGAAAATATAATTTAGCTTATCAATTTTTCTCACCAAAAACTAATTGGCCGCTGCTGGCTTGTGAACTTTTCTGAGAGGGGTAGAAAATATTGGTGATCCGGGTATTATTCGTTGGCAAGGTGCAGGCATTTGCATGCTGCTCAATAAATCTAATGATGGGGGCATGCAAATGCAAACGAATCGCTAGCCAAAGCATGTACCTTTACGCAACTTTGTGGTGCATGAAAAGGCACCATTTCATCTGTTTTTGAGCAAATTGACTATTGCGTTCACAAGAATTCAACAACCGAGCTTCAACTGTTAACATCATTCTCCTTTGCTTTATTTTTCACTTTTTGTTATGAAAATCAAACAAGAAACTGTAAGGAGGATGATGAGACGCGCTGTTGAAATTTGGAATACTTTCGTACGCTCCAAAGTTATCGTCGACGCTCATTATCTTCAGCAAAAGCTGCCGGCAGTTGAGAGAGAGGATCCGTCGATTTTGAGGGGAGGCTGTGGCTAGAGAATTAGGGCTTTTTTTTTTCAGTTAGATCTGTCCAGGGATAAAATTAGAAAATCAAAATTAAAAAAGGGCAAAATAGGTTACAACAACCTTCTAATGGTGTGCAATCTGAATTTCCTCAATCATCAAGACGGAAACCAAGTTTCTCTAATAATGGAAATTGGAATTTGAATGGAATTTAATTTGGGAAATTATCCACCGACTTTTTTTTTTTACTTTTTTAAAAAATAAATAAATTTGGTTTTTATAACGCTTTATCTGTTCATTCTCGCTATAACACCGTTAGAGTTTTACTGACATTATAAAGGTAAATTTATCAACGATACAGTGGTGAACATGTGTAAAACAATATAGAGTTTAGCAAAAAAAAAAATTATATTTTTTTAAAAAATACAAAAACATGATCGGTAGATAATTTATCTTTTACATTTGAGGGTAAAAAAGTCATTTACATAATATTCTGTTAGTTTTTTTAACGATCGTCAAACAGAAATGGATAAGTGAAAAGAAATATAATTTCAGATGGATTCTAAAAAAAAATTATGTATTTTTTAAAAGTCTGAAAAAATAAGTGATCGGTGGATAATTTTTCATTTAATTTTAAGGTAACTTTTGGCAATGGAACAAAAGAAAATGAAGAGGAAAAAAAAAACTCTTCTCTCTTGCCTTAATTTATTGCAACCGTACATCGCATTGGTATTAATTTACATGGGATGAATTTAACCAACCAACCATTCTAAATAATGCAATCTAATCCTTTTAATTATTAATTTCTATCAGAGTTGTTTTTATTTTCTTTTTTGGTGTGATTGATTCAATTGTTTAGGGGATTGGTTCGTCTTTTTAAATTATCACTTTTTAAAGAATTTTCAACTTGATCCCAAAAAAATTGTTTTATTGTAAGTTTAGAGTTTCAAATGATAGTTTAAATTTACATATACTACTTATTTATTTTTTGAGTACTAATACAATCATTCAAAGTTTGTATCCAAACTCATGTAAAACTAATATAAATTTAAAATTTGAATAAAAAATATTCAAGTTCAAAACTAATTATCATATAATCCTATAAGAAAATGTCTTATCTATCTGTAAGGATACAAACTTTGTAAACTATCTATGTCTTATTTTAAAAAAAAATAATGGTGAATTAATGAAAAACATTCACTAAAACAATAATATATAAAATGAAAATAAAAAGATGACTCTCTTTTGTTTTCTGGGCATTTCTATCCAGATTGGGCCTTACGGAAATATTTTCTAGCCCAACCAACAACAATAGGCCTTACATAAAAATTTAGCCCCAAGCTCTCCTTCAACCTTTAACTAGATTTTGTCAGAAACTTAAACTGGATTCTCTCAAAAAATAAAAAAATAAAAAAAAATTCTGATGAAGGAAAATGAGTGTATCATCATCAGCAGGAGCAGGAGAGTATCACTCAAAAGACTTCGAATGGGAAACATTGAAACAAGAAATCGAAAATGACCCATCTCTCCAATACCATTTACTTCCATATAATTCTTCACCAGAAGCAGCACAAGAAGCAGAAAAAGATTCAGATGCATGGAAAAGGTTTCACAGCCGCCACTCCTCTGGCAAGTTCTTCAAGGTTTGCTTATCCTTCTGTTTCTATTACAGTTTCTGCATTATTTTATTTGTTCATTAATTTGGTGCCATGGGGTTGATGTGATATTATGATTTCTGCATATCTTGAAGAATAAATTATTGAAGACAATTAACTATGTATTAATTTTTAATATAAATAGATGAACTTGCGATGACTTGTCTTCAGATATTGTATCATAATTTTTAGTTTAGATAAAAATTATTTAACCCACGTTTTCATAATTCTAGAGCCGCAAAACTCATTGCACAAACTAATGTGACATAATGGTAATGGGGAGCTTGAAACACTACATTACCTGCATAAATTATTTTTATTATTTTATGTTTTTCATTCCATCAGTTCTGCTATGCCACATCGTTAGTACAAAATAGTTTGTACAAAGAGTTTGTGGTTCTAGCATTACCCTTTCATATTTGTGGAAGTGACTATTTTCATCTTTGAATCTGTGAATGACATTGATTTGTATCTTTGTTAGAAATTTCTTGGATTTGAGTTTGGTCTACTCTGACATTGATAAGTTTCTCATGCAGCTTCCATGCTTGATTCAGGATCTGTTTCATTCTTTATTCCCTACTTTATTGGAGTGTCTATCTGTGGATGTAGGAGAGACGGTATTTACTGAAGGAATTCCCAGAACTAGTTTCTTGTGGGGGATCTTCTAAGCTTTTGGAAGTGGGATGTGGTAATGGTAGCACTGCTCTTCCAATTTTGCGGTAATCTTACAAGTTTTCTTCTTTTAGATTCCTTTTCTTTTTTTTTTTTTATAGGTGCCTTGCCATATGCCTTTGAAGGATGTACAAGTAATCGTTATTACCATATTTAATTGGCTATATCTTAAATACCAAAAAGTTATATTCTTTTCCAACTATTTTGCTCATGATACCTGAATTGTAGGAGCAGTTTTTCTGAAGCTTGCTTTGTACTCTGAGGTTGCCTATCTTATTCTGTAGATTGGCAACTAATTCCAATAAATATTCAATAGTTCCTCGTATCTAACAGAGTTTTTATTTCCTGAAGATTGAGCATATCGAGTGTTTCAAGAGGATGTCATGATCTTTTTGTATGTTATAGAACTTTTGAACACTTGCATAAAGGAAGGAAACTTCGAAATTTGGCAACTGTTTGCTTGTCTAAGAAGATTACAATAAACCTCTACTTTCTAGGACGTTTTACCTCGGTATCTCTGTCAAAAGGCAGGAGCTTATATTCCTGTAACAGTTATTATTTACAACTTAGTTTACTGCAGAGCTGTCAAATTGTCATGAGGCAGCATTGTATGCTAAAGGCAATTTTGGAAATGGTTCTTTGATAGCAGATTTCAGTGTAGTAATTAAAATGAAAATTTTAGCTTCTCTTGTTGATGGGGAATATTACAGTAATTGTCCAGCCGTCAGTGGAAGTCAAAATTACGTCATACTTGCTAATCTGAAATCATATAGAAGTATGTTATAACGTGTAGCCCATGTTTGTGAGTTTGATAATCTTCAACGTACTTTAGCTTCTGAAAGACTGCCAATTTGTTGGCCCAATCTGCATAAGATTCAAGAATAGATAGCACGGATGATTAATTAGGTTTCCAACTTGATTGAACAATGGCAAAATAGTCTTATGTTTTGCTTCAAGCCAAAGCTCTTAGAAATACTCTCTGCTTCAATTCTGGTAGTCTTTCAAACTGTTATCATCAAAACCAACTCTTTCTTTTCTTTTGCAGTGGGAATGAGAATATTATTGTATATGCATGCGATTGTAGCTCTGAGATTCTGGAGAGGGCCAAAGAGTTTGTGTATGCCGCTGATATAGGCTCAGTAAAAGATCGTTTCTGTCCGTTCTATTGTGATTTCTGTACAGCTGGATTTCCAGAGTGGTTGGCTTGCAATTCTTGCCTAGAAAGTTTTCAACAAAAGCAGCATGATTGCTTTTCAGGTTTCTAGCCTAACCCTTTTGTTCCCTGTGCTTCATACTTCATGTAATTAACAATGGCTCCATTTGTGTTATGAACTAAGGAGTTATGTTTGATTCTCCAGATACTGAAGAGAAAAATAAACCACATTTAAAAAATTTGTTGAGACAAGATGACTGTTGTATTGGTGGCGTGGACTTTATCACCTTGGTATGTGCTTTTGTTTGCCCAAACATTTTAGCATGCACAACTAAGTCTATGAATTAGGACCTCTCCTAATTTGACCTTTCTTGAGCTTTTAAAGATCTTGTGCCACGTGCGTAGTAGTGATAGTTAATGGATCAGATTTAACTGCCTTTACATTCTTATCTACTAACTACCAATCTTCTACTTGATCTGTAGTCTATAGGCCATCGTCGGGTATCCTAAGATTTGCTTTCGTTTTCTTGACCAAATCTCCTTACTAGCGCCTCACCAGAACTTCCCTGATTTTCAGCCCTGAGATTCCTACTTTAATTTGTAAAAGAAATTTATGGAAAAAATTTACATGGCTTTCAATATGATGTTACATTATGTATCAGATATTCACACTATCAGCAGTACCCCTCCAAAGGATGCCAACGGCCATCAGAGAGTGCTACACTGTCTTGAAGCCTGGTGGTCTTCTCCTTTTTAGGGATTACGGTATAAACCACTATATTACAAAATTAGTTTCTGCAGGAGGCTTTTGATATGTCTTGCTGTTAGATATAATCAGTACGTCCAGCTCTTAACAACAAATATTCTGTATAATAAACTTAGGCCTATATGACATGACCATGCTGCGATTCAAGCCAGAACAAAGAGTGGAGTTCAGGGAGTATATGCGATCAGATGGAACCCGTTCTTATTTCTTCACTATTGATTCTGTCAGGAACCTTTTTGTCAATGCAGGCTTCATTGAGGTATAAATTTCTTGCTATTGGGTTGTTATAAAGGGCAGTATTTGTTTGCAATGCTGCATAGTTTGCATGGTAAATCTCAGTTTTGATTCTTATCTGTGTTAATTCCGCCAACTTCTTAAAACTAAACAAAGATTTAGAATTTCTTCTAGTCAGTTTTACTCAAGAAATAAGTGACCATAGGCTGCTCCTGCAGGTTGAACTTGAATATTGCTGTGTCAAGTCAGTGAATCATGGAAAGGGGAAGAGCATGCGGAGGGTTTGGGTTCACGGGAAGTTCCGAAAGCCTCTGTGAAGTATTTTTGTCCAGATAGCTCTTGTTGAGTTACTGTCTGAAGAGGGTTTGTGAGTATAGCTCAAAATTATTCCCACACCTATACTCCCGATTTTACCGACGGATATATATATAAAAAGATACAGATTTCAATACAATGATTATTAAAATATGTATTTTTTGTATTTTAATAACATCGTTATATATAGAGAGAAGGAAAATATAATTTCTTCCAACAATAACATAATAATACAACAGCTAGTCCATGATAGACTTGAACATCAATCTACAGATAATATACATTACAATAAATAGTTGAACAGACCATTTACTTTTTCTATTTTACACTGATAAATAAGAAGAAAAAATGCACCAGAGACACTGTTAAAGAGCATCAAAGAGACATATATCTACTTTCACTAGTAGTTGAAAAAAAAATTATCCACCTCCACTCACTAGAACCAGCACTCACTCGCCACCACGAGGCAACACAAGCTATGGTGGATTTTATATTTTTAGTGTTGGTCTGTAAAGGGCTTTGGGCTGGAGTAGCCTTAGTCCAAGCCCATTTGATAAGTTGTTCTATCTAGGCTTTTGTAATCTTTTTGGGGTCGGATTAATGTTGGCCCAACCCATTTTATACCTCCAATCGAGCGATAATAAGTACAATGTTTATCTTGGCAATACACTTAAAAAACTTGAGATTTAAAGTTTTCTCTTCAAATTATATAATATATGATATGTCACCTAGTGATAAGTTATGATTAACAATCACAATATTAATAAGTTATTTTATTACACGCAGGTCGACTTAAGTAGTTTTGGGCTGTTAGAGGCCTTAGGCAAAAATTTATAATTGGGCTATGATTATTTGAATCCATTAAATTTCTCATTACATCATTTTTTGGAATTAAAAATTTTTATTGTGAAAATTTATCTTGATCAATTACTTGTTTGACCTTATTCTCTTTCCTTTCAGCTCCTTTCCTTATTAAAAATATATTGTGATATATGAAGTATACATTACTAACTACTTAATTGATAACTCATTATTTATGATGACTTTGAAATAAAAAATTTGGAATGTCTATCATTACTGATTGCATTTAGCAAACAAAATTGTTCAACAAATTAACAAATTTAGCCATATTGTAATATTAAAAAATCAAAGGACCGGTACCCATCATGGAAAAATCAAAAAGAAAAGTTTCTATACCACTTAGAATGTATTAGAAAAATTTTTTGGTCAATTAAATATCAGAAGCACAAAATTTGAATGATAATAATAGGTTAGAACTGATAATGTTATATTGAAAAGTAAGAGAAAAGACAAAGTTAATTTAGAAAGAAAGAATAAAGAAGAAAAATTGAAAGTGAAACAAACTAGTTTAGGCTTTGATCATCGTTACAGTAGAGAAAGAAAATAGTTAATCTAGGCTAATTTTGCGATTTTTGAGACTATGTGAATTAAAATAATAAGTTATAATTTGATAATTATTTTAATTAAAAAATAGGTGTTGAAAATAAATTAATAGGTTCAAATAACCCTATCCATTATTCTTAGGCCTTTTATAATTTAATATTGTAATTTAATGTACTAAATAATAGGAAAACAAAAATAATCTCAACAGCAAAAAAAAAAGGCTCACTAAAAACATTGGACAATAAAAATAGTGAACTAATGGATTGTGATTGCAACGTTCTCAAATATTCGTTGTACTTAAAGCATGTATTCTAATTTCCAAGTGATAATATGTTCAAGGATATTTGAAATTAGGGACTTGTTTGAGGTAAATAGAAATAAGTCAATAACCAATACAAAAAAAAATTATAGAACAATTTCAATGAGACCATCCAATAAATATTGGTGACGTATTTCAAATGATTTTTCTCTTTTTATTATGACTGATCAATTTTAAAATAATTGCTTATATATGTCACAATTTTACTAGACGGACATATAAATGAGACGTAATTATCTGTGACTTTGTTCCATCTAAGTTTTTCTCCAGTATAAAAAAGAGAAACTTCAGTCAGATACTAAATAAATGAATGATAATTATAAATTGATAACACATGACTTAAATAATATAAATTTTTGAAGAGAATTATTAAAAAAAGGAGCTTTTAAGTTATATTCAATGTAACTTATACAACTCTTATGAACCACACAAATTATGGATTCTATAATTTTATGTGTTTCACATGAGTTGTGTAAGTTATATTGAATGTAAATTAACATTTGTCTTGAAAAATTCACTTCATGAAAACCGTATTTATTTATACACAAAAGAAACGCATGTTCCATAAAAAAAATTTGAAACGGGCCAATGCAGATCCAGTAGTGCTAAAAAGCATGCATTGGATTTGGATTTCTTACAAAACTGAACCGACCGAAGTGTGAGCTAATATTCGGGCGGGTCTTAGGGTCTAAAAACGCTCGCATGGTGCCGCGTGTCGGCGCCCCAGTTCTTCAACGGTCAAAAAGTCAACTATTTCGGTTCCCTAAATGGGCCCCACCTCTTCGGAAATTGCTACCAGCTCAGTTCTTGTCGTTTCCCTATGTTTGTCCGCTTTGTTTTGCATCAAAATATCAGAGACAGCCCTAGAGTTTTATACATTATACCTACGTCCACTAATTTTTTTATTTATTTATAATTCACGCCCCATTTTACTTTTTTTACAGAGGTATTTCTTTCATTTTTTAAAGGATACGAGGACCTAAATGCATTTGTAAAATTTATATATAAGGAGTTTTTTGAACATAGTTTAAAATTTTTTTATTTTATCTATCCCATTAATATTCGAGTAATATATCTATTCTATCCGCATTATGTCTATTTTCATATTAGATTATATGTTTCCCCACCAACACAGAAGGAATATATCTACTTTAATCATATTTATGGTGGAAGAGATGTTTACTGCAATGCAAATTATGAGAAGGGAATAGGTCGAGTATAGTGATGGGGACTCAAAACTTTCACGAGCCTAGTTGCAGATTCTAGAAATTTAAATTCATAGAATTGTAGTGTAAACTTGCCAAGGCTACTGAATTAAAAAAATTTGCGCCTGTAAAAACAAGATCTACGCGATACAACTTAAAAAATCTACATGAATAAAAAATGAGAACTACCCCATTTATAAATATTTCCAATAGAGGGAATTGAGTCTTCATAGGAGACTCAAACCCTCACTTTCATTTTTTAATAAGTATTTTGATACATATATGTTATATATTTGAAAGTATTTTAACCAAATTAACCAAAGTTTTAAGTTAATTCGAATAAGCATAGATTAGAACTTAGTTCATCTGATAATGTAATGTGATGAGATAGTGATATCCCTAATAAGAAATTTTAGGGTTTTTCGCCTCTGCTGATTTTTTTTTTGGTTATTACTATTGACGTTCGAATGTTTCTATCACTCTTAATTGCGTTAAGAAGCATCCAAAATTACTGACTTATAAAATTTCAATTTCAAATGAATAATAATTTAAGATATCTATCAAAAGTACTAGTTAAGAAAAACGTGCATATATATACTGCCAGCTACGATGATGAACTTGAAAAATAATTCATTTTATTTTTATGTTAACTAACAAAATAATAAAAATTAGTAAATGGACACAGAGCCATATGACACTGTAATAATTTCATTGTTTTGACTCATTTAGTAGAGTAAACTAGATATATTTGTTTAACTAATACACTTGTTTATTAATTATATATAATTGGAGGATTTTCAAGGACATTTCACTTGCTAGAAACATGAACTGATCAAAAATTGCTTATTAATATAATTTATAGCCATCAGCTTCTGTCTAAAATGTGTACCACACTGTGATTGGTAACTCAACTCAAGATGATAAACCAAAGCTGAGATAATGATGCACAAACTCAAAAGAGAGTTAGGTCGAATGGCGCCTAATCAGATTAAGACTACGTGTAATCCACGGCAAGTCCATGCAGTTGCAAAAAATATTTTATCAGATGATCAGGACTTGAAAAGTAAGAACAAACAAACACATGCTCGCTATTTTCTCTATTGCTGATGTATGATTCCCCATTGTTAATTAATTAATTAATTAATCAGAACTAGTAGTCTTCTTGTTAATTAGACATCAACTTAAGCTTTATTGGTGGTCCATATTTCCTTAATGCTGATTTCCCGGATTCCTTTTCAAAGTAATATAATTAATTAGCAAGTGTTAAGACTTTTACATGTAGCTAGGGCTTGCTTTGCGCTTGCATATGTTGGTAAAATCCACACTCGGACAATGTAATAAGAAAAAGGAGAAGCTACATATCTTAATTAGAAATTAATCATGGTGATTAGATTAATTATTCGACTCGAGGTTGGGTCCATCTACATGTATCGTTACTTTACCATTAGATTAATGTTAAATATATTTGGGTAAGATTAGCAAGGACATGTGAATCCATGTGAAGAGGGTCCTTTATGTTGCTAAGAGACTCTCTGGATATGCTTTGAGTGTGTGAAGAAAACATCCTTTCTAGATGAAAATTACGTCGAATTTAGCCATAAAGTTGTATTTATAATGTTCTTTTCTTCAACCATGGTTCTGTCTATGTTTTTTTTTCTTATTGAAATGCCATGGTTGATTGTACATGCTTGTAGGATATCATTATGGAAGTTAATTATGTACAAGGTTCTTTTACTACATTATTAATTTATAATTCAGATCTAATCTTGTAAGTCGAGGGTAGGGTTGTCAAAATAACCCGGACCCGGCCCGGACGAACCCGGATAATCCGGGCCGGGTTCAATATTAAAGAATCCGGGTCCGGAATTAATTTTTAGAACCCGGATGTATCCAGGTCCGGATCCAGGTTTAGGTTAATCCGGACATCCGGAACCCGGACCCGGATATTTAATTTTAATATTATTTTTTAAATTAATTTTATTAATTAATTTAGATATATTATTGCTTAAAAATATATTAATTTTTATTTTTAGAATTTTAAAAATTAATATTAATTTATTAATCCGGGTTCAAAACCCGGAATCTGAAAACCCGGATTTTTCAGGGTTGAACCCGGACCCGGACCCGGATGAAAAAATCCGGGTTAAAATCCGAGTCCGAAAAAGAGAAAATCATGTCCGGGTCCGGATCCGAAAAAACAAAACCCGAACCCAGACCCAGATTTTGCCATCCCTAGTCGAGGGCGTAATAGTGCCGAAATTAAACAATGTTAAGATTTACATTGTTATATAGATTTTTTCCATGTTTTGACATTGATACTTGGTTGACAATATAACATTCATGCAATTGAGATGTTAGAGGATTTAATAGTGCCGAAATTAATTAATAAAAACATAAATAATTATAAATTTAAAAATGAAAAGAGGGTGGGTAAAATCCAAATTTATTTTTTAACATTACCTCTCACAAGATTCGAAATTAGGTAGTGAACTAAAGAAAAGCTGCTTTAAAAGCACTCGATCAAACCCCTCACATACTTAAGGAAGAAATAAAAAGCTTAGTCAATTAACAATTTCTATAGGTCATGAAATAAATATCACTAATTTATATTAAATTACTAATTTTAGATGATGATTAGAAATATTTAATAGAGTCCGGTAAAAATATGGAAAAGTAATAACATATTAAGGCTTCTCTATTCTCTTCCAAAGATCATGGACATATAGTTATATGCCCAGGAATAAGTTTTCTTGATGTTTCATTTCTAGCCAGTGATGGGAAATATATATAATCAAGCTATATATTAAAGAATTAGAGGCAAAGAGCTTGTGAAAACCCTAAATATTTGCAAGCATAATAATAGCAACTACTTGCCCTTAAAGATCACCAGAAGCTCAAAATTTGCTGCTATGCCCCATTAAAAATTAATGGTGAGAATAGAAGTATAGATGTGTCTCATCATTGTCACCTCCTCTTCACCAAAACCTCCACTAACAGAACGGCTTTGTTCATCTTTTAGAATTATTTTTCTCAAAGCATTTAAACATCTCTCAATTTTTTAATAGCCTTCTTAAGTGCATGGAACGTGCCTCGACTTTTTGAGTGACAGTTCTTTATTTTTTAAATAACTTTTGAGTTTCTGTACACAAAGTCACCTCAAGTATTTCGTTTTAATAATGGGCTGCTTAGTTAATTTATTAATCAAACTAATATTTTAGTTGCTCCCTCAACTAGATGATCAACTAGAAAAATATAAAGACGAATGTGAGACACACACACACACACATATATATATATATATATATAGGAATATGAATTTAATTAAAGTTAAGAAAAATTATTAAGTTGTGTGGTTAATAATTTTTTTGGATATTAACAAATTAAGGATCCTAAATTAGATCAACATTAACTTTATATATGTGTGTTTATAATTTTTTTCCTGACACTTTTTTTATATTTTTATGTGAACATGTTATTAAACTATATAATTTATAAGTGTTATAATTAATTATTTCTGCGTGAAAAAGAAAATGATGACTCTGGTTATATATATAAGTTTGACTTATATACAAAGATTATTGATTAAACTGAACTAATTAAACCTGAAAATTCGCAATTAGTTACACAAATTAGGTGTTTTTCTTGATCATATGAAGAAGGTTAGTCCCCTATTTCGTTCTAATATGTTTTCAGAATTTGCCATTGAATCGCATGAAGGTTATATGGCGGTTGTTAATTGTTAGAAAACCAATAAATGCCACATGTTGACAAGTAGCAGAAGATTGAAACTTGGTCTAAATACAATCGGGAATTGAATCAAAATTATATATAACTTCTTTGCTAGTTTTGAATTGCGAATTTGCTAATTTTGATCCAGTGCATTCATAAACAAGTTATCAATTCATATTGTGGTATAACGAAAGTAAAGAAAAATTTAAAAAAAGAGTGAATAGGGCATAAGTATATTGACTGATAAATTAAATTAAAAATGTATCCTCCCTACCTGGGAGTAAGAACTAATTGAATTGCAACAAATTACCCAGAGAGGAAGCAAAGAACAAGCCATCGCAGAGTCTAAAAGAAAACTAGAATCAAAGTCTTATAGTGAGAGATGAAATGAGCATGAACAACAAATTCAATAAAGAGTTAGAATTAATAGTCACCCAGCAAGCAGCGTGAGATAGACCAAATATGAACTTTTAAGTAACTAAGCTTAATTTTTCTGTGGGTTCCCATTTATATTTGTTACAGGAATACCCTTATCCACAGACAACACTGAAGATATTTTGAGAAATAAATTAGGGTTTTTATCCCAAAAAAAAAAAGAAATAAGTTAGGGTTGTATACTGCTCAAAGATCTAGGCATATTCGATTTGTAAACTATAGTATTTAATGAAGAAGAAAGAAAGAAAACTTATTATGTAATACCTAAATTATTTAATGAAGCCGGCCTAGTAATAATATTCCTAATTAACCCCGCCGTAATCTATCTAAAGTAAAAAAGACAAATTGCATAAAATGGAACTGAAATATAGGATGAAGAAGAAGAAGAAGAAGAAGTAAAATTGAAGAGAAGCACTATAAGCAGCGCATATATAGTATTACTTTAAAACAAAAATAAAAAGAAAGTGTTCAGAGATTAAAGGAAAAATATACAAAACAGCAGAGCGCATGAAGCATATAATAAATTTATTCATCTATTCGTGACTACTACTTACTTACTTTCTCTGTCTCTCTTGATGCATAATACAGGCCAGCACAAAGCTAATTAAGCAAGCTATAGCTAATGAACAACGGATTTAGATCCTCTACTCAACAAGACAGCAACCTTTTCTCAAATTTACTTGAAGTCTAAAAAGCTGGTCTCCCATGAGCCCATCCATAAGCCTCATGGCTCAACTGCCCTCCATTTGCCACCAAATTTGGTGGCAAATTATTATAAACGCCCATTCCTGAAGGATCCCCTATCCCTCCTCCCCCACCGCCGGCACCACCTCCACCACCGCCACTACTACCACTCCCTCCTCCTCCTCCTCCGCCAAGGGGGCCCTGAGCCCCGGCACCTCCCTCCTCCTCCTCATCTAGCGGCAACCTCTCATACGTTGCATTTGAAAACGTCGCCGCAATCACCATCACCGGGCCTGACGCCACCAGTGATCCCACCACGCTTCCTCCCACCACTTGCCCTTGGCCCCCCGCTAAGTATATAGTCAACCCGGTTGACCCGGGTGGCGCAGGCCCGGGCAAAAAAGCACCGGTCAACGATAGTATCTCAAACCTACCGTGAATTGCCATGACTGCACTCGGGTCAGATGGCTGCCGGAGCGTTACATTAGTGACGGTGCCGCTCCCACTGAGTACGCAAACACCTCTCTGCCTCCTCCTTGCAAAATTAGCTAGTGTTTCAGCAACATCAGCGCCGTTGGCTATTTCCATGACGTGACTCTTGAGTGCATTAGGGCTATCCCTAGTGACAAATATGGGAGGTTTTGGTTTGTTCTTGGAGCCCGGTGGACGGCCCCTAGGGCGGCGCGTGGAGATTTCGATAGCTCCTTCTCTAGGCTCATCACTGTGCTCCCTATCATCCTCTTCGTCTCCTCCTCCTCCGCAGCCCCCGCTTCCGCTTTCTCCGTTATTGTTGGCCATGATGGATATACCCAGATCTGGTTTCTTCATCGGAGACGACGACGTAGCCGTTGACCCGTCCATTCCGGGCAGACCCACTTGGCCAGTCCACCATCGGTTCGCCATAAGTATACTGTAACACAAACCCTAACAACAATACAATCTTTTTGCTTGATGACCAAAAGAACTTATACAAAGTCAGGATCTCTTTTCAATAATACTATTCATAATAAAACACTAATTTAAATCTTAAATTATATCTAAAAATGATCTAATAAAAGATATGTGAGAAATCAAACTTAATTAACAAGACAAGACCAAGATTTTCTTGAACAAGAAAGAAAACACGAACTAGTTTAGAAGCTAGAGATGAGTTTTTTTTTTTTTTTCTGTGTGTGTGTGTCTAACACTTAGATTAAAACTGAAACTGTGTTAAGTCTCAAAGTGTGTGTATATATTATAATTATTCAAGAGAAGATGATACTGGAGGTGGTGATCTTAGAAATTAGGGCTTTTTTTTGGGGGGAGAGAGAGACGAAGAGAGAGAGAGAGAGGGGTAGTCTGGCGCGTGAGAAAAAAGCGAACGGATTGAGGGGCACAAGTCCTCTTTCTCTCGCGTTCCGACAGCTATATATTTATATTGAAAAATGATATTTGGCCACTGGTATATAACAGCCAATCGATGTTGAGGTATGTGCAATTCAATTGTTGTATACCTTTATTTACTGGTATTCATGCATTTCAAGTATTAGCTAAAGTCATTCATTTGCCTATTTCTATCGGATATTTGTTAATTAGTTATTACATACACTTATTTGTTTTCCATAGGAAATTTGAAGATTACGCTACAAGAGCTTGGTCGAATGGTTTTTAAACATGTTTATTTGGTTAGTTATTGAATTTGACTTGTAGAAAAATAAATTTTTTTAGGAATATTTAAATTCTTGTCTTTACATATTTGTACAAAATAATTTGTATGAACAATTTGTAATTCTAGAATTACTCGAATACATTATACAAATCATTGGTGCATATGAATAATTATAAACTTATGATTATTCAAAGATACTTCATCATACATGCATTCTCAAGTATCAAGTATATATATATATATTGAAAAAAGGGAAAAAAAGTTTCAAGTACAAATGTATATCCTTATTTTTTAATTTGCTATATGATTTAGAATTATTTCTTGGTTGTAATAATTAAATGACTTGATTAGAAAATATATAGTTGATCTTATGTTTGATTTGTACGATGAAGAAGTTAATTAAGAATGACTAACTACATAATTATAGGTGACAGCTATATATGGATAATGAGTAACATCAAATTCATGTGACTGAAGTGCCACCCAAACGCACAGACTACAAAACATTTTTGTAAAAATATATAACTTTCAATATAAGGTAAAGAATAAACAATCTACAGTAACAAAAAATTATAAAAATATCAAATTTAATTGTTTAGTTTACGCCTATAAAGAAATTTAGATCTGACTAATTAATAAAAATTTAAAATTAATTTTCTAAAAACACTATTCAGCATTTCTATTCATAATTATTGTTCATAAGTACTGCTCATGTTATTGTTCATCTGTATAGAATAAAATAATTTTGCTAGAAATAGTAAATTGATGGATAAAATATCTTATTTCCATAAGATCACACATATATATTAAGCAATTAACATAGATTACAATACATTAGATTCTTATACAATTTCATACCCTCTCTTATTATTGTCAACACCTCGGTTGAATCTACTTAGTCAAATCTGTTTAGCGAGCACCATTTATCTTCTTATTTTGCAACCTTTATGTGAAATCATAAAATTAAGGATATTTAATTATATTGATAATCACTATTCACATAATTATGTAACATAACAAAATCCTTTAAATAAAGATTTCATTATTAGAAAGATCCCAGTATATTTGCATGCTTGTTCATCACACCCTCTTTTAATGAATTTTCATAACTTGTTTACAATATGGTAGAGCCATCGATTTCGATTTTAACTAACTGCTAATTAAATATTTTTGCGATCGATTTCGATTTTAATTTACTGCTAATTAAATATTTTACCTTTCATCTTCGGTGTTATCGGTGTGAGTATATATTACCATGTCTTATTCAAAGCTTAATCTTCTCTACTAATAGGATTAATTAATTTATTAATTCAATTCTGCAGCTGTTGCTATTTGTTTTTATTGAGTCGTCCCTTGCGTGGAAGTGATCAAATTATGTTATAATGTTAATTTTATATGGTAAGTTATGGCTGGAATATTTTGTTTATAAAATAATAGTGCTCACATCACATACGGCCGCCAAGCTGGTTAAGAGTAGTTGAAACTTTTTCTTGGACATTCAAATAATTAATTCAAAGATTAATTTATAATTAAATTAGTTGGCGATTTTAATTTTTATGTGACGTTTGGTCCATTTTATGCTTCGGGTGAGTTGACAAGATGTATATAAAATATTAGCATTTGATCCTTTTGGTGTGAAGAAACGTTGTCCAGTAAATAATTAATGATTATTTAAATGGAATTGCTCTTTGCATATCATTAAAAGAAGAAGAAAAAAAAAAGATTGTTATTTTCCTGTTGCAAGAAACTAGATAAGCAATCAAATAATGTGTATGCTATTTCAAATTCAGTTCGCTATGCTTTATTTTCTCTGTTTATCTTCTTAATTTATCTCCTAAACTGCACACTCATAGATACCCTCCCTGAAAGTTAAATTTTGGACAATTTAGATCAAAGTGTTACTACATCTTTTATCTTTGTTGTTATGGCTTGATAACCAATTCATACAATTAAACAATTCATGAACTCAAATTAAACAAAATCCAAAACATAAATTAAAACAGACTTTTGTTATTATTTCTTCTATCAAAGTCATCTTGACGTAGGGGATAACATTTTTATCATTTTACGACCATAACTTTTGCAGCAGGTGTCTTTTTTAAACTGTATAATATCTTGTTTCAAAAAGTTACGAGGAGAAGATTGCAAATGCTTATAATTAACGATCATTGGATCACCCTAAATTTTCTTTTCTTTGGGCCACGAGTCACAAATTGAAGATTTTTTTTCCTATTTTTTAGACATCTTTCTAGATTTTTATCTTTTGTCTAGATGTTTGAATGGAGTGTTTTTTTTTAATTTTGTTTATTTCAATCATTAAAATTTTATTCTATTTTAATATTTTTAATTTTACCCTTTTTGATAATTTCATGTGTCAGGTATTCAATAAAAACCTTAAACTTGTGAGACTGTTGTTTAATTTTATGAAATTTCCTGTCGAGAATTCCTGCGTCATCTTATTTTGCTTCCGAATTAAGTCACACATGTACAGTAAGTACTTCATGCTCTGGTGAGAACTCAGTATTGTCAAGCATTCATGCTAAAGAACTTGAGATAGATTTTTAAACGTCTCGAGTTGTCACAGAAACATGAAAATTAATAGCTATTGAATGAAGATTAAATTATATATATATAGAAACTCTCTAGATCCAAAATACCAACTCTAGAACAAAGCAAGAATGTATATATGCTTGTGAATTTATTATTATCATCGAGTATCTAAAGGAGTTTTGAGTGCTCAAGTTGATTTTTCCTCTTCTTATGGGTGTTAAATAACACTCGATCAAGAGGAGCTCTATCCCTCGTCATCGGAGAACATGAATCTAAATCTAAATTTCTCTTGACCGTAGCTCACAGACCGTAATTTATTTTGCACCCGCAGTCACTCGAGCTCGATTAATAATAAAGCTAACGAATAATTTTTATTTAATTCATTTTTACTATTATTCGTATTGTTTAATTGCTTTTTAATTTAATTTGAAGAATTAACTTTGTGCACATGTTATACTGTTAGTTATGTAACAATTGATAGGAGAATTACAAAAATACTCCTCTTTTGTTGTTGAAATGGTGTTTTATACCGGCTATACGAATGTTAAGAAGGTAGAAGTCTAAAAGGGAAAAAAAATTAAACTTTAACCAATTTACCTTAAAAAGAATTTTAAAAAGGGTTAATTTCTACATACACTCATACATTTAGACAAATGTCAATGTACGTCCATAAGTTTCGACCTTATTAAATCGCACCCAACAATTAAATTTTGTTCTTACCGTTACCAAGAGAAGCTCATAATGTCTAATTCCATCATTAAATTAAATCAAATTCATGTTTTGAAAAATATCATTGCAAACACACAAGTTTGAAAATGTGATGCAGTGAAAAATTAAAGTTCTAATATTCCATTGATGTTCGAGCATATTACAATGACCTAAATTTAAGTTGATTTAAAAGAATATCATGAGTCAAGGGGGTTAAGACTCATCGATTCTGTAGAATGTCGAGAATTAATTAAACTCAAAAACCCAAATAAAGTTTTGAAAATTAAAAATATTATTAAACTCAAATCTGCCTTCAAAGACTATAAGAGAAGGTTATTTATACTACTTGTAGTTATCCTAAACTGTAAAGAAAAAACAAAACAAAGTCATAAACTACTAAGAAAAGAACAATAAATTTTAGACAATAAGGAAACTAATTTAAAAAGAATGCAGATTCCTAATCTACATCATTCCCTCTAAGATAGAGAGAATTCGCCCTCGAATTACGATTGTTATAGTATCTTCATCATGATCGCCTCTAAAAGGGATAAGATGCATCACATTGAATATATTTGCAGTGATGATATGATTAGGAAGCTTTAATTTGTAGACATTAGAATTTATCTTCTCTATAATTTTCCAAAGGTTTGATTTTCCTTACTGAAAGCTTGTAGTACTTAACTTGTCTTTGGTTAGGATAGTCAAGACAAAATCATCTACTTGAAATTATAAAGCTCGATGCTTTATGTTTGTCCTAACTATTATAACCTTTAGTGGTCTCCTTTATAGACTTTTGTGTAATTGTATGAATTTTTTGTAGTTGCTCAATAAAGTTTTTTGGCTTGCTATTTTTGCGAACTAAATTTGGAACTACGGCTAAATTGGATTATATATGTAATCCACTTAAAAGAACTTAAAACTAGTAATACACTTAAAAAATTATTTTTAAGCAAACTCAACTTAGTATAACTTTTGATCCATGTCTTCAAGTTATCACCAACTAGATTTCGTAGGTTATTTCCTAAAGAGGAGTTGATCACAAGTTTAGTTTGACATATGCTTGTGGGTGATAAGTGCTTGACAACTTTAATTTGATCATATGTCAGCAGGCGATAAGTGTTTTTGAAATTAAGATAAATGCTAGTCAACTTCTCTAATATCCTCCAAAAATGGCTAAGAAACCATGTATCTCAATCAGATATAAAAGAACGTGATAAACTATGCAATCTATAGATTTTCTGCTATAAGAGAGAAGTCTATTTATTCTGTTAATAATTATCCTAAAACATAAAGAAAAAGAACAACAAAGTCCTAAACTATTAAATAAGAAAATTAATTTAAATAGAATAAGAATTCTTAATTTGCATCAAGATGCATCAAATCAAACCTATTTGTCCATTTTCGCTGTTACCATTACATAATTTAAATGAAATATAAGTGTGAATTGATGACATGTCAAAACTAGTGGGCGAAAATTGAAAAATTTCCGAAACCTATGGGCGTGGGTTGAAAAAAAATTGACAATCGTATTTCATAATATAAGCATATTACCTAAAGAGGTAAAATTGCTAAAAGATTAAGGATAATTTGGTCAGATCAAATCAATTACAGACTAAAATTTTACATGCATAAAATAAATGCTAAATATCACGAACACTTTGTAGATTTAGACAGTGTCCCGAAAAATTAACGAAATAAAAACACAAACAGAAACCTTCTTTCTACTTTCGAGTGATTTAGCGAGAAAAGCGTTGATCAATTGGGCAAATTTTTTGATACTTGCATAAGAAATTTGAATACGGTTTGTGTAAATGGCTGATAATTTATTTGAGGGGCTGCCTCCTCCTTCTTCCGAGCCGCAAAATGAAGAACAACAACAATCAACCGCCAACAATAAGAAACAAGAAGCTTCACCGGTTACGGCTCCGGCTCTCAAAAGCGCCCTCAAGAAGCCCAGAACTGACTCTGAAGGTCAGTTTTAATTTTTGCATCTTTGTTTAAATCTTATTTTTTATCTGGGGTTTTTCGAAAATTTGCATTTATCTTATAATGTCTGTTGTTGTGAGCTTTGTGACTCTTGGAAGTTGAAAAAGATGAAAAAGAATGACGAAAAAGCTTTATTTAGGGAACAGGACATGCTTTGTTTACTTATATGCTTGTGCTTAATTTTGAAAGCATATGTAAGAGACCCGCTTTACTTTTATTTGACGGCTAATGTAGCAATCTGCTACGTACTTATACTTGACAGCTACACTTGACAGTTAGTGATTTCATTTTACATGACGGTGGATCAAAAGCCACATCTCCTAAAAAAAAATACTTAATTGATTATTTGTTGTATTAAACTATTCAGTTTGGTTCCGGAATTTTAGGTTTTCATGATATTGAATTTGGCTTTTCTTTTGTTAAAATGTACCTTAAACTCAATTCACTGTTAGAATGACAGATGGAATGACAGATGGAAATCCATTAGGTTCTGTTGCTTTGAAAGCACATATTTACAAGACCTAGAGAACAGAGATCTTTCTATAACTGACTCTGATAACTGGACGACGTAGTCAAGTGTTTCTCATATTAAAGAGAAACTGTTGAACAACACATCTAAATTTGGATGTCTTTTCTTTATCTGTTTCGCATTTATACATTGGTTTGCTTGTTTTTAACTTGGATTTGTGTTGTGCCAAGCTAAATATTCACTGCATTTCCCAGAAACTGTGCCTCAAAAGTCCTTGAGGTTTAAAATGACAACAGATGCATCAGATGCACAAGTTATTGATGCCATGCAGAAGATAGCATCACATATTAAGAACCCTGCGAAATTTGGGAAGGCTTCAAAGCTTGCCGTACAAATGATTCAGGCTGGAAGCGTGAAGCCAGGAACCAGTGGTCAGTTTTTTGCGATACTAGAGGCTGCCATGTCATCACCCACTTCATGCACGGATCCGTCAGTTAGAGCAGATTATCATGCATTGTTCACAGTGGCACAGGATGCAGCTGAAGTAAGATTATAGTTTTGTTTACAGTAAAAAATTTCATTTGGTAATAGAACAAAGTATCTTGTTTGAGGGTTATCCTATCATATTGGTTTCTTGTAGTGCCTTAGTAAGAAGCAGAAGAACCAATTAAGTGCATGGACAACTCAGGCAGTGGTAGCAAATGACTTGTTCACCGACGACAGCTTTGTGGTATGCACTTTACTTTTAGTTATTTTGTTGTCCTGCTTTCTAGATCATGACTTGAATGATTTTCTATGTATTTCAGAGATGAGAAGCATTCTATGTTATGCAACACGTTATGACATTTTCTGGTAAATTGATAGTGTTTCAGATTTCTTGATTTCAGACATGTGCCTTGAAAATGCATATGTATGGATCTATCACTATCAGGTTGTGGAATACTTGAAATTTAGCTGTGATCTTTTAGAATATATGAAAATGGATTAAAGTATTAAAATTTGAGGTGCTTGGATAATTTTTTTGGGTATAAATACCATTTCTGATTTATCATTACCGAAATCTGTTCATACCGATGCTTTGGTATCATGGACCAGTTTTCAAAAACAGCGACAAGAATAAAAGAGGCAATATCTAGTCTTCCGGTTGCTACAAAGGATGATGATCTGGAGGAGGCTGCGGCCTTGAAAGATGAGGCAGAAAAAACTAATGAAGACAGTAAACACAAACAGGACATGCCTCCAGCTGTGCAGGCTGAAGAAAATCACAAAGATGAGGCTGATCCATTTGGGCTCGATGCATTCATTCCAAAAAGAATAAAGAAAGATGATAGGACAAAGGGAAAGAAAGAGACAGGAGCGAAGATAAAAGAGGACGAGGAAGAGTATAAGAGATTTCTCAAGTCGCAGAGGGAAGCCTTAATTACTTGTTTAGAGATTGCAGCACATCGTTACAAAACCCCATGGTTAGTTCACTTCTATGATGGATGAAAAATCTGTCCCTCGTGTAAATACTATTTGCTTAGACAACTGCTGCGAATTTCATACTATTTGCTTAGACAACTACTGTGAATTTCATCTAAAGAGGACAAAAACGATTTCTTTTCAGGTGCCAAACAGTGATAGACATCTTGGTGAAGCATGCTTTCGATAATGTAGCAAGATTCACTTCTCAACAAAGGGATGCCATTGCAAAACTTTGGGCTTCTATACGCGAACAGCAAAATCGTAGGAAGCATGGGAAGTCAGTAACTGGGAAACTTGATGTGAATGCTTTTGAATTACTTCAGCAAAAATATGCTAATGAGAATATCAGCATCCGTCGTGCTGTTGGAAGTGGGGGTGATCGTCGTGCTCAACAGTGGCTTGGTTAATATAATTATTTTTCCCACATTGGTGTTACAGAATAGATGATGACAACCTGTTTCAAAAAAAAAAAAAAGAATTGAGACTGTTTATATGGCATCTGTTAATTCAAATGTGAAATACTTTGAACTCTAGAAATCTTTGACTGATACCCTTCAGATGTAAAAGTTGCACATCATTGTTTTATCTTGTTTGGCTGCTAATGATACCGTAGTTGATATTCTGACCAATTTGTGTTTGCATGACGACTGAAGTTCCTCATGAGAATATTTCAAAGCCGTGAACATATAAATCGGTGAAACAGAAACTTGCGAAAAAATAAGAAATTACAAGGGAGGTGGCTATTAAGTTCTATGTAATGCTATATTTATTTGGGACTAATCAATTGAAATGAACAAAAAATTTCTTACCGTACTTTCTCTATCCATACATTTACATTTAATGTACATTTTTCCAAAACAACTGTGAAATCGTCTTGAGATCAGATGTCTTTCAGGTAATCAAACTTTTGTGGTCACAGAAGACATGAAGGTTCGTCAAAATTTGAACTGAAGAGGCTGGTGATGTGGTATCTGACTGCAGACACTTATCTCTTCATACTTCATAG
Source organism: Citrus glauca (assembly GCA_029633175.1). Classification (NCBI taxonomy): domain Eukaryota; kingdom Viridiplantae; phylum Streptophyta; class Magnoliopsida; order Sapindales; family Rutaceae; genus Citrus; species Citrus glauca. The sequence continues at coordinate 27,654,511 of JAQOOD010000008.1, forward strand.
GACATCAGAAGTTTCAGGCATGTATTCAGCCTCTTTCAGTTTCTCGCTTATCTCAGCTAGCATATCATTAACTCTTCCAATTTACCATACCTCCCCTTATAAACTTGAGTACTAAACCATTTACATCGACTGAGCTGAAACCTGGTTCTTTTTTCACTCTTATTTCCTTCATAACCCTCCTTACTCCGGCAACGTCATGCCATCTGTTTGCCACTGCATATATGTTCGACATCAATATGTTATAACCACAGTTTTGAGGTTCTATCTCAAGTATCTGCGTTGCTGCTATTTCTCCCATGCTAGGATTCTTATGAAGCTTGGATGCAGCAAGAAGAGCTCCCCATACAATCATGTTAGGCCTCAAGGGCATGCTTTTAATCATCTCATGAGCTTCATCAAGCAGTCCTGCTCGACCAAGAAGATCCACCATGCACCCGTAATGCTCAATCTTTGGAACCAAGCCAAATCCGTGAACCATTTTATCGAAAACACTCTTCCCTTCTGTAACCAATCCAGCATGACTGCAACCATTAAGAAGTCCGATAAATGTGATGTCATTAGGTTTAACACCAGATCTCTCCATATCTATAAAGAGTATCAGTGCTTCCTCACCACAACCATGCATTCCATATCCAGCCATCATGGCATTCCACATGCAGATGTCTCGATATATTGCTTCACTGAACAGCCTATAAGCCCCATTTATGTCTCCACACTTTGCATACATGTCCACCAGTGCAGTTTTCAGTTTCACATCTACTTCAAGCCCTTGCTTTTCTATGTAAGTATGAAGCCACTTGCCCATTTCAAGGGCTCCAGCTTCTGTACAGAGTGAAAGAAGGCCAACCATTGTCAATTCATTTGGCCTCACTTTGCTCACCTTCATGTGAATAAAGAGTTCAAATGCCTTGTCAATGCAATGAGCTTGTGCAAAAGCTGAAATCACAGCATTCCAAGTCGTAACATCTTTGCTTTTCATTCCATCGAATAGTGTTCTTGCACTCCTAATCTCCCTGCATTTTCCATACATATCGACCAAAGCATTAGCCATAGCCGAAGAAAACTCAAACCCATTTCTCAAAATGTAAGCATGTAACCACTTCCCTAAATGCAGACCCCCAACAAAACCACATTCTATAATCAAACCAAGAATCGTAATCTCACTTGGAAATACATTTTCTTCTATCATTTCAGCAAAAAGCCTAACCCCCTCATTGATCTCATTGCAACGAATGTATCCTGAAATCATAACAGTCCATGAAACGACACTGCTCTGATTCAATCTGTCAAAAATCTGTTTCGCATATGCTAAATTTCCACACTTGGAATACATATCAATCAAAGCAGTAGCTATAGCAACTCCCAACTTCTCATCCTTGCAATTCCTTACAACACAAGCATGAATTGCTTTACCTAAATCAACATCTGCAACATCTGCGAAGAGACTAACCATGCTAATCATGGCAACTTCACTAGGCCTTATATCCATAAAACGCATCTCCCTCATAACCTCCAATGCTTCCTCCGGCAACCCACCCCTATGATAGCCTCTAATCATCGTACTCCAAGAAACAACATCTCTGTTAGGCATTTCATCAAACAAATAACGCGCTGACAGTAAGCTCCCACACTCACTGTACATTTGGATCAATGCGTTTGATACATAAGCATCACCATCCAATCCATTCTTAATGGCAAAACCATGTATCTCTTTACCTAAATGGGTCATCAATACTTGGGCGCATGCTTTGAGTATTGTTGGTATAGTAAAGTTGTCAACTTCACTGCCATTTTTGCGCATAAAAGCATATATGTTAAGTGCACTACTGGGTTTGTTGTTTTTTATATAGGAAGTTACAAGTGAATTGTAACGTGTCAATGGGTTAATAATGTTTGCGTAGCTAAATTTGAAGTGGGTTTTGATTATATGGGCATGGCATTGTCTTGTTTGTTCAAGGTTGAGGAAACCGTTTGTAATTTTCATGCTTTAGCTTAATTTTAAATACATTGTAGTTTGGGTGTTTGCTCAAGTGAATTTGACCACTCGTTTAGCAAACAAAATCACCCTCACTTTTGCTTAACAACTAATTACACAACAACTGTGGATTAGGCATCCAAAGCCAGCTGCTATTGAGAATGTTTTTGAGTGGATACGAAATTGACGCCAGGTTTAATGAGATTTTATTGGAGTTTCCAAGATGTGAGGGGTAAGAGATAATGATAGAAAGTGATGGTGGGTTTATATGGAGTGAAAAATAGGTTCATTTTTTTTTTTTGCATTTGTAAGCTTTGATAAATAAAATGGTGAAGGCAAACGGGTCTTCTTGTATGACGGCTATGAATATACCTCGAAAATCAACTCTAAAATCAAAGAAATCTGCTCTAAGTTAAAGGAAAAATTTATCCACAATATCACTAACAAGAATTGAACTATTTTATCCACAATATCACTAGTAAGAATTGAACTCTTCCCCTTAGAAAAAAAAAGATGAAATTTATTCGCCTAATAGTTTAATTTATTAAAATTCTAATCGGCAACCTCAAATGTTAGTTTAATATTTCACAATTAGCACATAAGTTTGAATAAAAAGAAATATATAATGAAAACCACTATTTGATTAAGTGTTGGATATGTTCTCACTTTATTTTTGATATTGAGGGTTAAATTTTTTTTGAGAAATTTATAAAAATAACTATAAAATTTTTATTATTTTCACAATTAATCCTTTAAATTTTTTTCTATCAACATTAATCAAACATACTCTTTTCTTTCTAAATTACTTTTATTTTTACTAACTAATCTGTCACACGTATTAAGTGCGAAAGGTGCCTGTGGCACGAAGCTAAGTGCAACCGGCGCCTGTCGGACTTCTTCTTCAAAATCTCTACATGTCACCGTTCTTCCTTCTTCTTTATAAGTTACAAAAGAATGCATGTTAACAGAAGCATGGATCACTGCATCAGATACACTTAATTTCAGCAAGCTAAAGACCCATAACCACACCTAAACAAAGTTCACTAATTCAATAAAAGCTAACTAAAGAAGACACCATTATCTGCTCACCAGTTTGTCTTCTTCCCCTTTCCTCGTCTTGTTTGATCGAGGACAAAAGGGAATAGAGATGAAAATTTCAACAAAACCCTGTAGTGGACATATACTTATGATTTCTTCATCACGTACCTCAAAACAATGCCGACCAAGCCAACCAAAATGACAAATATGAATGATACGCCACCACGATTTTTGTTGCCTTCACGCCTCAGGAGTTCCAGATCCTGACGAAGCTTATTATTTTGTTGAACTGCATTATTTTTCTCATCTGTCAGCTTTAAAATAAGAGCTCAGGCCTCTGTGCTTTTGTCTTGGCGTTCAATCCGCTTAGTAAACGCTCTGGCAACAGTAGCAAACTCATCGCTATGCACATGCCCATTGTCTGACATAGAACCCCTGGGTGAAGACCCTTCTTCAGATCCTTCAGGAACAGGAGATGCAGGTTGCAGTGGAGAAACATAAATCAGTCTCAATTTGCACTCCTCAACCACATGCCCTGCCTCTTTATTAAACATTTGCACTTCTCAACCACATAATTTCCATACAATTTAAGTAGAACTGAATTCATTAAATTTAAAATTATAAAAAAAATTATTTAAATTCGGATCAAATTAATACAGACTTAATAAATTTCAAAGATTGGTGCGATAGGTTATCTGTCGCCCGAAACTTGATGCGACGGGCAGCCTATCGTACCAACCTTGGTGCGATAGGCAGTCCATCGCCATATTCACCCACGACTTAGATTCACCCAGACTCAATTTAGCAAGTTGAGAAAATAACTCATACAACTAAATGATGCCAATTAGTGTTAGATCTTGATAGATTATGATTAACTTTTATTATTATTTGTTACCGTCGCCAACGATTGATGATTTAAGAGTAGAAAGTTATGTTTTGTTTGATGATATAAGAGAAAGATTATTGGTTTTGGTATGTAAAAAAAGATAATTTAGAAAAAAAATTTGTATTTAACTAATATTAATAAAAAAATTACTATAATTAATTATGAAAATAATAAAATATTTATGACTATTTTCATAAATATCCCAATTTTTTACTGCATATATCAGATTTAGAGATACAACTAGCTTGCCTGCTTTGGATAATGAGTATTAATATTTATTAAAAAAAGAAGAAAATTGGCACGTAACAAAGTTATTTGTTTAATCAAAATTAAGAAATAAAATTAAATAAACAGAAAATTATAAAAAAACCCTAAACCCTAATGAGCTGCCCCATATATAATTATTGCAGCTGAAACCCCTTACCACCCATCTCACTCCGAAGCGTCTCCAGGTCGAATTACAGCAAAAGGTATTTCATTTTTCCACGCTTTGATTTTATCCATTTGATTCAAGTATTTTTTAGTGCTTAACTGTAAATGCGTATGGTGTTTGTGTTCAATGATCAATTTATGAAAAGCACATATCGAAGGCTTACAGGTGACTTAACCAAAGTCTGTGAGCTCAAAACCTGTGCAAGATTATCAAATCATCCTCTATAACAATACCCACATGCTATGTTTATAAACATTGCTTGAGGGTTTCTTATTGGATGATTTACATTTTCTTTACTGCTTCAGCTATGCATACTATACTCAGTAATTTTCTACTTTTGTTAAAATTCTGGAGGTTTTGTTTGTTTAATTGTATTTCACTAATGCAGATAAAGATTTTGCTTTGTAGCTGGTTTCAGTTTATAAAACGGACTAGCATTTGTTTACTTTGAAAGGAAAATCATTACTTTGATGTGTATAGAATACATGCATAATTGAGGAATTTAGTATTTTGCTTAAGATGAAATGTGAACCTTTTTTCTTTCTGGTTATTGAAATGTATGTATTCACGTGGATTACAGGCTTTTGATTGGATAGAAAAAATGACGAATCCAAGGGTTTTCTTTGACATTCTGATTGGAAAGATGAACAAGGGGCGAGTTGTGATGGAGCTATTTGCTGACGTCACCCCAAAAACTGCTGAAAACTTCCGTGCTCTCTGCACTGGTGAGAAAGGGATTGGAACGTCTGGGAAGCCACTACACTATAAGGGCTCGACATTTCACCGCATAATCCCTAGCTTCATGTGTCAGGGGGGAGATTTCACTCGGGGAAATGGAACTGGAGGAGAATCGATATATGGGATGAAGTTTGCTGATGAGAACTTCAAGATGAAGCATACTGGGCCTGGAATTCTGTCAATGGCTAATGCTGGACCTAACACTAATGGTTCACAGTTTTTTATATGCACTCAGAAGACACCATGGCTTGATGGCAAACATGTTGTGTTTGGGAAAGTGGTAGACGGTTACAGTGTCATCAAGGATATGGAGAAGGTGGGTTCTGAGAGTGGGAGGACTTCGGTAACAGTTGTGATTGAAGACTGTGGTCAGCTAGCAGGTAAATGAGAATGAGAAAGATATGGTGGGAATTATATAGTGTGAGGTCAGGATGATGTTTGACATGTAGATTTAGCAATCCTGCAACTTATTAATTTTGTCATTGATGTTTAGTGTTTCTTAGGCTGACTAGAAGAAAAGGGTTGTTGCAGAGCTACTATTTGGTTCTTCGAAAACAGCATGCACTTATAAAGCAAAGTGGGAACGAACTTGTTATGAATCTACGACTAAATTGCTTTTGTTAGTTGCAAATGACTTGCTTAGCTTGTATGTTTGACTGAGCTTCTTATTGCTTCTACTATCTTAGGGATGACAAATTCTCCATGGGTTTGGGACTCCATGATGTTCCATCCTAAATGAATAAATTTTAACGAGATTTGAAAGAATGGGAAAAAACAATCTCCAAATTCTTAATGAGGTGCTATTTAGTTTTGTACTTCCACTCCACTCCAATCTCCATACATCTAATTATGTGTATTTTTCTAGTATTATTTATTTAAATATTTTATATTTTTACATGATTTAAGATGGGAATGGAAGAGGCCTCTGCACCATCACCCTCTCCCATTGTCATCCCTATACTATACCATCCAGAACAAAGGAAATTTGATTAGTTCGATAAACCAGTCAACAATTTGCCTTGAATTGATGATTAGAAAGTCATCCCTATACTATACCATCCAGAACAAAGGAAATTTGATTAGTTCGATAAACCAGTCAACAATTTGCCTTGAATTGATGATTAGAAATGAATTTATGAATTCAAGATTATTGTGATTCTCTAGCCTGGCAATTAAAATTGAAACAGTGCTATGCTCTGCCTTATTGCATTCGATCGTATCAGAGTTTCATTCTCGAGACAAGTCTAATTTCTACTTTATGCTGATAACATAGCATGAGTTCAGATAAACATTTGTTCACTTTAACAGGAATAATGCATATGGAGGTTGCATGAACTAGAGGAACCTAGAGTTACATATACTTGTGGCGAAATCTTCTCTCTTCCGACAGTCTTTCAGCAAGCCTGCATGACACAATGCAAATGCATCACTATCAGCTTGTCATGGGAACAAACCACCAACTACAATTTCACAAACCGAAAATTTGTGCTTACTCGCAAAGTGCATCTTCGTATGTGCCCCGCTCTTCCATTGGTTCATATAAGCCAGTCTCCGAGTTCACAGCAGATACAGGTTTTTTCATCAGATCTTTCCCAATCTTCTCAAGGTTCTCCCAATTATCTTTCATTGAGTTGTCTGTAGAGTCTTTGGTATACTTCAAGCCATCGGTCTGGTTCCAAGTTTTAATTACACAGTAATCATTCACCAGTCTTATATTTCAGTTAATATAATAGCTTACTGATCAGGTATTGATACATAACGTTCGTACTATGCTTAGCCATCTCAAGGATTCTGAGGGACTCTAAAAAATGCGAATGTTGATCTGTTACCCAGTGGCTTAAGCTTTTGGGTAAAGTTCCTCAGAGTTTGCCATCACCCATATCCATAATTGAAACATTGATTATTAAGGACAACATCAAATAATAGTGTGGTATTATCAGGTCCCATAAACCAACTAAAGAGTCACCAACTATTTCCATCACCAATCTCCAGCTTTTAATCCCTTTTTGATGATCCTGTTCCGAGGAAGAAAACAAGAAACTTACTAAAATCGATGCTGTTTAAGCATGGAGAACCTTTATTTTGAGATATCTCCTTTTTTACCTCACATTTTGCCAGCACAGTCTGAAAAAATTGTTGAAGTAACTGAGATTGCCATCCTGTAGTGGTATAAAAATTCCTCAGCATTAATAGAAGCACTTTTACGAACTGAAGCTTACAGGAATGTTTGCTGCAACACCATCAACCAGGTTGAACTTCTTGGTACCTGTTGATGCGTGCATTTCAAAATAATAGGGAGGCAAATAATATGGTGCTGCAGAAGTCCCAATGCAGTTATCTGATAACCAAGAAACCTTTGAGGCATTTCGTTTTGCCTGCAGGCACAATCATTAGAAGAAAAAAGACTCCAAAATCGGATTTAGTATCCCTTGCAACTCAATGGTTTACTGATATCACAGGATCAGGAAGAAGTTACCTTTAAGGTTGAGAAACTGATTGGCTGCAGAAGCCTGATGTCAAAAGTGGGGATTATCACATCAGTTAAAATCTGATGGAGAAATTTAACTACAAGCATTTCCATGATCTTGTTGTGCTGATAATCACCGTCACATTGGGACAAAATGCTTCTTTTTCTACCCATTGTATGAAACCATCAACCGATTGATAAACTGGCCTTCCATAATTTCCCCACTTTGATTTCACCCCATTTGTTACTGCATCATGCCAGCTCAAGCTGGCCTGTTGATGAGAAAGAAAAGTCAGTTGCTTACCCTTAAAGAAATTTTCATCCTTTTTCAAAGCTTATTCTTCCAAGATAAAAAATAAAATATTCATCCTCGTGGTAGCTGTCTACATTTGAAGAAATTGGTTGCCTTGTTCAGGTTCCTCAGGAAAAATTTTTGGACTTTCTTGAAAATAAAACTCATTGATTACTTTTGCTGTAACAATTGGTCGATCGTTTTCATTTGGTGTTGCAAGCATAGCAGTCCCAAGGCCTCCAGATGAAATTAGTCCCCAAGATGAAATTCAAAGTAGCCAACATCCCTGCGTCTTCACCATCAAGCTTCTGTGCAACGAAAATTATGAGCTAATATTATAGCAGGAATATATATAAATATATATAGATCTCCATTGTCAGTTGAAATGTTTCAGTTAACATTCTTAGCTTTGGTCTCATATAAAGAGTTAAAGAAAGCATGAAAAGTTGAGCAACCAAACCTGTAGCTGGGATTCCCAGAAGGCTAGAATTGTCCCAGGAATTATGCCTCTAACTCCCCCACCATGTAGGCTTAGGAGTGAAACAAGTTTTTCCATCTGATCAACTCATAATTAGATTCCCTTTAAAACTCAACCGTCATCAAATCTCTAAGAAACAAAACAAAGATTCTTGTAGATTATCCCAATCTAGTTAATCAGTTGACAGAATTGCAGATTTTGTACTTAATAATGCCAAGAAAAAAATTCATATATTATGATTGCAAAACATTAGCAAATGCCAGAAACACCTTCTGTTTGCCATGAATGACTAGAAATTGACAATTATAGATTTGCACTTATTCCAAACAGTCCTTTTTATTTCATATAAACAATGGAAATCCAAATACAGACATTACATTGATGATGTCAAAATGGTAGAAGGGAAGACCATTTTCCTAAGAAGAGAGAGATAAAGAGGCTGCCTTAGCGTTCATGTTTTAAATGTGTCCTCCAACTGTGTATAATTTCTTTAAATACTGACTTTTTACAGAGATTTGCATCAGCATACACACACCACCTAGGTAAGTCCACCTTTACAACCTCAAACGAGTGAGTGATGAGTAAGCGGGAAGTCCGGCTGAAGCAAAGAAGTCAATGTAGCCTTTTACAGTGGTGCCCCTATACAAAGGAGGACTATCATCTGATAACAACTCCTCTATGGGGCTAAAAAGCTTCTCGGATGGCTCAAAATGTGTTGTGAAGAAGCATGCCACTGATAATCTAGGTCCAACACAATTAGCCAGCACTCGGTGTTCGGCAGCCTTGAACTTGTCATTAGAGATAACCTGCCAAAAAACAAAAGTCAAAACCTTTAACAATTCCATATGATAACCTAATGACAGATATAGTATTGATTTTACAAAGCAGTGTCAGTTCATTTTCTTCATCTTCTACTCTTCTTAACAACCAGAATTACCACTAGACTCTCTATAGCTGCTGAGAGGTGCAATTTTTGAAAAGTTAACATCTTTATTATTTGCAGCTAAGAAAATAAGAAAGTCTACTGAAAGAAACTAAGCAGTATGAAACAATTTGGTGTGGTTGAGGCTACTGATTTAACCAACTTTCGAGGGTTCGTCATATCTTTCAACTTTTTAATTCTTCTGTTTCCCACCAATCAAATGATGGCTTAAAGGAAATCTAGGTATTCTAAATGTTCAAAAGTTTGGGACATCATTAAGGCAGTAGCAACTAAGAACATAAATGCAGTTAAGACTATTCACCAACCAATCCTTACATTAATTTAACTTTTTTTTGCTCTCAATGCCAAAAAATAATGAACTCTCTGCACTTTACACACCTGTAAGAGTTCCCCAACGTTGACTACTAGAGCTCCTTCCACCGGAGGAATATTAACCCAATGATTATCATGAAGAACTTGCAGACCACCAATTTGATTTTGCAGAAGGATAGTGAGAAAATCTGGATCACGGTGTTTGGTATGTCCAAGAGTCAGGTTTGGCTCAGGACAAGCCGGATAGTAGTGACAGTAAAAGACATGTCCATCAGCACAACCCATGTTCATTAGGTGATTAGAGTTGAGGCCAAGTGCCTCCGAAAGTAACTTGAACAAATCCTGACCTAGTTTTGTAACATATTTTGAAAACTTCAACAGTATCTCTCTGCAGAGGAACAGACATATATTGTTGAAGTGCATCATTAAGCATAACAATTATAAAACAGAATGCATACCTGCACGCCTCTGGATATTCTTCAGGAGGTGGAGGATTAGGTGCCATGAGACAAGACAAGGTGTCCCTCCAATTAGCAAATCTTGCCTTATATAAATCAAAATTACTATTGAACCTCACTTTCTTCATTTTGTCACGGGAGTAAAATTTTTCTTTCACATGGTTTGGTTGCTCATTGAATCTTTGTATGCTTTCAATAACCTCATCTGCAATATCTTGAGGAATGTCATGGTTCACAACCTGGAAGAATCCCCATGTGCTGGACGCAATGCCAATTTCTTTGACTATTTCACACCGAGCACCATCTTTATCAATGTCCCTGAGGTCTATAATTGGAACATTGAAGTGGGTGTGCCTTAGATCTGACTTCTCATCGCAAGTTTCCTCAGATGATGCAACAAAGAACTTGGGAACTGACTGTATACCAGAATCAACCAGACCTTTAACTCCAGCTTTTGTATCATCAAAGCTCTTCAACTCTTGTTCTTTGTCATAATCAAGTCCATTTCCTGTTGAAGCCATAATTTGCTGCACACTGGCGGTCATTGTCTCTATGAATTGAAAGCAAAGAGCGAAGACACTCATACATAGAATTGTTCAAATGCTCTAGGATGGAGACATTGGTTAAAGATAATAAATAAATTAATCCTATAAAAAAATTAAAATTATATCTTTCCTTTTGCCTTTAATTTATGCAGAGGTTCTCCACTAAAAGAGGGGGGGGGGGGGGTTCAAAGAAGAGACAAATGGGATAAAGCAGGCTACTTTACGGTGCGGAAGGCCTGTTGCAGAATTAATACAATTCTCTCATTAGAAACCCAAAATATCTATATTTTCTGCAATCTTGTCCTGAATTCTAAATGATAAACATTTTCTACAACTAGTGACAAACAGGCCCGAGGCACTCACTAGAAACTGTGACACTTCCTGAAGTTAAGAAAAATACTTGCACAGACTATTTAGCCAAATAAGACAATTATCCCCGGTTGCTCCCCCATTTTGCAGGTATGCTTGGGCTTCTTGCAGAAAGTGGGCAAAAGGAAAGCAAAGAATTCAAAGTACTTTCCGAATAACTAGGTTGCATGCAACTTTTGGATTCAGACAATTGAAATATTTACCCATTCAAAGAAAGTGTCAAGCACAAAATTCTCATGTTAAAACGTTCTTCAAGAGATTAAGAATATTATCGATAACAATTCAACTATTCCCCTTGAATCCTCTACTGAAAGCATCGAAACATAAGTTTGGTTATTTATTTAGTTCAATCGTAGGGCCGAGACGATCATTCATATAACACTAAAATTATATGAAAACAAGATAAAAAAAACTACGAGCTGAGGGGCATATTAAGATTTACGAAAAGTTGTTTTTGGGCTTACAATTTCGATTCATTGTCTACCTTTCGAGCATCTCTGAGTTCTCCCTCGACCAGAAAACCGACCGCTACGGGTGCTCAAGATCTAATTAACTCTAATCAAACCAATAGATACGATCTAAACCAATTTAGTTTTTATGGTACTGACTTTTGGGTTTGGCTACTATGCCGGGGGCACAGTAGCCGGCACCATGCCGGGCTCTCAAAAAGAGAGCCCGGGTGTATTTGGCAGCTAAAGACTTGGTGCAGCCGGTTACCAAACCGGTTGCACCGTATTTTATAAAAAAAATTAAAAAATACAATATAAAAAATAAAAAAATAAAAAAAATCAAAATAATTATTTATAATATAATTAATAGTAAAAGATAAATAAATTAAATAATATAATACAAATCCTATAATACAAGGCATAATACAATAATATAATGAAATAAAATGGCAAAAATTAAAGAAATTAAAAATTAAAAAAATAGTATTTCAAGTTTAACGTCAGTTGTTGCATATTTGACGTCTTGATTGTATGTTTGACGTAAGATGTTACATGTGTTGAATAAAGCTAAAATAAAAAATATTTCAAAATATTCTCATTTGTTTCATGTTTGACGTTAAAGTTGTGAACTTTACGTGATAAGTCGCATATTTTGCGTGAAGTATTGCAAGTTTCATATTTAACGTATGCTGTTGCATGTCCAACGTAACAGTTGCATGTTTAACGTAAGTTGTTGCATGTGTTGAATAAAGCCAAAAACGAGAATATTTTGGAATATTCTCGTTCGTTTCATGTTTGACGTCTAAGTTGCGAACTTTACGTGATAAGTTGCATATTTTACGTTAAGTGTTACAAGTTGCATTTTTAACGTCAGTTGTTGCATGTTGGACGTCAGGGTTGCATGTTTGACATAAGCTGTTACCTGTATTGAATAAAGCCAAAATAAAGAATATTTCGGAATATTCTCGTCCGTTTCATGCTTGACGTCCGAGTTGCGAACTTTACGTGATAAGTTGCATATTTTGCGTTAAGTGTTTCAAGTTGTATGTTTAACGTCCGTTGTTGCATGTTGGACGTCATGGTTGCATGTTTGACGTGTGCTGTTGCATGTATTGAATAAAGCCAAAATAAAGAATATTCCGGAATATTCTCGTTCGTTTCATATTTGACGTCTGAGTTGCAAACTTTACGTCATAAGTTGCATATTTTGCGTTAAGTGTTGTAAGTTGCATGATTAACGTCAGTTGTTGCATGTTGGACGTCAGCGTTGCATGTTTGACGTATGCTGTTGCATGTATTGAATAAAGCCAAAATAAAGAATATTCCAGAATATTCTCGTTCGTTTCATGTTTGACGTTCGAGTTGCGAACTTTACGTGATAAGTTGCATATTTTGCGTTACGTGTTGCAAGTTGCATGTTTAACGTCAGTTGTTGCATGTGTAACGTAAGCTGTTGCATGTGTGACGTAAGCTGTTACATGTATCGAATAAAGCCAAAATAAAAAATATTCCGGAATATTCTCGTTCGTTTCATGTTTGAAGTCTCAGTTGAGAACTTTACGTGATAAGTCGCATATTTTGCGTGAAGTGTTACAAGTTTCATATTTAACGTCCGTTGTTGCATGTTTAATGTAAGCCGTTGCATGTTTGACATCAGATATTGCATGTGTTGAATAAAACTAAAACCAACGAGAATATTCTGAAATATTCTCGTTCGTTTCATGTTTGACGTCAAAGTTGCGAAATTTACGTGATAAGTCGCATATTTTGCGTGAAGTTTTGCAAGTTGCATGTTTAACGACATTTGTTGCATGTCGGACGTCTTAGTTGCATGTTGGACGTAAGCTGTTGCATGAATTGAATTAAATCCAAAATAAAGAATATTCCGAAACGTCTGGTATGCCGGTTTGTCAAATCCGGATTGCCTCTTATGGTCAGAAGCTTACTGCACTACAACCGGATTGCCGTTTGTAAGTATCCAATTAGCCGCTTTCGATACGGATACATTGTGTCCAAATTCGGCTTTTTGGATTTTCACATCCGGTTAGCCGCTTCCTATAATGAAATATTATCTAATTTTATAATTTGACCTCAAAATTTTATAAAATTATATTATGGCCCAAAATATTATGAATATTTATAAATATGTCCAATTTTATAATTTATAAATTTTACTTTATTAGCCGTAACACTTGCTGTAATTATAGAATGACCCAAATTATTTAAAATAGTTTCAAATTAGTCCAAATTCGAATATTTATAACACTTTTTATAACACATATTAAATAGTCTGGATGCCGCTTTCATCATAAAAAAGAATATCCAATTACATTACTCAAAAAATATCCATAAGTAAAAGAAAATCCATATAATCCATAATCATCCATAATAAAAAATATCCACAAATACATAATCATCCAAAACAAATACATAGTCATCCAAAACAAATACAAAATGCAAATACAACCATAGAAGACTACCGAGGTGGTGAGGATGGAGGTGGATACGGATAAACCATGCCGAAGTGGTCGAAGAGAAGACGCTGTCCATGAATGATCTGCTGTAGCTGCTGCTGAAACTCAGTCTGCCGCACCGAGAGTGTCCGCACCTCATCCGTAAGCTGCTGAAGAGTAACCTTCGCAGAGGGAGGAGGCTGTGGAAGTGAGGATGCAGATGCAGAGACACCAGGAGCTGGAGCAAGCACATGATGATCTCGACGTCCACGCTGGCCTCGAAATGAGAGTGAGAAAATGGGTAGCTGATCGGCTGAAACCACATCATTCAGTGGCCGATCATCACTTGGAGCCAAAAAAGTAAACTTGTTGTCAGTGTATTTGACCCAAGTGCTATTCTTCCACTAAATGCCTAAGCTGAGAATAGCATCTTCTCCGATACCCTTAGATGGTCTACACGATGGTTCTTTAATAGGTACTTTATTAAATTTCAATATTTAGGTAATGAAGTTACCATAAGGAAGGGAGCGGGTAATCAACTTAGGTATGCTGAGCATGTTTCGGATAATGGTATATCCTAAGTCTACTGGACGACGTCTAACAATACAGTCAAGCAAAGCGACATCCATATGAGAGACCTCATCCAAATGCCCGGATCTAGAAAGGACAATACTCTGAATAAAACGGAGTAAAATCCGGGTTTGAAGACAACGACATTGGGTGTGAAAATGGACAGTATAATCTTCATCGGAAAGGTCGACACGACTACATATATTCTTAGCAGCATCTATATACACATAGTCATCAAAATCAGGAGCCTTCCTAGAAGAAAAAATTTTTAGGCCACCTTCGAACGATCCTAGGATAGAGTTCAACTCCGAATAATGAAATTCAATCATAACTCCTCCAACTGTGGTGATTACTCAATTCTCTTTCTCTGCGGAACAATCCATATTCGAGTAAAATACTTTTACAAGTCGGGATATACACTTTCCTCAACAACAAGGGCATTAAGCCAACCAACATCTTCCAACAAATGAAATAAGGTAGCATTGCTAATACTAACATGTTTTAAACTTTTCGGTAAAATAAAATAGGTTGAGAGTACCTCATGAGTCATGAAATGTTGGTGAAAACGTTTGGCAAGATGTTTCTGGCTCTGAAAATGTGTGGACTCGAAATGGGATTGATTGGTGGTGGCCCGTGCTTCCCGTGGCCGGTCGGTTTGTTGAACCGGCTCCTTGCCTTTTCTTCGAACCAGCCGTGAGCTTGACATTTGGATTTTGTTTGATTTGGATGTAACAACGATGAAAAGAATGCCGATGATGAAGATTGAAATTGATTTTGAAAAGCACTTGCAATAAAAAAACAGCTTGAGGAGAAGATTTTTAGAGAGAAAATTTTCGGTTCAACCCTAGGTTTAGTTTGGGATCTATGGATTTTGTTGTTGAAAATGAATTTTGAGTTGGATTTTTGGACTAAGAACATATGGGGATTACGATTTATGGACTGATTTGCATCAGAACCGTGTAGAAATGGTGGATTTTGGCTAGAAAATGGAGAGAGAGGGACCAGCTTTTAGAGTGTGCATAACAACCGGTTAGCCGAATGTTGAAGATATATGCACAGTTGACATATCACCTGTAACCGGCTTACCGGTTTTCATTAACCGGCATGCCGATTGTCATACAGAATGCTTCAGCCCGTAACCGGCATGCTGGTTGTGTCCAGAAGGCTGCATATGACAACCGGCTTGCTGGCATGCCGGTTGTGTGCAGAATGCTGCCACACACAACCGGCATGCCGGTTGTCTCTAGAATGTTGAAGATGACAAACGGCATGCCGGTTAATGTTATCATTAACTGGCATGCCGGTTGTGTCCAGAACGATGAAACCCGATAACCGGCATGCCGATTAATGCCGGTTATCATTAATCGGCATGCCGGTTGTGTCCAGAACAAAGAAAATCGAAATCGGCTTTCCGGTTGCCAGTAACTGGTTAGCCGGATTCGTTGGACTTGCTTACTAAAATCTCATCCGGTCAGCCGGTTTTCATAACCGGTTAGCCGAGTGGTTGGTTAGTTTTGCAATAAATATGTTCCAACAAAACTCACCATCCCTCCATTAATGAAAGCTCGTGTACAACACTTTTTCACAAAAAATACTGTATCTGCAAAACATACTCACAAATTTTGACATTCCAAAATGTCGTTGAACATTTGTGGTTCCAGGCGATCTAACTTTTCATAAGCAAGTCCCTCTCCAACAACGGTATGTGCTGTAATGTACATAGTAGATTTGTGCTCCCATATATGGTTTCATATATTAGTATATTTTGATTTTTACGGGTTCAAAGACAGTGCATTATGTAATTAACAAAGTTTTGGTTGAATAGCGGTTAAATATGAGTTGCCCACACAGTTCTAGCAACCTACCAATATCCATTGCTCTAAAGGCTGGCTTAGAGGCGTCGGACATACTTGGTAGACATTTCGACTCAGTAGAGGATGCACAACTGTGGTATAACAATTATGCCCGAATGATTGGTTTTGGTGTTAGGAAAGATGATATGCGTCGCGGAAAAAAGTCTGGGCGAATCACAATCCGACGTTGGGTTTGTCATTTCGAAGGGGTAAGAGATGAAAGACAATCTGAAAACTGCAGTAAGGTGCGAGAACCACGATCTCTAACACGAACCGGGTGTCAGGCAGCATTTCGAGTGAATTACGATGAATCAGTTGGTAAATACATCGTGAAAGAATTCAAGCCTGAGCACAACCATCATTTGGCTTATAATAATGAAGTTCATCTAATTCGTTCACATCGACAGGTTACTGATACAGAACTTGAGCAAGCAAAGGCATTAAAGCATGTTGGAGTGAAGACTTGCCAATTCATGGATTACATGGCTGATCAGGTAGAGGGCCCTCACAACTTAAGGTTCACACGCAAAGACATGCAAAACACGCTAGATGCTTTCAATCGTGCCGAGGTTGGAGATTCTGACTTAGACACAACTATAACATACTTTGCGGCCAAATTTGAACATGACCATGGGCTTTGCTTTGAGTACACACTAGATGATGAAAATAGACTAAGAAATTTATTTTGGGCTGATTGTGTAACTCGTTATGATTATCAGTGTTTTGGTGATGTGTTGGCATTCGATGCAACGTATAAGACTAATGCATATCATAAACCCCTCGTAACACTTGTCGGAACAAACCATCACTTCAGAACAACGGTCTTCGGTTTAGCTTTGCTCGCAAATGAGACAATTGACTCATACATGTGGCTGCTGCAAACTTTTCTATCCATTATGGGCAACAGAAAGCCCGTGTCTGTAATTATGGATGGTGACAAGGCAATGTCGAAGGCAATAAAGACAGTGTTTTCCGGGTGCATCCATCGTCTTTGTTGTTGGCATCTCGAGCGCAATGCACAGGCAAATTTGAAGAACGAAGAGTTTACGAGAAAATTTCGTGATTTGATGTTGACACCTATGATGGTAGATAAATTTGAAACCCGTGGTCAGCTGTAGTGGCTGAATTCGCACTTGAACATCATGCATGGGTACAGAAAATGTATTCGAAGCGGGGCAACTGGGCGGAAGCTTATCTTCGAGGAACTTTCTTTGCTGGTATGTGAAGCACTCAACGATGTGAAAGTATGAATGCATATCTTAGCCGATTTGTCCAACATAAACTAAAATTGTATGAGTTTGTGCGACAAATCGATCGTGCTCTCCGCAATATTCGTACTACAGAAACAGCCAATGAGTTCAAAACCAAATGCAATACTCCTATCTTAACAACGCACTTACAGAGCCTGGAGAAACATGCTGCAGAATTGTTCCCATTAAGAGTCTTTTTGAAGGTTAGAGATGAGATGCTGCGAGAAGGAGCAGTCATCGAAGTAAAAACTGTCAAAGATGTTGAAGTTGCATTGTACACAGTGATTGAATTTGGGATACCTACAACATGTTAGAATGTCATCCACAATGTTCAAGAAAATCACATGCAATGTTCTTGTCAAATGATGGAGTCTGTTGGGCTTCCTTGTAGGCATATGTTTCATGTCTTGAAAGTGGAACAAATTCAAAAGATTCCTGAAAATATGGTTCTTCGTAGATGGACAAAAAAAGCCAAGGAGCACAATACTTGCACGACCACAAAACTTGAAGTTGACACTGATGTTTCAGAGGTTGCTAGATTTAGTGCATTGTCTACAGCCTGTAATAAAATGTGCTACAATGTAGCAAAAAAGTTGAAGCATATGAAAATGCGTTGGTAGAAATAAATCAGCTAACATTTACTTGTGAACAAGCTGAACAAGACGGTCTCGCAAAAAAAAAATTGCGGATGGGATCAAAACTTCGAAATCCTGCAGTTGTAAAAACCAAGGGCGCTATATCTAAAGGAAAATGTGTAGCAGAAAGCTCTAGGAAGTGTGGAAAATGTTGTCAAGTTGGGCATACAGTACGAACTTGTTCTACTCAAGGAAATGATAACACCCAACAAAGGTATGTCCCTAGTTCTTTATCATGTGTTTAATTATTGCATTGTTGGATATTTGAGTACAAATAACTTTCATGGTATTGATTTTAGACTGGATGAAAACTGTTTTGCGGCATTCGCTTCATCAAGCACCCAGGAGCCTGGAGCATTTGCTGGTGACGATCCAACATTGTTAGATCATGCAACCAACCAAGTTTCTAATGTTTTTTATTGGTGGCCTCATTAAACAGTCCCATGAAAATGACTCAAGATGTATTACCATTTGAATTCCACTATCATGTACCGAAATGTTCCGCAAACAATTTAATATAAAATGATAAGATGTGAAACTGTTAACATGCATATGTTCATTATAGTTAAATAATGTCTCGGCCGAGAATACATAACCGTGTCATACATGTAAAGATAATTCTCTATTAAAATTTATTTTACATCCATCATAAGCAAGACGGCAAAAAAAGAAACCAAAGTATTACTGTCCATGAACTTGATTCAGACAACTTACAACAACAAGTAGTATGCAATGACTTGCATAATCATTCTCTAATATGGTACGATATCTAAGCGCGCGCTCTCGTGTTAACTTTCTTCTTCTTACGAACGTTGCTGCGTTGTTGGTGAATTGCCTTTTGCACTTGCGAGGATATAGGGTTCACCATTACAGCATGAATCGCAAACTGTGCATTGCTTTGTTCTAGCAACTTATCTCGATTTTGATTCAATGCAGAATTAATTAGTTGAATGGCTAGCCTACCCCGTGTATCCTCAGATGTGTACTGGTCAATTTGAAAGAAAACTAATATTACTTTAATATAATTAGTAGCTTTGCTATAATTACGAAGTTAACAAAATTTTCAGTTCAACAATTAAACAAGTTTTACATAGTCGTACCAAAGTTGACGATTTCTTCGGAATAAATTCTGGGCTGTCTATATAGTTTATCACATAAACCCCACAGTCATATCCATTCCTTTGCTTTGGAAGTCCAATGCCCTTGTTGATTGGAAAGTCTTCAAACTTAACGTGTTGCATATTGCTTGGCAATTGGGGTTGCAGAATCCAATCCAATGACTGTAGCTGTCGGCAATATCGAAAACCAGACAATATTATGGATATGAATATAACACAATATAAATAACTGATACAAAGTAAATTAATAACAAAAAAAGAACATGATTAAGATACAATACGCATAGCTTGATCGTGCCGTCTTCTATTACTGTGGGGATCTGGAAGAGGATCCCATATTTCGGCACTTGTATTTCTGACATTCACGATCAGCAGGTACCAATGAGATGATTCATCGTTTATTGGCAAATAAATCTGACATTTCAATTGTTAATGTCATACACCAAACACAATAGTAGAAACTGAAATAAGTTAAAGGTTAACAAACTAACCTTTTGACACCTATGCACCTATTGCATAAAATTATTTCCATACCTAGCTGCCCTGGCAAAACAATCCATCTCATCTCCGTCCATCAGAACTGCTTGCTACGCATAATGAAGAAAACGTTGCATAAGGAAGTTGTCAATTAAGAAACCAAAGAACAATGTAACAAAGACCTGCGAGACTCATAGAAAATCTTGTTGGTAAATACCAGTTCATTGGCACATCTTTCTCCACCACCTGCTGAACGAGGGTGAGGTGATGCGCTTTCATAGAAATCACCTAAAAATGATCATATTTATTGAGATATGTAATAACATATAATAAACGACAAACATATATTGTGATATGACCAAATGTTGAAACCTAATACCTCGCCACATAGATAAGCCCCCGGCAAAAGAGTCAATAAAGAATGCCGATTAAGAATTTCGCCGTAACTAGAAATAATGATTTCACTAAAGACAAAACACGGTTATTTTTTAGTCGTATAGCATAACAACTATATACAGAAAACTCATTTTAGACTTATGAATTTTACTTTCCCTCAGCCTCTTTGTTAAAAGCATTTTGAATAAGCTTCAATTCTTCCAGCGTAACTGGATCAAAGACTTAAAACGGACCAGCTTTATACTTGGGATTTACTCCCCTGGACACTTGATCATACGGTGAAAGTTGATATCGGCCTGGCCTACGATTCCTACTTGGTCTCGTTGGCAGGACACTGACACTAGTAGATGTTTGAGGTTCTTGCTTAACTTGAACTGGTTCATCTATATCCTTTATAAAAAAATAAATTTATAAGTCAGTTACTTCATAACTGAGTTATCATCCAAATAATTTTAATAAAACGACGTTATAAAACTGTACCTCATCTCGGAGAATAGGTGGTGGAATAGGAACAAAGTGGGTAAGATCTTTGCGAAATTCACTGATTCATTCTCTTGTCCCCATCCAGCCCATTATTTTATTGAGGCTCAGGTTCAATTTGCGATTCACAGAGTCCTCGTCGCTAACCATTACCATTTTATTTTTTCCATCAGTGGTTGGCTCGGTTTTTCTGACTGGACCTGTTGGATCTACTATTTTCAAGCTCGGAGATTGCGGGCATGGATCATATGGTTGTTTTGATGGTGCACCAACCGGAGACTTGGATCTCAATTCCTCCAAAAACTTCTCAACCATTTCCATTCTCACATTGAACGAATCCATTTTGTGTTCAATTCTATGGACACACTGTGTTAGTACCCTAAAAGCTTCCTCCATATTAACAGTGCTCGATCCAGCATCTTCGGTTTGTTCAACATGAGGGAAATTTCTTTCGAGCTGCAAAAAATTTGATTCACGTATTGGAACCTAAAATAAATATGCACCACAATTATACATAATGACAATCAAAATATATTCAATTAACTGTAAACAAAATTAAATACATGTGTGAACAAGACAAAAAATAAAACAAACCTCAGTACTTGTCATGCCCCCAAACTTTTTCTGCCAATTCAATAAGCGCCGAATCTCTTCCTTGGTCCATACACTAACAGGGCAAACTGTTCTGTCCATGGAACACCGATCATACAAAATAGCACTAAAGTAGAACAACTGTTCATTCAAAAAATAATTACTACGTCATTTTATTTTTCGTATTTGGATAATTAATTATGGCATCTAAGATTTCTTAAATATACCTCTAAAAAGACAACACAACCGCTAACTGACTTCACTTGATGATCTTTATACTTCGCTATGCCCTCCCATAGAAAGTTGAAACACCATGTAGCCTAATTCTTTTTCTTGATTAATTGCACATCTTTTAGGGCATGCAGATACATCGGATTGATGTAGCTGGCACTTGTGGGACACAATACAGTTCCTAGAAGAAACAAACAAAACATGATCTTAAAGTCATCATCACTACTCTCACTAGCTATCAACCTTTCACTAACTGCGGCTATTTCAATTCCTCTTCCACCTGTTCTATACTTGACACTCAGTTCAATTATATCACCAACTTCTTCTCGGACGTATACTGGTTCCCCTCCATCTTTGATCCCCATTACGATGTTGAAGGTTGTAGGGTTTAAAGAAAACTCTCTCCCGTGCAATACTATACAATGCCTCTTTGTATCACATTGTTGGACAAGTGTTTCACAGAAGTCTTGTCTCAGGCGACCACATCGTAATTCTAGCATGCTTTCGAAGCCAATTTCTCTAATTGCAGCTTGTTGGTCGAGCGACAGTGTGGAAATGACCTTAGTGAATGCACTGACACGACAACGAGATAAATTACCTTGGCTATGCTTATCCTCAATTTTTTGTTCTTCATCTGTTTTTTCAGTGCTCATTTAACAAACATTTGAACTTGGGTCCTCATGCATCGTACCAAATCGACACTTCTCATCATTCGTTAATTTCTTCCATTTATCAACAATTGTCGCCCTACAAACTTTTTTTTCCCTTATTGCCTGACCTTTTCTGCTTCATGCTTACTGTGCACAACATTTTAGTTTAGCTAATTACGTTAACAGAATTGATAGTTATAATAAGAACTTTATTTAAAGCAATAATTTTATACTTACAAAAAGTGTATCCACGCTCTCTGACCAGGTCCTCTCCTTCTACCTTCTGTGGACTCCATTTTATAACGTATGCTATGGTTCAAATCCTAAAATAGACCATAGATAAATGTAGTATCGATTGAATTTATAACGAGAGCTAAAACAAAAAAATAACGATGTTTACAATTCTAGACAATAACTAAAGCTAATGGTGAACCAACAATTTCCATAAACATATTATTCTAATCAAGGAAGATAACGGTTCACCATTTATTTCATAACGGTTAGCTGATATATTCCAGTACGAAGTGTATTCTCAGACAGAAGTGTGTTTGATAACTCTTTTTAGTTTCTTCTTCTCTCTCTAAAACTCTTAACCTACACTCTCTTTCCCTACAACCCACCATTTTTTCATGTTTTTCTTGCCAATTTCATGCTTTCAAACCATTAATCATCTCAGGAAATTATGTACAGCCAAAAAAAATTTAAAACCTTTTCGCTGTTTTGAGGACCTTCGTCACAAATTCGGCTTCACAGTAATGATTTTGATAATGATTATCGAGGTTGAACGGCTGGAAAACAAAAACAAAGGAAACGTCAAGCCGAGGAATTTCTTCATCAGCCAAAAAGAAAGGAACAATGCACAGCCTATAATCATTAATAACAACAACATAAGAACAGAAACGTTTAAATTGCATAGGCAATTGTAGACCTCCCTCATAAAATACATGAATTCCAGCTATGAGGAAACAAAAGGGTTAGTGTCGGTCCTCAATGGTCTCTGGCAACGGTTCCAACAAGAATATATGCTCCAGCCCCAAGTGCCCCAAGTGTTGAGTCAACCCTAAAATAATTCACTCAAGATTCACAACCAAAAAAAAAAAAAAAGATGCACCCAGAAAAATGGGTAAGTCCTTACCAAACAAGAAAAAATTTGGGTACCCATACAAAAATAACATTTACAAACCAAACCTCCAAAAATGAACCAAGAACCAAAATTTTTTTTACTTGTTTTGGGGTTTTCGATGGCAACTTCGGGCAGCTCACGGGGCCATGAAGGTAAAGATGGACGCTTGGAAACGGTGGACGCTTGGAAAAGAAACACCGGACATGATACTGCCTCTGCCTCTCTCTACCTCTCATGTACAAACCAATTACCTGGGTACACCCTTTGCTGTCTTAAGCACTGCCTACCCATAATATGCCGGCGGTTTCTTCTTTTCTTGGCTCCTAAGAGGGAAATGAATAGATGACCTCCCCTTGCCTTGAAAGAGAGATGAGATTTTAGGGATTTGTTTTATGACAGAGCAAAGAAATCGGATTGGAAAAAGAGAAAAAAATTGGGATTTCTTTTGAGGGAACCAGTTTATGAGGTAGCCCATTTTTTTCTATTTGTAATATCAAATTAATCTCAACCGTTGGATTCAATCTAATTGAATCCAGCGGTTTTTTTTTCATTTTCGGCATGGTGCTGGGGTTTTAATGCCCGGCATTGTAGCACTAGCCTTGACTTTTTGGTTGGATTATATTGGTCTGTAAAATAAAAAATCATTGTTATTGGATTGGTTGATAGATTTGTTAGCTGCGGTTTGGAATAGCGCATAGACGATTTTATTCTTAGAAAATATTATTATTCATATATGTTTAAAATATTTTATTATAATTTATATATTTTTAAATTATTATTCATATCATATGAAAAAATTAAATTATTCCTTTATATTATTATATTTAAACGCCAACTAACGGTTTGGTAGATAACATATATATTTTATCAACTTAAAGTGAACGATTGATATACCATAACGTGTTGTATTAAATTTTAAAAAAAAAATCCACCGTCCACTCGTTTTTTATACTTTTTTTTAAAAAATACACAATTCCTTCATTTTTTGGCTAGAATCCACCTAAAGTTACATTTTGTTTCACTTTTCCACTTCCGTTTAGAATCCGTTAAGAAAATCAACGGAAACTTAAAAAAATTGACAATTTTACCCCCAAAATGAAAATTACAATTTCACCCTAAAATGCCAAAAATAATAAGATTTAATGATGAATATCATTATTGGTACGTTAATGAAGTACAAAAAAATCTTAACTACTAGAGATTATAACTCAATGAATAATAAAATTCTACATATCTTAAATTCAATTGATAGTTTGCGAGATTGAACTACTTTTAATACCACTGTTATAATTTAGCATTCTAATTACAGACATATTTAAAAAAAAATTGCATTTGATGGTTGTGGAATTAATTTCTTTATTGACCGATGAGGAAAATAATTAGATTTACTTTGATTAAGTTTGGTAATTTTTAAGGTGAAATTGTAATTTTCATTTTAATAATTTTTTTTAAGTTTCCATTAGCTTTCTTAATGGATTTCAAACGGAAGTGGAAAAGTGAAACACAATGTAACTTTAGGTGTATTCCAGCTAAAAAAATGAAAGAATTGTGTATTTTTAAAAAAGGTGTAAAAAACGGGTGAACGGTGAATATTTTTCCTTAAATTTAATAGCAGAGTAAATTAAATGTATATGATTGATAATTTCCGTATAAACAAACCCAACCAATTAATTTTTAATTTCTTTATTTGTTTTTAACAAATACATGTCACTTCTATATTTAACTTGCTACAAAAGATAAAAACTTATTTTATATAACTATTAATATAAAATAATAATATAGAGTACAAACTGTAAAGTTGCAACTAATGTTTACTTCCAATATTCAAATTCGATTTTTTTTTCCAGCTATATGGTAATAAAATACATGAATCATGAAATATTAAAGGGGATGATATTTTGCATTTTATTTTCAATTGTTAGCAATTAGGAGTATAAAGCACAATTGAAGACTTTTATTTGTAAATTTTTATTTTAATCGAATGAATGAATTGATCGGATCGGGTTAATTGAGTTTAACTTTTTATTGGTTTGAATTATATTGAATTTTAATTTTAGTATGGATTGACTCCAAAATATAAAATCTAATATATGATAGATTACATTTGAATTTGACAAAATCCAATAGATTTGAACCATTAAATCCTATTATCAAGTTATTCTCTCACTTTATATGACACTTGAACGTTGGTCCTTTTTTAATAGGATTTTGATGTTATATAAGTAATTTTCTCAGATCTTGTATTGAACTAAATAAATTATTTATATTTTATGCCTAAATTTTAATCAAAATCTTAAGCCGAAAGAGCTCGCCTTAAAATAAAATAAACCTTGCATAAGTTTGAATGAGTCCAAGTTAAAATTTGAATTTGATCATCTAAGTTTTTCTATCATCACTGCTCCATTCCTATTACGGAAATACACATCCTCTTTTCTTTCTTTTTATTATTTATTTTTTAGGAAAGATCCAAAGATTTTTTTTTATTGTTTGAAAAAATTGAGTTATTTAGGAAGTGAAGGGATGCAATTGGATTCATTGCTCATTTGAGGTTGTAGCATATTTGATTTATATATTTTGTGTAATCATAATACATTTTCTAATTGATATCTCCTAAGATTTCGTCTTGGAAAAGATGTATACGAAGATATAACCTTTTCAGTCAAAGCCATTTTGACATGAAAACATAAGCTTTATCATGATTGTATTCATATTCAAAATTATAATTTGTTTGAATAATATTTTCTTTAAAAAGATCAAACATATTTGTTGGTGATAAATTAGAGTGTCATCACAACTCAAAACATAACAAGACTATTTCTTTGATTACTTGATAACACAAAGCATTAAAGCTTCTTTCATTTACTTCTCGAGTGTGAAAACAAAATGCTGGTCAAAAGCATTAAAATTCAAAAATTAATTTTCCCCACTTAATTCTTTTATATAACATCACCAATGTTAGGGGTGGCAATCAAATCCGGACCCAACCCGAACTTGGATTGAACCCCAAAAGATTCCGTTCAGATTCAACCTGTACCAAATCAATTTTCATATGTAATTTGAATGGAATTTTGAGAACCCACATATTTTCGAGTCTAGATCTGGGTTCAGGTGAACCTACAAATCCAAAACCTGGATCCAGATTCAGGTGAACTTGTAAATTTGAAACCTAGATCTGAATATTTTTTATTTTAATATCATTTTTTTAGAAATGATTTAATATAATTAGAAAAATAAAAAAAAAGAAGCCCTAGTGCTAGCGTAACACTCCCTGTAGCCGTGGGTGCCAATAAGCCATTTCCTCTATTAGTCTCTCACTCTCTCTCTCTCTTCAGTTCTCCTCTAATTCTCTTCTTCAAATAAGATTAATCACTGTCCTCATCACCTCGGCTGTCACCACCTTCGTGGTGCAGCTGTGTTTGTCTCTCAACATCACTAGCCTTCCCTGTCGCAACCTGCGAAACGGGGTGAAATCTGCCTTGATCGCAGTTGTGTTTTGTTATGCTTTGATTTTATTATTTATACTCTCTTCGCAACTTTAATATCTATACTCTATGGTTTTAATATCTATGCTTTGCTATGCTTCAATTTTATTATTTATAGTTTATTTTTTAATAATTTTTTATTGTTGCTGTTAATAGAATTGAAATGATATCTTCAAAATATGTATAGTTTTTGCTCTTAAAAATACCATATAAACTAGAAGAAGTTGCTAGATTAGTTGTTAATTATGGAACTAATTATGTCTTGACATAATTTTTGTGTGGTGACAAATTCATAATGGAAAATGAACAAAGAATTGATTTAGATGTCTCAGAAAAGAGTGACGAAAGTGTGTGTGTGTAAGGTTAAGGATAGAAGCAGAAAATAATGATGATACAACTGTTGAATTAGAACTAAATTCAACAGCAGCAATTTGAGGGAGTAGCAATAGCCATGGTCGTAGGGGTAATACTACTCTTGTCACTTCAAAAAACGAGATGGTGGTGGCAGAGTAGTTCTGATTGATTATAATCAAATGAATTTGTTGTATTATTTTTATTATCAATTTACCACTAATTGGTTGTCTTGTTCATTATGGTTATGATTTATGCATTTCTTTTAGATGGAATTCTAGAGGAAGAAATACTTTCTGCAGAGCATTTGGTTGATGAAAGTTTGATGAGTAAGTAACAGTCAAATTAAGTAGATGATTGAGGGTTTAGTCTTTAGATTAGTGGTTTGAACTTTGAATTGTAGATTTATGTTATGGATTTGTATTTGTGAATGTTTATTGCTTTGAAACTTTGAATTTTAGATTCTATATTTTGTATTGTAATTGTTTTAGAACCTGGATATGTCATATGATTTGTACTTGATTTTTTCCAGAACAAGTTTATTTTAAGTAATCTGGGTTCAAAACCCGGAACATGGAAACCCAAATTTTTCCCTGTTGAACCCAGCCCAGACTCGCATTGAAAAAATTGGGTTCAAATTCAGGTCCAGTATAGAGAATTCTGTGTCTCGGTTTGGATCCGGAAAGTTCGAACCTAGACCCAAATTCAGAAATTGCCATTCCTAACCAATGTACACTAAAACTTTATTGACCAAAATTAGTTTATTGGGAGATTGCTACTTTCCCGTCTACAGTAATCAACATATACCATTTCCTCCCTTGTTGTTTTTCTAATGGCCAAAAACCCCCCTAACAGAATAAGTTTATAATATTACCCTTATTTTTAACTACTCTTTTATTTATATTTATTATAAATAAAATAAATCACATGAATAGAAATTAAATAAAAAGTTAAGCATTAAAACAAGAAATATAAGTTTTGATATGAGCAAAAAAATTAATTATAAAATTTTTTTCTTGTACTTATTTATTTAGTGAAAATTTTCTTATAATAAATATATAAGAAAATTATTATAAAATGATAAAAAATTATTATAAGAAAACTTGAATGAGAAATAAAAATTTATTATAAGAAAACTTAAATAATAAAATATTTTGCCTATATTTTTGACATATAATTTTAAAATAGTACAAAATTTTATTATAAGAAAATGTTTACAAAATAAACAATTACAAAAAAAAATTATTATTAATTTTTTCTCATATCAAAACATATATTTTTTATTTTTAATACTTAATTTTTATTTAGTTTCTATTCATTTAATTTATAATAAATGTAAATAAAAGAATAGTTGAATATAAGGGTAATATTGTAAACTTGTGCTGTTAAGGGGGGGTTTTTGGCCATCATAAAAACAATAAGGGGAAAATAATTTATGCTGATTATTGTAAGGGGGAAATTGACAATCCCCCTTAGTTTATTGGTCGAACTTTCACCTTCCAAAGACTTTCAAATGCTTCAATTTGAATCTCCAAAACATTTGATATGTAAATATTATAAGCAGAGCACCGCACCTAGGGATGGCAATGGGGAGGGGAGGGGAGGGGAGGGGACCAATCTCCCCCATACCCCATCCCCTAAATTTTGCATATGTCCCCGTCCCCGTTAGAATTGCTTGAGAGAATCCCCATCCCCTCCCCGAATAATAACAGGGGATCCCCGAGGGTCCCCGGTCCCCGTGATAACTAATAGTCCTAATACATTTTTTATTTTCGATTTTAAATTAATCATATTAAAATAAAAAAATTCAGATAAAAATAAAGTTCAAAATATATCTTACATTAATATTGATCCATTACAAAATCGCATTCAAAATATAAATTATTAAAATAATTATCTTTGCCAATGACTCAATCTTCATAATCCTACAATAAGTGCAAATATTAATAACCGTATAATATAATTAACAATGTAAAATAAAACTCATACGGCTATTGTAAACTCGTATCCAACTTTGACAACACATTAAGGCCTCTAACGTGCTTGGATGAAGTTTGTTACGGTACAGGCTCACAACTCTACCACTAATGCCTAAAAGCTGATTCAAAAGCAACTGTTGTAATTGGAATTGCCAAAATATCTCTAGCAATCCGAACTAATGTATGATACCTATTAGCATTTGTCTTCCACCAACTCAAAATATTAAAATCTTCCATCCAGGGTATAACTTTCTCATCCAAATATGAATTTAATTCATCCGTAACAACTGCACAATCTCCATTATTTACATAATCATCAAAACCTGTCATCCATTTGGTAGAAGAACTACTACCAATATAATCAAAGCAATAAATAGTTGGTGAAAAAATTCAATTAATACTCTTCCACTAGATTCCCAGCAAATGGTGACCAATTTCCCAACATACAACTATTGTGATATTTATTATTTTTAACAATATTTATAATTTTGTTATTTATTAGTAATTTTAAAAATAAAAATTAAAATTGAAAATGGGGAAATGGGTAGGGGATGGGGATTCCACCTCATCCCCGTCCCCTCCCCGAAAAAAAAATTGGGTATAAAATTATCCCCGTACCCTCCCCGAATGGGGAAAATCCCCGAAGGTACCCGTCCCCATGGGGATTTTTGCCATCCCTAACCGCACCACCAACGCCACACCCCTTTCTTCTATTTTATTTTTATATGTAAATATTATACATACTCAAATTATCCAATATTAGTCGGGAAGAATGTATATTTTATTTTTGATAGATGTTATATTTATTACTTATATTTTTATTAGATTTTTTATTATTAATTTTATCCTTTTCATTAAGAAAAAACACATAAAAATTAACGATTTTTTGTTTATTTATTATTCCACCTCTCCTAAGTGGATTTTATGACATTTCTAAGTAGTGTGGTGTCAAAATTAAATAGAAGATGAAAAAAATTAGTACCATGTAATTACCAAAAGAGCACATACTTTTTTCATTTTTTCCTAATCCCAATGATTGGTGTTATGTTTTAAATTAAATTTTAAAATATCAAACCCTTAAATGATTGTTTTGCCCTTAGTTTCACAATTAATTCTATTATCTTTTATCATGAGGGATGAAATGAATAATTAAAAATCTAATAGGGATGTAATTGTTAAATATGATATCTATTTAGGGATGAAACATACATTCTCCCTATTATTTATATCACCAGAACATAAGGAAAAATTATGCCTAAATTAAAAGTGCTTTCTAAATAATGCTTTGTATATTATTGTTATTAGCTTTTCAAATACAACCACATCATAAAAGTATTTGAAATGCATTATGAAAGATATTTAATTTAAAGATGATCTTGTGAGCACCAGTGTCCATTACATGATGAGTACATGGACAAGTTGGCCAGTGGCATATCCAAATACTAAAATTAGAGAGTTTAATTCAAAAAGTTTTAATTTAAATTGGAGTGCTTAATTTTTTTGTTTTTACTGTTCACTTGAATACATTTTAAATCTCAAAAGTCAAATTTTGTTGTATTCTTTTAAATTTTAAAAAATAAATAGTAGCAAATTATTCATTTTAAATGATGAAACTAATTGTGACCGCATTTATGAAACCATCCTTATTTTTCTAAGTAATTTCCACAAAATATTTAAAAAATAAAATTAAGTGACTATTGGATTTAAACCAAGTCTCCCAAACTATTAAATAGTACTCTTACCACTAAACTCACAATATTTTAGTATATAAAAAATCTGTCAAAATTCATTTTATTATTAAAGATGATATCCAAAGCACGATGCTATATTTTATAACATTAATTTAGCATGCACGATCATAAAACATATAAAATTGCTCAAATGCTCTAAGACGGAGACATGGTTAAAGATAATAAATAAATTAATCCAATAAACAAAATTAAAATAATATCTTTCCTTTTTCCTTTCATTCATGCAGCTGTTCTCCACTGAAAAAAGGAGGGAAAAAAAAAGAAAAATGATAAACACACCTCCAACGTTTAGGTAAATGGACAAAAATTTTCCTAATGTTTTAGAAAAAATATTTACACACTAATTTATTATAATTTTCTCATTATACCCTTCTAGCATATAAAAAAAATTATTAGATTATTCAATTTGTCTAAAAATTGTTAATAAAATTATAAATATACCCTCATTACCTCATTATTCTATGTAAAATTTTATCAATAACCAATTTTAAAAAAAGACATCTACACACTTACAAAAATTATAATTTTAAAAATAAAATTGGTTATTAATACCATAATAAATAATATAGAAAATTAGTTATAAATATGCAAGTTTAAATGATTGACATATGGAGAATTGTTAAATATACATGTTTAAAGTTTAAATAAAATTGGTTATTAATAGCCAATTTTATTTTTAAAATTATAA
Source organism: Citrus glauca (assembly GCA_029633175.1). Taxonomy (NCBI): domain Eukaryota; kingdom Viridiplantae; phylum Streptophyta; class Magnoliopsida; order Sapindales; family Rutaceae; genus Citrus; species Citrus glauca. Next base: position 27,685,972 of record JAQOOD010000008.1, read on the forward strand.
TTTATTTGCAATTTTTTTAGGTGTATAGATATTTTATTGAAAATTGATTATTGTTAAAAATTTAAATAGAGGAATTGGGCAATGAGGGTATATTTATAATTTTTTTATAATATCCAACTTGTCATTTATAATTTTATTAACAATATATAGATAAATTGGATAATTTAATAAGTTTTTTATATGCTAGAAGGGTATAATGATAAAATTATAATAAATTGAAGTGTAAATGTCTTTTTTAAAATGTTAAGGGAGTTTTTATCCATTTCTCTAAACAGGTGTATTTATCATTTTCCCAAAAAAAAAAAAAGACAAAATGCTTCTTTTTCTACCCATTGTATGAAACCATCACCTGATTGATAAACTGGCCTTCCATAATTTGCCCACTTTGATTTCACCCCATTTGTTATTGCATCATGCCAGCTGAAGCAAAGTCAGTTGCTTACCCTTGAAGAAATTTTCCTCCTTTTTCAAAACTTATCCTTCCAAGATAGAAAATAAAAAATTCATCCTCATGGTAGCTATCTACATTTGAAGAAATTGGTTGCCTTGTTCAGGTTCCTCAGGAAAAATTTTCGGACTTTCTTGAAAATAAAACTCATTGATTTCTTTTGCTGTAACAATTGGTCTATTGTTTTCATTTGGTGTTGCAAGCATACCAGCGCAAGGCCTCCAGATGAAATTAGTCCCCAAGATTAAATTCAAAGTAGCCAACATCCCTGCATCTTCACCATCAAGCTTCTGTGCAACGAAAATTATGAGCTAATATTATAGCAGGAATATATATTAATATATATAGAACTCAATTGTCAGTTGAAATGTTTCAGTCAACATTCTTAGCTTTGGTCTCACATAAAGAGTAAAAGAAAGCATGAAAAGTTGAGCAACCAAACCTGTAGCTGGGATTCGAAGAAGGCTAGAATTGTCCCAGGAATTATGCCTCTAACTCCACCGCAATGTAGGCTAAGGATTGAAACAAGTTTTGTTTTTCATCTGATCAACTCATAATTAGATTTCCTTTAAAACTCAACCGTCATCAAATCTCTAAGAAAAAAAACAAAGATTCTTGTAGATTATCCCAATCTAGTTAATCAGTTGACATAATTGCAGATTTTGTACTTAATAATGCCTAGAAAAAATTTCATATATGACTGCAAAACATTAGCAAATACCAGAAACACCTTCTGTTTGCTATCAATGACTAAAAATTGAGTTCTAGCTTATCGGTATCTGCTTTCACCACAAGTAGTAGATCAGCTCAGATCCCTGACAGGTTTTAATACTAGATGTTCATCACTCTTTTGAAAGTTTCCAAAGAATTTGTTTCTCCTATTTGTACCCACTATATGTGACTCATCACAAGCCATTTCAGCTTTTTAGGGGGCTGCAATTCCTTTTCTCGGCCATTAATAAAAAAAAAAAAAACTTTGCAAGAGGCTGTTTCTTTCTTTTTGCAGTTAGTTCCTTTCTTCATGGAACTGCTTTTCTTAAGCTGACAACAGCGCTGCTTTCATGGCAGTCTTAGTGCATATCCATTTATCCCACAAATGACAAACAACTCTGTTGCATTCAGTATCAAGAAATGGTTAACACAAACAACTTTGTTGCATTCAATATCAAGAAATTGTTAACACAAACAAATCTGCTGCATTCAATATCAAGAAATTGTTAACCCATTCAAAAACATACTTGACAGTATAGGTATATAAAGGGTGACAATTATAGATTTGCACTTATTCCAAACAGTCCTTTTCATTTCATATAAACAATGGAAATCCAAATATAGACATTACATTGACGATGTCAAAATGGCAGAAGGAAAGGCCATTTTCCTGAGAAGAGAGAGATGAAAAGGCTGCCTTAGTGTTCGTGTTTTAAATATGTCCTCCAACTGTCGTATAATTTCTTTGAATACTGAATTTCGCAGAGATTTGCATCGGCATGCACACATCACCTAGGTAATTCCACCTTTACAACCTCAAACGAGCGAGTGACGAGTTATCTGAAAGTCCGGCTGAAGCAAAGAAGTCAATGTAGTCTTTTACAGAGGTGCCCCGATACACAGCAGGACTATCATCTGATAACAACTCCTCTATGGGGCTGAAAAGCTTCTCGGATGGCTCAAAATGTGTTGTGAAGAAGCATGCCACTGACAATCTAGGTCCAGCACAATTAGCCAGCACTCGGTGTTCGGCAGCCTTGAACTTGTCATTAGAAATAACCTGCCAAAAACCAAAAGTCAAAACCTTTAACCATTCCGAATGATAACCTACTGACAGATATAGTATTGATTTTACAAAGCAGTATCAGTTCATTTTCTTCATCTTCTACTCTTTTCAACCAGAATTACCACTAGACTCTCTATAGCTGCTGAGAGGTGCAATTTTTGAAAAGTTAACATCTTTATTATTTGCAGCTAAGAAAATAAGAAATTCTACTGAAAGAAACTAAGCAGTATGAAACAATTTGGTGTGGTTGAGGCTACTGATTTAACCAACTTTCGAGGGTTCGTCATATCTTTCAACTTTTTAATTCTTCTGTTTCCCACCAATCAAATGATGGCTTAAAGGAAATCTAGGTATTCTAAATGTTCAAAAGTTTGGGACATCATTAAGGCAGTAGCATCTAGGAACATAAATGCAGTTAAGACTATTCACCAACCAATCCTTACATTAATTTAACTTTTTTTTGCCCTCATGCCAAAAAATAATGAACTCTCTGCACTTTACACACCTGTAAGAGTTCCCCAACGTTGACTACTAGAGCTCCTTCCACCGGAGGAGTATTAACCCAATGATTATCATGAAGAACTTGCAGACCACCAATTTGATTTTGCAGAAGGATAGTGAGAAAATCTGGATCACGGTGTTTGGTATGTCCAAGAGTCAGGTTTGGCTCAGGACAAGCCGGATAGTAGTGACAGTAAAAGACATGTCCATCAGCACAACCCATGTTCATTAGATGATTAGAGTTGAGGCCAAGTGCCTCCGACAGTAACTTGAACAAATCCTGACCTAGTTTTGTAACATATTTCGAAAACTTCAACAGTATCTCTCTGCAGAGGAACAGACATATATTGTTGAAGTGCATCATTAAGCATAAAGATGATAAAACAGAATGCATACCTGCACGCCTCTGGATATTATTCAGGAGGTGGAGGAATGCATACCTGCACGCCTCTGGATATTCTTCAGGAGGTGGAGGATTAGGAGCCATGAGACAAGACAAGGTGTCCCTCCAATTAGCAAATCTTGCCTCATATAAATCAAAATTACTATTGAACCTCACTTTCTTCATTTTGTCACGGGAGTAAAATTTTTCTTTCACATGGTTTGGTTGCTCATTGAATCTTCGTATACTTTCAATAACCTCATCTGCAATATCTTGAGGAATGCCATGGTTCACAACCTGGAAGAATCCCCATTTGCTGGACGCAATGCCAATTTCTTTGACTATTTCACACCGAACACCATCTTTATCAATTTCCCTGAGGTCTATAATTGGAACATTGAAGTGGGCGTGCCTTAAATCTGACTTCTCATTGCAAGTTTCCTCAGATGGTGCAACAAAGAACTTGGGAACTGACTGTATACCAGAATCAGCCAGACCTTTAACACCAGCTTTTGTATCATCAAAGGCCTTCAACTCTTTTTCTTTATCATAATCAAGTCCATTTCCTGTTGAAGCCATAATTTGCGGCAGACTGGAGGTCACTGTCTCTATGCATTGAAAGCTAAGAGCAAAGATACTTATATAGAATTGCTCAAGTGCTCTAAGATGGAGACATTGGTTAAAGATAATAAATAAACTAATCCCATAAAAATATTAAAATTATATCTTTCCTTTTGCCTTTAATTTATGGAGAGGTTCTCCACTGAAAAAGGGGGAAAAAAAGAGACAAATGGGATGAAGCCGTCTGGTTTACGGTGTGGATGTTCAAAGGAATATTAAAATTATATCTTTCCTTTTGCCTTCAATTTATGGAGAGGTTCTCCACTGAAAAAGGGGGAGAAAAAGAGACAAATGGGATGAAGCCGTCTACTTTACGGTGTGGCTGTTCCAAGGAATAGATTCTTTACAAACAAGTTGGATTCACGGAATTAAAAGTAGAATCATTCTCGATAGAATTATTCTTAATTTATGTGATAAATATTTTATTTGAAATTTTTTAAAATAAATAGTGTCTTATTGTAAAGATGTCTAAAATAAATGGTGTTTTATTGTAAAAACATGTGCAATTAATTATACCTTATAGAAATGTATTTTTTTCGCTTAAGGATATAACTTTTCATGGTAATATTTATCAATTTGCTGGACGCAATGCCAATTTCTTTGACTATTTCACACCGAACACCATCTTTATCAATTTCCCTGAGGTCTATAATTGGAACATTGAAGTGGGCGTGCCTTAAATCTGACTTCTCATTGCAAGTTTCCTCAGATGGTGCAACAAAGAACTTGGGAACTGACTGTATACCAGAATCAACCAGACCTTTAACACCAGCTTTTGTATCATCAAAGGCCTTCAACTCTTTTTCTTTATCATAATCAAGTCCATTTCCTGTTAAAGCCATAATTTGCGGCAGACTGGAGGTCACTGTCTCTATGCATTGAAAGCTAAGAGCAAAGATACTTATATAGAATTGCTCAAGTGCTCTAAGATGGAGACATTGGTTAAAGATAATAAATAAACTAATCCCATAAAAATATTAAAATTATATCTTTCCTTTTGCCTTTAATTTATGGAGAGGTTCTCCACTGAAAAAGGGGGAAAAAAAGAGACAAATGGGATGAAGCCGTCTGGTTTACGGTGTGGATGTTCAAAGGAATATTAAAATTATATCTTTCCTTTTGCCTTCAATTTATGGAGAGGTTCTCCACTGAAAAAGGGGGAGAAAAAGAGACAAATGGGATGAAGCCGTCTACTTTACGGTGTGGCTGTTCCAAGGAATAGATTCTTTACAAACAAGTTGGATTCACGGAATTAAAAGTAGAATCATTCTCGATAGAATTATTCTTAATTTATGTGATAAATATTTTGTTTGAAATTTTTTGAAATAAATAGTGTCTTATTGTAAAGATGTCTAAAATAAATGGTGTTTTATTGTAAAAACATGTGCAATTAATTATACCTTATAGAAATGTATCTTTTCGCTTAAGGATATAATTTTTCATGGTAATATTTCACTTGGAGATATATCGTTTCATTTAAAATAGTGATGATTCAATTTGGACCATTGATTAAAATTAAATCTTTATTCAATGACTATGAATGAAGGGGTATTATGAAAGATGACTACCCAAATGAAGGGGAACAAATATGTTTATAAATAAAGGTCATATTTAAGCTATTTAGACATAAAAATAATGATGCCACACCACTCTTTTCTTAACCCTCTTTTCTAGAAAAAATTTCAATATAAAACTCTTATTTTTGTGCATTAGAAAATCTAATATATTGTTTTCTGTAGGAACAATATATTGTTTCTTGGCAGGCTTGCAACATTCAATAGTTTTCTGGTTTACTTTCGTCGATGCATAACGCAAGCAAACAAACAAGTGTTTCATTGTATCTTGGAGGCTTATTTGCTTAATCTCTTTGCATCACTCAATTGGTGGGGGACAAATAATGTCGAAAGTGACATTTGTAACGTGCATTAAAGTACACATTATTTTCGGTAGTTTACCTATTACTATTATTTTCTTCCTACATACTGAGTTGTAAACACAATACTTTACACAATAAAATCCCACTACTATTATTATAATTCTCTACATTTGTCATTCCCCATAAGTACATACCACCAACAACCTTAAGATGTTATTTCTGCAACAATGGCACCAAGTTTATCTCTTCGACAATTCACAGTAGATTTTGTCAAATTAGAACGATTCGATGGTGGCAACTTTATTTGTTGGCAGAAAAATTTGTATTTCTTGTTGACAAGTCTCAATGTGATCTATGTTCTCACAACACCAAAGCCTAAAGAATGTGAAGATGAGACATTAGCGAAAACTAGAGTGTGGCAGAAGTGGGAGCAAGATGACTATTTGTGCAAGAGACACATTTGTAATGCCATGTTTGATTTTTTTTTTTTTATCAATACCACCACAAATCTACAACAAGAGAAATATGAGACTCATTAGAAGCTAAGTACATGATGGAAGATGCCGCAAGTAAGAAGTTCTTGGCATCTAATTTTTTTAATTATAAAATGGTTGATAATAGAGTTGTAGTTGAACAATATAATGAGATTTTGCATATTCTTGATTAATTCAACCAACACAACATGAAGATGGATGGGTCTATTATTGTCTCTTCAATTATTGATAAACTTCCTCCCTCTTGGAAATATTATAAGAAAAGTTTTAAACATAATACAGAGGAAATTAGTCTAGAAGGCTTAGACCAAAGTCTTTGTATTGAAGAGAGACCCAAGCTTAATAGTCTTGAGGAGGGGGCTACTATGTTTAAGACTAAAAATCCACTTGTGGATGTATGATCATCTTGATCAATAATCCAACTAGCATATGAAGATCCTTCCAAAACTGAAGGATATCCATTGTAATATATACCACAATCCATTGTATTTTTAAATATTTTAGAATTTTGTACACTACTTACCAGTGTGCTTGGCTTGGATTACTAATATATCTACTCAGCTTTCCAACAGCGAAAGCAATGTCAGGCCTAATACAAGTTATCTTATACATAAGACACCCAATAACATATGCATATTCTAATTGGGATACTGTTCTGCAAGTGTTAGAGTACAATTTTATGTTTGAATCAAAAGGTGTTGACATACGATTACAATCATAATAATTGAATTTCTTTAAAATTTTCTCAATTTAATGTGCTTGGGTCCATATTAGACCATTCTCATTTTTGATAATTTTAATCCCTAAAATAATAGATCATGATCACAACTACTATGGAGTCTAATCCCCTCATCTATGAAGTGGTAATAAAGTCTCAAGATGTTGCCTTTTGGAAAGAGACTATTAATGATAAAATGGACTCTATCATGAGTGATATAAGACTTGAAAATTAGTTGATTTACCATCTGACTCTAATCCTATAGGTTGTAAATGAATTTTAAAAAAGAAGAAGAAAGTTGTCGAACAATTGAAAGATTTAAAGCAAGATTAGTAGCTAAAGACTTTACACAAAAAAGGTCTTGATTATTTCGATACTTATGCATCTGTTACGAGAATTGCTACTATTAGAATCTTGATTGCTTTGCCTTCAATTTATCATTTTGAATTCCATTAAATGGATGTAAAAACAACTTTCTTAAATGGAGAATTAGATGAGAAAATTTACGTGAAACAACCAGAGGGATTTGTAATGCTAGGACAAGAACATAAAGTTTGTTAACTAATAAAGTCTTTATATGGTCTCAAACAAGCTCCAAAGTAGTGCCATGAAAAGTTTGACAAAGTGATTGTTTCAAATGAATTTAATATTCATGAATATGATAAATGTGTATATTGCAGATTGAATGGAAATAAAGGTGTAATTATTTGTTTATATGTAGATGGCATGTTAATTTTTGGTATTGATAATGAGAGCATTAAACTCACTACATCATTATTGTCATTTAATTTTGATATGAAACGCATAAGGTTTGCTGAAAACCTAGCCATTTTAAAAGAGATTGTCAACTTTTTAAGAAGCAAAAGGAAGTTTCAAATAAAAATTTTGTGGCTATGATATCTAAGATTAATGGTCTTGAAGATGATAATGCATGGTGGATAGATTTTGGTGCAACTAAGCACGTATGCAAGGATTGTAGCATTTTCAAATCTTATAAAGCGATGGATGATGGAAATGTTCTTTACATGGGAAATTCTTCCACTGTAATAGTTAAAGGAAAGGCAATGTGCAATTAGAGCTTACTTCTGGAAAAACTTGAACTCTTACTGATGTTTATCATGTTTCTGAAGTTAGGAGAAATCTTGCATCTAGTATTCTTCTTAATTAGTTTGGCTTCAAACTTATTTTTGAGTCAAAAAAATTTATATTATTTAAGGTGGGACTTTTGTTAGGAAAGGATACATGTATGAGGGAATTTTTAACTCAATATTAATAATATGAATGTTTCTTCTACTTATATGGTTGACCTATTATCTTTGTGGCATAATCATTTAGGACATGCGAATATTAGAAGATTGAATGATATGACTAATTTAGTATTTGTAAACATAAATAATTCCATAATATTGATTTTGATGATAACAAACCTTATATATTTTTAATTAAACATGTTGGAGCTATTAATATTAAACAAACTCTTAAAGCCGTATAATATTTTAGACATGTTTAAGAACCTGGATAATCGTTAACTTCAATCAGAAAATCATTTTCTACAAAAGGTTGTTAAAATGTTGATTCTGGAAAATAACGGTGAACCGTTTATTGAAAATGTTGAACCGATAATTTCCATAAAGGAATTGGATTATAACCGTGAGCCGTTTAGCAAGAGCGGTTAGCCAAATTTGTTTTGCAGGTTTCTAAAAATAAACAACTAGCCGATAACTCCAAATGGTGAACCAACTATTTAAAATCTCAGCTCAACGGTTATTTAGACTAGTCAAAACAGTGAACTAACAGCAGTTAACAACGATTCGATTTTGCTCAAAAAGTGAACAACGACTAGTTTTCAGCTACAACTATAAAATGCCTCAATCAAATTCAAAAAAAATGAGATCCAAGAGTTATAATTGAGCTTGCTACTGAGTATACAATTGAAACGACCTGCCCCAAATCCCCAGGACGAGTCTATCTAATCTCGCCTAATTGAATTAACAATAATTCTGATATCTAAGAATTTTACTCAAAAATTCGACAGAGTCTCCACTATAAATATAACATTCCCAAACCTGCAATTTACAAAATAACACTCATAAAAATAATTCAATTTCCAACCATCCTTCGTAACTAACTTCTCAAGTCAACATACCAAATTTTACCCAACTCATTCTAATATTAAAATATAATGGTTATCCTTAATTACCAAATATAACAAATAAATACAATTCGCAATATCCCAAATATCAAAATATTAAATCTACGACTCCTAGCAACATCACATGGCCACAATTTCAAATCTAACTATCGTTGCTGGGTCGACTGATGTACTAGCAAATCTCTTATAGGGGGGAATATAATAAAAATGGGGTGAGTATAAAATTCAGTGAGTGGATAATAGGTTTTTAAAAATAATTTAATCTTTCTCAAATCAATTTCATCAAAATATCATAAGAACTTATATAAACATATTTAATTCAAATCATGCACTGAAATAACTATATTACATAAATCTGCATAAAATCAATGAAATCACAATACTTATAATATCAAATGTTGAATACCAAAAACTATCATTAAACAAGTATACCCACAAGAATAATCTTGTCATACCCAGACCTTAATGGACGGGCAATCAGGGAACCATCATGCCCCGGAGCTACAATGGGTAGACCGTGAAATGTCATCTCATGTACCTTATGTCTCATATCCAAACCTCGATGCACAAGCAATGACGTACTATCTAAGTACCATCGTGCCTCGGAGCTACACAGATAGACTAGTAAATATCATCTCACATATCTCATCATGTATCCTATCTGAATCTCAACGGACAAGCAATGACGTACTATCTAAGTACCGTTATGCCCCGGATCGACACGGATAAACTGGTAAATATCATCTCATATGATCTGTATCACTGTATTTGGAGGGGAAGGATCTTGTCTAATGACTTCAAAAACAATCTTTGCACTCATAACCATATACCTTTTAATTATACTATCAATCATATTGTTCTTTTCACTAACACATTTGAATTCACTTTTCTATTCTTAAAATTACATCATGATTTACTCAAATTAATTCGGAAAACCATTGACTAACATTTTAATAAAATATCAACGCGTAATTAAAATTCATTTTGAGGAAATCATTAAATCAGAATAATTAAAATACTCATTTCGCAAACATACTTTACTATCATAATAAACTATGAAAATAAGTTTTGTATATTCCACTCACAGTGACGAAGTCCAAATTCGGTATCAACAACGTGTTGATTCTTGTTCGCAGATCCTCCTAATCAAGGAAACGACATAATCATTCTCCGTAAATTTGAAATACAACTAATTTTACATAATAATTTTCGAAACAAATATCTATCCATAATAAACTATTCCAGCATGCACAAATTACCAAAATGCCCCCAACATCATTATTTTACTTAATTATCCTCAGAATCTTCAATTACTAAATTGTCCTCAATTCAAATCACGAAACTAACCACAATGTTAGAAATTACAAAATTACCCTCGGAGCATAAAATTACCAAAATGCCCTTAACAACTTAAATTACCATATTACCCTCAAAATCTCAAATTACCTCACTGCCTTAACCTAAAATTACCAAATTATCCACTAATTCCACAAATTACAAATTCACCGTAAAGTTTTATAAAGTTACTGACTTGCCCTTGCCGGTCAACAGTGACTGGACTTTAGTCAACGACAACAGGAAGCTTAGGTTTGATAGTTCAGACCTCGGTGAGTCAAACGGTGCCAGCGGTGACCTCTCAGACGCAGCGAGGGCGGCAGATCGTGCTCCTAAAGCCGTAATCCTTCTGGCGGTCATTCGCGGCCAAAATAGAGGTTTCAGGTGGTGGGGTTGGTCAGAAATGAAAGCTAGTGACGTGATGAGTCGAACCCAGCCGATGGTGAAACCTAGTTCCGGCGAGATTGACAGTGAAGAAAATGGGTTGAGCCGCGGTCTTTCAAGCTTCAATCGCCGGCGCTCTGGCTGCTTTCTGGTGACGATGACTTCGGGGATATGACCGGCGTCGCTCAAGCTTAAGATTGGTACCAAGCTCGGATAGGGAGGTGGCCAGAATCGACGGCTGGAGTCGGGTCAAGGACGCTGGTCAAATTCGGGCTAAACAAGTCAATTTCTCTCTCTCTTATTCTCTCTCACGTGCCCTTCTCTCTTTCCTCTTTTGGAAATCTGCTTCCCCATTTCCATTTATAGAAACCAACTTTTTTTTTTGGCACTTAAGCTTAATCAAATTAAGCTAGTACCGGACTCACGACGAAAATAAAATCTGACTACCCGAGCTTTAATCACGAGCAATTTGTCTCAATTTAATGTTGTGACAATTTTAAAATTAATTGAAGAAGAAAAATTAAATCATACACTTAATTAGGAAAAATCAAAGTGCATATGTTAGAACAATTCTTATTGAGCTTTGAACTTGTTTTGTTTAATTGATTCACACATTGAGCTCTCATTTGTAATCAAACACATTATGTAAGAGAGATTTATTTATAATCCTTTTTGTAAAATCAAGTTGAGAAGTTGTAAGTGTTGGGATACACTTGGCATTAAGAGATTGAGGATAATCTCTTGTTGTAAAGGTCTATTGACACCTTGGAAGTCAATTGTAAGAGTTGTTGAAGCCTTGGAGGATCACTTAGTAAAATCCTCAAGCCTAGTGAGGTTGGAGGCGTGGACGTAAGCATGGTTGGCTAAACCACATAAAAATCACGTGTTTGCTCTCTCTTACAATATCTATTTATTTTTCATTGCACATTAATTTGATTATTTTGAATTTGATTGCTTTGTTTAAATTGCATTAAATTTTTAGTTGCTTAAATTTTTAGAATCCCAATTCATCCTCCCTCTTGGGTTGCCCAGTTAGTATTTCATTTGATATTAGAGCGAGGTGCTCTTGTTTAGGCTTAACCGTCTAAAGTTACAGATCAATGACAGCTCAAAATGATTTCACATTTAGGGAAGGACAGTCCACTAATGGATCACCATTTTTTGATGGAAATGTTTAACTATATTGGAAAACTATGATGGGAATTTACTTGCAAGTTTTAGATTATGAGATTTGAAAAATTGTTAATGATAGACCTTTCATACCGACTACTAAAAATGAAGAAGAGGAAGAAATTACAAAACCTTTTAGTCAATAGAATATGTTGGAAAAGACAAAAGCTTTTTTAAATTCCAAAGTTATGAATGCTCTGTTTTGTGCCTTACATAAAAAAAGAGTTCCATGGAGTTTCTAGTTGTAAAAATGCTCATAAAATTTGGAATAAACTTAAAGTTGTCTATAAGAGTAGGAACCAAGTGAAAGAATAATAAATCAGTAGGTATACTAGACAATATGAGTTGTTCCAAATGGAACAAAATGAGACTATCTATTCCATGTATACTAGATTTATGGATATAGTAAACACTCCAGGAGCATTTGGTAACCTTTTCAAATAGCAAGAAGGTAAAGAAAATCATTAAGTTATTACCAATGGAATGAAGACTTAAGAGAATCGTCATTGAGGAAGCCAAAGTTTAAATACATTACTTATTGATGATTTATTAGCTCTCTTATTTCTCATGAAGAGGATTTGGCAATCGAAAGAGGAGATGGCGATAAAAAGAAGAAAAACATTGCCGTCAGAGCATCAAAATTTGAAAGTGATGAGGAAAGCGATTTCGAGGATGAAGACATGGCTATGGTGGCTAGAAAATTCAGGAAGTTTTTCAAGAAATCCAGTGAGCAAAGAAAATTCAGAAACCTCAAGAACTAAAAGGAGACGAAGAAAGTAATTATATGCTATGAATGCAAGAAGCTCGGCCATATAAGATTAGAGTGCCCACTTCTCAACAAACTCAAGAAGAAAGTCATGGTGGCTACTTGGGACAATAACGATGAAGAATCAAGTGATGAAGAAGATTCACAAAAAGTGTCAAGCCTAACACTTATGACAATAGGAGATGATGAGCTTGATGAGGGTTTAAAGTAGAAGAAGAATAAGTGGTACTTGGATAGTGGGTGCTCAAGGCATATGACGAAAAATTGTGCATGGTTTTCAAGTTTAACGATGATTGAAAATGGTAGAGATGTTTCCTTTGGAGACAATTCAAAGGGAAAAATTCTCAGAATTGGTAATATTGGTAAAGTTTCCTCAACTCTCATTGAAAACATATGTTTATTTGAAAATTTGAAACAATCTTGATTAGTATTACTCAATTATGTTATAAGAGTTATAAAATTCTTTATGATAAAACTAGATTTGTCATTAAGAATGCATGTGATAACAAAATTTTGTTTATTGGGAATAAATGTGGAAATGTTTACACCATTAACATAGAATGTGCATCTATTCATGATAAATGTTTTTCCGCATTGCATTATGATGGTTGGTTATGACATAGAAGGCTATGACATGCAAGTAAGAATTTAATTTCAAAGATTTCAAAAAATGATTTGATTAAAGGTCTTCCAAAAATTGATTTTCAAAAAGATAAAATTTGTGAAGCATGCCAATTTAATAAAAAAAAATCAAAACTTCTTTTAAATGCAAAAATTATGTTTTTACTTCAAAATCACTTCAACTGCTTCATATAGACTTGTTTGGACATTCTAAATATACTAGCTTGAGTAGTTAGTATTATGCTTTTGTAATTGTTGTTGATTTTTCTAGATACATATAGGTATTATTCTTAGCCAATAAGGATGATGCTCTTGATGATTTTAAGTGTTTTGTAAAAAGATTCAAAATGAAAAAGGTAATGGTACTGCATGCATTAGGAGTGATCATGGAGGAGAATTTGAAAATCATGCATTTGAAACCTTTTGCAATAATTTTGGCATTGTGTATCAATTCTCTTTACCAAGAACTCCAAAACAAAATGAAGTTTTTGAGAGAAAAAAATCGGTCTATTCAAGAAATCGTTAGAATCATGTTAAAACACCATTTATTATATTTTAAATTGTGTATTGATTATACCTTATCTCAATAAAACTTTTTATAAGCTTTGGAAAGATAAAAAATCCAACATTGGTTATTTCAAAGTATTTGGATGCAAATATTTTATAATAAATAGAAAATACAACTTTGGTAAATTTGACCTAAAATCTTATGTTGGCTTGGTTATTCAAATACAAGCAAAGCTTATAGAGTTTGTAATAACAGAACTATGGTTGTTTAAGTGTTAATGCATGTTAAGTTTGATGAATCTTACCCCTCATCTACGGATAAAGTTGTTGTTAATGATGATGCAAATTGAGAATTACAATAAGAATCATTAAAAGATAAACAAAAGGATGCACCACATGAAAATCAAGAAAATGGACAAGAAGAACAAACAAATATAGAGTAAAAAAAGGTACTTTTCAAACACTTCCCAAGGAGTGAGGTATGTTTCCTCTCACCTTAAGGATTTAATTTTAAGTGATCCTTTAAAAGGAGTAACGACGATGTCATCATTTAGAAATACTTGTTAATATGCTGCATTCATATCTTAAATTGAATCAAAATCCTTTTCAGATACAGAAAATGATGAATCTTGGATTATGGCAAAGAAAGAGGAGTTAAACCAATTTAAGATAAACAATGTATGGGAGTTAGTTCCTAAACTTGAACATCAATCCGTCATTGGCACTAAATGAATATTTAGGAATAAAATGGATGAATCCAGTGTGGTTGTAAGGAATAAAGCTAGATTAGTAGCTCAAAGTTACAACCGAAAGAAAAGAATTGATTTTGATGAAGCTTTTGCAGCAGTAGTTAGATTGGAATCTATTAGGATGCTAATTAGCATTTACATGTCATAAGGATTTCATTTGATATTAAATGGATGTTAAGAGTGCATTTTTAAATGGTTACATTATGGAGGAAATTTATGTGAAATAACCTTTTGGTTTTGAAAATGAAAAATTTTCAAACCACGTTTATGAGTTAACAAAAGCATTGTATAGTTTAAGACAAACACTTAAAGCATGGTATGATAGGCTTAAAAATTTCTTATTAGATAATGATTTTGCAATGGGTAAGGTTGATACAACTCTCTTTATTAAGCATAAGAATCAATATATTCTCATTGTTCAAATTTATGTTGATAATATTATTTTCGGTTTCACTAATCAGTTTTTATGGAAGGAATTTTCATATTGTATGAGTAAGGAATTTAAGATGAGCATGCTGAGAGAATTGAAGTACTTTCTTGGACCTTAAATAAAACAAATTGAAGAAGGAATTTTCATTAATCAAGCCAAATATATAAAATATTTACTCAAGAAGTCCGAACTTGAAGATGGAAAGATAAAAAGTACTCTAATAAGTTCAACAATCAAGCTTGACAAGGATGAAAAAGGTAAGGAAGTCGATGTCAAAACATATTGAGGTATGATTGGATCTTTACTCGACTGCTGGTAGGCTTGATATTATGTTTAGTGTATGCTTATATGCAAGATCTTGGTCTTTGGTACCCTAGGAGAATATATATAGACTTAACATGTTATTCAGATGTCGACTTTGCCGAATATAAGATTGATAGAAAAAGTACTAGTGGAACATGTCACATTTTAGGTCACTCTCTAGTCTCTTGGCTTAGCAAGAAACACAATTTAGTTGCAATATCAACTACCGAGGTTGAATATATTGCAGTCGGAAGTTGTTGTGCTCAAGCTATATGGATGAAATAAATTCTTAGATACTATGACATTTACCTTGATAAAATACCTATCATGTGTGACAATACTAGTGACATAAACCTATCAAAGAACCCTATCCAACATTCAAGAACCAAACATATAGAGATTAGACATCATTTCTAAAAAAATCATGTTAAAAAAGGGGATATTTCATTAAATTTTGTTACAACCAAAAAACAACATATTGATATCTTCACCGAACCCCTTAATGAAGAACAATTTACGAAAATAGCATTGCTCATATATAATTGGGTGTTTAAATTGTGCGAATTCGTGAATTATGCATTAAATCGACTTTCAAGACATTTTGGCTCAATCAAACAGCTTGGAAATTTATTAAGTGATGCCAAAGATAAAATCAAATGTGCGAAATCATAGTTAAAATAAACGAATAACTGTTTGGTTATAAACAATTTACCGTTTAAATACAGATACTGAGAAAATGATTGTTGAAAATTATCGACAAACCATTTGTCAAGACTGGTTAACTGATTAAAACAGAGACGTAGCTTTGTTAATCTTTTATCGTTTGTGAAAAACATATAACGATTTGAATTTGGAGCTCTCTGGAAATTATCGGTGTATTGATTGAAGAAAACGACTCATTGTTTTCATGCGATAAAAATTGTTCCGAAGTTTTCTTCTCCATTTTCAGTTGCTCATTTACCATTTTCTCTCTAATCGTGATACCCTCGCTCGCTCTCTCTAAAACCTTTCATTTTTCCTATAATTTCTTGCTAAATTGAACCCATAGAATCCTTTCTAGACATCTTTAGAATAGTTTTGTCAAACCAAAACTCAAAATCAAGCCTCAAATAAAAAAATCCCAAATCAAAGCCCTAAAGTCAGCCGAGCAATCTTCTTCAATTTTGGCTAGATTCTTGTCACTTTTTTCCCAAATTGAGCATTTAATCACTTCCTTTATCATTCATTCTCCTTTTAATCGGTTTAATTTTTTCCATTTTCGTCATTCTTTAAAAATCTCAATTTTCATAGTTACAGCCATAACTGAATCTTCAAGGGTTACTCGCAAGAGAAAATCTGCCCCAGTAGGAATCCAATACCATCAAGAGAGACTTCAGAATTTAAAAGGATTCACTTTCCCATAGCTCCTCTGGCCAAATGCTTTGAAACCCACTTTATGGATCGCAGGGTAATTGACTCTTACTATGTGGATTTGGATGTCTTCGTAGAGTCGATTGTATGTGGTAAAAGTGTGAGAGATATGTTACGACCTTATGAGTCAGCATTAGATATTGACAAATGAATTTATCCTAATCTAGTTCATGTTTTTTACTCAAATATAGAAATTTCTGCAAATAGGCTAAATAGGAAATCACCTTTGTAGGAGATGTCCCCATAGAATTCAATGTTGAGGATTTGAACAACATTATAAGAGCTCTGAATTCTGGCTACCAAATTTATACATCTAAAAAGGCCTTCTTATTTGCCGATTTTGTTCATCATCGTGGTGTTAGAAATATCTATAGGCATCGATACCTTATAAATGATATTTGTGCTCTCCGATTCCGGTTACAACTGTTACCTTTACAAGTTAGGATCCTTCACACTATTCTACAACATATTGTCAGTCATAGGAAGGGATATTCAGATGAAGTGATAAGGTTGGATGTTGAGTTACTAGATAGTCTTCTTGAGCAGTGACTTATTAACTTAGGTTATGTTATTTTGAGGCATATGTTAACACTTATGGAGTTAATAATTGGTTGTTTCCATATGGTAGTATTATTTTTAAGATACTACGACATTTATGAGTACCCCTTCGGAATTCAATTTTTGTGGAGACCAAGAGGATCGGTGATGAAGCTATAATGGGTATAGGATTTTATTGGAAGAATAAGGAGCAGATTAAGACACCGACATTTGAAAACCAAGACACCCTTGTAGCTCTAGAAAATGATCGCATGCTTAATGATATTTATTCTCTTGATCAATGTTGGATATAAATTCAGATGCTATCGGTGTCAATGTGCAAGTGTGCACAAAAAGTAATATAATGATGAATATTCAAGATCGTCTCCACAAGGATTGATGTTATCAGACTTACTATAGTAATCTTAACAGTGCAGATTTTGTTTTAAATTAAAATAAAATAATTAATGAAACTAATTTACTAATTAAAATAAAAACACAATAAATAAAATGCAACAAAGTAAATTATCACGTCAAATTCAAATATAAAACCAATGGGAATGTAGAGAAGTTGAGTGAATAAATTCTCTTAATGATTTTAACTATTTTCCTAATGTTTGGCTCGGTACCTACAACATCTGCTATAGCATTGGCAGAATCCTTATGTGTCCTTAGTTATCGCATGTTGGATATCTTATATTTATATGCAACGTAATAGTGATAAATTGTTATGCCAACGTAAGATATAGCATCACACGTTTTGGTTCTATTTATCCTACAAGATGAATCCTTATATTTAGTTCATCATTAATTTTAGATTAAGCATGACTCTTTTGGACTCAAGTAGAACTCAATTTAGAAAACCCAATCTAAAACTAAGTATTACTCTAATATGTTCCACTAAGATAGGTCATTTTGTAGCTCTTTCTTAGTTAGTATCATTAAATGGGTGATCAGCCGAAATAATTAATAGAAATAATACTATCAAAACAAAATGCTACAACAAACATGTAGCAACACATATATTCAATTAATAAACCATCAAGATTCTTTATCACTCAACCACAAATAAATTTAATTCATGGTTTGTAAAAGAAAAATAAAGAACAAAGTTTCAGCCATCAAACACATCCTCAAAATTATAAAGTAAACATGAAAACAAGAGAAGAATAAGAAGGACTAAGTTTTTAATTTATTTTCTGTAAATTCTCTTCTTGTGCTGCCCTCAATCACTCTCTTAAATTATGTTTTTCTTTTGTTTCTTTGTGGTTTTTGTCTTTGGGTGATGTCTCCCCCTTTTCCTTATAATGTGTGCTCCTTTTATAGTTGAAAATTAGGGTAAACGAAAGCGTAGGTCGTGTATCTTCTAGATTAAAAAACTGTAGATCGTAATATTCTGTAAAAGTTTCTTTGTCGTTGTACTAGGATTGCTATAGCAACGAATGTTGCAGCAACGATGCTACATCAACTGTATTGTTCCAGATTTATTTTAATTATTCTGTAGCCAAGTTCTTTTTCATCTTTTGTAAGCCTATTGCAGCAACATTCATTCCTTGAAATTTGAGCTTCCAATCACTTACAATTATGCACACAATCAAAGCGCACAAAATTGTTTTAAAACAAGGCAATTTATTAAAAATAAACTAAAATATTTATTCATGCAAAATAAAACTAAAATTCAATAAAAAACATGTCATTTACTCTCAAAGTAATCTTAATTTAAGTCTAAAAGTGTCATGATAACTCTCATTTCATAGCGTTATCAATCAGCTACCTGATTTTAAGCTAGGAGTTAGATCTCCACCTCCACCTCAAGGATCTGTATCACAGCCTCCAACAAAATCCGATTATAAGGAGCATGATATAGATATTGAACAGCCCCCAGCTCCAAAGGATCCATCAGCTTCGTATGACCTCATGCATAAATTAGTTGGAGATGTTTAGAGTCTTTCCAAGCAGCAGTAGCAACTTCAAGCCTGGTTTGCTACATTTAAGCTTCAATAGTAGCAGATTCTTGATTAGTAGCAACACATTCTGGATGGTTAGCTACGTATTTTCACAGCTTTTGGGATTATACTCTTCTTATCTTTATCTCCTCCTCAGCAGTAGTTTCTTATTTGTTTTTGTCTTCTGATTTCGCAGAACATTCTCACAGTATATGTTTTATGTGTGATGGATAATTTTTGAATGCTTGTGATGCATGTGTGGATTATTATGGTTATTTTATAATTGAATTTACTATGATCTTGGCTTGGTTTTAGATGTTTTGATTTCTTAAGTGTAATTATTGCTAATGATTTTTTAGGAGATGTTTGATGTTAGGGGGAGGTTCTGCCGAAATTTTCACTTGCAAGGGAAGGATAAGTCTTTATTTTATGGTCACCATTTACTTTCTTTTTGATGATGAAGAGAGAGAAGTTTGCATATATGTGTCTGTGTATATTTTAAATTATTATTATTTTTAAAAATTTTGAAAGTAGGGGGACCTTATATTTAAAGGAGCTTATATTTAGGGGGAGCTAACATATTTCTTATCTCTTCTTACATGTAAAGTTTGTCATCATAAAAAAAGGGAGAGATTGTTGATATAAATAATCTTATAATATTGATTTTGATGATAACAAACCTTATATGTTTTCAGTTAAACATATTAGAGCTATTAATATTAAACGAACTGTTAATAATGAGCAAAATCAATTGAGAAGAAGTAAAAGAATAAAAACTATAAAATGCTTTGGACAAGATTTTATAGTCTATTTAGTTTAAGGGATAAAAGACTCACAATCTAAACAGATCATGATCACACAGACTGTGGAGTCTAATCCCCTCATCTATGAAGTGGTAATGAAGTCTCAAGATGTTGCCTTTTGGAAAGAGGTTATTAATGATGAAATGAACTCTATTATGAGTAATAAGACTTGAAAATTAGTTTATTTACTGCCTGGCTCTAATCCTATAGGTTGTAAATGAATTTTAAAAAAGAAGAAGGAAGTTAATAGAACAATTGAAAGATTTAAAGCAAGATTAGTAGCTAAAGGCTTTACACAAAAATAAGGTCTTGATTATTTCGATACTTGTGCACCTATTGCGGGAATTGCTACTATTAGAGTCTTGATTACTTTGGCTTCAATTTACCATTTTAAATTCCATTAAATGGATGTAAAAACAACTTTTCTTAAATGAAGAATTAGATGAGAAAATTTACATGAAACAACTAGAAGGGTTTGTTATGCTAGGACAAGAACATAAAGTTTGTAAACTAATCAAGTCTTTATATGGTCTAAAACATGCTCCAAAGTAGTGCCATGAAAAGTTTGACAAAGTGATTGTTTCGAATGGATTAATATTTATGAATATGATAAATGAGTATATAGCAGATTCAATAGAAATAAAGGTGTAATTATTTGTTTATATTTAGATGGCATGTTAATTTTTTGTATTGATAGTGAGAGCATTAAACTCACTAAATCATTATTGTCATCTAACTTTGATATGAAAGACATATGGCTTGCTAATGTTATTTTGGGGATTAAAATTATAAAAAATGAGAATGGCCTAATATTGACCCAAGCACATTAAATTGAGAAAATTTTAAAGAAATTCAATTATTATGATTGTAATCGTATGTCAACACCTTTTGATTCAAACATAAAATTGTACTCTAACACTAGCAGAGCAGTATCCCAATTAGAATATGCACGTGTTATTGGGTGTTTTATGTATACGATAACTTGTACTAGGCCTGACATTGCTTTCGCTATTGGAAATCTGAGTTAGTAATCCAAGCCAAGCACACTGGTAAGTAGTGTACGGAATTCTAAAATATTTAAAAATACAATGGTTTATGGTATATAGTACACTAGATATCCTTCAGTTTTGAAAGGATCTTCAGATGCTATTTAGATTATTGATCAAGATGATCATACATCCACAAGTGGATTTTTAATCTTGGTGGAGGAGCTATTTCATGGGGCTCAAAGAAGCAAACGTGTATAGCAGACTCTACCACGGCTGCAGAATTTATAGCTTTGGCTTCATGTTGCAAGGAATCTGAATGGTTAAGGCATTTACTTATAAAGATTCCTATTTGCCTCAAACTAATGCCTCATGTGTCCATTCATTATGATAGAAGCAACTTTGTCAAGGGCATACAGTCAAATTTATAATGGAAGGTCTAGGCATATAGGTCTAAGGCATAGTTTTGTGAGACAATTATTTACAGATGGAGTAATCACAATTGACTTGGTGAAATCATGTCAAAATTTAGCAGACCCCTTAACTAAAGATCATGCAAGGGATATTATATTAAAAACTTCTAAGGGGATGAGACTAAAACCAGCATCATCTTATCACTAATGATGGAAACTTAACCCAACACTTTAAATATCAAGATCTTCAGTTCAATGAGCAAAAGTACATATGTTGTGACAATAAGCACTATAATATTTTAAGATGCATCCCAAAAGTCATCTTGATGCCTGAAACATGTGAGAAATGTTAAGTTACTTAGCTTTTAATAGATTTATAAATGTTTTAGTTATAGAGATATTATAAATAAGTCTGCCTATGTGAGTGTGGAGGTGGTACCGCTTCCTATGTAACTAGACTGGTTACTAAAGCGCTTATGAAAATAGGATATAGAGATAGGAACAATCCACGTGTCCGTTAAAGAATACTTGAGAATTTAAAAACTTATGTGTGAGATATATCTGGTTAGTCGAATAAGGTCACTGGTTTAAAGCTTATCTACCATGCCACCTTGATTAACTTTGATGTGTTGTCACTAAGTGAAGATTCAAGTCCAAAAGACACATTCCGTATCCATATATAAGTTTTCCAAGCCTGTGCAAGATAATTTTTCAAACTTAATTTATTTTGAAAATTATGGGGGATTGTTGGAAATTTTTTAAAAATAAATGGTGTCTTATTATAAATATATGCCTAATTAATTGTGCCTTATAGAAAAGTAGCTTCTCACTTAGGGATATAACTTTTCATGGCGATAGTTCACTTGGAGATGCATCATTTCATGATGACATTTCATTTGAAATGGTGATGGATCAATTTGGACCATTGATTCAAATTAAATCTTGATCCAATGGCCATAAATGAAAGGGTATCATGAAAGATGACAACCCAAATGAAAAGACACAAATATTTTTATAAATATAGGTCATGTTTAAGCCATTTAGACATGAAAATAATGATCTCACACCACTCTTTTCTTGGCCTTCTTTCTAGAACGAATTTTAACATAAAACTCTTATTTTTGTGCATTAAAAAATCTAATTTAGTGTTTTCTACAGGAACAAAATATTTTTTCTTTGCAGGCTTGTAATATTCAAGAGTATTCTAATTTGCTTTCATCGATACACAATGCAAGCAAACAAACATGTGCTTAATTGTATCCTGGAGGCGCATTTGCTTAATCCATGTGCATCACTTAACTGGCGGGGGCAAATAATGTCTTAAGAAAAGTGATATTTTGTAATATGCCTTGAAGTACACATTATTTTCTGCAGTTTACCTATTACTATTATTTTCTTCTTATATACAGAGTTATAAACACAATACTTTACATAATAAAATTCCACCACTATTATTGTAATTCTCTACGTTTACCATTCCCCAAAAGTACATACCACCAAAATATTTTCTAGAACTAGTGACAAACAGGCCCGAGGCACTCATTCAAAACTATGACAATTCCTCAAGATAAGAAAATACTTGCACAAACTATTTACCCAAATAAGATGATTATCCTTTGTTACTCCTTCATTTTGCTTGGGCTTCTTATAGAAAGTGGGCAGTAAGAAAGCAAAGAATTCAAAGTACTTTTCGAATAACTAGGTTGCATGCAACTTTTGGATTTAGACAATTGAAACATTTGCTCATTCAAAGAAAGTGTTAAGCACAAAATTCTCATGTTAAAACTTTCTTGAAGAGATTAAGAATATTAGTGATAATAATTCACATAATCCCTTTAAATCCTCTACTAAAGACATCAAAGTATAAGTTTGGTTATTTATTTAGTTCAATCAGAGGACCAAGATAATTATTCATATTACATTAAAATTATATGAAAAAGATAAAAAAAACTAGGGAAATTATCATACGTACACCCTTTGTTTGCTCTACTATAAAAAAAATACTAAAAACATTTGAGGGTGTATCAATCATCTGCCCTTAGATGAAAAAATATATATCCCAAACCACCATTTCGTCAACTATCATTTACAAGTGTGACGTCATAAAAGTAATATGGTCTTTTAAGATAGAAGAAGCTATAAGAAAAAATGACATGTTAGCCATTTACCAGACGACAACATCATTTCATTTGATGACGCGTCATTTCATCTTTGCAAAATGATGTCGTTTCATCTATATAAAATGATGTCATTTCAAAAAAAATAAAAGAATGAACAACACTTGGGCACATAAAAAACCTTCATTGCAGCCACTCACCAATCTGTTTCTTCATCGAGAGAAAGCTTGCATTCATATAAGACACTCCTACCTATTTTTATTCCTCTTTTCTCAAATATGGTTAATATTTAACCATTAAACAAGTGTTGTTGACATTTTTGGAGCTTGAATTGGAGTTTGAATCATAGTGTAAGCTAATAACACTTTAAGGCAACAAGTGAAAGATTAATTTGTTGGGTATATTCATATGTCATACTAGTTTCATGCAATATATCTATTATTTAATCAATAAATGTAAGAACTTATAAAAAATTATTTGAATTTGTGTTAATTTAATTAATGTTACAAACCCTAGATTATAGAAACTAATGAAATGGTTAGGAAAGTTTTGTATGTTCATTGAAGTCCTTTTTACTGTCATTTTGAGTTTATTTCCTATTTTGTTTTTTAAAAAGCTTGAGTTTGGATTTAATTAGGTTTTGCTTTGTTGTATTTATTATGACAGCACACGTCTCTAATAGAGTTAATGATTCCTTTCAAAGGACAAAAACACCATGTAGGTTTGATTTACCCCTAAATTTGTTCTGTTGATAGAATAAGGGCTGAAGCATTGAAGATAACAGAAGTACATGGGTTAAACGAAGTTGGAAAAATCTTGTTAATTGTTATGAATCTAGATAAGAAAGTCAAGATTGTGTTGGATACTGATTTTGGGTTAAAATGCTTATTTGGGATACATAACTCAATGGGTTTAACTACATTTGAAGCTGGAGTAGCACGGTGTTATACCCTCAATATGCAGATGCTCTATTACTGCAATTGTTGATGTTTAATTTAGGAATACATCTGCCTTCAGAAGTTAAAACTACATTGAATGATCAGTTTAATAGAGCAGTGCATCAAAGTACTCCAAAGGTTAAACATCAAGTTGAAGATGAAGATGACTTGTTATCAAATTGGCCAGGCAAGAAATTAGACAATGGTGATGATGAGGATGATGGTGAAGAACCTATTGTGCCTGTTGAAAATGATTTTTTATTAGAGTGGTCAGACACAAGGATTGGCAGTGATGATAATGATGGTGAATAGCCTGCTTTGTAACTACCACCTACTGTGTATATTGATGAGATCGTGCTTATAGAGGACAATGCTGATAGTGATGGTAGTGAGGGAAACCAATGTGATAATGATAGTAATACTGATTTTTTACTGGATGATGATACTAAGGAATGTTCAAATGGTTGTTAATTCATCAGATAAGAACATAAATTTAAGCAATGTGCAGTTTAGAAATTATTTGGAGAAGCATAAGATAAATTAGATGTTGATGAGGTACATAGACTCAAAGTAGGTGATGTGTTCAAGGATATGGGTTATTTAGAGAAGTACTGCACAAAGTGATTGTTAGGAAAGGGTTTAATATTAATATTAAATATAGTGAATTGAGGAGATATTATACAACTTGTAAAGAGCCTTGTTGTCCATGATTTGTTAATGCTGCAAGACTGAATGATAGAAATGGTTGTTAGTTGCTAGGATACCACAAAAAGAATGAGTGCAAGCTTACTAAGAAAGCTGTCAAGGTGACTTCTATATTGATTGCTGAAATGATAAAAGGAAATGTTACTATTGATCATAATGTATAGATTGAAGATTGAGAAGCTAACAATCTATAGAGCTAGAGAAAAAGTAGGGGTTTCGGTGCATAATGATCATTATAAGGGTTATGAGAAGCTAGTTCAGTATATTGCCATTCATTAGGTTGATCAATGAGCTATTTGCAAGGTGTTATACGATGCAGTGTGTTATTTCGAGAAATGTTTATTTCAGAGATTCTTTATTGCATTTCTGCATAAAAAAAATAATGTCCTCAATAGTTGCAGACCCTTTATTGAAATTGATGGATTCCACTTAAAAGGGAAATATAGTGTAGTACTACTGGCTGCTATTGCTGTAGATGCTAATAAAAAGATTGTCCCATTATCTATGTGTGTGCAAAATTGAAAATTCTTCTTGAACATTTGCACATTTATTTAGATGATAGAAGACATGTCACATTAATTAGTAATAGGAAAAAAAGGTTGTTGAATGCAATACCAAAGACATGGCCTTCTGTCTATCATAGGGCATGTTGTAGGCATGTGTATGCTAAATAGGCCAAAGACCATGCTAGTGCCAAGTTGCCGAATCATTTTTAGATGGCAGCTAAAAGCAATAACAAGCACAATTTTGATAAGGCAATGGCATTGATTAAAAAAGAAACAATAGAAGTTTGTAATTGGCTGGAAATAGAATTACAAGGATACATTTGGTCTATGCATGTATATGACAAAAACTGTAAAGTAGAGAAAACTAACAATAATGCATTCAGAGTGCTTCAACAATTGGATCTTGCCTATAGAGATAGGCCAGTGCTATTAATAGTTAAGGAGATTAGGTGTAGACTTATAAAAATATTTACAAAGAGAAGAAATCAAGTAAATATTTGGCCATAAACTGTTACGTGCATGCTGATAACTGATAGTATTTCACATTTAAGAATATATGCAAATCAGTAGTATCACAAAAGGTTACATGCAAATTAGCAGTATGCAAATGCTTAACTTTACTAGTTATATTTTTTTATAATTCTCAGCTGCAAATGCTTCAGGCTAGCTAACAAATCTTTCAAGCCAACCATTTCAATAGAGAGTACAAGCAAGTAGTCCAGGCAAGGGCTCCAATGTTATTTGTATGTGTTATTTGCACAGTTTGGACGTTGATTGATTACACTATCACTATTTTGATTGATGATTGTTATTGTTAATGATATATTTTGTTGGTAACATTCTATGAAGTTCATAATTATTGAAACTACATTATATGCTATATTACTTTCTCATAAAGACAATTACAAATACACACACTAGCACAATTAAGATATATTTAAGCTTTTCTTTCATGAATTTTAGCCTCTTTTTTAATTTCACCATATCATCATTCAGCTTCAGGTTTTTATCATATGGCATCTCATCATTAGTATTACGATATATGAGAGATTTCGTAGTAAACCATTTCCAAAAATCCTAATGCTTTACCCCGCAATACTTCCACCTACGCGACCAAAATAATGCA
Organism: Citrus glauca; assembly: GCA_029633175.1. Lineage (NCBI taxonomy): Eukaryota > Viridiplantae > Streptophyta > Magnoliopsida > Sapindales > Rutaceae > Citrus > Citrus glauca. The sequence continues at coordinate 27,712,693 of JAQOOD010000008.1, forward strand.
TTAAGATTTTGCAAAGTAGTTACACCATAGCCACTGCTTGCACATTACACTTGCAATATTTTGGCTGGTATTCCACTTTTTTTTATATCTTTTGAATCCACTAACACTAGAACTTGATATTTCACTGGAGGCTAGTTTCAAGAAAGTGCGCTGCTGATTTATTGTTGTTAAGAAGTAGGAATTTTTTGGTTTCTTGCAATTAGGGGTGGGAAAAACTGGGTTTGGGTCAACTTGATAGGGTTTCAGGTTGTTCGGGTTAGACAAAAATCAATATGAATTTAACCGAATTGTTGACCCGATCTGATCCGAATTGAGTTCAGGTCGGATCGGGTTGGGTCAATAACAATGGTTGAAATTATGACTTACAAAAGTTGAAAATTGAAGCTTGAAAGTTGAAAGTTGAAAGTTGAAACTTCAAAATCCGGTTCGGGTGGGGAGAAAGCCAAAAACTTGAGTTGAGTTGTGAGATTCGACCTTCAAGCAGCAGATCAGTGGCCATGACAACAGATCACAAATGGTTTTTGGCAACAGATTGGCAACAGATCGTGGACGGCTCACAATTGGACACAATTTCTCTTAGCAGCAGCAAAGTGCAGCTTCACTTGGCCCGACTAGAGAGGACAAAAGCAAATCGCGATGATTAAAGGCACCGGTTCAGGGTTGTATCTTATGTCGTGGTTTGTGTGAGTCTTGTTGATTCTTGTTTGTTATGGTGGTGTGGGCGTTTGTGAATTTGTGATTGTGAGTGAGTGACTTTGTTTGTGTTTGGCCGTGTAGTGCCTGATGGTGTGTGTGTGTGTTTAGGTTTAGTTAGTTTTTTTTGTTGCGACCCAATCGAGTATTCAGATCGGTTCGAGTTTGCCATTTTAATCTGATCAGGTTTCAATCTCAACCCAATCTAACCCGAACTCAAAATTTTTTGGGTCGTGTCAGGTAAAATACCTACTCCTACTTGCAATGAGGTGTGCAACTAAGTTGTTGTTGTTGAGGAGTACCTAATTTTTGGTTTCTTTTAATGAGATGTGTACCACTATTTTTTGCTAATTATATAGTCAAAAATGTAATCGTTGTTCCCTCCAATGATTGCACTTGGTTTTGTTTCATTTTTGGGGAAATCCTATCTTTTTAACATTGATTTCATTTTCAAGTGCAATATCGTCATTTGGTTCCAATATGTTCATTTATAAACAGCAGTTGATAGATTGGTTGTTAGGAGATATATTGTATGACACCTATTAATTATATCAAAATAATATTTTTTTTCATTTGAAATTGACCAGTACACATCTAAAGTTGCACAGGGTAGGTTAGCCATTTAGCTTATTGATTCCGCATTGAATCAAAATTGAGGTAAATTACTAGAACTAGCCAACTTAGTTTACAAAATATATTGCAATGGTGAACTCTATATCCTCTCAAGTGAAAAAGTCATCTCACTAACAAAGCGGTGACATTAGAATTCAAAACTGTGTTCTTCCTTGAGACATTATCTAATTGTCATATGTTGTTGGGTATAAATTCATATGCAATTGGTGTCAATGTGCAAGTTTACACAACAAGTAATAAAGTAATGATTATTCAAGATCGTCTTTACAGGGATTGATATTATCAAATTTGCTACAAAAATTTTAATAGTGCAGATTTTGTACTAAATTAAAATAAAACAATTAATGAAACTAATATATTAATTAAAATAAAAACACAATGAATGAAATACAACAAAGTAAATTATCATGTCAAACTCAAGGATAAAACCAATGGGAATATAGAGTAGTTGAGTGAAATAAACTCTCTAACGGTCTTGACTATTTTCTAATGGTTGGCTACTGTGTATCTGCTACTGCAGTGGGCAGAATCCTTAATGTATCATCAACTGTCGCATATTGGATATCTTATATATATATGCAACCTAACAATGATCAGTTGTTATGCCAACATAAGATATAACATTACGCGCTTATGTTCTATTTACCCTACAAGGTGAATCTCTATCTCTAGTTCATCACTAATTTTAGACCAAACATTGCCTTTTTGTGACTTTTCCTTAGCTAGTATCATTAAATGGGTGATAAGCCAAAATAATAAATAAAAATAAATACTATCAAAACAAAATGTTATAGCAAACATGCTGCAACATATAAATTCACTCAATAAACCATCAAGATTATTTATCACTCAACTACAAATAAATTTAGTTCATGGTTTGCAAAAGAAAAATAAAAAACAAAGTTTTAACCATGAAACACATCTCCATAAATAAATAAAAAATGAGAAAATAAGAGAAGAATAAGAAAGATTGAGCCCCCAATTAATTTCTGCAAATTCTCCTCTTGTGCAGCCCTTAATTTCTCTCTTGAATCTTGTTTTTCTTTTGTTTCTTTGTGGTTTTTCTCCTTGGATGATATCTCCCTTTATTCCTTTTGATGTGTGCTCTTTTTATAGTTGAAAATTAAGGTAAACGAAAGCCTAGATCGCACATAAGTCAAATTAGGAAACTGCATATCGTAATTCTGCAAGTATCCCTCTCGGAATTTTCTCTGTTATTGTTCTAGGATTGCTACAACAATGTTGCTACACCAACAGCTACAGCAACTGCACTGTTATAGATTTGTTTCATTTCTTTTGTAGCCATGTTCTTTCCTTATTTTTTCAAGTCTATTACATTAGCATTCCTTCCTTTAAACTTGAGCTTCCGGACACCTACAATTTTGCATAAAATTTAAGCATAAATTATTCTAAATCAAACAAAATTTATTAAGAATAAACTAGGATGAATGTTTATGCAAAATATAACAAAAATGCAATGAAAATACATAAATTACTCTCTAAGTATTATTGATTTAAGTATAAAAGTGCAATGATAACTCTCATTTCACAGAGTTATCACACTCCCAAACTTCAACCATTACTTGTCCTCAATTAATACCAACAACACTAACACTTCAATCACACAATCATGCAACAAATAACTTAGCTCCGTCATCAAATTTGCAAAGATTCTTCAACCCTCAGATCACACTCTTAATCATACAAAATTGCCATAGCAATTCAAGTTTTAGACTTAGGCTTCATTCTGTCCAGAATGTGTGTGTGCCGCTTTGATCAAATTCCAAAGGTGTTACAATATTACACAGGCATTGAATATAATTCAAAGGTAGAATACAAATATATTCACATATGGGGGAGCAGAATTCATAAATAAACTCAAACTATACTTCAACATTAAGCTTTCATGTGAATGCCTATCACTTGTAATGACGACACCCAATTACTCGCTCAAAGTACATGTTAGAGTTGTTGCAGTAGCACATCCAGGATGCTATATCTAGGTCTTACCTTTGGACGCCTTTGACTAAAGGCTGAATATGGGGCTCATGAACAGATCAGGTTACTCAGTATCTTAAGCAGCGAACCCCCTTATTTTTCATTCATTCATCACCATTTTTTTTGCTTATATATATATATATATAATTGCTGCAGCACTGCTCATTGCTCTTGTTGCCTTTGGACTAAAGTCTGCATATGGGGTGCATACCCAACCCTGATTACTCAGTAACTTAAACCATAGGAGCAGAATTTATTTCATAACAGGCACAGTCTAATAAAAATTTTCCCCCAAACTTGAGATATTTTCTACTATTTTTTTGTTTTCCTGGCTTTGCTACAGTATTCTCATAAAACTTAACCAAAGTCTAAGTGTCAGGACAAAATTTCAACTTCTATCTATAACTGAATAACATAGCCCAATATCACAAAGTGTTTTGCCACTGTATTTAGTGCCTATGGAGTAATGGATTGTGAAGCTTCCTAGATCCTTCATCTTTAGCGGTATCTTACTCTGAAGCATTCGGCTGCACTCTTGTGTTAAAGCAACTGTCTTAAATTCTCCAAGTTTTTTTTTCTTTGTCAAGATATCCTTTAAAAAATTCGCATAGTTTGGCATTTGCTTTAGAGCTTCCACAACAAGGATATTGATATGTAATTATTTTAGCACTCTTAAGATTTTGCTGAACTACTTGTCTTGTTGCTACTTTTGAAATCTTTGAAGGAATGGTGGTGAATGCCTAAACTGTTGTATTGCACAAGTTGTACGGACTACTTCTCTTTTGCCATGCTCTAGGTTGGTGCTACAGCCTCGTTATCCACAGGTGTTTGATCATCATTTTCGGCAAATGTTGTAGCTTAACTGCTCTCACCAGTGTGCTATGAAGTGGAGGATTGTTTCTCTTTTTCAATTTAAGTTTCTTTCTGGATTGAAGTGGACCCAACTCTTCTTTTTGGTACACTAACGAGACTATAAACATCCTTTCTAGATCTCAAGTTAATCACTTTACAATGCTCTTTCCCTTCTTTTCTTGGGTCCTCTGTATTACTAGGTAAACTACTTAGAGGTCTGTTGTTCAATGGTGTAGCAAGCTGTCCAATTTAATTTTTCAAGTTTTTCAAGATACAGTATAACTTTGGACAACTGCTTCATTCTTCACAATATAATCCTTAATCAAATCTTAAAGGGAGCTGAGTTGATTATTGTTGATGCTTCTTTGCTCTTGAGTTTACTGATAAATTCCTCTGGGTGTTGCAGCAGTCTAGTTCTGATAACTCCATGAAAAGTGCGGATATTGTCTCTATCCAGAGTTGTAAGCGTTTGAATATGGATTGCTCTGGTTCTGTCTGTTGAAACTGCCCATATAGTTAATCGAAGTTGGATTACCAAGAAAATTGTCAAATAAATATAATTCTCTACAATAAACACAAGAGCATTAGAAATTTAGTTAACAATTACTGGAGCAGTAGTCATAGCCTTTACCATCTTTGTTAATGAAGTTACTTGGGTTGACAATGCAATCAAGGCATCTACGTTATGGACTCCTGTTGTTCGTCTTGCTGTAACTTGTCTAGTTAATGGCCAATGATAATTGTTGTTAGCAATCTTCTCCCAAATTTCATAAGCCTCATTGTAAGACCTAGATAACAAAGCCCCATTTGCTGAAGCATCCATCATCAATCTAGTGCTTGGATTGAGACCATTATAGAAAGTTTCCAACTGTATGAAGCAATGAATATCATGATAAGGACATCTTCTGAGTAACTCTTTAAATCTTTCTCGTGCATCATAAAAACTTTCATCTTCAAGTTGATGGAAAGATGTGATCCCATTCTTTAATTTTGCATTCTTGGTTGGCGAGAAGTATTTCATCAAAAATTTGTTAGTCAAGTCACTCCATGTAGTGATAGAATCTGGTGGTAGATAATTCAACTATACTCTTGCTCGATCTCTTAAAGAAAATGGGAAAAGTCTAAGCTTTAATGCTTCTCGTAATGCTCATGCAATCTTGAAAGCGTCACTCACTTCAAAAAATAGCTTTAAATATAGATGATGATCTTCATATGATAGCCCATTGAATTGCCCCACTATTTGCAGAATCTGAAACATCACTAGTTTGAGCTCAAAATTGTCAGCTTGAACATCGGGTCTAACTATTCCAGGATGTATAGCTTGAGGAGTCAACACTGCATAGTCTCAAATGGCTCTATCTCTATCGTCCACCATGTGAATAATGTCGTTATTCCCTAGTTGCCTTTGAACATATTGTGCATTCAATCCTTCATGTACATTGACTGGTTGTATTTCCTCTCTGAATTCAAGTTTCTCATATCTTGGAAGTCATCCATCTCGATGCCCTCTTCTCAATCTCCTTGCAGTTCTTTCAATTCCTAGATCAAACTGGAATTCAACATATTTATATTTTGCGCATGTAAGGGTTGCTAAATCACGTATGTCAACAAAATAAACAAACTAAAATAAAATAAAAAATTAACACTGTTAAAACTAATTTCAAAATTACAATGAACAATCAATCCCTGGCAATGGCGCTAAAAATTTGTTAGGTATAAATTCAGATGCTATTAGTGTCAATGTGCAAGTGTTAAAGTGATGACTATTTAAGATCGTCTCCATAGGGATTGATGTTATTCGACTTGCTACAACAATTTTAACAGTACAGACTTTGTGCTAAATTAAAATTAAAAAATTAATGAAATTAATATATTAATTAAAATAAAAACACAATGAATAAAATGCAAGAAAGTAAATTATCATGTCAAACTCAAGGATAAAACCAATGGGAATATAGAGTAATTGAATGAATAAACTCTCTAATGGTCTTGACTATTTTCTAATAGTTGGCTCAGTTGCTGCAGTATCTACTACAATACTAGGCAAAATCCTTAATGTATCCTCAATTATACGCAATCTAACAGTGATGAGTTTGTTATGCCAATATAAAATATAACATTACGCACTTATGTTCTATTTACCCTACAAGGTGAATCTGTAACTCTAGTTCATCACTAATTTTAGATCAAGTATGGCCCTTTTGGGACTCAAGTAAAACTCAACTCAGGAAATCCAATCTAAAACCAAGTATTGCTCTGATATGTTCCACTAATATAGGTCCTTTTGTGGCTCTTCCTTAACTAGTATCATTAAATAAGTGATCAGCCAAAATAATGAATAAAAATAAATACTATCAAAATAAAATACTACAGTACACCTGCAGAAACATATAAATCCAGTCAATAAACCATCAAGATTATTTATCACTTAACTACAAATAAATTTAGTTTATAGTTTGCAAAAGAAAAATAAAGAATAAAGTTTCAGCCACGAAACGCATCCCTATAAATAAATAGAAAACGAGAAAACAAAAAAAGTATAAGAAGGATTGAGCTCCCGATTGATTTTTGCAAATTCTACTCTTGTGCATTCCTTAACTTCTCTCTTGAATCTTATTTTTCTTTTGTTTTTTTGAAGTTTTTCTCCTTGGGTGACGGCTCCCTTTATTCCTTATAATGTATGCTCCTTTTATAGTTGAAACTTAGGGTAATCAGAAGTTTAGGTCGCGCATAAGTCAGATTAGGAAACCGCATATCGCAATTCTACAAGTATCCCACACAGAATTTTCTCTGCTGTTGTTCCAGGATTACTACAACAATGTTGCTGCACCAATGGCTATAGCAACTGCAATGTTATAGATTTGTTTCATTTCTTTTGTAGCTATGTTCTTTCTTTATTTTTTTCAAGCCTATTTCGTTAGCATTCCTTCCTTTAAATTTGAGCTTCCGGAAATCTACAATTATGCATACAATTTAAGCACAAATTATTCTAAATCAAACAAAATTTATTAAGAATAAATTAGGATGAATGTTTATGAAAAATATCACAAAAATGCAATGAAAACACATCATTTACTCTCTAAGTATTATTGATTTAAGTCTAAAAGTGTCATAATAACTCTCATTTCACAGAGTTATTATATGTCTTCATATCTCATCAAATAATATTAAACTGATTATCAAGTTGGTACGTGATTATTAGAATTCAAATAGCTACACATATTGACCCCTAATACTGTTTAATGAGGCCACTAATACAAAACATTATGAGCTAAAAATGTAAGATTGACACTAGCAAACGCTCTAGGATTCTGGATAGTTGATGAAGCGAATGTGATAAAACATTCACTATTAACACTAAAATTTGATAGCACGAAAGTTACTTGCTATAAAATGCACAACAATACAATGGCCAATGCATTTAAATAGTAAGCACGAGATAAAGAACTTGGGATATATTTTAGTTGGGTGTTATCATTCTCACACTTTCTAGAGCTTTCATCTGCACATTTTCCTTTGAACCTAACACTATTGATCTTTACAACTGCTTGATTATACAATTTTAGTCCCATATGTACCTTTTCTATTTGGGAAGCCGTCTCGTTCAGATCGCTGTTCATAATTAACTAATTAATTTCAAACAATGCCTCTTCATAGGCTTTAACACTTTTTGTTGTATTGTAGCACATTTTATTTCAAGTTGTAGACAATACACTAAATCTAACTAGCTTTAAAATTTCAACATCAAATTCTAGTTTTGCGGCGCTATAATTATTATGATCCTTAACATTTCTAATCTATCGACAAGGAACTATATTCTCAAGAATCTATTGGATTTGTTCCACTTTCAAGACATGAAACGTGTGTCTACATAGAAGCCAAACAGATTCCATCATTTGACAAGAGCATTTTATACTGCTTTCGATAGATGATAGATGACATTCGACCACATTGTTGGTATCCCAAATTCAAAGATTGTGTAGAAATGAGCATAAGTGGTTTTGACAGTTTTTACCTCGATGATCACGCTTTCTTACAGTATCTCATCTCTAACCTTCAAAAAAAAACTCTTAATGGGAACAATTATGTAGCATGCTTCTCCAGGCTACGTAAGTATATTCTTAAGATAGAAACATTGTATTTGGTTTTGAGCTCATCCAATGTTTTTGTGGCATGAATATTGTGGAGAGCATAATCAATTTGTCCCGCGGACTCATACAACTTTAGTTTATGTTGGACAAACCGGCTAAGATATGAATTTACACGCTCATACCACTGAGAATGTTCCTCTCAGATAGGCTTCCACTTAGTCGCACCACTTCGAATACATTTTCTATACCCATGCATTATATTGAAGTGTGAATTCACCCACTACAGTTGACCACTATGTTTCAAAGTTAGCCAGCATCATGGGGGTTTATATCAAGTCACAAAATTTCCTCGTAAAGTCTTTGTTCTTCATATTAGCCTATGCATTGCACTCGAGAAGCCAACAATAAAGATGATGGATACACTCAGTAAACATTACTTTTGTTGCTTTTAACATTTCCTTGTCATTATAAATAATTACAAATACAAGCTTTCGATTAGTTATAATAGACGAGAAAGTTTGCAACAACCACGTGTATGAGCCAGTTGTCTCATCTGCGAGCAAAACAAAACTAAAGACCATTGTTTTATAGTGATGGTTAATTCCAACAAGTGTAACGAGAGGTTTTTTATATGCATTAATTTTATATATTGCATCAAATGTCAACACATCACCAAAATATTGGTAGTCATGACAAGCCACATAATCAGTCCAAAACAAATTGCTTAGCCTATTGTCATCATCAAGTGTGTACTTAAAGTAGAGCCTAGGGTTATGTTCAGATTTTGCCACAAAGTATGCTATAGTTGTGTCTGAGTTAGAATCTCCAACCTCGACACGAGTAAAAGCATCTATTTGTTTTGCAAGTCTTTGCAATGAACTTTAGGTTTTGTGATCCCTTTACCTGATCAACCATATAATCCATGAATTGGCAGGTTTTCACATAAAAATGTGTAATGCCCTTGCATGTGTAAGATCTGCATTAGTAACCTTCTGATGTGAACGAATGAATTGACTTCATAATTAGAAGCCAAAGGATAGTTATACTTATGCCTAAATTCTTTGATAATGTATTTATCAACTAATTCATCATAATTCACTTGAAATGATGCCCGACACCCGATTTGTGTTATAAGTAGTCATTCTCACACCCTACTGTAGTTATGAGAATATTTTTCTTCTCGTAGACCTTCGAAATGACAAATTCACCATCAACTTGTGATTTGTCCAGACTTTTTTCCATGTCGCATGCCATCTTTCCTAACTTGAATCCAACAATTTAGCCATAATTTTTATATTATATTTCTGCATCTACTACTAATCGAAATGACTATTAAGTACGTTTGATGCCAGTAAACCCTCATTATATCTTGACTGAGTTAACTGATCATATGTTGATGATAATTCACTTCTTTTTAGAGCAATGGACGTTCTCAGGTTGCAATTATAATGTGGACTACTCATATTAACCTCTGTTTAATGGTAATGTTAAATTAGGAAGAATATGAGTCAACATTCTTCCCATCTTCATATCTGTATTAGTCATTAATTAACAACGTAATTCATAACCATTTTCTTAGTAATTTAATATAATCGTAAATATCATAGCTCTATAGGATCATAAATCTACTACTAAAATTACAATACATATCTTTATTGGATAGAAACAAGACTCATGAAAAGTGAAAAATTAAACGTTTGAAGATGTTCAACGAGATATAAGAACATAGCATTTGGAGTGAGTGAGTTTTTTTGTGAAGAAGTCCAAGACTTAAGCCATGATATTAATTCTTCATTAATGGAGGAAATGTGGGTTTTGTTTACATGACATTTATTGTAAACTTAACCGACCAGCACAATGTGAAAAGCAGTTTACCGCGTGAATAAACGGCTAGCCAACTAACCATGGGTGCTCTTTAGAGATCATGTGGTTAACCACTAAGTTTAACACAAAATTATTTGATTATCCATTTAACTAAGGGTGGTCTCTGGACCTCACGCAGTTAACTGCTAAGTTCACACGAAATTATTTGGCTAGCTATTTAACTATAGGTGCTCTCTAGACCCATTTAACTACTTAAGACAACACGAGAATAGTTGGCTAGCCCTTTCAAGTTGGATTTTATTTGTACTCTATGTAGTTAACCTCTTCAAAGAACACTTATTAATTCGGCTACCCATTGCTAATTGAATACTCTTTGGACTCTAATCAGCGAACCACTTAGAATCAACGGGTAAATAAACGGCTAGCTAGTTGCAAATATTTTCATGGTATCACTGAGGCACCTTTAGAGAATAAGCAATAATGTAGTTGTGGATACTAAGGTCAAGGCAATACTAGTTGGCTGGAGTAGTTTCTTTATAGTTACCATAGAATTTGAAACTGATGGTCTTCTTAACTAACCACAGAATTTGAAACTAATGGTCTTCTTAACTTTGTATAAGAAATTTAAAAATGTAATTGAATATTTAGTACATCTTTCAAATTTAACTTTCTGTGTGTATTTAAATGCTTTTGGCCTTCAGTTGAATGCTTGTATTGGTTTCGTCACTAAGGTCTTCAATTAAATGTTTATATTTGAATACTTAGTCTTCAATTGAATGCATGTATTGGTGGCTATATTTTCACATCCGACGACTTCGAACGAGGTAAGTAAAATTGCATGGATCAAACACCCATCTGAATAATTTATCTAACTTTGATCCAATTTTATGATTACATGCCATTAACCTAGTTTACTTGTAAACATTATTTACCAAATATGTACAAGTAATTTATTTTATACCTCAAGTGATTTCACACACAAGTAATTGTGTGTCAGCAAACCTAACCACTTATTTTGCGAATCCAACTAAACTAAATTGTAGCAACACCTAGATTACTTGTACAGTAACTAGATCCATAGATTAGGTGCATTTGATTTTGGCTTACGCACATAAATTGTTATACCAAACAATGTGATTTACTTTCTTCATTCTACTACTTTTGTTTCTTAGCACTTCCCCCATATTAGTCCTCTCATTTCCTTCATTTTTTTCAAATCTCATAGCATCTAAAAGTTAGTAAATATGTCCTGTCAATGAGATGTATATACTAAGGGTTAAACTGACCACAACAAAACATGCATGAAGTAATGAAACAAATGAAGCAACTGAGGTCAAACATGGAACAAGGACGTGAAATATGAAATAGGCTGGAAAATTTTAAAAGTTTGTACTTTATTCAAGACATGTAACATTTGTCGTGAAACATGCCAAGCATCATGAAACAAATACAATAACTCAAGTCAAACATGGAAGAATGACGTGAAACATGAAATGGGTGAAGAAATTTTAAAATTTTTACTTTATTGAAGACGTACAACATTTGATGTCAAACATAAAACAATGACGCCAAACATGCAACAACCGACATAAAACATGCAACTTGTGAATATTTAAAGTCTGAAAAATATTATTTTCCTTATTTCATTCATTCCACAAGTTACACTTAAATAGAATATAGAAAACAAACTCCTAATAGATATCCCCTAATTGTAGGATATGTATCTAAACTTGAATTTAAAAAATGATTTATCTAAAACTTTATTTTGATAAGACTTTCAAACTAACTGAAAAAATCCTAACTTCTTGACACTCCTCCATCAAGTTGTTGCGTAGATGTCAATCATTCCCAACTTGCTGACAAGATGTCCAAAGTTAGTTTTGAGGAGTCCCTTGGTTAGGATATCTGCTGTTTGTTGTTTTGTTAGAACAAACAATAGGCAGATAATCTTATTCTCAAGTTTCTCTTTGATGAAGTGACGGTCAATTTCAACATGCTTGGTCCTATCATATTGCACTGGGTTATGTGCAATGCTGATTGTTGCTTTGTTGTCGTAGAATAACCTCATAGGTAGAACTATAGGTCTTCTCAAATCCTTTAGAACTTGTTTCAGCCACAAAACTTCACAAATCCCATGTGTCATAGCTCTAAATTCAGCTTCAGCAGTACTTCGTGCAACCACATTTTATTTTTCACTCCTCCAAACACTAAATTACCCCATACAAAAGTATAATAGTTTGTAGTAGACTTCTTGTCTGTAACTGAACCCGCCCAATCAGCATCAATGTATACCTCATTACCTCTGTTCTCTGTTTTTCTAAACAAAAATCTCTTTCTTGGAGTACTTTTTAGATATCTGAGAATTCTGTAAACAGCTTCAAGATGTTCTTCCTGAGGATAATGCATGAAGCGACTTACTATACTGACTGCAAAAGCGATGTTTGGTCTAATATGAGACAAGTAAATAAGTTTTCCCACCAAATTCTGATATCATCGTGCATCCACTAAGGCTTTTTCTCCTTCACCTAGTTTTAGATTGTACTCCACATATGTATTAATTGGTTTGCAGCCACTCATTCCAGTTTCCTTCAATAAATCAAGGATGTATTTCCTTTGTGAGACAACTATACCTTTCTTGGAATGAGCAACTTCCATTCTAAGAAAGTATTTCAAGGCACCTACGTCCTTGATTTCAAAATCAGTGGCTAGGCTTTGCTTCAATTTGTCCATTTCAACTAAATCATCTCCAGTAAGAATAATGTCATCAACATACACTATAGGCACAGTGATTTTACCTTTAGCTGAAACTCTAATGAACATTGTGTGATAAGCCTGAATTTGTCTGTAACCTTGTCTATTCACAACTGTAGTAAATTTTTCAAACTAAGCCCTAGGCAATTGTTTGAGACCATATAAAGACTTTTGCAACTTGCACACATTTGACCTAAATTTTTCAGAGAGACCAGTAGGAGGATCCATGTGTACTTCCTCTTTTAAATCCTCGTTGAGAAATGCGTTCGTCACATCCAATTGTTGTAATGGCCAATTTAGGTTTGTAGCAATAGACAAGAGAACTCGTACAGTGTTTAACTTTGCTACTGGTGCAAATGTCTCTGAATAGTCAATCCTATAGGTTAGAGTAAACCCCTTTGCCACTAGACAAGCCTTGTATCACTCAAGTGAACCATCTGAATTGTATTTAATAGTAAATACCCATTTGCAGCCAACTGTTGACTTCCCTTTAGGCAAATTGACCACCTTCCAAGTCTGATTCTTCTCAAGAGCATTCATCTCTTCAAGAATAGTTGCCTTCCATTCAAGTACACTTAGAGCATCCTATACATTCTTTAGAATTTCTACACTAGAAAGTTGTGAGGTAAATGCATAGAAAGGAAGTGATAGGTTGTGATACGAAAGTTAGACAATGGGTATTTGGCACAACTTCTAGTACCTTTCCTAAGAGCAATAGGTATGCCCAAATCATTAAGAACCTAAGAATTTGAATTTAACTCACAAGAAGGAATAGAATTAGAATTACCTGAGGAAGAAAAAGTCTGATTTGACCTTAGATTGGAATCATAACCTTGCTGCAAAGTAGGGTTCTCTCTTCTCTAATTAGTACTCTTTATTGAGTAAACAATAAACTCAAATTGTTTATTACCCTATCTTGCACACAAATATGGTTTTAATGGCACATTAGAAGGCTGTCCAGGTTGATTAGCATTTACATTATCAGATTTAGTGAGGTTTTCTTATGGTTTGGGTGCATTAAGTTCTAATATGGGATTAAGAATGGCAGAACCAGGTATAATAGTGTTTGGAACATGTACAACAGTATTAAGTTTAGGTATGGCAGCCTTGAGACTTTTTTCTGGACGGAGTGAGTCTAGCACAGAAGAAATAGAAGGGGTTTCTAGGTGAATAGTATTAAAGATAGAATCTTCACTCCTATTCTCCCTCTGAAGATGATTATCTATATAATATCTTCGTTTTTCGAAAAAAGTAACATCCATGGTAACAAACATTTTTTTAAAAATAGGATCAAAACATTTATAACCCTTTTGTGTTGGAGAATATCTAACAAAAATGCATTTTCTAGCCTTTAGAGCAAGTTTGTCCTAATTCTGGTTGTGAATATGGACAAAAACAACACAACCGAATATTTTGGGTGGAAGTGTAGCTGAAATTCTTGAGGTAGAGAATCATTGATTAAAGAAATCAGGTGGAGTTTGAAATTGTAGAATTTTTTAAGGCATTCGATTTATCAAATAGGCAACAGTGAGTACAGCTTTCTCCCACAAATAGATAGGAACTTGAGTTGTAAAAATTAAGGATCTAGCAACTTCAAGGAGATGCTTATTTTTGCATTCAACAATTCCATTTTGTTGGGGGTATCCGTACATGAACTTTGATGAAATATGCCATTTTCCACAAAATAATCTCCCAAAAACTTGTTAAAGTATTCTTTCCCATTGTCAGTTTGGAAAAATTGAATTTTAATTTGAAACTGAGTTTGTACCATGTTGTTAAAAGTTTTAAAAATCATTCCCACATCTGATTTTTCCTTCATTAAATATACCCAAGAAATATGGGCATAATCATCAATGAAGGTAATAAACCATATTTTTCCTGTTAATGTAGAAATTCTATTAGGTCCCCAAACATCATTATGAATCACAGAAAAAGGTTTTGAGGCTTTGTAGGGTTGGGAAGAAAATGATGCACGATGATGTTTTGCTAATTCATAAATTTTACATTTAAAGGAAGAAGAACTTTTATTAGCTAACAAGTTGGGAAATAAATATTGCAAATACTAAAAACTAGGATGGCCTAACCTAAAGTGCCACAACAAAACTTCATTGTCATTATTAACAGCAAAAACAGAATTGAAACAAGTACGCGGAAGTTGTAGTCTCAAACTCGTTACTTCTTCAAAGAAATACAGCCCCCCCCCCCTTTGTCTAGCACTGCCAATCATCTTCCTCAAGGTCAAACCTTAAAATTCACAATGATTTTGGAAGAAATTAGCACAACAATTCAGGTCAAGAGTTAAGTTGCTAATAGACAAAAGATTGCAAGATAGGTTAAGAACATTCAGAACATTATGAAGAGTGAGAATGGAGGAAAGAATGATAGACCCTTTTCCAGCAATAACCGAAAGGGATCCGTCAGCGATCTTAATTTTTTGATTTCCTGCACATGGCTTATAGGCAAAAAACAAAGATGGAGAGCATGTCATGTGATCGGTTACTCCTAAATCGATAATCCAAGAACAAGGATTCGAATGATGACAGACAAGGGCAGTAGAAAGATAATTACCTTTTTGATCTAATGAACAAAAGGGAGTAGATGAATCGAAGGATGAGGATTGAAATAATTTATACAAGTGCTCTAATTGATCCTTGGTGAAAGGTGATGACTCTGAAGAACCTAATTGCTCTTGATCTGAAGTTGCTTGGAAGGCTTGTTCATCACCTCCTTGTTTCTTTTTCACATGAGTAGGCTTGCCATGTAGCTTCTAGCAAGTTTCTCTTGTACGCCAAGCCCTTTTACAGAAGTCGCACCAAGGTTTCTTTGAATTCCTTTGATCTCCATCAGGTTCAGGTGCCTTTGAAACAAGAACAAAACTCTCTAAACTCTCTATTTCACTGGTGGCTTTAACATCATTAAGCATGACATTCTGTCGTGCTTCTTCTCTTCTTACCTCAGAAAACACTTCTCGAATAGATGAAAACACTTATGATCTCCAGGTCGGAAAAAAAGGATCTCCAGCAGCTGGTTTTGTTACTTCACCAGTCAAATGCCCCAGCTTTTCCCTTCCATCAATTACCAACTTAACGCATTGTGCCCACTCTAAGTAATTTTTTCCATTCAATTTATGAACAGTTAGTTGCATAGAAGAGCTATCCTGGTTATATTCAGACTGCTGCAACAGCGGCTGAGGAGTTGTGGTGTTACTATCATCATCTTCGTCGGTAGATGCCAATGAGCTCTTTAGAGCTCCAGTCATGGCAGTTTTCACCATTAAAAAATAGATCTCTAAATATTCATTGCTCTAATTCCATGTGAATATTTAGAGTCTAAAAATTACTATTTTCCTTATTTTATTCATTCTACAAGTTATACTTAAATAGAATGTACAAAACAAACTCCTAATGGATATCCCCTAATTATAAGATACTTATCTAAACTTGAATTTAAAAAATAATTTATCTAAAACTTTATTCTGATAAGACTTTCAAACTAACTGAAAAATCCTAACTTCTTGACACAGCCTATCATGTAAAGCATGCAATGTTAGCGTTAAACATGAAATGACCAGGAATATTCGAGAATATTTAGAAATATTCCTTATTATTTGACTTTATACAAGACATGCAACATTTGACGTCAAACGTAAAACATTGACATAAAACATGCAATAACTAACATAAAACATAAAACCTACAACATTTCACATCAAATATGCAACCTATCACGTAAAGCATGCAATGTTGACATCAAACATGAAACGGGCAGGAATATTTGGAAATATTCTTTTTTTGTTTATTCAAGACATGCAACATTTAACCTCAAATGTGAAACAGTGACATCAGACATGATGTAGAACATAAAACTTGAGACATTTTACATCAAATTCGGAACCTATCACGTAAAACATGCAATGTTCATGTCAAACATGAAACGGGCTAGAATTTCCTTATTTTGGCTTTATTCAAGACATGCAACATTTAACGTCAATCATGCAACAATGCACCAAACATGCAACAACTTACCTAAAATATGCAACATGCAACATTTCAAGTCAAATATACAACCTATCATGTAAAGTATGAAACATTGACGTCAAATATGAAACGGGTGAGAATATTATTTTTTTATTTTATTCAAGACATGTTGCAGATAACATGAAATATGCAGCACATGCGGTCAAAAATATAACATGAAACGTAAAAAACGCAACATGCAATTACATGTAATTGAGTCACATAGAACTTGCAACAACATAAAACATGAAACAATTGAGATTAAACATGAGAACCAAGATAACTTGCAACATGTTATGTCAAACATGCAACAATTAATGTCAAAATAAAACATTGACATCAACCATGAAACAAACGAGAATATTATGAATATTTTAAATTTTTGTCTTTATTCAAGACATGCAACATTGGATGTGAAACATGCAACATTGGATGTGAAACATGCAACAAAAACGTCAAACATTAAACAATGGATGTAATACATGAAACATGCAGTATTTTATGTGAAATTTACAACTTACCACATACAACATGCAACGTGGTAATACTATATTTTTTTTTACTTGTAATTATATTGTACATTACTATTTTTTAACATTTTATTTAAAATTTTTTATTTTTATTTTCCTTTTTTCCAATGTTTTTTAAAAAAAAAAGGTCTTTGATTGCCAAATGCCAACCAAAGATAGCCGGACTCTATTTTTGAGACCCCAACAACCCCCAAAACATTTGATATGTAAATATTATAAACAAGCACTACACCACCAACACCACTCCCCTATCTATTACTTTTATTTGGATATGTAAATACTATATTTACGCAAATTATCCAATATTATTCGGGAAGAATATATATTTTATTCTTGATAGATGTTATATTTATTGCTTATATTTTTATTAGATTTTTTATTATTAGTTTTATCCTTTTCATTAAGAGAAAATACATAAAGTTAACAATGTTTTATTCATTTATTATTCCACCTCTCCTCGGAGGATTTTATGAAATTTTTAAGTAGCATGTGTCAAAATTAAATAGAAGATGAAAAAAATTAGTCCTACGTAATTACCAAAAGAGCGCATACTTTTTTTCATTTTTTCATAATCCCAATGACTTGAGTTATGTGTTAAATTTAAATGTTAAAATCTCAAACTCTTGAATGATTGTTTTGCCTTTAGTTTCACAATTAACTCTGTTAGCTCTTGACATGAGAAATGAAATGGGTAAATAAAAATCTAATGGAGATGTAATTGTTAAATATGATATCTATTAGGGATGAAACATACATTCTCCCTATTATTCATATCACAAGAATTTAAGGAAAAAAAATTAGACCTTAATTAAAAGTGCTTTCTAAATAATACTCTCTATATTATTGTTGTTAGCTTTTCAAATAAAACACACATCATAAAAGTATTGGAAATGCATTATGAAAGAACTTAATTTGAAGATGACCTAGTGAGCACAGTGCCCATTATATGATGAGTAAATAAACAAGTTGGCCAATACTGGATCCAAATATTTAAATTAGGAGGCTTAATTCAAAAAGTTTTAATTTAATTTGGAGTGTTTAATTTTTTATTTTTACTGTTCTCTTAATATATTTAAAGTCTCAAAAGTCAAATTCTATTACATTCTTTTAAATTTTAAAAAATAATAGTAGCAAATTATTTATTTTAAATGATGAAACTAATTGTGGCCACATTTATGAAACTATCTTTATTTTTCTAAGTAATTTCTATAAAATATTTAAAAAATAAAATTATGTGGCTGTTGAGATTTAAACCAAATCTCTGAAACTATTAAATAGCACTCTTACCACTAAATTTAAAATATTTTATTAAATAAAAATATGTCAAAATTCATTTTATTGTTGAAAGATATCTAAACCACGATGCTATATTTTGTAACATTAATTTAACTTGCACGATCATAAAAGATATAGAATTGCTCAGATGCTCTGAGATGGAGACATTGGCTAAAGATAATAAATAAACTAATCCTATAAAATATTTGAAATTATATCTTTCCTTTTGCCTTTCATTTATGCAGCTCTTGTGAGGTTCTCCGCTGAAAAAGGGGAAGAAGAAAAGGAAAAAAAATAAGAGATAAATGGGATGAAGCAGGCGACTTTACCGTGCGGATGGCCAAAGGAATAGATTCTTCACAAACAAGTTGGCTTCACAGAATTACAAATATTTGGCCAATAGATTCTTTACAAACAAGTTTGCTTCACAGAATTACAAATAGAAACATTCTCGATAAAAAATCTGATGCCGATAATCCATGCCTCGCCTAAACATAAGGAAAGCACTCACTATACTGTTGCAGAATTAATACAATTCTCTCATTAGAAACCCAAAATATCTATGTTTTCTACAATCATCTTGTCCTGAATTGTATATGATAAATATTTTCTACAACTAGTGACAAAAACGCCCGAGGCACTCACTGGAAACTGTGACACTTCCTCAGGATAAGAAAAGACTTACACAGACTATTTAGCCAAATAAGACAATTATCCCCGGTTACTCCCCCATTTTGCAGGTATGCTTGGGCTTCTTGCAGAAAGTGGGCAATAGGAAAGCAAAGAATTCAAAGCACTTCCTGAATAACTAGGCTGCATGCAACTTTTGGATTCAGACAATTCAAATATTTGCTCATTCAAAGAAAGTGTCAAGCACAAAATTCTCATGTTAAAATGTTCTTCAAGAGATTAAGAATATTAGCGAAAACAATTCACCTTTTCCCCTTCAATCCTCTACTGAAGACATCGAAACATAAGGAAAAAAAATTACACTGTCATATCAGCATATAGAAAGTTTGGTATGCTGCATTTCCTTTTTTTATCAGAATCTGATTATCAACACATATGCACAACATACACGGCAATTCTAGAGGGAAAAGAATGCACAGCAAATTCTTTTAACTTTTTCATATAATACAACCTGCAGATAGAACAAAAATAGAGTAGCCTCCTAGTGCACAAATTGAATTAGAGTACTACAACAAGATCACTTGTTAAACAATAGTCATTATCCAGCAGCAAAACGGGTAGCAAAAATACTGCCACACAGCCTTGAAACAAAGCCCATACAACTCCAATCTTCAATTTTTCGCCATTATTAAAATTTCTAAATAACAAGTATCAATCTGCATTTCTAATCAAATTCATGATTGCATCAGTCCCAATCTTCATCAGCAATTTGATCATCTGTCTCTTCTTTAGGTGGCCTAACCACCAATGCCACAGTCCCCAAACTCTCCTCCACCCCTCTTTCCTTTAACGTCGACCCTCTCTCTACCTTCAACTCACCACCATCACCCACCACCAAATAAAACCCAGCATCTGCTGCCACCTCCTTCCTGCTCCTATCAGCCACCACTAAAATAGCCTCCTCATAATACCACCTATTCGCCCTCCAAGGCAACACTCTCGCATCACTAAAAGCCACTACAACACCCCCATTCCGTAAACCCACAACAGGCTCCCACCCGGGCAACACCACCCACCTCGTCCAACCCTTCTCCGCCACCACAACCCCAAAATCCCCCTCACTCTTACACTCCCACGGCGCCTCTAAAACATTCTTTTCCTTCTCCTCTGCCCTACAAACCGGCAAAACAACAACAGTGGTAGCTTCGCTAACCTCTCCAATCTTTAACCTCACCACAGGAACCTTTACCACATCAACCAATTCATCTCCTGTACTATCTTTCCCCGCTCTACCACCCTCCAACTCTCTAGTTATTACATTCTTAGCATCCTCGGATTCCACCACATCTAATGCCAGCTGCAAAGCAGCAGTCCTCTCTTCCGATGGATTCTTATACTCCTTACTTTGCCTATAGTACATAAACGACAAACAATCACCAGGAAGCACATAATTAAACTTACCCCACGCAGTGTCTCCTTTCCTACGAGGGAAATCCTTAACAGCACGAGCCAAATCCCGGCATCCCTGAGAGTCAAGCTTGTTCTCAACAGCATACTTAGCAGCAGCAGCACGTTGAGAGGCGCTTAAAAGCCTAATCTCGTACAACAGCTCGGCCCCACCGGTGTCAAAGAAAGAAAGAACATCTGGGTCAGTCTTGGATTGGACCAGAGAGTCTCTAACCTGAGCTGCAACGACCAAACGGTTCTGTTCGACGCCGGAGATGCCAGTGGCTTCCTCAATGGTGGGAGGGGAGAAGCCTTCTTGATAGAGGGAGGAGATTAAGGGGGCGTATTCGTACCAAAGGCCGAGGCTATTGGCGAGGACGTCGATGCGGCCGGCGACGTCGAGGTTGCGAAACTTGGACGGGAGAGGAGAAGGGGGAGGCCTGAAGGGCTGGTAGAGTTGCTGCTTTTGGTACTGTTGGGAGGATGAAGAAGGTGGGATGATAATGGCTGAAATGGGTTTGAGAATAGGTCTGTGAGATGAAAATGGAGGTGGGTTTAAGAAGAAGAGGTTGTTGTGAGTGAAAGGGGAAATGGGTTTGAGTGTGATGGTGGTTGTTATGGAAGGCATGATGAACTCAATGAGGAAGGAGATAGCTTCTGAGTGTTGGCACTGGGCACTTGGCAAGGAAGAAGAAAGAACTGTGTGTACTATTAAAAAGCTTATCTTCTAAATTTTTGATATTTTCAGTCTTTTGATGACATCTGGTGTATGATATTTTATTTAATTAAATTTCAGTTAACTACATTAGTTTGTAGGTATTTTCATACGAGTCCCTGCGATTTGGAGATGGCAATGGGCTGGAACCGGTAAAGATTCATCACTTTATGTTCACTCTTGGTTTTTAAAAGAATATGGTATAACCTTTATTTTGAAATTCCATTTACTTAATTGAGATAAGATGATAGTTCATATTAATCTTGATTGTTTCTTTGAAATGGAAAAAGCATCCCCCTCTTGTCCTGCTAATTATTCATACTCGTGAATGAGTTTTAATATATTAGTAATTAAGATTTATGCTTCAAAAAAAGTGAAATTGTGAATGCTTAGATGTTGTTATTTTGAATTTTAGCTTAGTTGCTTTAAGTTTGGGCTTGTAAATAGGTGAAATTGAAACTTTAATATAATTGAATGACACTTTGTATTTGTCTCCCTACCATCTGGTAAAATATAGTAGAATTGTTTTTATATTTTGGTCTCGTCTTGCTTTAAATTTGAGATATAATAAAATGTTCATATGAAAATAAATACAATTAATTGTCATCATTTTAATAATTGATTGTCATTAAAATATTGTTAATAACTAATTTGAATGTTGTGCCCTCTCGGTAATTCACTCCTTAAGCACACCCTCGACATGTTCTTAAATTCGAGGATTTAAGTCATACCTTGTATATTATATAGATTGAATTCTTTTTCAAATATTTAAAAAGTAGATTTTGATTCTAGATCTAAATACTCAGATTGTATTATAACCAATAATTAAAAGGTTTGAGTAAATTTTTAATTCTAAATATGAATAGACTCTAATGTAATTCAAGAAGAAATCGTTGCATCAAACTTTTGCGGAGTGTAACAATGGTTCTAGGGAGTGATTTTGTCAGTGAATTGGTAATGGAGTCAAAGCATCATCAAAGTTGAGAATATTCTGATGGAAAACTGTGATTTTTCCATAAGCTGTGGACTAGGATGTTAATTACCTCATTTTTCTTTTTGCGGGTTGGGGGCGGGGGTGGGCCTTTTTATGGGTCCAGTTTGTCTTGAAAGAAGCCCAATATTTATAAGTAGTTAAAAGCAGGTTTGAGGACGTACACTGATACAGGAAGTCCAATCTCATGCAAGTTCGTTCTCAAAGTAAATAATAAAATAAAATACTGGGTTATTTCTCAATTTAAGATTTTGACTTAAATCATATTTGGACATCAAAGTTTGGTAATTTATTTATTTCAATCGAGGGCTGTGATAATTATTCATATAACACTAAAATTATATTAAAACAATATATAAAAAACTACGAGCAGAGGGGCATATTAAAATTTACAAAAAGTTGTGTTTGGGCTTACAATTTCAATTCATTGTCCACTTCTCAAACACATCTGAGTTCTCCCTCGACCAGAAAGCCCACTGCTAAGGGTGTTCAAGATTTAATTAGCTCCAATCAAACCAATCCATACAATCTAAACGAATCTAATTTTTATCGGATTGAATTTTGGTTGGATTGGATTGAATTACAAAATAGAAAACTCAATGTTGTTGGACTGGTTTATAGATCAATGTGTTCAAATAAAATATAAACAAATCCAACTCATTAATTTTTATTTTTTATTTATTTTTTAAAAAATACATGTTACTTCTATATTTAACTTGCTAAAAAAGATAAAACCTAATTTTATAACTAAAAAAATATTATAACAACAAAATATAGATTACAAACTGCAAGTTGCAACTAATGTTTGCTTTCAATAGTCAAATTCCTTTTTTTTTTCTTCTAGATATATGGTAATAAAATACATGAATCATGAAATATTAATAGAGATGATATTTTGTATTTTCTTTTCAGTTGTTAGTAATTAAGAGAACGAAGAGAAATTGAAAACTTTTACTTGTAAATTTTTATTTTAATCGGATGATCGAATTGAACGGATCAGGTTAAATTGAATTTAACTTTTTTGTTGGTTTGAATTATATTGAATTTCAATAAGAGATTTGATTAGATTGAATCCAAAATATAAAATCTAATATATGATAGATTAAACTTGAATTTAGCAAAATCCAATAGATTTGAACCATTAAACCCCGTTATCAAGATATTTTCTCTCTTTACACTTGAACATCAATATTTTTTTAGTAGGACGTATAAGTAATTTTCTTCGATCTTGGATTGAACTAAATAAATTATTAGCAATTTATGCCTAAATTTACATCAAAATCTTAAGTTGAAATAGCCCCACCTTAAAATAAAATAAATCTTGCACAAGTTCGAATGTGTCCAAATAAAAGTTTGAATTTGATCATTTAAGTTTTCTATCATCACTGCTCCCTCCCTGTTCTGAAAATAAACATCCTCTATTCATTTTTTTATTATTTATTTTCTAAGAAAGGTGAAAGTTTTTTTTTTTTTGAAAAAAATTTGAGTGATAGAGGAATTGAAGGGCGCAATGGCTTATTTTCTCATTTGAGGTTGCAACATATTTAATTTATATATTTTATATAATCATAGTACATTTTTTCATTGATATCTCTTAAGAATTCGTCTTAGAAAATGTTTATATGAAGATATAATTTTTTCAATCAAAGCCATTTTGACATGAAAGTATAAGCTTTATTATGATTGCATTCATTTTCAAAATTATAATTTTTTTGAATAAAATATTCTTTAAAATGATCAAACGTATTTATTTGTGACAAATTAGAGTATAATCACTACTCAAAACATAACAAGACTATTTCTTTGATTACTTGACAACACAAAGCATTAAAGCTTCTTTCATTTACTTATCAAGCGTGAACACAAAGTGCTGGTCAAAAGCTTTAAAATTAAAAAATTAAAGCTCCCCGCTTAATTCTTATATATAGCATCAGCAATGCATGCTGAAACTTTTTTGACCAGTAGTTTATTTGTTGAACTTTGACCTTCCAAAGACGTTCAAATGCCTCGGTTTGAATCTCCAAAACATTTGGTTGACTAGAAACAGGCACCACACCACCAACGCCACACCCCTTTCTTCTAGTTTATTTTGATATGTAAATATTATATCCACTCAAATTATCCAATATTATTTGGAAAGAATGGATAATATTATTCGGGAAGAATGTATATTTTAATTTTGATAGATGTTGTATTTACTACTTATATTTTATTATATTTTTTTATTATCAGTCTTATCATTTTCATTAAGAGAAAATACATGAAGTTAACAATTTTTTATTCATTTATTATTCTATCCCTTTTCAGAGGATTTTATGATATTTTTAAGTAATTTGATGTCAAAATTAAATAGAAGATGAAAAAAAATTAGTCTTATGTAACCACTAAAACAGCGCTTACATTTTTCACTTTTTCCTAATCCCAATGACTAGTGTCATGTTTCAATTTAAATTTTAAAATATGAAAGCCTGGAATGATTGTTTTGCCCTTAGTTTCACAATTAATTCTATTATCTCTTAACATGAGGGACGAAACGGGTATTTAAAAATCTAATGGGAATGTAATTGTTAAATATGATATCTATTAGGCATGAAAGATAAATTCTCCCTATTATTTATATTACAAAAATATAAGGAAAAAATTAGACATAAATTAAATGTACTTTCTAAATGATGCTTTGTATATTATTGTTATTAATTTTTCAAATAAAACCACATCATAAAAGTATTTGAAATGTATTTTGAAAGATACTTGATTTGGAAATAATCTAGTAATCACCAGTATCCATTATATGATGGCTACATAGACAATTGTAAACAGTGGCAGACCCAAACACTTAAATTAGGGGGCTTAATTCAAAAAGTTTAAATTAAATTATGGGGGCTTAATTTTTTTTAATATTCACTTGACCACATTAAAAATCTCAAAAGCTCAAATTTTATTATATTCCTTTATATTTTAACAAATAATAGTAGTAAATTATTTATTTTAAACAATGAAGCTAATTGTGGCCACATTTATGAAAGTATCATTTTTCTAAGTAATTTCCACAAAATATTTAAAAAATAAAATTATATGGCTATTAGAATTTGAATCAAGTCTCCAAAAGTATTAAATAGTACTTTTACCAATAAACTAAAGATTTTTTATTCTATAAAAAATGTGTCAAGATTCATTTTATTTAATCTTTTCATAAAGAATTTAAAATACATTTAAAAAAAAAATAATGGCCCAGAAAGGGCTCCTTCGTTGGGTCCGCTCCTGCGCGTAACATAATTATATGATTTCTTGTGAACAATATTGAAATTGTGAATTAATTATTAAATAATACCACGTGGCATGATTGTCGCTTACTAGATAATTACTCATAGTTGATTTTAACTAAAATACGGAGTCTGAAGCTCACCATATATATTTAACTGATTTTAACTAATTGTATATTATTCTCTTGGACCTGCCCATGGTACAGCTTCTGTACCTAACATCTCCCGTCATCCCACCGTCCCATTTTCTATGGTTTAATTTCTCACTCCACATCCAACCACATCCAACGGCTGACGCTGCAGTCTGTAGCCTACAGATTCTGTAAGCTAGTCGAGTCCTATTCTCTTAATCAATTTTGATTAAATTCATTACTTTCAACCATATTTGTTTATGATTATATAAAAGTTATTTCTATATAAATATTATTATCCAGAAGCTTTACTGTATGTGGTCGTGATTTCACTTAAAAACAAAATTTAAGACTAGTCAGCTGCTTGAAGATAATAATAAGTACATTTATCAAGCACAAAACAAGTTGGTTAAACGGGGCAAAAGATTTGACCAAAGCCAAAGAATATTCTTTATTAGTTATGATACCAATATAAGACAATCATCCACAGTGAACAACGTGCGAGTTAATAATTTGCAGCAACCATGGATGGATTTGTTCATGGTAAAATGCATAAGACCAAACCCCTTTCGAAAATATGCTTATTGGTTCATGCATGTTCCAGAAGATCTAAAAGCTACGCGTGCCAAACTTATAAAATCTCCTAGTTTTAATTAATTAATTAATTACTTTCTCTCTTATCAACTACCAAATGATATATATATTTTTTTTGAACGAATGCTGCATTTATAAAATCACTTGGTTGAGATACTAATATGAGAAAAGATCCAAATCCTAAATACTAGTTTAATTAATTAATAAACCAAGTGAGCGGGCAGTTTCAGACGCTTTTGCTTATTATTTTACGATAAATCATATTATTTTCTGGTATCATGAGAAGTGTTTAATTAAAATTCTTTTATTTTTTCAGAGGGAAATATCAATTTCTTCCTATTATTTTTGTCTTTAAGTACCACTCGACTCTTAGAGTTTTAGTAACACAAGTTACTTCATAATGTCAAATCTTTTTATGGAAAAAAAAAACTTATCTCAATCACAAGATTAATTATCATTTGATTTCGGTTAATATTTTAACACCAAAGAAATAACAACATATTATGAAAATTATGATTAAATGATAAAATACTCAACAGATTTGGGGCTCCACCGAACCCCACTCCAAATTAAGTCAATTTTGATAGGATTTTAGAGAATGTGATTTAGAGTAAGAGAAAAATAATTTATAAATTTTTAATGTATAGGGTTTGATTTTATATTTCTTACCCCACCCCCACCCCCACCCACCCACACCCAATCCTCATATGTAAAAATGTTGTTTTTTATTGTTTGACATGATGACCATTATATTTTTTTCCATCTATGTAATTAATGTCTAAACCTCCTATTTTCAAAGTCATTTTACCACCTCAATTAAATGAAACACATAACCGATTAATTATTTAGTTCCTTCTTTGGCCCTCTAATATAGAATTTTCACTCTATTTATCTCTAATATGACTTGCTTAGTAATTTTGGTATTTTTTATTTGCGACTAATATGTAATTACTCTGAAAAAAAAAAAACAAAACGTGGTTAATGAGAAATAGCAGGAAATCGTTGTTCTTTCGATGAAACTCATACAATGGACCTTGAACTACGGGATATGTCATGATCAAATTTAACTTTCACCATTTATAGGCCCTAGGCTACAAGTAGCCATTAATATTACCACTTGGTATAAAGTTATCACTTATCGGTTGAATTGACTAAATTTCGGTGTGAAAGCAAGGCCAGCGACCAACTTTATTATCCATGTCCATATCCAACCACTCTTGCAAAATTAATCACGGTACAAAGAATCAGTTTATTTTCATTTTGGCTAGAAGATAATCAAAGTGTGTTTGAACTTTTGAAGCACTATAGAAGAAAAAATAAGGGTTTGTTTGAACTTTTCAAACCAGTATTTGCGACCAAATTGCAGCCGATAAATTGATCAACAATACGGAATCATTACATTTTCCCTTCTTTTAAATTTTTTAAACCCCACCCCTTTGATGAAAATCATAATGGCTATAAAATTGGAACATTCTTAATTTTGACATGAGAAGAACGCATTTCCAGTCAAGGATTTGGAATCCATTCGTGGATACATCAAAATCCATCATAGCCAGTCCTGCAAGGTTACTCAAAGATTATGACTTTAATTAATACAAATTTAATATTGTAATTAAGTGTACATACTTAGACACTTAAGTAAAATAAGTTGTTCTTATTAAATTTATGTAGCCTATAATTAAGGGTTTGTTTGAGATTGACATGTTGAAACACTTATAGATTGTATTTTCAGCTGGCGTGGGATAATGTCTAGACAACTCTTTTCTCATGAACTAACTTTTTAGTATATACAAGGTAGGTTTAAGGGCTTCTGCAACGGTAAATTCCCCTCTTTGACCTGAAATTTCCTTAGTAAGATATGTTAGACTTTCTTCTCATAAATTAGGTTGATATAATTCCGTATATACAGGGCCAATTTTATAAAATTTGAGGTTTTATGCGAACTCCTTTTATTCAGCAACTTCAATATTAAAAAATAAAATAGAATAAAATAAAGAGCTCAAAATTCATTATATCTTTAATTTTTTATTTTAACAATAATCAAGAAGATCCTAAAAAAATTCAAAAACAAGACCTAGGAAAATACTCAAGAAAATATCTTTTTACTTCCATTAGAAGCTTAAACAAATAAATAAGAACAACACTATTTTCAGATAAAATATTTAAAATGATAGCACATATAAAGTTGAGATAATTAATTGATAATCAAATAATAGTGTTGACTTTGTATTTTAAAAAACTAATTTTTTTCTTTTTTAAATAAAAAACTGATGAATATAATATTTTTCTTTGTTGAGAGAAGCGCAAGAAATTTTTTCATTTATTGATTTTTGAGATTATAAGGTTTTTAATAGAAATTAAAAGGAATACTAAAAGTCAAAGATTCTAAAGTTAAATAATTATGTTTTTTTAGGAAATTGAAAAGGTAAAGAACTTAATTTTCTTTTTTTTTTTGAGAAAACTAGTAATGAATGAATTAATGGTAAGATAATATTAATAATTATGTCACGTTAACACTAAGGTTATTAAATATAGATTTTTTAATAGAAATAATTCTTAATTGTAGAAAAATTATTAATTATAGAGATGTCTAACAATCAAGTTTGCAATCCCTGGCAGTTCAAACACATTAATTAGTTTTGTAATTTCGAAGTTACCATAAACCTTCCCGAAATAATTCAAAGTAAAATGATAAATAGACTAAATGTTGACTAAGCACCGACAAAAACAACTGCAAAACATGTTCGTGTTAGTGTGTTTACTGATCTTTTTTTTTTTAAACAGTTGATTTAATCAACATTTAATCATAATTTCCTGTCTAAATTTATCATTGCTACGATTCAAAATGCATCTTTGGTTGTGCCTATTATGTAAATTGCATGCACAAGCAAAGCATGTTTAAAGTGGAATTCCTTGCTCTCGAATTTTTCTTATCCTTATATAATATAGCCTATTGTTTCTTCAAGCAATACCCACTATAATTATAAGATATGTGATGTCAACCAATTGGTGCGTAGATTAGCTGGTATAGGGTTGTTCTATCTTAACAAAGGTTATCGGTTCGAAACTTGAGAATACAGCTGCATTAAATACTTGTTGCGAGAATTTTGTTGCTCTAGTGGTTCCACCCGGATCAAATTTAAATTAATCAAGATCCAATGTGATATTTAGATACTAAATTGTTGAATATATTAAAAATAAATGTGATGCCAAAACCCCATTGATTAAGTGATTAAAGTTTGCTTGGAATAAATTAGACAGGTTAATATGCGACCACTTTATGTTTTCATCAAAATTTGGAGATGTGGTTATAAATAGAAGAAGATTCTAGTCAAATTTTAGGATATGCATGTATGTATGCAACACAATCAAAGTTATCTGGTTTTGTTTCATTTTCATATCAAAACCAAGGAGGGTTTGCAATTAACTACGAAATATATGTTTCTTTTTGGCCCGTGAATTTCTGGTGGTGCGAAATTATGCCTCGTTTTTGCTCATTTAGAAGTCTTATTGTGCTAGCGATAAAAGAAAAGAATGCAAATAAGACGGCAGACATAAAATTAATGGGTAATTTTTAAAAATTTTCCCTAAGGTTTGGGCTCGTTGTAAGTAGATGGCGAGAATTCATTTTTTTGTTAAAAACCTCTTACCATCAGTTAATTTTAATATTGACCGTTAATTGACTGTGTAAAGACAATATTACCCTTAACAACAATTTGTAGACTGACATAACTAAAAAAGAAACTAAAATTGTTGGCTATTTTACCCTCTTTAAATTATTGATATTTCCTTAAAGTTCTTACAAGAAAGATAAAATTAAAAACTTGAAAAATCCTCTTTAAATTATTGATATTTCCTTAAAGTTCCTACAAGAAAAATAAAATTAAAAACTTAAAAATAAAATAGTCATAATCTTTACCTATGATATTATAAATTTTTGGAATTGACCAGGATAAAATTATCAAAAAATATGGTTTGTGCTTTTCGCGTCAACAATTTTAGTTTTTTTTAGTTATGTCAGTTTAAAACTATTATTAAAGGTAATATTGTCTTTGTACAATTAACTAACGGTCAATGTTAAAATTAATTAACGATATGAAATTTTTTATAAATAAATAGATTCTCGCCATTTACTTACAACAAGCCCAAATCTCAGGGAGATTTTTAAAAATTACCCTAAAATTAATTGAAACATGAATAAATCAAACTACTGAGCTAGAAAGCCGGCTAGGAGCCAAGTGGACACGACCCCTCCTTCAGTGAAAAAGTGAAACCATCAAGCTGATGTCACAATAAATTCTCATATAAAAAATGATAACTGAATAGAAGTAAAATATTAGGAAAATAGAAACTATGGTATAATATTATAACTATCAATTATAAATATTATGATAATCGTTATAATGATACTGTAATATGAAAAGTTCTCACAATTTTATATTTTTATTGTCTTACTGCTGTTAAAATAGAATCGCTGCCCGCTACTGTTTATATATATATATATATATGTACACTGACCAGGCCGCCCATGCCACTATGTTCATCAGCCCTTTTCAAGTCAATAACTCTTCTCTCTGAAGTTGGGTCCCAATAACCACCAAATTTGCTTGTGCCCCACCAATGTTCATGCATTTTTGCCACCTTTCCATAATTCCCATATTATTGTTCTTTAATAACTTCTAATTATGTTCTCTCTTCAACGTCTATATAATCCTGCTTAGCTTCCAAATGATTTGTTCAAAATCCAAACCGAAGAAGAAGAAATCACTTGCATTGATTCATGGATTCATCATTCTGCTTTCAATACCCTTATTCACAATTCTCTCCTGAATATTCTTCTTCTTCATACTCATATAACACTAATAATTCCCTTGAATCTTTCACATACAAAACATTCAATAACTTCCATAACAACCACCAATACCTACCTTTCAATGAAAGTGATTCCCAAGAGATGCTTCTCTTAGGAGTCCTCAACCAAGCATCAGCTAACTCTATGCATACCATATCTTCAACATCAAACAATAATAATATCAAAGATGATCATGAAGTAAGCTCAAGAGCGGTTAATGCTACTGAAGAAGGACCTCTAAAGGAAGTTTCCTATAGAGGAGTGAGGCGGCGGCCATGGGGGAAATACGCAGCGGAGATTAGGGATTCGACAAGAAATGGGGTTAGGGTTTGGATAGGAACCTTTGACACTGCTGAGACTGCAGCTTTAGCTTATGATCAAGCTGCATTTGCAATGAGAGGTACCACGGCTGTACTAAACTTTCCTGTCGAGAAAGTTTACGAGTCACTTCTAGAAATGAAGTATGATTTTGAGGTGGGAAGTTCGCCTGTATTAACATTGAAAAAGAGGCACTCAATGAAAAGGAAAGGAGAGAGCAAGAAGAAGATCAAAGAGAAGGAAATGAGATTGGAAAATGTAGTGGTGTTGGAGGATTTAGGAAGTGAGTATTTGGAGGAACTACTCAGTATTTCTGACAGTAAATGCTAACCCATTTAATAGTGATGATTATCTGCCTTATGCCTACAACTACAATTAATCTACTCTCTATGAACTTTTTAATTTGGTGAGATGATTGACGGTGGAGATGAATAGTTATTTTTGTTGGATAATGTCTTCTTCGTTTTGATTAAATTGTCAATTATTTTGAAATAATTGAGTACTAGAATTTCAATAATTTAGTGGGGCTCATATATTGGCCAACTTGTGCAAGTCGATAACGTAATAATTTGTTTGAACAATATTATAACTAGAAGACATAGTTCTACCTTGATTGCGACTTTTGTCTTTTTTTTAACAATATTGATTCTTTGTTGACCTCTTTTAAGGTTGATTTTTGAAGTCAATTAGCATTTTCATTCTTAGGTTTAAATCTCACGTGGCTTGTTATAATTAGTTTATTTTTGAGTGGTGAGGCTTATGTGTTCCTAATTAACTAGGTGTATATCTTTTTTTTAAATATATAAATAAAGTTTCTGTCATACTATCAAGATTTACGGAAAAAGCAAAAAAAGAAAAAAAAGGTTTACCCATACTAAAACTTAATACGAACTTTGAAGCAAATGAGAATACAATTAACTTCTGCTGAGGAATGTGAGATTGGAGAGTGTTAGGTTCATAATTTAAAATTGTCTTTAAAAAAATATGGTAATATTAATTAACTTGAAATTTGCAGATGAGAGTGTTTGATTTTTCTTTTTTAATCACACTCGCATAGACAAGTAATATTAAATATAAATAAAAGAAATATCCCTTAAAAGATAGATGGCACTATAAACATAAGATCCCACAAACAGAGGATAACAAAAACAAGTAGTCACACTTGCTTCATTATGGAAAATTATTAGCATTCAAAGAAAGAAACTTACGAATTGCCTTAGGGGAATCCTACCAACAAGTACAGTGATCAGTATGCATACGAATATTTATTTAACTAAAAGATAAAACTCATAAATGTGAGACTACTAGTTACTAAAAAAATAAATAAGTTAAAATGTAATTATATTAACAATATATTATATCTTATCCGATAATAATATAAAATAAAAAAACTAAATAATTAAATAAACAAATTTAGTTTCCTAAACAATAAAATTTCTAAAGCAAAACAAAAAAAATCCTAAGCCAAAGAAAATAATTTAACACAAAAACCAAACCTCTATCCCACCACACACGTAGAGCCATCACCTCTTACCTCACCACTTGAGGTAATTAAGCTTTGTTTCTTTTTTTTTTCAAGCTTTTCATACATTGATCTAAACAAAATGAGATTTTTTTCCTTTTTGGTGCGTTATATTTTGAAACTTTCAATGTATAATTTTAGCTTTATTTAAACAACTAATTTTGAATTTGATCAGTTGTAAAATTATTTTCATATTAATTTTTTTAATTACTTCATGAATATCGGACAAAATTAAAAAAATTTTAATCCACAAAATGGTGAATTAGATAGGAATTGGGTTAAATTCACAATTGATCTGTAGACATACAGATTGGATTTGGATTAAATTTATCAATTTGTAGATTGGACTTAAAATTTATAATATACAAAATCGTGAATCATGTATGGATTAGTGTCCTAATATGAAAAATTTGATCCACGAACGGGTCAGGGCGTGATAGCTTCACTAGATCTCACACTTAGCCTAGGTCCCTCACTCTTCCTTAATCTCTTTGCAAGCTCAACTAATTTTAGTTTATGATTCAAAATCTCGTTACTCTCATTTAATTTTGAATATCACTTGAAATTTCAGTTTTTAATATTCTGATTTTGCAATTGAGAAATAATTAGTTGCAAAATAGTGATGATTTTTAGGGGGGTAAAAGCTTGTTTAGTCTCTATATTATGAGGTTAGTGTACATTTAGTCCCTATTTTTTAAAAAACACCTCAAAACATCCTTGCTACTAAATATTAACACTCATACCATTATTTTTTATTCTTTTTAACTTGTTTTTACAATATTATACTCTTATAATAATTTTTTTATATTAATAAAAAATTAGATTATCAAATTAAACACAAAAATAAAATAAAAACAAAAAAAGGTATATAGTAATTTTTGTGGAAGCTCACGTATGTCTAAAAAATTAATATTGTAAAAAATTACATTATCAATTTTTTTAGAAAAATTAATATTTTAACTCAAGAGAGTGTTCCATAAAAATTAATATATATATATATATATATATATATATATATATATATATATATATATATATATATATATATATATTTTGGTGTAAAA
Organism: Citrus glauca; assembly: GCA_029633175.1. Taxonomy (NCBI): domain Eukaryota; kingdom Viridiplantae; phylum Streptophyta; class Magnoliopsida; order Sapindales; family Rutaceae; genus Citrus; species Citrus glauca. The sequence continues at coordinate 27,746,882 of JAQOOD010000008.1, forward strand.
CTGGTAATTTATTTTTTTCTTTTTAATAATGTCTAAAAAATTATAATAATAAGGTAATATTGTAAAAATAAGTTAAAAGAAACAAAAGATAATGACAAGAGTGTCAATAATTTAATGGTAGGGATGGTTTGAGGTATTTTAAAAAATATAGGGATTAAACAGATACTAACTTTAAAATATAGGGATTAAATAAGTTTTTACCCATTTTTAAGGTATAAATATTGAATGGTCTAAGATTTGTCATATTACTCAATACATTTTGAAATTGAATGATGTTGAAATAAAGAAGGAATAAGACACTAAGTTAAGTCACGCTTCTTTGCACTTATTAAAGTGAGAGGAATTTAAAATAGAAATTGATAACTTAGAAGATAGATAATGCTAAAAAATTTTGCTACGTAGAAATGATTAAATATTATTAAATGATAAGCAACGATTATATAGAGCTATGCATAAACAAACTCCTATAAGGAGCCACTAAAACAGCTAGCAGCCTCATATCTCACAAATTAAATATAGGAAAGACTCAAATACACAAAAAATCATAGACTTCCTAAAGAACAAGAAAAACTTTAAACAATATTATTGACTTGGTCTATACTGACCGCAAAAGAAAAGGACTGACCATGCACTGTTTCTACATTAACCTTAACACTCCCCCTTAATGTAGAAATCTAATAACTTCCAAGACATCCCTGAAATGAAGGAATTTCTCCAAAGAAAGAGGCTTTGTAAATACTAATCAGTATTGCAATAAGAGATCGTTCTTCCATTTTCCACTAACTCTCTGATGAAGTGATGCCTTGTCTCTATGTATCTTTTGCGGCTATGAAACACAAAGTTTTGAGTAAGTTATGACTCATTGTCGCAATCAGGAATCGTTGCCTCTCTTTGATGTTGCTTCATGTCTTTTAAAATTCTCCTTAACCAAATTGGTTGACATGCTACTAAAGTTACTGCCATATGCTTTTCTTTCGACAAGGACAATGCGATAAATGAGTGCTTTTTAGACTACCAAGCAATAGCATTTGAGTGGAGGTTGAAAGTGCAGCATATAGTGTTTCTATGATCACTATCTGAAAAACCACATAACTGAAAGTCTTCAATTTGTGTACCAAAATGTATATGAGCTAGTCCTCTTCAAGTATCATAGCACTCTTTTAGTAGCCCCATAATGAAATCTAGTTGAACCTTAAATATAATATACCTTAACAAAAGACATGTAGCATGCATAACATTAAATCAGCCACTGTCAAATACAATAAGCTCCCAATCAAAGTCTGATAAACATGAGCATCAATATTTTCTTCCCTATCATTCAAGCTAAATTTTTAATTGGTGTTCATTAAATTTTTCTAGATTGCAGTCTTTCATGTTAAAGTTCTCTAGTAGATCATTTACATATTTCACTTAGAAATAAAAAGTCCCATCCTGTTCCTTCACCTCCAGCCTAGGAAGATAAGTCATCAGTCATCTTAAATTCATTAATCATACTAGATTTGAATTCTTCACTCATGCCAACACTATGAACAGTATAGATGATATCATCAACAAAGGCATATAATAAGAATCTTATCCATACCTTTGTTTTGACATATAAGGCAGGTTTATTTTTACTCTTCTGGAAGCCAAGTTGCTTTCAATCGTACCAAGCAGGCGGTGTTTGCTTCAAGCTGTAAAGTGCTTTCTTTAATTGGCAGACTTGACTTTCATCACTTGATACTTCATGAGCTTGAGCCTAGCTACTGTACACGAGCTTCTTCGTCGAAAGTACCATTCAAAAAGGTAGATTCTTAATTTCATGTTGAGCAGAAATAGTCAAAACAATTCGAATTATATCAAATCTAAAAACTGGAGCAAAAGTATTAGTCACAGTTAATACTTTTTTACTGCATGTATTCTTTTGGCAACCAGCCTTGCCTTGTATCTTTTAGATTGAGCCATCGGATCTATATTTAATCTTATAGACCTATTTAACCCAACAACTTATTTTCTCTCCAATAATTCAACGAGTTCTCAAGTATGGTTTCTGTCCAGAGTTTTTAACTTCATCATCCATGGCTTGGCACCATTCTTTGCATTCTACGGCTTTTTAAAACAAAGTTGGCTCACTGATTTGAGAAATTGGCCCACACTCAGTAAATTTACTTCCAGTTCAGAGACATCTAGAACATTTTTAATGCAGCCCATTCCACGTGATTTTATCTCAACAATGCATTGATCATGTATTTCTTGAATTGTACCACCACCATTTTGGCTTGGATGCTCACCGATTACTTGAAGCCGACAAAAGCTTCCAAGTTTAAGAAAATAGCATTCAATATTTATATCGGAGTAGATAAATATTTTCCATGCATGTTGCGCACTAGCAGGGATGGTAAAAGAACTCAGTCTATCCAAGGTTAGGCTTGGCTTTTTATGGGACGGCCTGGATATGGGTCTAAATTTTTTCAGTCTGTCATGGGTTGGGCCTAAGCATTAAAGCCCAAGATTAAGCCCAGCTCCTTATTATCTTTGTAACTTAAAATTGAAATATTATCCTAGAATCTTTTAATTAAAACACAAAATTCTAGATCCCTTATTTACAAATCACTAAAGCAACAAACCCTAACCCAATTTACCTAAACCACAAACGCTCACAATTTCACATCCACAACTACTGACCAGGCCAATTGCCGCTGCCTTCGAAGGCCTGCGAAGGCCTTCTTGGGTTATCTGTTTCGGCCTTTGGAAACATTTGCTCTGGTCTTTTTCTTTGCCTGCATGTATTATTAATTATTTTGCAGCATATACCTGCAATGGAGATGGACCCTAGCTGCATGCCTAGTTGCCCGAATGTTTTGGCCATCATCTTGCAACTATAAACGTTGTATTTTTTTTTTAATCAAAAAAGAAATAGACGGTGTAATTAAGAGTGGACCATTTCAACTTTCAATCACGCCTTGTTCGAAGAGAAACATATATAATTACGTATGTTAATTTTTTTAAAATTAAAGTTATGAGTAGGGATGGCAATGAGGAGGGGAGGGGAGAGGATCAATCTCTTCGTATCCATCCCCTATATTTTGCGTATGTCCCCATCCCCGTCATAATTACTTGAAAAAATTCTCATCTCCTCCCCGAATAATAATAGGGGATCCCTGATCTCCGAATAACTAATATATTTTTTGTTTTCGATTTTGAGTTAATCATATTAAAATAAAAAATTTAAATAAAAATAAAATTTAAAATATATCTTATATTAATATTTATTACAAAAGTCACATATATTAAATTAATAAGTAACGCAGCATGTAAGAGATACAAACTTCTTTTACAAATTATCGTGAATAAATTAATAGTATAATACAAAATTGTTACAAATGAAATCAAATTTAGATTCAAAATTAACTTTTTCAATGGTGGCGTGGGCACTTTATAAATGTGGACTATTCTGTTTACAACACAATAGTTAAGTCGGAGTAAATCAAGAGCAAATATTAGATTAGATTAGATATTAAAATTGTGATTGGCTGTGGGCAATTATAATATCTAAAAATAAATAAAAAAATAGATTTAAGTTTAAAATATTTAATGAATATTAAAATTAAAACAAAATTTTTGGCCTAATAGAATTTACCCTTTTTTTTAATATGCTAAATAAAAATTTAGGACTTTAATTAGTTAATTATGCCTAAAAGTTTAATAATATAAATATTTTGATATTTGTTATTTTTACCAATATTTATAATTTTATAATTCAAATTTTATAATTTATTTATTAGTAATTTTAAAAAATAAAAATAAAATTTAAAATTAAAATAGGGAAATGGGTAGGGGATGGGGATTCTACCTCATCCCCGTCCCCTCCCCGAATAAGAAATTGGGTAAAAAATTTTCCCCGTCCCTTCCCCGAATAAGAAATTAGGTATAAAATTATTCTCATACCCTCCCTTAATGGGAAAAATCCCCCAGGGTACCCTTCCCCGTGGGAATTTTTACCATCCATAGTTATGAGTCAAATTTTCTATATAATATTGGATTTTAGAAGTGCTTCAATTATTGATTAAAAATATGTTTTTAATGTATTACCAAAAGTGTCAACCACTAAATGATGAGTTGTGAAGTTGCGAGAATTAAAAACCCCAGAGAAACTAATTTTGAAAGTTATATAGAAATTACCGAAACTAGATTAAGTGAATTATAATTTCACCTTTGCCCTGTAAAGAGTTTATATTTTCATCTTTCAACAATATTCAAGTTCATAACGTAATTTCTAACAAAACTCAGGTTAGCTATTCAACAGAAATATTTGAATATTGATGGGTAAAAAAGTACAACAACCATACAGGAAAACCAAATTAATGATAAATAGAACTGCATAATGCAAACCTCCAAAGTCACAGCAAATTCATCAAGCAAAACAAAAAGTCATCTTTCCAATACTAATAAACTAGAAATATATTAGCCAAATGGTTTATTGCGAATTTAATACAAAGGATACTGGCTTTAATGTGGTAATTTACAAAAAAAAAAATCACAGCACTTTGCTATGCATGCCCGCTTTCTTCAACCCAAATCCTTAGCTTTACTAAGTTGCTAAGCATCCACTCTCAATCTTTGAAAAGCGATGCTCGATATCCCTTATTGTGTCTGCCACCCCAGTGAGTCCAATTTTGTCTTTTGCTTCTCAATCCCCTTAGAAATCTCAGCCATCTCGTCATAATGTTGGTCAATGGATGTGAACCGATGCAATTGATTATTAGTATCATTAAAACATTTATGAGCTTCGTCTATTATCTTCAAACGATCAAATAAAAAGTCAACATCAAACCCTACTCGGAGAGCTATGCTGAAGTGCTTCCTCCAAGTGTCGAGAAACCGTTCGTCGACGTCCTGAATCAAAATGTCACACATGCTATGCACAGTTGCGCAGAGATTGATCATATACCCATGACCATCCATTTGTCCCAACGACAATAGATTTTTCTTCAGGCCATTGACATGCCGTACCTCCCCAATTGTGCAAACTGTACCATCAAACATTTTTATTTTGATAGTACTAATATCAGCGATCTCCAAGGCATGATCATTACCCATATATACAGATCCTTCTGAGATAGGTTTATATGTGTGGAACCATTCTCTCCGAGAGGTCATGTGCCAGGTAGCTCCTGAGTCTATAAGCCAGACATCAGACAGTCGTTTTCTGCCTTCTGAAACAGTTGTTGCCTCGCTGTAAAGAATTTCGCCATCATCCGAGGTACTTGCTACACACCCCTGAGCATTTGATGACTCAGGTTCTTTGCCCTCTTTTCTCTTACTCCAACACTCTTTCTTGACGTGCCCTTTCTTGCCACAGTTGTAGCATTTAACATTCTTCTTACTTCTGGATTTTGATCTACCATGATTTTGACTCCCACTAGGGCCACGTTCCGTTGATCTCCCTCTCGTCACCGATAGCGCCTCCGCTTGCTGCGAACTTACTTGTCTGTTTTCCTTATTTTTTCGCCTGCTCTCCTCATTTAATACGGAGGCTGCAACATCATCGAAAACTAGACTGTCCACTGGATTGTTGTTCGTCTGGTTGATGATGAGTTGATCATACGAATCTGGTAGACTTTGAAGTAGAAGTTCTGCACGTTCATTCTCCTCTATATTATGACCCAACGTTGTGAGTTGTGAAAATAGAGTCTTCAAGGTGTTGATGTGGTCGGTCACCATTGTAGATTCCGCCATTCGAAGAGTATAGAGTTTTCTCTTCAAGAAAATTTTATTGTGTAGTGACTTGGCCTCGTATAATTTTGTGAGAGTATCCTATATTTCCTTCGCCGTGTTTTTCTCTGCCACACTAGATAATACTCCATCTGCAAGTGCCAAGTTACAGCATCTTTAAGTTACAGCAGCTTTGGGGTAAATTGCAACTGGCGCCGATGTCCCCATATTTGTCAATCAAGTTTTTGAGAACACCGGCCAGCCTTGGAATTGTTTTATAATCTCCCACATCGATAACTTCACTCTTATAATCTCCCACATCGATAACAAAGTAGTCCATCAAAACCCGTTCCCGAGAAATCTGTCGCCGAAAAACTTCTTCATCTAACCATTCCCAAAGCAGCTCTTTTTCATCCCACCAATCTAAATAAATCTGTTGGTCTTCATCTATGGATGAAGAGACTAAATTTTCGTAGGTTAGTGTTTTACCAGTTGTCTTTCGGTTGATACATCTCAACAAGATATCTTGGGGCTGTTTCTATAGGGCAACTGCTGCCTATCAAGAAGCAAGTATTAGACAAGATAATGGGCTACTGGTGCATATTACTATCAGTGCCGATTTCATCTATACATTGGAGATTAAAACATTTTTAGGACACTTGCTACATGTTTCGTATGATTTATTTAAGTGTCATAAATATTGTATGACTTATTTAAGTGTCATTGTATATTTGATATGCCTTATCAAAGTATCTATCTAGATATATATATATATATAAAGCTGCGACTTGAGGAGGTGATGTGGCATCACCATTTTTCATCTTTGTATATTCTCTATTATCTAATAAATAGAGAAATTTTCTTTTAGATTTGACTTTTCATCTTCTCATAATTAATTTGATTGTTATTACACAATAACAATTATGTAAAGGTTTTAATGAGATATATTCTTTGTAATGAACATCCATGGGGGAGTGTTGTGAATTTATTAAAATAAATGTAGATGTTCATAACATATATCTCTTAGTCTCACCACTATTTCTCATTAGCAACCTTTAGCATTCCTATAACTCCCACTATCTCATAAGGAATTATGACCCATAATTTTTTATTAATTTCATGGAGTGATTATGTAACTATAAAAGGAGAGCTCATCTTTTTATTTTGTACACACACAATTGGAATGAATAAAATTATTTTATAATATATTCTCTCATTTTATTCTTTATCTTGTGTTCCTTCTTTATTTGTATTGATGGCTAATAATTTTTTTTAATAAGGCTGTCTCATCTTAAAAAAAATAATTCATATTTTTTATCAATTTCATCAAGTGTAAAATAAAAAAATAATATTATTAAATTCTTTTTTCAAAGTCGCGTGAAGCGCGGTTCTATTTTCTAGTTATATATTTAATCTTAAAACTTTTTTCATAACTATTTTACTTGTATTAGTAAAAGTTTAAATTTTAGATTTTTAAGGGTAGAAGTTGAGAAGTTCTTTTAAAATATTAAAATATTTAAAACATATTTTACTTATTTGAAAATTTTATTTCATTTTCTTCATAATATATTTTTTAAAAACTTACTTAATAAAGTAATTTTAAAAATTTTATTGATAACCAAATAACTAATTTTTTTAATAAAAACTCTTTTTATAATAAATTTTTACTAATAAAAATTTTGCTTAATAAATTTTATTTAAAAAGTTATATCAAATAAAGTTTTAATAGGCGTACCTCGGAAATTATGCAGATAAATTCTGCTATAAAATCGCATTCCGTACAATAACAAATACACACTTCAAGATCTCTGTCCTCCTCGCAGATATCACAAATTTGTGTACTGTAGTTGTCATCAACAACTTTTTCTGTAAGGGTCAGTGGATGGTGGTGACTGCTACATTCAATAACCTGTGGCAGAAGAGAACGCAAAAGATAGACAACAAAGTTACATTTTACGCAATTCTGATCCAATGCACCGGTAGTGGCAGATAGATATCTTCGGCATTCCGGGGCATGTCGTAACTTTGCAAAGAGTGTAAGGATATACTCATGGCCTTCAAGTTGGACCTCAAGTTGTAGTAAAGCGCAATCAACATCTAGGACGAAACAATTAGAACATTGGTAAAAGAAGCCACCTAACTTGTTATCACAAGCACTGCATCTTTGGTATTTTGTGCCATCGTCTCGATGAGATTGCAGAGTCAGGGGATGTCTGTGAAAGAGATGTTGGATCTGCCTTGGCAACTCGATGCAGGATTTGTGGAGGTAATAATTGCATTGATCGCAACCATAGGCTAAATGGGCTGTTTGGATTAGTTTGTCACATGCAGAGCACTTAATAATTCGACCATTCTTCTTATTTCCAACAAGAAACAAGAAATGATCCTCATGGCTGAAATGTTTTACTTTCTCTCTCTTATTGAATTGCATCTCGTTGATCACGCAACGCATGTGTGTGTAGTACTCACATTCGACACAACAATAAGAGGGCTGTGAGGGGTCTCCTAATCCCTTGCACACGCCACAAGAATGAAGAATAGAATCATCTTTGACGAGCGTCTTATGAGTTATAAGCGTAAGAGGATGGTGGTGATGCCGATGATCAACGGTTGATGGATAGGAGACTATGCCGCATTGAACATGAAAATTGAGGTCGCACTGCACACATCGGACAAAGAAAGTACCAACAATTTCAGAGCGGCATGCTTCGCATTTACCCTGATAAGACATGTTCTCTACCAGCATAAGAAGATGTTGATGGCCTTCGTACTTTATGTTTGGCTTTAAGGACACACATTCAAGATGGAAGTAAGTCTCAGAGTATTTATCATCACATCGATAGTATACGCCTGGATTCATGTAAAGTTTAATGAACTGTTTGGTTAGAGAGAAAATGAAATAGAAAACAGAGAAGAGAAAAGTAGTATTAATCTCGATGATTACAAGTATATATACATGACTCTCTATACTCAGTACATGAATCATATGTTTGTTAAAGCTAACAACCATAACAAATAACAAATTGTGCTGACTGGACTGCCACATCAGCATTACCAGCAACTATACTTAACTAACTGTACTAACTGTATTCAACTATCTTAACATCCCCCTTCAAGCTCAAGGTCTGGGAAGAACATTGAGCTTGGAACGCAGATAGTTGAATTGATCATGAGCCAAAGGTTTTGTAAGTATATCAGCAACTTGTTCATGGCTGGAAACATGCTTGACCTGAAGTTCCTTTTTAGCTACATGTTCTCTAATGAAATGAAGATCAAGCTCGATGTGTTTGGTTCTGGAATGGTACTTGGGATTACTAGCTAATGCTTCAGCACTCTTGTTATCACAATGAATCACTGGAGCTTGCTGCAATGACACCTTTTACTCTTTAAGTAAATAAGTAATCCATAGCACCTCTGCTGCAGCAAGAGCTAAGGCCCTATACTCAGACTCAGCAGTACTTCTGGAAACTATATGTTGCTTCTTTGAAGACCACGAAATCAGACTACCTCCCAAGTAAACACAATATCCTCCCACTGATCTCCTATCATCTAAATCTGAACCCCAATCTGCATCAGAGAAAGCTGTGAGAGTGAGAGATCCAGAACCATAAAACTGCAGACCATAGTTTGCTGTATTCTGCAAATATCTCAGCAATCTTTTACAGGCCTGCCAATGAAAGACTGAAGGACAAGCAAGAAATTGACTAAGCTTGTTTACTGTAAATGCAATCTCAGGCCTTGTTAAAGTGACATATTGCAGAGAACCAACCAAGCTTCTGTACAAAGAGGGATTTTCAAACATGGCTCCTTTATCCTTAACAAGCTTCTCTGTTGAGCTCATAGGAGTTTGACAACCCTTGCAATCTAACATCTGAGCTTTCTTCAATAAATCTCCTATATACTTAGTCTGTGACAGATGCAATCCTTCCACTGACGGGGTAACCTCAAGACCAAGGAAATAATTAAATTCTCCTAGATCCTTTAATGCAAACTCTGCCCCCAACTTATTTATAACTCCTTCTACAAGCTTAGCGTTAGAACCAGTTATTAAGATATCATCTACATAGATAAGTATAACCACAATAGCTTCTTCCACATGATGAATAAACAATGATGTATCAGACTTAGAAGCAACAAATCCCCACTGCAGTAGTGAAGCCTTCAATCTATCATACCAGGCCCTTGGTGCTTGCTTGAGGCCATAAAGTGCCTTGGTAAGCTTACAAACATGGGAAGGAAACTGAGGATGCACAAAGCCCTCAGGTTGATGCATGAAAACATTTTCAGTAAGAACACCATGGAGAAATGCATTATTAACATCTAGTTGTCTTACTGTCCAGTTATGCATAACAGCAAGACTAAGAATAACTCTGATTTTGCATTGCTTAACAACTGGACTAAAAGTTTCAAAGAAGTCTACACCTTGTGTTTGATGAAACCCCTTTGCAACTAATCTTGCTTTATACTTGGAAATGCTGCCATCTGGATTATACTTGACTCTGAAAACCCATTTGTTGCCAACTATCTTCCCTGCTGACTCCTTGGGAACTAGAATCCAGGTTTCATTTTTCTGCAAGGCTTCATATTCAGCCTGCATAGCTTGGTGCCACTTAGGATCTGCTAAAGCAGCTTTTACAGAATATGGCTCAAGCTCTTGGACTGCTGCTAGATATGTTTTTGGTTTAAACACTCCAGCTTTTGATCTGGTGACCATGGGATGGGTGTTTTGTACAGCTGATGCTGACAAAAGTAGTGATTCTGTATGTGGCTGAACTGATGGATTATCAAATAATGAATGGGAGGCTAAGTTTTGTGAGGAAGTATTTGGAGATTGTTGCATAGAGTGGGACTCAGAATGACTTGAATCAGGAGCTGCACCTGGAGTAGGAGAGCTGAGAAAGGATTGTGAGCTGCTGCTATCTTCAATGACTGCTGGAAAAGAGAAAGTTGTAGGAAGAAACTGACTCAACTGCATTTTAGGATTAGGTTTGCATGAAGGAAAAAGTTCTGGGTATGGAAACTCAGTTTCATTGAATGTGACATGTCTAGCAACATAAATCTTTCCAGAGGAATCAAGACACTTATACCCCTTATGCATTGGACTGTAACCTATCATAACACATTTTTGTGTATGAAAGTTGAATTTGTGCTTACTGTAAGGTCTGAGAAAAGGATAGCATGAGCAGCCAAAGGTTCTAAGAAAATGATAATCAGGTTTTCTGCCATGGAGTCTGGTAAAGGGTGACTGATTATTCAGAATAGGAGTTGGCATTCGATTTATAAGAAATGAGGCAGTATGAAAGGATTCCCACCAAAAAGATAAAGGCATCTTGGCTTGAGCAAGCAATGTCAGTCCTGTCTCGACAATGTGTCTATGCTTCCTCTCCACCACACCATTTTGATGATGTGTGTGAGGACAACTATGCCTAAAAACTACCCCTTCTTCCTCAAGAAACTGTTGAAAATTTCTGTATTCTCCCCCCCAATCAGATTGTAAAGCTTTGACAGGACACCCAATTTGTTTTTCAACTAAATGTTTGAAGAATTTAAAGGTGTCTAGAGCTTCTGACTTTAGAGTTAAGGGGAATATCCAACAATATCTACTATAGTCATCCACAAAACTTATGTAGTATCTATAACTATTTGATGAATGCAATGGTGCTGGACCCCAAAGGTCAGTGTGAACAAGTTCTAAAGGTGCTTTAGTATTGATGCCTGTTGAGTAAAAAGGAAGCTGATGCATTTTTCCATATTGACATGCATCACAGAAATCAGGCACAATATCAGAATGATTAAGAGACAATGAAGACAAAATACATTTTAACACATGCTTGTTAGGATGACCAAAACGTTGATGAAACAAGTTTGCTGACTTTATTGACTTGACAGTGTTTGTATGACACTGAGAAAGACAAGCTGTATTCTCAGCTGAACCTGAATGATTACAGGCTGAGTTATTGAAAACAGAAAGCATAGAACTGGGATTACAGGTCAGATTACAAGAGTTTGAGACAAAGTCATTGTGTGATAACAGCTGATACAATCCTCCTCTAGCAATCCCTTGAGCCAAATGCACTTCCCTCTTCTTGTCCTTAATAAAACACATGTTGGCAACAAATTCAATGGTTAAATTTGTATTCTCAAGTAATCTGGAAATGCTAATCAGATTTTTGGTGAGCTGAGGAACATATAAGACATCATGCAAATGTAAAGATGATCCACATGATGTAGGTAAGCATGTATAGCCAATATGTGAAATGCACAAACCTTGACCATTACCAACATGCAGTAACTGATTACCTGCATACTCTTTGCCAATACTCAGATTTTGCAGGTTGTTGGTGAGATGATGAGTTGCCCCACTATCAATATACCAACCTTGGTCTGCCATTTCTCCTTCTGAGGTTGTAAGAAAAGCTGCTCTTGGTGCTTGAGACTGAGCTGGATTATAGCCAAAGGTTGGATAAAAGGGAACAAAGTCTCGATTAAATCTATTCCTGCACTCTGCTGCAGTATGCCTTGGTTTAAAACAGATTTGACACATGACAGTGGCAGCATTTGGATCAATGAAGTTCTTGCCATAGTTAAAACCTCCACCACTCCTGGCAAAGTTACCACTGCCATTACCATTTCCACCAACATAACCTCCATTTCCAGCATAACCTCTTCCTTGATAGTTTCCAGTTTGAACAGAACCTCTTCCTTGAAAGTTTCCATAGTTTCCAGTTTGCATACCATTACCACTCCAATTATTATTCCAATTACCTTTCCCCTGACCTTGTGCATAACCTCTACCATAACCACCTCTACCTCCATTATTGTTTCCACCATTTTTGCTCCAATTATTGTTGTACTGACTACCAGACTTATTATTAGATCCAGTTTGAGCAATGTTAGCAGCATAGTTCAATTTAGCCTCCTTGTTAGCACTTGACTGATGTGCTTCTAGCCTAGCTTCATGAGTTAAAAGCATGGAATATGCTTCATTGATAGACATTTTTGCAAGATTTGCTTCAATGTATACAACTACAGGGTAGTAAGGTTGACCTAATCCAGAAATCAGGTGTGTAATGAAGTCTAAAGAGCTAATAGGATTTCCAGCAATGGCTAACTCATCAGTTATCGATTTCAGTTTTCCAAAGAAATCAGACATTAACATAGATCCTTTTTTCAGATTGTTAAGCATTATTTTTAGATGAACCTTTTTGGCAAATGTTTCAGATCCAAACTGCTGCTCAAGACTTATCCACAAATCAAGAGAGGTCTCAGAATTTACCACAAGGCTGAGAATGTCGAGACTAATGGATGACATCAACCAGCTCAGCAGCATTTGATCCTTCCTTTTCCAAGCAGTGAAGGATGGATTGATCTGAGTTTCAGTTGTTGAACCTTCAGAGGATTGAGGGAGAAACTGATCTGGACAAGATTTCGAATTATCAAGAAGATCTTCAAGTCCATTAGCACGAACTGAAGAAAGAATCTGAGATTTCCAGATTGTGTAATTTGATCTGTCAAGTTTAATTGGTGCTGTGAATGTAAATGAAGAAATAGAGGCTACTGTATTTTGATTAGGATGAGCTAAGGCCATTTTCAGCTTACAGATCGAAGCTCTGATACCATGTAAAGTTTAATGAACTGTTTGGTTAAAGAGAAAATGAAATAGAAAACAGAGAAGAGAAAAGTAGTATTAATCTCGATGATTACAAGTATATATACATGACTCTCTATACTCAGTACATGAATCATATGTTTGTTAAAGCTAACAACCATAACAAATAACAAATTGTGCTGACTGGACTGCCACATCAGCATTACCAGCAACTATACTTAACTAACTGTACTAACTGTATTCAACTATCTTAACAATTCACATAGAAGTAACATGCCTCACAACGATATATCTCCTTATAATGTGCTCCGAGTGTCAAACAACGGTGTGGATGGAAGGGGTGCTGGACATTTTGCGGCAATTCAGCACATAATTTATGAATATAAAACATACATGATTCGCAGCTATAGCTCGAGCTACGGATGTTTTTGTGGCGCAACTTACATTCCACGTAGTCACCCACTGTTGAAGGTTTCAAGGGATGGTAATGACTATAATGCATAAGACCTTCTTTTCGATCTTTATCATAGTATTTGCACTCCTCGTCACTGCCGGCTTTCCAATTTATTGAGGGGTGTATGATAGCATAGTCAAGATCCAGATCGAAGTCACAGCTCCCTCAACGATATCTATAGCCTTTCAAATAATCATCACATCCTTTGCAGACTACGTTCCCTGAATTAGAAGAATTTTCAAGAGTAAGATAATGTGAATCATGAGATTTATGACACATCACCTTTGGCAGCTTAAAACAGGATTTGTGGAGATAAAATCCACAGGGATCGCAACCATATGCTGTGTGCCCCTGGATGATCAATTTCATGCATATATAGCAGTCCATGTCGTCGTTCTTCTGGCTTACAAGAAGAGCCAAGAGATGATGGTGGGTGAAATGCTCATGTATCCCTCTTTCGTCGAATTGTATCTCAGTGATTACACAGCGCACATGTGCATTGTACGGATAACATTCCAAACAACTATAAAAGGGATGGTTTGGGTCTATTTCTTCCTCACAATCGTCACACTCAAGAAGAGTAGAATCATCTTTCACAAGAGAGAGAGGGTGGTTGTGATTTTTATGCACAACAGTTGGTGGTAGCGAGGCTGCAGCAGGGCCACAGTGGACATGAAAATCGAGTCTACATGGAACACATCGAACATAGAAAGTATTTTTATTGTCATGACCGGAAGCACGGCACTCACTCTTGTAGGACATATCCTCCAATAACGTAAAAAGATCATGCTGGTGACCTTGGTACTTAATAGTTGGCTTTAGAGACAGACATTCAGGATGCATCTCCAACTTACAATCACCACATCGGTAGCGGAGACATTTATCAAATTTTAGGCCGCATGCACGACAATGATCTCTCCACAGAGGACCGGACATTTGGAGTGTCAAATAATGGTGCGGATGGAACGGGTGCTTGACTTCTTCTAGCAATTCACCGCATGATTTGTGGATGTAAAATTTGCATGGGGCACAACAATAATAGCTTTGACCGTGAATCTTTTCCAAACACATCTCAGAGTCTTTCGCGTTTGAAATATTGGATGTGTTCTCTAAAAGGATCAAGGGATGACGGTGGCTGGAATGCTCGATGTGTTCTCGATGATGATATTTGATGAGAATATCAGCGCATCCAAAACAAATCTGAAAATTACACAAGTCACAACGGAACTTATGGCCTTTTCGTGATTCATTACAGAAATCACAATCAAACTCTTTATTACTGGGGAAAGAGAACACATCTGAACTGCTGGATTCATCAATATCACGATCTTTGACGAAACGGAAAGGGCAGTAGGGACGCAAGGCTATTTGGATCTTTTGTGGAAATTCGACACATGGTATATGAAAGAAATGAGACTTGGGCCAGCAATCTTTGCAAAAATAAAAACTGCTAGAGGGTTTGTCATTGCAAACAGAGCATTTCTCTGGACGAAACTTACAGTAACTGCAATTGTAGCCGTCAAAAGAAGATCGGATGCAACAGACAGGGCAAGGAGGTTCATTAAGACCCTCAATCTCGCACAGTGTTAAAGGGTGCTCGTGGATATGGTACCGATCAATCTCCATCTCTTTCTCTCTATCTTGGTTCTTTCCTTTCTATCTCACTCTTAGAATGCTTCTTTACTTTCTCACACTCTTATAATGCAACTCAATTTGGGATTAACGAACTCTACAACTATCCATGAATTTAACCTCCTTAATTGATTAATTAATAAATTTGTTAAATTATGTATCTGCATACTGGCTAGCCGGTGATGCCAATCATACCATTATTAAAAATGCATAAATCCCACGTCTTTTCTTAATGATTTTAGTCATTTCCTGGAAAATCATCCTTACCATTTACCACCAACCCAATGTTCATTGGCTTCCATAATTTAAATAAGAAGGAAGAAAAATGTTTACTCTTCCAATAATTTTTGTTTAATTAAATTATGTGATGAAGACAGCAATCATCTGCAAGCAACTAAGAAGATTAGTTCAATAAACAAATTACCTCATGTGTGCTCATAAATGTAATGAAGGCATCTTTTTCTCACATTTGTTTTGCAGATCATTCAATATAGATTCATACTTGGCAGCATTTGAATGAATGATTGCTTGTAAAGACACTTTTGATGGTGCCGCTCCAAATTCAGCTCCCCACACTCGACCAGGAGGTTCCTTTCCCTTCATACATCAAACATGCATAACTTTTGACAGTACCATTTGCACTAGGATTTCTCCTTTTATATTCTTGGATTTTCTCCTGCATGTTTGCAGTTTGCTCGTTAATATTATCAATAGTTCAAAACAAAGATTATATAAATGCATGAACATGTTAATAATTACCAAGTCATGTGCAACTTTTTCATCAACTGGAGTTCCATCTTTCTTTGAATAAGCACGAATCCAGACATCAATTTGGTTATTCACCTATTTCTAAAATGATTATAAAAAAAAAAAAAGACTCAAATAGATATTACAATTTACCATTTCATATCTTAAACGGGAGTCCTTTGCGACCTGTTCGATGTGTCTTAGTTTGCCCGTAAGGCTCGGAAATGTTTACTATTTAACTAAACAAAGTAGTCCATGAATGACCTATTAAACAAAAATTGTTCTGCACTACTTGAAAACATCATACTAACGTGAAACTCAATAGATATTCTGTGTTTAAAAAATTTATCCCAGTGTTGCTCAGATTTCGTTTTTAGGTTTCAACTCTTTCAATGCAGCTAAATGATCATTGATATCCTTGCTTTTAGCTGCAGGTGTTATTTTTCTTGACAATTCTAAGTTCTCCAAATTCTTCCCATTGGCATGGGAATGTATTCCAGATGACATTCATCTTTGTTGGATTGTTGCTATTTTTATAAGACCTTGGATTTAAGGGTAATGGAGAACTCTTATCTCTTTCCTTATAAACAAATTTTTGATAACATTTCCTTTACTAACAGATAGTGACAAGCAGATTTAACATGGTTTGGTAATAATAAGAGAGAATAATTATTTTACTAACAATTAATAGATTATTAATTTAATTAATGAAAACTCATTTCCCAAATATTCAAATACATCTAATACTCTCATACACTCTCGAAAGAAATTGCAACAAGAAACAAATTCTTGTGCAAAACCGTGGCTTCTAGAAACTCTTCATCTAGAAGCACACAACTTTTGAATGCAAGAGGAGAATTCAACAAGCGAAGCACACGGCTTTTGTTTGAAAACAAAACAAAGAAGAAAGTTTGCAAGTTTGGCAACAGCTAGTTTGAACTTTTGGAAGAATTCAACAAGCAAGAAGGCCACGGTTTTGGCAAGGAAAAATAATATTTTAATGGCAAATTTTGCCTATAAAAAGGAAGCTCTCATTTGAAGCTTAGCATCCAAATATCAATTCCATCGTGAGCTTTAGAGAAGAGTTTAAGAGCTTAAGCTCTTGAGAGTCTAGTGAGTGTGAGATTGGGTGTATTGGGGTTTTGGGTAGTGAGCCAAAATATTACAATACTTGTAATCCTTATTTCACTAGTAAAATTCTTCTGTCTTCGCCCGTGGACGTAGGCTAAAAGCCGAACCACGTAATTTCTGGTGTCCTCTTTTTACACTTATTCTTTATTTTCCTACAATTTTACTTTAGCTGCGTGTCTGCTTCACCACCAATTTCCTAACAGTGGTATCAGAGCTATTGGTTGTATTTTTTGGAGTCAGGTACTGTTCACGTACGGGGTATTGACGTATACGATACTGTTCACGTATACGTTACTATTTACGTATACGGTACTATTCACGTAAAACGGTGGGAGCGGTACTATTCACAAATACGGTACTGTTCACGTATACGGTACTGTTCACATATACGGTACTGTTCACGTATACGGTACTGTTCACAAGAAACGGTGGGGACGACCCAAGATTTGGCGGTGCAAAGCAGGGAATAGTGGTGTGAGTAAAGCAATTGTGTGGTTGTTGTACATGTCTAGGAAAGTTCTGTCACAAAGGCGATAAGAGCTTAAGGAGACTGGGTTTTAAGTGGGACCATTGTGACCCCTCCAGTCTTTCCTGGGAACTTTCCTGGTGTACATTCTCACACATACTCACAACTATTCAAGGTGGTACACTAGCTTGTGTGCAGTATTTATCGGCAAAATGGCGGCAAAGTATGAAATTGAGAAGTTTAACGGAAATAATTTTTCGTTGTGGAAAATGAAGATGAAAGCTGTATTGAGGAAAAATAATTGCTTGGCAGCAATTGGAGAAAGGCCCATGGAGATAACTGATGACAAGTGGAACGAGGTAGACGGCAACGCCATTTCTGATCTACACTTGGCACTTGCAGATGGAGTATTATCCAGTGTGGCAGAGAAAAACACGGCGAAGGAAATATGGGATACTCTCACAAAATTATATGAGGCCAAGTCATTACACAATAAAATTTTCTTGAAGAGAAAACTCTATACTCTTCGAATGGCGGAATCTACAATGGTGACCGACCACATCAACACCTTGAAGACTCTATTTTCTCAACTCACAACGTTGGGTCATAATATAGAGGAAAATGAACGTGCAGAGCTTCTACTTCAAAGTCTACCAGATTCGTATGATCAACTCATCATCAACCTGACGAACAACAATCCAGTGGACAGTCTAGTTTTCGACGATGTTGCAGCCTCCGTATTAAATGAGGAGAGCAGGCGGAAAAATAAGGAAAACAGACAAGCAAGTTCGCAGCAAGCGGAGGCACTATCGGTGACGAGAGGGAGATCAACGGAACGTGGCCCCAGTGGGAGTCAAAATCATGGTAGATCAAAATCCAGAAGTAAGAAGAATGTTAAATGCTACAACTGTGGCAAGAAAGGGCACGTCAAGAAAGAGTGTTGGAGTAAGAGAAAAGAGGACAAAGAACCTGAGTCATCAAATGCTCAGGGGTGTGTAGCAACTACCTCAGATGATGGCGAAATTCTCTACAGCGAGGCAACAACTGTTTCAGAAGGCAGAAAACGACTGTCTGATGTCTGGCTTATAGACTCAGGAGCTACCTGGCACATGACCTCTCGGAGAGAATGGTTCCACACATATGAACCTATCTCAGGAGGATCTGTGTATATGGGTAATGATCATGCCTTGGAGATCGCTGGTATTGGTACTATCAAAATAAAAATGTTTGATGGTACAATTCGCACAATTGGGGAGGTACGACATGTCAATGGCCTGAAGAAAAATCTATTGTCTTTAGGACAAATGGATAGCCATGGGTACAAAACTCATGTGGAGAATGGAATTATGAAGATCGTTAAAGGCGCGCTTGTATTGATGAAAGCAGAAAAGATCGGTGCTAATCTATTCATGCTTAAAGGAGAAACACTATTGGAGGCTGATGCGTGTGTCGCATCAAATGGAGAAGAGTCAACGATGATGTGGCATCTCAAACTTGGCCACATGTCAGAACAAGGCTTGAAGATTCTCTTTGAGCGGAAATTGCTTCCAGGGCTCAAATCGGTAAGTTTACCATTTTGCGAGCATTGTGTTATTAGTAAGCAACATAGATTAAAGTTTAGTAGATCTATTGCTAGAAGTAAATGCATTCTAGACTTGATTCATTCTGATGTTTGGGAATCACCGGATATATCTATGGGAGGTGCAAAGTACATGGTGACTTTCATTGATGATTATTCCAGAAGATGTTGGGTGTATCCAATTAAGAAAAAGTCAGATGTATTTCCAATATTTAAAGAATACAAAGCGCGGGTGGAACTTGAATCTGGTAAAAAGATCAAGTGTTTGAGGACAGATAATGGTGGAGAATATACAGACGGCGAGTTTCTTGCTTTCTGTAAGCAAGAAGGTATTCAGAGACAGTTCACGGTGGCATACACTCCTCAACAAAATGGAGTGGCAGAGCGGATGAACAGAACTCTTACAGAAAGAATAAGAGCTATGTTGAAGACTGCTGGTCTACCTAATTCATTTTGGGCAGAAGCGGCCAAAACTGCCTGTTATATAGTAAATCGGTCGCCATCTACAGCTATTGGGTTGAAAACGGCGATGGAGATGTGGACTGGAAAGCCAGCTGATTATTCCTACCTTCATGCATTTGGATGTCCTGTGTACGTGATGTACAACGCTCAAGAAAGAACAAAGCTGGATCCAAAATCTAGAAGATGTATCTTCTTGGGGTATGCTGATGGAGTAAAGGGGTATCGTCTGTGGGACCCCACTGCCCACAAGATCGTCATCAGCAGAGATGTTATCTTTTTGGAAGATCAACTGCAGAGGAAAGATGAGGATGATAGCAGTGTAAAAGAAAAGTCAGAGACTGTACCGGTATATGTGGAAAATAATCCAGAAGATTCAGATTCTTCTGAAGCAGCACCAGAGCACGAGGGACAAGAACCAGTCGAGTCCGAGGCTCCAGAAGTTCGTCGGTCAACTCGTGAGAGACGACCGCCAACGTGGCACTCGGAGTATGTCACAGAGATCAATGTTGCATACTGTCTTCTAACAGAGGATGAAGAGCCTTCAACTTTCCATGAAGCTTTAGACAGCCCAGATGTTGCTTTGTGGATGACAGCAATGCAGGAAGAAATTGAAGCTCTACACAAGAATAAGACATGGGAACTTGTACCATTACCACGTGGAAGAAAAGCCATTGGAAACAAATGGGTCTACAAGATCAAACGTGATGGCAATGACCAAGTGGAGCGGTATCGTGCGAGATTGGTGGTGAAAGGATATGCTCAGAAAGAAGGTATTGACTTCAACGAGATATTTTCTCCGGTGGTTCGACTCACAACAGTCAGAGTAGTCTTGGCGATGTGTGCTACATTTGACCTACATCTAGAGCAGTTAGATGTGAAAACTGCATTTCTTCATGGAGAACTTGAAGAAGAAATCTATATGCGCCAACCAGAAGGTTTTGCAGAAACAGGAAAGGAGAACTTGGTTTGCAGGTTGAACAAATCTCTATACGGTCTCAAACAGGCGCCGAGGTGTTGGTATAAGAGATTTGATTCCTTCATTATGAGCCTTAGATACAACAGACTCAGTTCAGACCATTGTGCATATTACAAGAGGTTTGGAGATAATGATTTCATTATTTTGTTATTGTATGTGGATGACATGTTGGTAGCAGGCCCCAACAAAGATCGAATCCAAGAATTGAAGGCACAGTTGGCTAGGGAGTTTGAAATGAAGGACTTGGGACCAGCAAACAAGATTCTAGGGATGCAAATTCACCGAGATAGAAATAACAGGAAGATTTGGCTGTCACAGAAGAATTACTTGAAGAAAATCTTGCGACGCTTCAACATGCAAGATTGTAAGTCAATTTCTACCCCACTTCCTGTTAATTTCAAATTATCCTCAAGTATGTGTCCTAGCAATGAAGCGGAGAGGATGGAGATGTCTCGAGTACCGTATGCATCAGCAGTGGGAAGTTTGATGTTCGCTATGATATGTACAAGACCGGACATTGCACAAGCAGTGGGAGCAGTTAGTCGATACATGGCGAATCCTGGTGGAGAGCATTGGATAGCTGTGAAGAGGATTCTGAGATACATCAGAGGAACCTCAGATGTTGCATTATGTTATGGAGGATCAGAGTTTACTGTCAGGGGCTATGTGGATTCAGATTTTGCAGGAGACCTTGATAAAAGGAAATCTACTACTGGTTATGTGTTTACACTTGCGAGAGCAGCTGTAAGCTGGGTTTCGAAACTGCAGACCGTTGTGGCTTTATCTACAACAGAAGCAGAATACATGGCAGCTACACAAGCTTGCAAGGAAGCTATATGGATACAAAGGTTATTGGAGGAGCTCGGGCACAAACAACAGAAAATTCCTGTGTTTTGTGACAGTCAGAGTGCCTTGCATATTGCAAGGAATCCAGCCTTTCATTCCAGGACAAAGCACATAGGAGTTCAGTATCACTTCGTTCGAGAAGTAGTGGAAGACGGAAGCGTGGATTTACAGAAAATCCATACGAAGGAGAACCTAGCAGATGTTTTGACCAAGCCGATAAATACTGACAAGTTTATCTGGAGTAGATCCTCTTGTGGCCTAGCAGCAACGTAGCAACATGTTTATGGCGAAGCAGAAAGGATGGTGTGGAGATTGATTGATTCTCAATTTAATCTCCAAGTGGGAGAATGTGCAAAACCGTGGCTTCTAGAAACTCTTCATCTAGAAGCACACAACTTTTGAATGCAAGAGGAGAATTCAACAAGCGAAGCACACGGCTTTTGTTTGAAAACAAAATAAAGAAGAAAGTTTGCAAGTTTGGCAACAGCTAGTTTGAACTTTTGGAAGAATTCAACAAGCAAGAAGGCCACGGTTTTGGCAAGGAAAAATAATATTTTAATGGCAAATTTTGCCTATAAAAAGGAAGCTCTCATTTGAAGCTTAGCATCCAAATATCAATTCCATCGTGAGCTTTAGAGAAGAGTTTAAGAGCTTAAGCTCTTGAGAGTCTAGTGAGTGTGAGATTGGGTGTATTGGGGTTTTGGGTAGTGAGCCAAAATATTACAATACTTGTAATCCTTATTTCACTAGTAAAATTCTTCTGTCTTCGCCCGTGGACGTAGGCTAAAAGCCGAACCACGTAATTTCTGGTGTCCTCTTTTTACACTTATTCTTTATTTTCCTACAATTTTACTTTAGCTGCGTGTCTGCTTCACCACCAATTTCCTAACAATTCTCTCACATCTCTCAAATGCATATTCCTATACGCACCAAAGGAAACCCTCTCACAAAGACTTTCTCTGCACTCCCTGAAGAGCACATCATGCACACCTTAGCTCTTATACTCTATATTTTGGGATTCTTTCAAATGGCAATTGCTTCTCTCTGATTTATAATCGAAGCATACCAAGCACGCATTTATTTTTACAACAAAAAGTCTTTGAAAATAGCCATCGAATGGCTTCACATTTCAAAGATTTCGGCACCTCCAAAACAATCCGCCCAAATTGTCAATTTTACCAGCTTGGCCGCCGAATGGCACAATAAACACACACGGGCTTTTGACTGTCAACAGTTCCTTCCGTACGATTTAGAAATTTCTAAGCTTTTAGAAGAAAGTTTATGATTACGTTTCCCAAGTTATTTTGGATTGTAAATGTTAAAACATCGATATCTCCATCTATTTGTTCCCTGCATTTGCATGAATAGCAAGCTCTAATTAGTTAGAACTGTGTGCTGGTATTTGGTGTAAGCTTTCGTTGAATTATTGAATAGAAATATTGGACAAGTTTGAAACTTAAGCTGGATATAAATCATCTACGAAAGGGATGACGAATGAAAACTCCAACTCCAATAGTATACACCATGATTAATGTGTGCTCAAGCTGTGTTTGTTCCAATTGACGTGGTATTTTGTCATGAAACAGGTTGATTTTAATATTAGATGGTGGGGAAAACTGATATCAGTCGAGTTTAGGCATTAATTAATTATTTCAAACAGATAAAGATGTACAATTTTTTATTCCCAACAGATTGATCAACTTGAATGCAAATGATCAAACTTATAATCACAAACTTATATATGGAAGGAATGGAACCCTACTGGAAAGCACAAAGA
Organism: Citrus glauca; assembly: GCA_029633175.1. Taxonomy (NCBI): domain Eukaryota; kingdom Viridiplantae; phylum Streptophyta; class Magnoliopsida; order Sapindales; family Rutaceae; genus Citrus; species Citrus glauca. The sequence goes on from JAQOOD010000008.1 coordinate 27,770,255, forward strand.
AAAAAAGTTAATTACACAATACAAATGTTGAACTACAAATCGATGAACTTTTTTATTATTATATAAAACGTAGGGAGGTGGGCAACATTTAAATTAATTTTTTTAACTCTTATTTTCTCCAAGATCTAAATTGAGCATTTTAGCCGTCAATTAATTATAGGACGCTTGGAGGGCGAGCACCTGGTGGCAGTGGCACATCGTAGTGTCGTGAAATGGCCGACACGGGAGCGAATACCCGATAAGATCTAGGAGGAATCCTCTTGGCTACCATCCTACCCTCCTCGTGTTTCACCACCTGCAAATGATGATGAGATTGAGGCAAGTGCCTCACAGGGTTCCTGCTGCTTCCACTGCAAGTTTGAGCGGCCAGTGCAAGTATGGCGAAAAGTAACACCATTGCAGCGAGCAAACGTGAACGAGCTGCCTCCATAGTTGACTTTGAGTATATGGCTGTGAGTTGTGGCACACTTAGAAGACTTCACTCTTATTGGTTCTCATATATAGAGCCAAAGTTTGGTCAACTTCTGACCAATGGCAGGCATGTTGGTATTAAATTAACTTAGTGATTGTTTTGACAAATCTCAACTAAAGATTTTTCTAATATAAATGTGGGCAATTAGATAATTAAGAAGTATATATATAATGCTGTGTATAACTTTAATTAAGCGCTAATTAAGAATGCAACAACATGCATGGAATGGTACTTAATTGATATCAAGTTGATTAGCGATAATATCAGTTTCTTTTGCAAAGTCAACAATGCTACCTAAAATTGAAGGGGACCAATTATTTGCTTCATGCAGAAAAATAATTGTAGTATTTTGAAAATTGTGTTAAAAGTAGTTTAGAGGACGAAAAAATAAAATATAATAAAAGAGATTAATTGATTGCAATTAATTAATTGAAATCCAGTTAGTTCAGAGTTGGCAAGTTGATGTGATTGTTATAAAAATGGTCGATTGGAGAAAAAGAAGTAGACTGACTTTGAGAGCGGACTTTAAAATTTTTGGTCGGTGACTTTCCTGTGAAGTTAATAGCTAATTATTTTTTAACCTATTAAATAATTTGATAAATATTTTTTTAGTCTTTATATTTTAATTTATAAATTAATTTAGTCCATATAATTTTAAAAAAAATTTAAAAATATCTTTGTAGTTAACTTTGTTAATATTCTTATATTGTTTTTTCTTCACTTTTACAATAATATCCTTACAATAATATTTCTATCGTCTTGACAATATTAATGAAAAGAGAAAAATTGTATATATATCAAATTAACCTTAAAAGTAACATAAAAAATTTCACAAATATTTTTCATGCTATTATTTTATATTTGGGATTAATTTGGTAAATTAATTTTTTAGAAAATAACTATTAGTAAAATTGTTGTAAGTATATTAAACATTACTTTAAGTGGACTGCTAATAATTTATTTATAAATAAATTTTTAGTAAGATTATTACACAAGTATAAAAAATATTACTTCTTTCATAATGATAGATATAGCTAATTTGCTAGTTAAATTTTTGTATATAAATTAATTAATGTGAACAATGTTATTATAAGGGTATTAATATAAAAGTAAAGAAAAAGTAAAGGTAAGGATGAAAATATCTAATTAAAAGGGTGTTTCGAGATTTTTCTGGAATATAAAAACTAAACGAACTTAGATTAAAATATAGAATTACACGAGTATTTATTTTAATAATATTATATTATTTGCCACATAATTTAATATGCAGTTTAAATATCTCAACTAGATAAATATAGCATTATAGTAATTATAAATATTGGGACGAAAATAATCGTTCTAACTAATTTTACACAAGTGTTCAGTGGTTCCAATATCCATAATGATGATTTGCTAGCTAGCTGTTACAGTAACACTGCTTTTTCAACTTTTGAAATCTTAAATATATATTGAATTTTGGAATTTGTTCTCTTGTACTGGAAATTTCATGTAGGATTATATGAGCTGGCCTTTTTTTTTTTCAAAAAAAGGATTTGAGCTGGCAGTACGACTTTAATTTGATTTTGGGGCTTTTTCTGATATTCATATGATGATCTTTGTCATCGTAAATTTTTGAAGTCAACTACTTGGCCTGCATTTATATGTAGACATAATTCAAAAAAAATAATAATATTAAGTAAAGTCTTAATATGGGAGGAAAATATAAGATTACAGTGATCCAAAAAAAAAAAAAAAAGAGTGGGGATGACAATGGCCCTGGCTCCACCCCAATGGTAACCCGGAGCTTTGTCCGCTTCCCTGCCCGAAACACATTTATTTGGTTAAAAATTGAAAATGGTTCCAAAAAGTTATCGAAATGTAAATAAATTTCTGTGAAAGATCTTTACTGTGCCTACTTTTCGTATTGAGTAATTAGAATTTCGGATCGAATTTATTGATATTGTTTATTTTATATTTAAACATGAGAATGAGAATCAATATTGTGGAGCACACAATAAATTTGAGATTAAGAAATAGGAGTCTCATTCTTGAGACTAACCATACTACCCATTTAATTTTTAATATTTCCAAATTACCCTTATTTAAATACAAAATCTATAAATAGAAGAAGAAAATCTGCCAATCCATAAGAGTTTGTTTGATCAAGGATTTAAAAATTATTTTTAGTTTTGAAAATCAAAGAATACAAGGGATATTAATAATATCCGTTTGGCAAATTTTGACTTCTTTGAATTCAAAAACAGTTTTGGAACCAACTCGACACTCCATTGTAAAAATAAAATGTGATAAGTAGTCTTTTTTTTTTTGGCATTTTACTTAATTGTAACCCTATCAAATTCAAATACAGATTTCGTTATTTTTTTTACAAAATTTACATCATCTTATTTAAATTTCAAAAGTTTGTTTAAAATAATACATTTTTTCACTGTTAATAAATTGTCAAGTCTAGTATTTTTAGTTTTATCTCGAAAGTTATTAAGGAATATGATTAAATGAAGATTTTTAGTATTATTAAGGCATATGATTAAACGAAGATTTTTAGTTCAACATTTTGACATTATTATTATTATTATTATTTAATAAAAACTCCCTGAAGCATATTTTAATGTCATGCTTGCGGCATAAACATAATGGTGAATGATGACACTGTGTTAAAGTTTTTGACATATCACTTGGATGGATCAAAAAAAGTCTCTTGGATGGATAAAAAAAAGTCTATGTAATCACGCTCTCCTTTTTGCTCACAAAGTAATGAAACTTTACCATTTCTCCATTAGTCATTTAACCTAAATATTGCAATAAAATATAATAGGCGATGTTCGCTAGATAATATCGTGGTGAGCGTTATCATTTACGCGACTATCGGGGAAGAGGCAAGTAACCACCTGTTCCAATGGATTTATTTAAATATAGGCACACATCATTGTGTAATGTTATCGAGCGATATTTTGAAATCCTTAAAAGCCTGATATTCTATTATTAAATTAATAATTACCCAATTGAAAGGCGTAGATTTACTCCTGTTGCAATCCCATTTAGACAAAACGAGTGGTTTTGGTGTGCTTAAAGCCTCTCTGGTGGTCGCCGATGATGATGACTATTCATGATGAGATCTTTGATGATGGCATTGTGATACTGGTGAAGAAGAAGAAACAGATTGTGATGAAAGAAGAAGAAGAAATTATTATTATTATTATTATTACTACTAATACTATTATTATAATTCGAAATGCTGATACTTCTTTTCTCCTCAACCGATAAAAAAAATTTGTGTGAAGCTGACTGGTCTAGTAAGTGCTCTGCCATATGGTAGACTTAGTAGATACCATAGTAAGATCATTAGTTAGACCCACTGAATATAAAAAGTCGATGAGCTCCATAATTTTGCCACATGGCAGATGGCAGTTGGCAGACCATCATCAGTAAGAGTTTACAGATTCAATTTTACGGATTAGACACCAATTCAGATTGAATTTTACGAATTAGATACCAATTCATATCTGATTCACAATTTTGTGGATTATAATTTTTCAATTCAATACAATCTACGGATTGATTAAACTCAATCCAAATTCAATTCATATATCTGCGGATCCTATACAGATTTAACTCAATCCATATCTAATCCATACGTCTGCGAATCGGATGCGAACTTAACTTAATTCATATCCAATCTACCATTTTGCGCATTAGTTTCCGAATTAAAAATTTTTAGTTCTCTCCAATCCATGAAATAATGAAATTTAAAAAAAATCTAATATAAAAATATTTTTAGTACCAATTAAATTTAAAATTGAATAAAATTTAAACAAATTAATTGTTTAAATAAAACTAAAATAATACATTCAAAGTTTCAAAATATAGCATATCGAGATTAACTGTTTAAATAAACCTACAATAATACATTTAAAGTTTCAAAATATAATACACTAAGATTAATTGTTTAAATAAAGTTATAATAATACATTAATATAATACTGAAATTAATTGTTCAAATAATGCCATAATTAATTGAAATGACGAAGTTTTTGAAATCAAACACAGTTTGATTCTTCACCAAGGCTATTGCACTTGTCAAAAAGTGGTGATGATGGAGCCGTCAATGATGGGAACCAGGAGAAGTACAGGTGGCGATCTTGAAGATTGTGATAGTGTAATTATTTGACTGGAACCAGTGATTGTAAAGTGACTTGATGGACTCGGGGAGAAGATGGCTTGCTCTCACTGGAATCACGTGGCTGACGTCCTTCAAATCGGCGTCGACAGTGTATTGAACCAGTCTTGAGTGTTGCTAGTGCGTGTGATGGCGGTGACTTTGTAAATTGTTGGTAACTTGACGTTATGTTACTTTACTTTTGCTAGTGCGTGTGACTTTACTTTTATTTTGTTTTACAATTTTTACAAATTATATTTGTATATTTCATTATTTAATTATTTTTTATTCAATATTATTATTAGGTAATGGTTAAGATATGTTATAATGCTTATGTAACTATGTAATGTCACATTTATAATATTCTTTAATTACATTTATAATAATTTTTTAACTATATATATATTCGGATTTATAAATTTTTACGGATTTACAGAAGTAAATCTATATCCAATCCATCGACTGTGGAGTTTTAAATTTTTAATTTATATCCAATCCACGAATTGAATTTTCATAGATCAAATAGATTGAGCGGATCATATTAAATTTTAAACACCCCTAATCATCAGATTGACCTATCAGTTTAGCACACAAGTGTTTCTCACTAGGTAATCCAATGTTTTATGGAGGTTGGAACGTTACAGATTCTGTAACATACACCCCCACCCCTCCACTCCATGCACTCCACGTGTCCCAGCAGTGGAAACAAAGCACGCAAATGGCACCCTTGGGGAGCTGGCTAACCTGGTCTGTAAGGTACAGAAGCTGTACCGTGGCCAGCTCCATGTTTTATTGCATTACATAATAAATTAATTCACATCATGGTCAAAGAGTCGCCAATTCAAGGGAGCAGCAAATTTGACGATTACCGGAAATCAAATTCACGGAAATTAATTAACAGTTGAATCGTATATAAAATTAATTAATTTCATCCAGAGAAAGAGAAAGGAGTTTTATTCATATCAACATATGTTCACCATCATCAAATCACAAAACATATATAAAATGAAAGCATATAACATAATTGATATATAACTCTAGCAGACTATATCTGTATGTCAAATGCAGCTGCTGCTTCAATATCCTGGTGGCGGCGGTGGCCGTCTCATTGGCGGCGGTGGTGCAAGAGGAGCTGAGAAATGAACAGGAACATTGGGCCTAGGAGATGGTGGCCGTGGTTTACGTACCCTCTTGGACACAATCTTTAATTTACAAGGGAAAAACTCAACTTGGGAAGAAATTTCAATTTTATTGGCTTTGGCCATGTAAGTAGTATGTGAAAGAAAAAACCCATGAATCAAGAAGCAAATGAGAAAATATAAAACGGCATTCATTGTTAATGCTTGTTCTTACTATAATTGTTTTATGCTCTTTTTATAAATGGTAGTAATGGCATGTTAGACTATATGGCTAAATATTTTTTAGTCAAACAACTTGTCAAATAAACGCGTAGCATAGATGTGTGACGGTCATTTTTTAAACATTGTGTGAAAGTTTCACAGTAAGGAGACTTTTGAAACGGTCTTTTTGAGAACTGGATATAGTTGAAAGTGATTTATTTTGTCATTTTAAAACCTTTTTTTGTCTATTTATAGATTAATGCGTGGATTAAACGATTAGAATTTTCTTCACGGATTGATTAGGCATCAATTCATATCCGATCCATAATTTTGTGGATTATAATTTCTCAATTCAATCCAATTCACGGATTGATTAAACTCAATCCAAATCCAATTTATATATCTGCGGATCCTATGCGGATTTGACTCAATCCATACGTCTGCGGATCGGATGAAAATTGTTGGTAACTTGACGTTATGTTACTTTGCTTTTGCTAGTGCATGCGACTTTGTTTTTATTTTGTTTTATAATTTTTATAAATTATATTTGTATATTTGATTATTTAATTATTTTTTATTCAATATTATTATTAGGTAATGGCTAAGATATGCTATAGTGCTTATGTAACTATATAATGTCACATTTATAATATTCTTTAATTAAATTTATAATAACTTTTTAACTAAATATATATATTTTCCGGATTCATGAATTTTTATGGATTTACAGAAGTAAATCTATATCCAATCTACAAATTAAATTTTCACAGATTAAACAGATTGAGCGAATTATATTGAATTTTGAACACCCCTAATCATCAGACCGACCTATCAATTCAGCACACAAGTGTTTCTCACTAGGCAACCCAATGTTTTATGGAGGTTGGAACGTTACAGATTCTGTAACATACACCCCCCCCCCCCCCCCCCCAACTCCATGCACTCCACGTGTCCCAGCAGTGGAAACAAAGCACGCAAATGGCGCACTAGGTGATCCTCTATAAGAAAAAAACCCATGAATCAAGAAGCAAATGAGAAAATATCAAACGGCATTCATTGTTAATGCTTGTTCTTACTATAATTGTTTTATACTCTTTTTATAAATGGTAGTAATGGCATGTTAGACTATATGGCTAAATATTTTTTAGTCAAAGAACTTGTCAAATAAACGCGTAACATAGATGTGTGACGGCCATTTCTTAAACATTGTGTGAAAGCTTCACAGTAAGGAGACTTTTGAAACAGTCTTTTTGAGAACTGGATATAGTTGAAAGTGTTTTTTTGTTATTTTTAAATTTTTTTTTGTCTATTTATAGATTAATGGGTGGATTAAACGATTAGAATTTTCTTCTGATCTACATTTTCCTTAATTTTTAAAATATTGTCTTGTTTTTTTAATGATAATACATCTATAAAACTTAATTTCTTTATTTTTTTATTTATGTTAATCACGGCCTAAATTTTTATTCAAGAGAAATTTAGATAGTAAGAAGATCATGATCCTCGACCACAACACCATTATGAGAGGCATATCTACAATAAAATTTTATATTAAGATCAACACTGCAAGCTAGCTAGAAAAAGTGTTGATGTAGAAATTAAGAAATATTATCGCTACAAGTTACTTTCAACAAGTGGCAGAGCCACATGTCCCGCTTGCCTCAAAATTTTCAGATTTTTTTTTTCTAAATTACAACAAAAAATTGTATTTACCCCAATAAAATTTTTGATTTTTCCCCATCAGCTTTAAATAATTTAACAAAAGATAGGTTCAAAATTTTATTTTCATAACTGAAATCACTTTAAAGTGTATGTTAAATCTAAAATTATTTGAAAATACTTGAGAGAAATAAATTTTTTTAAGTAAATTACATTTTCCCCGCACCACTGCCTTCAACGCGTTATTGTTAGTGTTAGATATACATTACAAATATGGTATTTTCAACCCACCAAAATTGTAATGTCAGTCGTTTCGTATGAAGAGTTCTTGCTTCTAGCATTACTGTTTTTTAAGAACGTAATCACACGTAATATAACTTATAGTTTCAGCTAACTTTTGTTGTAGTAACTTGTAATATAACTTATAGTTTCAGCTAACTTTTGTTGTAGTAACTTGTGTTGTATGAATTTATGCGGCTTTGATCCCCACATTATCAGCTACTTACTGGTTTATTTGATTTATTTTTAAAATTACTTAAAATGTTCTTGTTGTATAACTGTTTCATCCTTAAAAGATATATATTTTTTATATTAAGTAAAAAGATAAAATTTTTATTTTTTACTTTTTATCTTTAGCAAAAATTGAAGTCCCATGGGTGAACACGATTTTTACCTTTTGAAGTATTGCTTAACGACGATAGAGGCTCCTCCCACCCATGTGTAAGGGTTGTAACTTCTAGGATCTCTTGTATCAATTTAAAAAAACAAACAAACAAATAAACAAAAATTACCAGTGAAGTTAACTAGCATTCGCATTGATCTTGATGGAACCAAATGTCATCCAAATATGACGTTGCAATAATAATGATTTTGAGCATCTACGTCTAAAATGATAGTAATTAATTAAAGTTAATCCCATACACCGGTTTGCGATATATTGAACCCCTTTGAAAAAATTTGCAATAATAAAAATCATACTAGAAAAAGCAAAACAATCTTGTACAGTTCAGATTTAACCTATGGTATAATGTTGAATCTAAAGAAAATTCATATTTAAGCATCTGTACCTAAGAATTATTATTATTATTATTATTATTATAATATAAGTTTTTCTTAAATATGGACACCCTCATTTTTTTTTTCTTTATATAGATATGTTATTAAATAATATATTTTAATAGAGTGAGTTTCAATCTACTATTAGACCATGTGCTTTGATTGAGTTATTATTTAATAAACTATAAAATCATAGGATTTAGTAGTGTGTTTGCATTGATATATATCAATCGGTATAAAGCTTGATCAAATCAGCACTGATTATGGCAGAGCAATTGAGGATTTTTATTATACTGGTGGTGGAGGAGAGGGTTTCCAGTGATTCGCAGAATTGGCCTTGGGTGATGGCTGCGATGTAAATGCTCGCTTCGATCCCACCTTCAACTTGTAAGATTCGGAAACAGCTTCAGTACCCATGGCCACGGCCATGCAAGTTGTAGACGAAAAAGGAATGCAATTGATGAAGATGAAAGCAAGCGAGAATGAATTGGAATTCATATTGGTTGTTTATACTACAAGATGTGCGTAGCTAGCTGTTATATGCATATGATTAAAATAATTAACTCCACTATAATACGCATGGTGGCAAAATTTTAAAAGTAATTACAAGACTTGTTCAACCTAGTTATGTCATATTAATTTCGTAGTGGTTGAATGACATACATGTTCTGACTTTGGAGTTTGGAGAGAGCTAAAATGAAAGGTTATTCGTGTGAGAGTTCAGAGACTTTAATTTGATAAGAGAATTGGTAATAGCAGCACTAAACTCTAAAGGAAATAATTTTTTTTTTTTAAAGAAAAAAAGAGATTACGATGAGAATTATTATTTTATAGACCGGCTCTCTGAAAATATCAACCACCATAATTGATTTTAGTTTTCATTTTCGAAGAATTTTAATTTTTGGATTAGATTAGATGTTTCCCACCTTTGATTTTTCGAGAAAAAAATTTCCCGTTATAAAAGGAATAATAGGATTTCCTACCAAAGATTTATAATATCTCTAGATAAGGCTTTGGGAGTTTTATTTTTTTTTTTTGCTTTGGGAGTTTTATTTTTTTTTAAAAAAAATCAGTAGCTGAAAATTTATAGAAATTGAAAAAAAAATACTTTCAACATAATAGAGATTGAAAATTTGCATTTGGTACTTGAATTGAAATATACTTTCAACATTATGAAAAGTATTACATTGCATTGAACTATTTAAAAATTATTACATTGTTGAAAATTTATTACATTGCTTACCAACTACAAGTAATTTATAAATTGATATATAGTAGCAGCACCATCATCCAACACACGGTTATTGCTTCTGCAGATTCTTAATTTCGCTAATTGAAATGAAGCCTTCTATTATGTACGTGCTTTGATTATTTAGTTTTGACCGATGTACGTGCTTTAGTGTATTGTAAGTCATCCTGCATTCAAGATATACACAGTAAAAAAACTATATATTATTTTTATACTTAGTAACAATTTATTTTGTTAACTTATAATAATAATAACAACAATAATAGTAATAATAATTAGAAAATATAAATAAAACTAAAATTTAACTAGCGTATCCCCTACAAAATTACAACTTCACCATCAAAGAACTCAATGCCAACCAAAAACACTGATCATTCTTTGCATCACCACAGTCCACACACATGATGTAACTGTATTGAATGGAAAGTGCTTTATAGGATCATCCAATTCCAAAGATACAAGGAATGAAGCAATTAGAAATAAAACGTGGATGATTCGATTCTTTAGATAGGGCTTTATCAACATATCAAGAAAGAAAGATGCTATATGTGCTAAACCAAGTTTCTCTGAGCTACTCAGTTAAACATGTTGCAGGGCATCTATTAAACTAACTTGTATATGCAATATATTGTAAGGACAAACATATGGCACGCTCCACAATGTCTAGGAGTATAAACAATATATTGAGAATGGGAAAATCTCATTATTAAAATCAAGAAGATTTAAAATCTTTCTTTTAGGAATCCAAAATATTTGTTAAAAATTTCACATGTGGTTTGCATTAGTTGGAATGGCCGTTTTGAACACATTTCCAGAAAGTATGATTGGCCTAACTCATAATTCGTATTAGCACCTATGGTTTTTTCCACCTAATGCCTCAAATGCAAATAGGTCAAACAATAGAAAGTAGAGCTTGGTCCATAGGGTTTTCACGATCAGATTCTAAATTAATGGCTTTAGCTTGATATTTTCAAGTGAATTGAGTAGAGATAGACTGAGCCTCATAACTAATTGGTCCCAGGAGATACACTAGAAATCCTAATTAAAGTATAAGATGAAAAATAATATGAAATACTCCAGCAAGTTAAGGGTTGAATGTAAGAGCACCAGCAGTCTTTTTAGCAATAGGCGATATGAAAATAATTACACACACTTTATTTTCTTTTTTCAAATCTGTGTGTATCATTCTGGTCATTGAAAGGACAAGTTTCATCAGAATATGTGAACTAATCAATGCCACATTTGAATGAATCAAGCATATATACATGAACCTGAACTACATTAAACGGGGGTCAATCACCAATCAAGCTAAATCAAAGCTCCAAACTTCATATTGTTATACACAAAACGCAAAATATGCCTCAACGGGTAGAAAAATAGTTGTGATCTAGCATATTATCTACAAAACAGTGATTTGCCAATAAATCTACAACACTTTCTGCAGAAGCAATCCTTCCTTTAATAGCCAAAGGAGAATTATTTTTTCTTCTTGAATGACGGTGTGGGAAAAGGGGGAAAATCAAGGAAACAAATTCAACATATCAAAGAATTTTTACCTTCTCTTCGAAACCAATAAGATCATAAGCCAATATTTTGGCACATTCATCAGCAATGTTACATTCTAGCCAAGCATTAGCATATTCATTTATGAGAAACTCAAGTTCCACCTGCAAGCATCAAACACTCAGAATAGTAATAAAATTGCAAGGGAAAAACGAAAAGAAAATTGCAAGGTTCAGGAAAGGAGACAATGTACTTAAAACGCTTAAGAATAATGCATCGGGAGAAAAGAAAATCAAATGGCCAATGCTGTCAATAGCTTTTGTCTTTCTTAACATAGGGAAAAAAAATATCAATTGTGATCCCAATTTGAACAGTGTCCAAATCATATCAATATTGTCAAAATAGCATAAAAAAGAAAGTAATATCAAATATGATTTCCTCTAAACTTTAGTTGTTTCAGAGCCACACAATTGCACAGAGGAAATCACGAAAGTTAAATCATGCTCAAATGCTTTCACCAACATATTAAAGTTGTTCTAATAAATATATTTTTCTTACTCCTCACAACACTACAGTTCCAGTCTATATATACACTTGAATCTTGCCACCTATAAAAAATAAGAGAATTATTGTCAACATCCTCAAGATGGCTAAATCAAAAACGGTAAATGAACATGTATATTCTATGATATGAATTTCATCCAGTTATTAGCTAGAAAATTATGCAGAAAAATTAATATAACAATAATCCTATTTGTGTATAATCTGAAACCTATTATATGGGCGCAATAATTATAATGACCATTAAATTAACAACCCAGATCCAAGATACAATTTTTTGAAGTTACAGCAACTAAAATTTTATTACATTTCACTTCAATATATATCTCAAAATTGGAGGAATTAAAAGTAGGCGGCTTTGCCTATTTATCATATTCTTATTCTTGAGCCTCTCAATCCTCTGTTTCAACTGCTTGATCTTGACTACAAGATGAGTCACCGAGTACAGCAACTAATAGAACACCAAAACCGATGCAATCAACACCGACTTGCGTTGACTCTTAATGATGGACTTCTGGTGGCACAAGTGCTCCGTTGGCGTGCACGCGTCACCCTCTCAAGGAGGGCACATCTCGTACTCCCAGTAGATGTCCATGAGTAGAAACAAACAAAACAACACCACCAACAAGAACAGGTTTCGGAGATGACCCATCAGAGCAACTAGCCCGCGTCGAAGGCTGTCAAGTCGTAGAAGCGTTAGCGGCAGCACTATGATGGCCTCTGCAGCTGCGGCGTATCCGAGCACAACCTATTCGAGACCCATTGAGTGATTCGATTTGCTGAACAAAAAACCCAGATCTATTGCTGTTTCAGATTCAACTTAAGATTTGCTGAGAATGTGAGTTTCCATTTAGGGTTTGTTGAGAATGTGGGTTTCGATTTACTTTTAGCTTCTTCAAACAATATTTCATTTGCTCTTGTTTTGTCTCATTGATTTTAGTTTTTCAGTTTCTGTAGAAAGAGAGGGAGGGAATCGATTTTGGATGGAGGGGCAAATGAGTAGGCAAAAAAATTTCCAAGTGTTTAATTTATAGCGATAACATTTTAGCAATAAGAACGACACCGTTGAGATTTAGGAAAATTGAAAAATAAAAATAAAATTATGATTACCTCTCTAATTAGTATCAATATTTGGTTATGATACTATAATGTCAATGAAGACTGACATTTATATGTAAAAGACGGAAAAAACGGCTAAAGTCATCAAATACTGATATTATAAAAAATTTAGTATTAGTGTTTCTCAGTAGTGTGTGGAACACAAAATAATTCTTAACCTTACTTTCTTAAAATACTCAATACACCCTTTCTCTCAAATACACATACAAAGAAGATAACTTTCAAATGTATTCAAGCACCCCACTAAAACAAATGCTTGAATACTATAAACAACAATTGCTCAGAAGAGCACTACAAATTGGAGAACTCATTTAAGCTTAATTCTTCTTAATTTCCTTTCTTTTTCTCGATTGCTAAAACCATGTAAATGCATGGCTATTTATAGCCATCCTCTCTGAAAGTATGCGGATCTACAGAAGACCACATGTGTTGCCTAACACAAAATTCTCCACTAGCTTATCAAAACTCTACTATTGCTCCATTACTGCTCCACTAAGTTTAGCAAACGCAGTTAATAGAAATGGAGCCACATGTCTCCAACAATCTCTACCTTAGCTTTAATTTCTCCCTCTCCAAGTTAAAATGAGAAAGGATATTTCTAAATGCACTCAACATTGCCACATATACGAAGGTGTTTAAATTTGTAGTATATTAATCAAGTCCAATCAATATTTGAACTTGATTATAGCTATCACCTTAGTCAATATATCCATAGGATTATCATCTTATGAAGTATGATCTTTTCTTCTTCAAGAATATCTTGCAGAAAATGATATCGAACATCAATATGCTTCGTACGTACATGGTATATTTGGTTATTGGCTAAGTACTCTGGCTATTGTAATACACAATGATATATAAGCTTTTGTTCAACTCCAAATTTTCCAAGTAAACCTTGCAACCAAATGGCTTCCTAAACACCTTTCTAACTACCATATATTATGTCTCTATTGTAGACAAAGCAAATATTGACTGTAAAGCGGACTTCCAATTAACAGGAGCTTTTGCAAGGGTGAATACATAGTCAATAGTTCATTGACTCTTATTCAAATCACCAGTATAGTCAGAATCAACATATTCAACCATGCAATGATTAATTGAATCATCTCACTTAAACACCAAAATCAAAATCCGAAGTTTTAAAATACACTTTAAAATCAATTTCACAGCTTGCTAGTGTCCTTTTCTATGGTTATGCATGTAAATGCCTACTATTCCAACAACATGTGAAATATCAAGTCTCATGCATACCATTGCATACATTAAGATACTAACAACATTTGCAACTGAAACATTTGACATGTATTCTTGTTCCACATCAATGTAGGGAGACATCATAGAGTTAAGCTTGAAATGAAGGGCAAGTGGATTACTCACTAGTTTTGACTACTCATTTCTGCCAAAACATTATAATACTTTCTTCAAATACTATTTTTGCATTAGAAAAAACTTGCCCTTCTTTCCATCTCTGTTGATTTCCATACAAAGAATCTTCTTGGTTTCTCTAAGATCTTTCATATTAAATTCTCTATTTAGCTAAGCCTTCAACTTTTCAACTTCTTTAGGATTATCTGAAACGATCAGCATGCTATCAACATACAAGAGAAGATAGATAAAAGATCCATCTTATAACTTATGAAAATACCCAATGGTCAAACTTACTTCGTGTGTACCTTTACCGAAGCAAAAACTTATCAAAGTGCCCATACTACTACCTCAAAGACTGCATCAATTTATACAATGATTTGTTCACTTTACACACCTAATCTTTTTTGCCAGCTATCTTGAATTCTTCTAACTGAGTTATATAGATTTTCCCTTTTACATCACCATGCAAGAAAGTTGTTTTTACATCAAATTGTTCAAGGTCTAAATTTAATTATGCTACCAAGGCCATCAAAATTCTAATGCAGGAATATTTCATAATTGGAGAAAATACCTCATTGTAGTTTATTTCTTCCTTCTGAGCATAGTCTTTTGCTATCAATCTTGTCTTATAACATACATTTTTTTGGGTCAAAAAATCCTTCATGCTTTATAAATATCCACTTGTACCCAGTCGCTTTCTTATCCTTCAACAATTGAGCTAACTTGCAAGACTTGTTTTTTCCAAGAGACTACATCGCTTCTTCCATGGCTTTTATACATTTTTTTTGCATTCTAAACTTTAGAGTAATTCTCAACAAACAAAAAGGACATCATCATCTATAATTGGAATAGCATAGGTCATCGTGTCAACAAATCGAGCAAGTTTTCGAATCTCTTGTCTCAACTTTGTAACTGCAATAAATTTTTGTTGTTGTTGAGGTTCTTGGGTTGAAACCTCTTCTTCTTATTGAGTTTCTTTAATGTTCTCCATGACAAACCTCTTCTTCTTATTGAGTTTCTTTAATGTTCTCCATGACATGAGAGATTTTTTATTTGCTAGAACTATCATTGTTGCGACGAACTCCACCTGTTGTGGAATTTGCTCCACTTGTAGTATAATCCATTAGTCCTTTTTTAACATGATAGATTCATCAAAGGTGAGATCTTACTAAAATTATCTTTTTTATTCAAAAACACCAAAGTCAGTATCCCTTTATGCCTAAGGTAATTCCGGTGAACAAGCTTTCTTAGACCTCAAATCTAACCTTGATTCCTTTATATGATAATAGGTAATGAAGCCGAATGCATGTAAAAATCATATTTATTAGCATGTTTTCTATACCAGACTTCCATAGGAGTCTTGTCTCTTATTACAGCGGACGTCAATCGGTTAATCAGATGGCTTGCATACGCCACTGCCTTAGCCCAAAATGCTTTGCTTAATCTAGCATTAGACAACATGCAATGAACCTTTTTCAACAATGTTCGATTCATGCGTTCAATCAACCCATGCGCTGCAATGATGCAATTTAGCTGGCATACTTTCACAAGCAAATCATTGATATACTCCATACCACTATCTATTTTAAGTGGCTTGCCAGTTTGATTCTCACCCATCGTTTTCTACTTAAAAAACTGATCTAATTATTCATCCTTAGTCTTTATAACTTACACTCAAACGTTTTTAGAAAAGTCATCAACAAAAGTGACAAAATAGTGCATACCACCCAAGGACAACATTCTTGTTGGTTCCCACATGTCTGAATGATTGTAATATGGATAATCGTACCAAATTCACTTTGAATACTTTCTTAGAATAGAATACACACAGAATTTCAGTTCGCCTATTTTGTCACCTTACCACAAGCCCTGCTTTGCCAAGTTCTGCAAAGTTCTCTCATCAGGATATCCCAGACATATATGTCATAGTCTGGTAATCTCAGAATCTTTATTTTCTCTAGAAATAGTGGCTATTGTTCCAATAATCGTATTACCTTATAAATAGTATGAGTTATTCTTCATGATACGTATTATTATCGTTAGTGCACCAGAAACAATTTTAAAACCTCCATCTCTTATAGTTACAGTTTTAGATTTATACTAAACATTTGTCAAAACTCTTGTAGATCCATCTTGCATTAAATTTTTCCACTTCAAATTTTGCATTCGAAAACATTGTCCTTGTCGACCTTGTAAACCTCAACACTAAAGGTGTAGATGAAGCTACCAGCGGATCTCCAATTACGCTTGGGGTTGTCGAAGAGTCTTGGGCCATGACTCCAATTATCGAGCTAATGTCCGACCTGACTTTGATACAAATTGTTGTGCGAAAATGTGTTACATCATGATGCAAGATAATAGCGAGAGAGAGAGAGAGAGAGAGAGAGAGAGAGAGAGAGAGAGAGAGGGAGAAGATCTACATGATTTGGTAAATTGTCTATGTCCACAGAAGGGAGATCACAAGTTTCCAATAATATAGCGAACAAATGTAGAAACACAAAATAACTCTCAATCTCACTTCCCAAAAGAACCTAATACTCCATTTTTCTCAAACATAGACATAAAGAAAAGAACCTTAAAATGTATTCAAGCATCTCATTAAAACAAATGCTTGAATACTACTAACTACAATTGCTCAGAAGAGCCCTACAAACTGGAGAACTTCTTTAAGTTTAATTCTTCTTATTTCCCTTCTTTTTTTCGATTACTTAAACCATGCAAATGTAGTTATGCTTCCTTAGAATATATGGATGTAGAGAAGACCAGATGTATAGCCTAACATAAAATGCTTTGCTAACTTATTAAAATGCTCTACTAAGTTTAGTAGATGCACTTAATAGAAATAGAGCCACATGTCTTCAACAATATGCGTATATGACAATAAATCACAACTATTATAGGTTATATATTTGGAAGATAAATCCATAATTTATGATGATTGGTTCTTATATTATAAGTTACTAAAATTTTTGTATAATGCAAGTATTTGAGCCATTTAAAATAAAAAGAGTGGATTTAACATAGCAAAATCATGATCAAATGTTTAAACATCATATTTTAGAAACGAATTCACACAAGTAATTATAATTCAAGCAAAAACTAACTCTTTCCCTTGATTTAAGTTGTCTGATTGAAACAGGATTTGTAACAAAAATAAATAAATAGGAAGCAAACAACTATAATCTAAGAAAATAAGTCAACCACAAAAGATATAGATTTTTATGTGAAAAATCAAAATGGGGAAAATGACTGGATCTTAGTTTGATATAACCTTCCATTATATAACCAACGTGATTATTGCACAAACTCTTCTCTAAATATATAGTACTAGAGCCTTACATTAATTATCTATTACTCTCAGAAGTGAGTATCTTAACTAACATCCTAAGAGAGGATGTAAAAAGATTAAGAAAGCACGAATGTAGAGGGAAATATTAGGAATTTACCTTTTAAATTTGAGAGAAAACAAAGTTAAAAGCATAATATGATCATCTAATCAAATATTAAAACCTTTCCCTCTAATTAATTGCAAGTCAAAGTCACAATCTTCTTCTCTTCTCTATCACTTTTTATTGCTAGAAAATTTCTTACTTCCTCTTTACTTGTTTTTTGTTGTTGTTTATATTCATGTTTTCTTAAAGCCAATTTAATGACTAGTTTCTTTTAAGTCCAAAGCTTGACAACAATTTCATATTAAACAAACTTTTTAAACTTTAGATTTTTGGGACCACCCACATGAGATAGACCAATCATTTGATAGAGAAATACAAATTATATTGATAAAATATTATATATATTAAACAAGAAAAATAATATTTAGTAGCATAAACAAAGGTAGCATTTGTCTTTTTATCAGTAATCTAAATGGATCTAAATTTGATTGAAGTCCGAATTGATAGAAATATAAATGTAAATGGTACGTTTATTTTTCTTTTTTTAATATCTATATAAGTGACACATTTTTTTAATAAATGAAAAGTATCTTAAACAAGGTTATTTGAGTTTTGACATTTATATTATTGTTGCTATAATTTCACTTATTAGTGTCAGTGTGCAAGTATGCAAAACAAGTAATATAATTATAAGTATTCGAGATCGTCTCCGTAAGAATTGATATTATCTGACTTGCTACAACAATTGTAACCGTGGATTTTTCCTTAACTAAAAATAGATTGAACAATTAAACTAATAAACTACGTAATAAAATGCAAGAAATAAATTAGGATAAAATCAATAGGAATGAAGTAGTTGAGTGATTAAACTCTCTTAATGATTTTGATTATTTCTTCTAAATTTAGGCGTGATTGCTACAACATTTTTTTACAGCACTAGTTAGAATCCTTATGTATCCTCAGCTATTGCTTGTTGGATGTCTTATATCTTTATGCAACATAACAGTGACCAATTGTTATGCTAATATAAGATATAGCATTACATGTTTAGGTTCTATATACCTTACAAGGTACATCCCTATATCTAGTTCATCACTAATTTTAAATAAAGCATAGTCCTTTGGGAATCTAGTTAAAATCAACTCAGGAAATCCAATCTAAAATCAAATATTGTTATGATATGTTTCACTGAGATATAACCTTTTGTGGCTCTCTCTTAGTTCGTATCATTAAATAGGTGGCCAATCGAAATAATGAATGTAAATAAGTACTATAAAAATAAAATGCTATAGCAAACATATAGCAACATATTAAATCAGTCAAGAAACCATCAAGATTGTTTATCACTCAAGAAAAATTAAATTAGTTCATGATTTGCAAAAGAAAAATAAACAACAAAGTTTCAGCCATCAAATATATCCTCATGTTCAAAGAATAAACAAAAAAACAAGAGAAGAATAAAGGAGACTGAATTCTAATTGTTTCTCGTAAATTTCCCCATTGGTGCTGTCTTGATTCTTTCTCTTGAATTCTGTTTTCTCCTTTGCTTCTTGATCTTGGTTGACGATATTTTCCTTTTCATTTGTGTGTGTGCTTCTTTTATAGCTGAAAAATTGGGGTGAATAGAAGTATAGGGCGCGCATCTTCCAAATTAAAAAACTATAGATCAAAATATGATGAGTGTCTCACAAAAAATCCTTTCTATTAATGACCTAGGAATGCTACAACAATGGCAATAGCATCTGCACTGTTCCAGACTTGCTTCAATTCTTCCATAGCCATGTTCTCTTATCCTTTTTGCAAGCTTATTGCAATAATATTCTTTCCTTGAAATTAGAGCTTCCAGTTTCCTACAATTATGCATATGTTTTAAGCACACAATTATTCAAAATCAAAAAAATTTATTAATCTTAAACTATAATGGATGTGAATGCAAACTATCATTAAAATGTACTAAAATACATCAATTACTCTCTAAATAATCTTGATTTAAGCATAAAAGTACATTGATAACTCTCATTTCATATAGTTATTAAACCCCCAAACTTAAACCATTACTTATCTTCAAGTAATGACAACAACTCAATCATGCAATCATGTAATAATAACATAGCTCTACCACCAAGTTTGCATGAACTCTTCAATCCTCAAATTACACACTTAGTCAAACAAGATTGCCATAACAATTCAGTTCCAGACTTAAACATCATTCTATCTTAAGTGTGCGTATGCATTTTGATCAAGTCTCAGAGATACTACATTATCACTTAAGCATCAGATGCATTTTATAGATATAAAAATAATATATCCAAAATGATTTTGTAGGGGAGACAAAGGTCTTAAATCATATTCAAGTTGTGCCACAACAATCAACCTCATTTTTTTTTTTCAAATTGCTCAAACCCTTCAATGCAACATTGAGCTTTCATGTGAATACCTATCATTTGTAATGATGACACCGAATTACACACTCAAAGTACATGATAGAGTTGCTACCGCAAACACATCCAAGATGCTATAACTAAGTCTTATCTTTGGACACTTTTGACTCAAGGTTAAATATAGGGTTTATGAACAGACCTGGTTACCTAGTATCCTAAGCAGTGGAACCTTTTTTTTTTAAAGTTGCTGCAGCATTGCTCCCAGCTCTTAATTCCTTGTGACTCAAGTCTGCATATAAGGTGCATATTTAGCCTTGGTTACTCAACAACTCAAACTATTTGAGCAGATTTTATTTCATAACAAGCACAGTTCAACACACAAAAATTTTCTCTCAAACTTGAGATATTCTCCACTCTTTTTGTCTTTCTTGGCTCTGCTGCAGCATTCTTATAAAACTAACTCAAAGCTTATGTGCAGTGACAAAATCTCAGCTTTCATCCATGAGCTATCCTTCTGGGAAATCTAAAAAATTAAATAACACTCACTTTATCTTCAATGAGCTTTTATTGATCTTATATACAACTCGATAACAGAGCCGTACATCACACAAAACACACAATGCACAATACAACCACATGCACTAGTACTAACGC
Source organism: Citrus glauca (assembly GCA_029633175.1). Lineage (NCBI taxonomy): Eukaryota > Viridiplantae > Streptophyta > Magnoliopsida > Sapindales > Rutaceae > Citrus > Citrus glauca. Next base: position 27,791,162 of record JAQOOD010000008.1, read on the forward strand.
AGCCCCCCTAAACTTGAGAGTTCTTGTGTCCTTACAAGCACACACATAACAAGATAAACCAAATGAATAAAGGTGCATGAAAGAGATGTAAAATAAACAAGTAACAATTAAAAGAAAAGATTCAGAATTTGGAAGAAAGTAAATTAGGCTCGTAGGGGATACTCCCTTGTTGTTGAATTTGTTGTTACAACTTGAGCTGGAGAGGTCACTGCTTTTTGGAGGAATTTCTCAAGCGATCCTTAAGTGAACCTTGTGGTAGGACAGCTGGCTACTTTTTTCTCTCGCTTGGAGTTGGGTTAGTTGATGGTATTCCAGTAAGTACAATATCTTTGGGCTGAATGGGTCTTGTACACTTTTGCTCTGGTTTTTCTGGTGTTGTAACACCTTCAGAGGTGGTCTCTTTTCGCTTGCTGGATCCTTTGGGAGTTGTGGGAGTAGATCTGGTAGGAGTTTGTTATGAAGCAGTTGGAGCAGGTTTTGTTACAGTAAAGCCCTCACCAGTGATCTCAGCAATGATGTATAACAGACTTTTCTTCTTTATAGCTAATCAGGTAACCCTTGTGGCTGCTACTTCTAGTTCTGCATCAATGACCTTTGCTTCATCCTTGGATTCGTCAAAACTCACTACTTTTTTCTTGTCCTTGCTAAAGAGGATTAGGAATAGAGGCTTATCTTCTGATTCATCTATATTGTCTTTAATGATATGCCTTTTCCGATGTCTCGGAGGTACCATTTGTGGTGGCTCCTCCGACCCCTCCTCTAGTTCTCCTTCCTTTTTTACTGGCTCTATATAAAAAGCCTCTATTTGTTTCATATTTATCACCCTCCCCCTTTTTTGGGGCTGATTAGTCTTCATCATCTGAATCGACTTTTCTTTCATTTTCTACTGTAGTTTCCTCACTTACTTTTACTTAAGCATCTGTTGTTGGCTCTTCAAAGTTGAATTGTTACAGCAATGAATCTAGAATGTTGTTGGTGTGACTTTTTATATATACAACAAATTGGTGCATATGACCCTTCAAATGGCTCAAATAGGTCTAGAATCGATTGTTCTCCCTTTGTTGCGCATCTACACACTAAATGATACTGTCACTCAATTTTTGTAATCTCCTTTTAACTCCAATCACTCTTATTGATCCTGCTATAATAATTGGTTCTAGTTGTGCTGTAGCTAATTCATCAATAATTCTTTCAATGGTTCGGGCAGTGAGAGCTCTTTCATTTTTAATACGCTCATCCTGTGCAGTGGGGTGTACTCCAGACACCAGACATATGCTGGTGATAAGGGAGGGGAAATACAAGGCAATAGTTTTGTGCTTTTTCATTGCACAATCTCTAATCTCCAGCTTAATAATTGCCCCAACATTTATTGCTAGCCCTTTGACAATGACATATAAGAGAATAAACCTTTCTTGTGACACGATGGTTGTGTGTGTTGTAGGCATCAATCGAGATTTCAAAAATTTTACCCAAATCTTAACAAAGGGTTTTAAATCAATCCTGTTTATGACTCTACGTTGTTCATTTGCCCATGACTACGTTATATAATGAGGCTTTAGCACACTGTTCCATTTTTTCAGGGTCATGATTTCAAACATTTTAGAATACTCACAATCCACATTAGAAGGCAAATTGTAAAAACATTAATGACTCGAGAGTCCAAAGGGACTAGTGTATTTCTTACCCAGATTGTTCGTTGATCTTTCCCCAGTTGGTTAGCAAAGAATTCCTTGACAAGCAGCAGCATTGGGTCCCTTGGATGGTTGCAAAACTCTAACCAACCCCTTCTTGTTGTAGCAATATGAATAGTTTGAATTATTCTTAAAGGTTATGGCTGGAACTAAAACCCTTTTTCCTCTAGGATTTTTCGTGGTTCTATAATTTCCTCATACTTTTCTTCAGCTTTATAGCGTTGAAAGTAAGATTGATCTTTTAAGTGGCTTGTTGTCTTCTTGTAACGCGTCATTGCTAGAGCAGTAGGAATGGGCTCAAAGGCATACTAAGATTGAAGCTGTAAAAATAAATTGTGAATTTTTAGGATTTGGGGTTGCGTGAGGGAAAGAAAGTTAAGTTGGATTGCAATTGGGATAGCGAAACCCTTATATATAAGTGTTGATTAAAATAAAAATAGAAGAAAAATCAAATTAAGGAGATAAAATTGGAAAGAGAATTTTGAATTTTAAACCATATCTAATTTAAATAGAGAATGAATATTGATTCAAAAATTTAGGGATTATGCAATCCTCTTTAATCTTTATCCTGATTTGCCAAGCCAGCTGTCAAAATTTACTCCCAACAGTAAAAAAAATCATCCATAATTAAATCACTATAATAGTAAGAATCGCTGCTGCACCAACACGTCTTGTGCTGCAATAATTTACACTGAAGTCTCCTTGTTTGCTGAGAAGTAAAGTTCAGCTACCATGTGGATTATAATATTGCAACAATATGTGTCAGTTTCTTGGCCTGAGTTTTTTTTTTTTGTTTAAGGAAATAAAAGAAATTAAATACTTAATTCAAAATGACAAAAAACATGAATGTCAACATGCAAAATTTAAACCTAATGTAAAAAAATAAATCAAAATAACTTCCTCATTATTAGGTTACCTCCTAATTAGCACTTAATTTTAGGTCCTTCAGCATGACCTTCCTTGATTTCTCACAATGTTGGATCCCTAAAGAATAAGTCATTTGAGTGATCCACATTAAAATCCATGTAATTTTTTACTCTGTGTTTATTAACCTTGAATTCTTGTCCTGTTCTTTCATTTAAGAGGTCCACAACTCCATGAGGATAGATTCTGACTAGCTAAAAATGTCCTGACCATCTAGATTTTAATTTACCCGAGAAGAGCCTTAGCTTGGAGTTGTAAAGTAAAACATGATTGCTTGGAACAAGTTTTCTTTGCTGAATTCTTTTGTCATGCCATTGTTTTATTTTTTTCTTTATAAATCCTTGCATTTTCGTAGGAGAACATCCTCAACTCTTCTAACTCACAAAGTTGGAGTTTTCGATGTTGATGCAACTTGCACATCCATGTTGAGTTGTTTTGATGCCCAATATACTTTATGCTCTAATTCTAATAGTAGATGGAAAGCCCTTCCATAGACAACTCTATATGGAGACATGCAAAGTAGTATTTTATAAGCAGTACGGTAAGCCCATAAAGAATCATGTAATCCATTTGAGTAATCTTTTTGGTGGGATTCACCACCTTCTCTAAAATCTTTTTAATCTCTCGGTTGGATGTTTTTTCTTAACCATTAGATTATGGGTGATATGTTGTAGCAATCTTGTGTTTACTTCCGTACCTAGCGATTGCTATAGCAAATATCCTATTGCAAAAATGAGTGCTTTCATAACTAATGATGATCCTTAGATTCCCGAACCGTGAGAAGATATTCTTGTGAAGGTAATTCACCACTGCTTTGGCATCATTTGTAGGTAATGCTATAGCCTCCACCCATTTGGATACATAATCTATCGTAACTAGAATATATAAGTTTCCAAAGGATGGTGGAAATAGACCCAAGAAGTCTATCCCCCATACATCAAGGAGCTCCACTTTCAAAATTTTTGTCAATGACATTTCATGCTTTTGAGATATGTTCCCTATTTTTTGACACATATCACAACATTTAACAAACTCATAAGCATCTTTAAAAATAGAGGGCCATAAATAACCTCATTGTAGGATTTTGGCTACTGTTCTATGGCCTCCCTAATGTCCTCCATATGCTACAGCATGGCATGAATGCAATATGTGTGGAATTTCTTCATCTGGCACACACCTTCTGATCACTTAGTCTAAACACATCTTGTATCGATAGGGATCATCCCACTGATAACTTCTAACATCAAGAAAGAATCTCTTCTTTTGCCGATAATTTAAGTCAGGTAATAACAGTCAACTTACCAAGTAATTAGCAAAATATGCATACCATAGGAGTCCAGAATGCTACAACATTTATGTATACTGTAGCATTAGCAGTTACTCATTAGGGAATGTTTCTGTGAGTCTTGCTTTGTTAGTGTACTAGTATCTACTTCAAGCCTTGATAAATTATCCACCATTTGATTTTCAGTCCCTTTTCTATCCTTGATTTCTAAATTAAATTCTTGTAGTAAGAAGGTCTACCTTATTAACCTTGGTTTGACATCTTTTTTTTACAATCAAATACTTTATTGTTGTATGATCTGTGTAAATTGTCACCTTTGTGTCCACTTAATAGGCTCTAAATTTGTCAAATGCGAATACCATTGCTAACAATTCCTTCTTAGTGGTGATATAATTGATCTGAGCATCTACAAGGGTTTTACCGGCATAATAAATAAAGTGAAAAATCTTGTTCTTCCGTTGCCCTAGCATTGCTCTAATTTGGTACTGTGACAACATGTGCTGTAATAAGAGCTTTCTTTTAATCACAAAAAACCTTCAAGCAATCATCATTAAAGTTGAATGGCCTGTCATGCTCTATGAATGTGCATAAAGGTTTAGCTATTTTGAAAAATTCTTCAATTAATATTCTTTAGAATCCTGCATGTCCTAGAAAACTCCTAATACTATTGACTAAAGTTGGAGGTGGAAGCTTATTTATCACCTCTATTTTTACATTGTCTACCTCTATTCTTTTTTAGAGACTCTATGACCCAAGACTAAACCTTCTTGCACTATAAAATGGTAATTTTTCCCAATTGAGTACCAAATTGGTCTCTTTATATCTCTTAAGCACATTTTTTAAATTATGCAAGCAATCATCATATGTTTTCCCAAAAACCAAGAAGCCATCCATGAACACTTTTAGTGTTTGCTCGATCACGTCTGGAAAAATGGACATCATAAACCTCCGGAACGTTGTTAGAGCATTGCATAAACTAAATGGCATCATTCTAAAAGCAAGGGTTACATAAGGACAAGTGAATGTTGTCTTCTCCTGATCCTCTAGTGCGCTATAGCAATTTGGTTGTAGCCTAAATAACCATTTAAGAAACAATAGTATTCTTTTCCGGCAAGTCTGTCCAACATTTGATCTATGAAGAGCAATGGAAAGTTGTCATTCCTTGTGGCTTTATTCAACTTTCTATAATTCATGCAAACTCTCTATCTAGTCATTATTATTGTAAGGATAACGTTTAATCTTATTTGTTGTTCTACTTAATTATTGTAGCAGTCTTCCAGTAGAATTTGTGCACGCAAATAGATAGGTTGATTCCCTTTATATCTACCATGGTCCATCTAATAGCTTTCTTATATCTTCCCAACACTTCGACTAATCTTTTCTCTTGATCTGCATTCAAAGATGATGAAATGATTATGGGGAGTGTTTTGTTTGTACCAAGATAAACATATTTTAAATGTGAAGGTAAAGTTTTCAATTTTAAAACATGGGTGATTCTATAGATGGTACAAATGGCTTTACTTCTCTATTTGAAAGGTCTAGATATTCAAAATATCTATCACATCTTACTGACTGTTTTTCTCCTAGCCATGCTATTTGTGCTGCTGCAGTATCCTCTTCTTCAAGCTCTTCAAAGATAACAACTTTGATCTCTTCTTTACTATAGCAATTATTTAACCTTTCTATCACAGTAATGTCTACAATACTGATAAAATTACAATCTTCAATCTCATCAGGATTCTTCATAGCATCCAGCACATTGAATGTGACTTATTGATCATTTATTCTCATGGTTAGTTCTCATTTTTGCACATTAATGAGGATTTTTCCTGTGGCTAAGAAAGGTCTACCAAGAATAATTGGTACTTTTTTGTCTGTTTTAAAATCCAATATAATGAAATTCACTGGGAAAATAAATTTGTCCACTTTCACCAGTACATCTTCAATCTTTCTTTTAGGGTATGCATGAGATCTGTCAACCAACTGTAGAGCCAATGTTGTTGGTTTGTATTCACTTACTCCCAATTGCTTAAACAAAGAAAAAGGCATGAGATTGATGCTTGCCCCCAAATCACAAAGTGTTATACAATTATACTTAGTTCTGGTAGAACATTGAATTGTGAAGCTCCATAGATCTTTCAATTTTTGAGGTATTTTGTTTTGAAGCATATGACCGCATTCTTGCGTTAGACAACACTTTTGAATTCTCTAAGTCTTCTTTTTCTAGCCAAAATATCCTTAAAAAACTTCACATAATTTGACATTTGTTCCAATACTTCCATAAAAGGAATGTTAATATGCAATTATTTTAACACTTTTAAAAATTTGCTAAATTGCTTGTCTTGTTTTTGCTTTTAAAATCTTTGTGAGAAAGGTGGTGGTTTCTAAGCTGTTGTACTATAGCAAGTAATGCAGGTTACTTTTATTTTGATTTATTCTGGTTTGTAGCTACTAGTTTTTTCAACAGGCACTAAATCATTTCTTTCTACAGTTGCTGTATCTTGACAACTCTCACCAGTATATTGAAACATGAGTTGTTATGGCTCTACTTTAACTTGAGTTCCCTCATGGGTTGAGTTAGATTACATCCTTCTTTTGTACGCACCAACTGAGATATCAACATTCTTTCCAAACCTTTTAATTACCTTACAATGTTCTTTGCCTCCCCTCCTTAGATCTTGTATATTATTGGGTAAACTACCTTGAGGTTTGTTATTCAATGTTATAGCTAGCTGTCCAATTTAATTTTCTAGATTCCTCAAAGTTATAGCTTGGCTTTAAACAACAACTTCATTCTTTATAATATATTCCTTGAACAAATCTTTAAAAGAACTGAATGGATCATTGTTGGTGGTTCATTTTGCTTGATTTTGCTGATGAAATCTCGGTGGCTGTCCAGGTTTGGTCTGTCCACTAGATGTTGCCGCAGACTGATTTTGGTTGCTCTATGAGAAGTTTAAATGTTGCCTCCATCTAGGATTATAGGTGTTTGAATATGGATTGCTTTGATTTTATCTATTAAAATTGCCCACATAATTGACTGAAGCTAGATTCCCTAACTAGTTATCAAATAAATGCCCCTCTTCATAATAAACACAAGAAAACTTAGCAACTTGCTGGACAGTTATTGGAGCATTTACCATAGCTTTAACTATGTCTGTCAGTGAAGTTACTTAGACTGATAATGCTCTAAATACATCCACATCGTGCTCCCTTTGTTACAGCTTGTCTAGTTGATGGCCATTGATAATTGTTGTTAGTAATTCTTTCTAAAATTTTGTAAGCTTCATTATAGGATTTAGACAATAAAGCTCTATTTACTGAAGTATTAACTATCAATCTAGTACTTGGATTCAAGCCATTGTAGAATGTTTCGATTTGTATGCAACAAGGAATATTATGGTGAGGACATCTTATAAGTAACTCTTTAAATCTTTCTAATGTATCATGTAAGCTTTCATTTTCAAGTTAATGGAAGGATGTGACTTTATTCCTCAATTTTGCATTCTTAGTTAGTGGAAAGTACTTCTTCAAGAATTTATCAGTCAAATCATTCTATGTTGTGATGGAGTCTAGTGGAAAGGAGTTCAACCATGTTCGTGCTCGATCTCTTAATAAATAACGGAAAAGTTTGAGTCTCAATGCATCATGTGATGCTCCAATAATTTTAAAAGCATCACTCACCCCCAAGAACAGTTTAAGATGAAGATGAGGGTCTTTTAAAAGCAACCAATTAAATTGCGCCACTGTTTGCAACATCTAAAACATCACTAGTTTAAGTTCAAAATTAGCAGCTTGCACTTTAAGTCTAACAATTCCAAGAAGCGTGACTTGAGGAGTCAACAAAGCATATTTTCTAATAGCTCTATCTCTATCATCTACCATGTATATGATGTTGCTGTTTCTTGGTTGTCCCTAATTATTTTTCTCATTCTGACCTTCTTGATCATTGAATGGTTGTATTTCTCCATGAGGATGTAAATTAACCATCTCTTGCAAATCATCTATTGGTACAGTTGCTTTTGAACCCCTCTGTTCTTTTCTCAATCTCCTTGCAGTTATTCCAATTTTTGGGTTGATGCAAAATTTTCTTGTTAACAAAACAAATAAAAATAAAATCAAAGTTTAGCACCATTAAGATAAATTTCACAAGTCACAATGAATAATCAATTCCTGGCAACGATGCCAAAAACTTGTTGATATAATTTCAATTATTATTGGTGTCAATGCGCAAGTGTACACAATAAGTAATATAACGATGGGTATTCAAGATCGTCTCCATAAGGATTGATGTTATTTGACTTGCTACAACAATCGTAACTGTGCAGTTTTGCTTAACTAAAAATAGATTGAACAATTAAACTAATAAATTACGTAATAAAATGCAAAAAATAACTATGCGAGAAAAACAAACTTTCACGTCACATACTAGGATAAAATCAATAGCAATGAAGTAGTTGAGTGATTAAACTATCTCAATGGTTTTGTCTATTTCTTCTAAATTTAGGCGTGATTGCTACACCATCTGCTACAGCACTATACATAATCCTCATGTATCCTTATATGTCGCTTGTTGGATGTCTTTTATCTTTATGCAACCTAAAAGAGACCAATTTTTATGCCAACATAAGATATGGCATTATATGTTTAGGTTCTATATACTCTACAAGGTGAATCCATATATCTAGTTCATCACTAATTTTAGATTAAGCATTGTCCTTTTCGAATCAAGTTAAACTCAACTCAGGAAATCCAATCCAAAATCAAGTATTGCTATGATATGTTCCACTAAGATGGCTCTTTTGTGACTCTCTCTTAGCTTCTATCATTAAATGGGTGGTCAGTCGAAATAATGAATGTAAATAAGTACTATTAAAATAAAATGCTACAACAATCATGCAGCAACATGTTAAATAAGTCAAGAAACCATCAAGATTATTTATCAATCAACCACAATTAAGTTAGTTCATGATTTGAAAAAAAAAATTAACAACAAAGTTTTAGCCATCAAATACATCCTCATGTTCAAAGAATAAATAAGAAAATAAGAGAAGAATAAGAGAGACTGCATTCTAATTGTTTCCCACAAATTTCCCCATTAGTGTAGTCTTGATTCTTGCTCTTGAATTATGTTTTCTCATTTTCGATTCTTGATCTTGGCTGATCACCTCTCCCTTTCCCTTTGCATGTTTGCTTCTTTTATAGCTGAAAATTAAGGTAAACAGAAGTCTAGGGCGCACATTTTCCAAATTAGGAAACTATAGATCGAAATTCAATGAGTGTCTCATGAAATATCATTTCTGTCAATGCCCCAAGAATGCTACAACAATGGTCGCTACTACAATGGCTATAGCATATGCACTATTCTAAACTTGCTTCAATTCTTCCATATTCGTGTTCTTTTATCCTTTTTGCAAGATAATTGCACCAGCATTCTTTCCTTGAAATTGGAGCTTCTAGTTTCCTACAATTATGCATATGTTTTAAGCACACAATAGATGTGAATGCAAACGTTATTAAACTTTAACTAAAATGGATGTGAATGCAAACTATCATTAAAATATACCAAAACACATCAATTACTCTCTAAATAATCTTGATTTTAACCTAAAAGTAAGTACCATGATAACTCTCATTTTATAAAATTATCAATTGTCATAAGTCAAAACAAACAAAGGAATTAGGTTTTATAGTTTAAGAAATAAATATATTTAATTTTGAAGTAAGTTTATTTAATAAAATATTATTGAGATCCTATTTAAATAAAATTTATGAAATTTTTTTCCTCAAATATAAAATTATAAATGTTTGAGAAGCATGCATATATTTAAAAAAAAATCTACTCTACTGTTTCTGATAAAAAACCATCTTCAAATTTATTGGGGGAGCAGCGTCGCCCTCATCATTCCCTAAATCTGTAGAGTCAAGCCTTCTCGAAGAATCTAAGCAACCACAAACCCTACTATCTTGCAAAAAGGGTAGACTCAACTGATGAGATTTGCCTCCAACTTACAAGCGCCTTGCTTTTTTAGGTTTTCAATGCTATGTTAGTTGAATGTATCTTTACAATTTGATCATTTTAATTGTGCAATATTGATGATACGGATGGCAATGGTACTTGCAAACCCGCAAACTCGTCCAAACACACCCATCAAAACCTGCCCGTTATAGATAATTTTACGGGTTGTGGGTAGGTTTGATATTTACTAAATATCCAATAGATACCCACATGGGTATCCGCCAAATCCACACTAATTTTTTCAAACATTTTTTAAAATTTTAATTAAAAATGTATGTAGACCTAAATATATATAAAGTGTGAAAATGTGCATGCAATTGCAACGTGTAAGCCCTAAAGTCTATCTACTTTTATAGATGGCCAATAGGCTGGACGGCACGTAGCACAGTACAAGCACGACACGTGTTCGTACCGCACGGCAAGACATGAGCATGTTTCGATAGAGCACACAGGACGGCATGTCACGCAAGTACGCTAGGCTGGGTTTAGAATTTTAGGTATATGGGCCTTAAAAGCACGATACGATTAGAGATATGCCAAAACACGGCACATGAAAAGGCGTATAATAAGCACGCTTTACTGGTGGGCTAGCACACGTTCTGTAGGCCATCAGTAGCATGTGGCCTATAGTATATCGAAGTAAATTTTTTTAATGAAAAGTAAACATAAAAGTTATGATTTTACAAATATCTTGAAATTAAAATTTTAATAAATTTTATTTGCATAGGCTTTTAAAATTAATTTAAGTGCTAGTTTAAATAAATATTCTAATTATTTTATGTTTATAATTTATTAAATGAATAAATGAATTTTGAATATTTTCTTTGAATATTTCTATATTTCAACCACTTGAGTTTATAGCTTTGTATTAATCATTATTGTGCTCTACGGAATTAAATTTATGGATAGTTGTATTATAGTTGGTTATTGTGAAATTAAATATATAATTGTAAAATTGTGATAAATTGATAATGAAATGTTAATTTTTCCTTTAATAAAAGCTATTATATTGATATTGTTGTTCCTCTTATTATTGTTGTTGTTATTGTTGTTATTAATATTATTATTATTAATTTATTATTATTATTCTTATAAGTGCATGGGCTGATGGGCTTGAAAAAACACACCCGACAAGTGGGCTTAAACAAAGCACGCGCAGACATATGGGCTTGAAAAAAAAAGGTTAGTAGGCTTTTTTTGGACATGGCCCATGGTATAGCCCAAGCACCGCATGCATGGGCTCATGCCGTGGGCTGTACTAGGCCTAAAAGAAAAAAAATTTGACACGGCACAACACCACATGTTTACTTGGTGGGTCGGGCTGTGCTGGCACATGGGCCTAAGTGGGCCTTAGTTTGATGGGTCGTGTCGTGCAATTGGCCACCTTTATATACTTGATCTCTCATCTAAACTAAGCTAAAGAAAACTAATCTAGTATCTACCTTGAGTCGTGATTGTGAGTCACACACCTGCCTTGTTGCCCAACTCTCTTCTCAATCTAAACAACCCACGCCCAACTCCCTTCTCTGTTGACAATCGTGCTGTGCTGTTGTGGCTACTGCAGGGGCCACTGATTTACAGCCGTCATCGTCGTTGGTTCTGCAGCTATTGTTGTTGTTGCTACCTGCACCGTTGATTCTACAACTACTACCGGCACTGATTTTAGAGTTGTTGTTGTTGCATCCGCTGTTGTTACTTTCGAAAACTAGTTTGTGGTTTTTTTAATTACTTAAAAGCACTTTTAATTTTTGAGGGACTTGTGTATTTCATACTTAAATTTGAATAATTGTTGCATTGATGTTGAAATTTTAATTTTTTATTTACATTGATTAAATTTAGAATTGAATATTTTATATATAATTTTAATATTTTAAATTATTTTTATAAATTTACACATTGAACATTTGTGATTTTAAATGTGAGAATCTGCAAAAAAATCTGTCAAGTGCCATTGTGGGTATTGTCAAAACCCGCAGTTGGTGGATTTTCTTAAAAAAATTAAAACCACAAAGGAGTAACAAGTGAATTTAGTAATTTAAATTTTGTGTAGGTGCAGCTTTAATATTGGTAAACCCACAACAAACAGTACAATTGCCATGCTTAATTGTTGACTTGCCATTATTATTGTTTTTTTGATTTACTTAATTAAAGGCACTATCCAAACAAGAAAAATTAATTTGAAATTAGAAAAGTCCATGTGTTCCAATATCTTTATGCTTTTGTGGAATTATATTATTTTTAAGTCAAAAAGCGTTGTGAAATGAAAATGGTAGGCATGAAATAAGAAAGATATGATAGCCAAACTTGTTTTCCCTATTTGTTGATTTACATGGTTGGGATGCTACTTCGAATGGATTCTACGTACCCTTTGTGAAATGTTTCAGTTACTTATGCATAGCAAAATTTCTATTTCTTTTTTGCATTTGCTTTCATGTATAGTTTCAGCTTCGATGTCACTTATTAGGGGGTATGGTTTATTATAGACTATTTATACTTTTTGTTGGGGAGATTTATCATAAGATTTTTAGATATCCAACCCAAAAAACTAGCCTCTTAAGTGAAGTGACCTACCACCTTATAAACTCAAGTATCTCTCCTTTATTAGCCAATGTAAAACATAACTCAACACTTTTTATATTAATTAATGGGTTCAATTTTTTGGAGCATCTCCAATATAGAGTAGCTCCCGGAACTGTTGGATGCACGTTTTTATAATAGTTTCAAATTTAATTACGTGTATCTAACAATTCTAAAGACTGCTTCTACATTGGAGCATCTCTAATGTAGCAATTAACTCGTGATATCGCCGATAACGTAAGTTTTTCAGTAAAATCACCTCAACTGTGTAAGTCAAAGTTGATAGAGAATTATACCAAACAAAAGCTGAGTCAAATGAGATGATCCTGTGAAAGTGCATGTTGCTTCACCCCTATAGACATTTTTTTTTACTTCACCAACTTCTTTTTTTCCAAGATTTTACCATTGGGAGATTTTGGCCGGCAATATTCACAATTGTGGCTGCCTAGATTTTGACTAAAGCTACGACACCAAAACATGTGATTAATTAGGATTTCCTTCTAAACTATTAAATCTTAACCTTATATATTTTAAGAAACAATTACCTTGACAACTTGATATATATGATATGCAACTTTTCTTTAATCTTCTAATTGATCAAATATTGGAAGATGTAACATTCGTTACATTTTCATATGCGGACAACCAGTGGCAGTGCCAGAAAGTTAATCGGCGGGTGTTAAATTTAAATAATAATATAATTTTTAAAAAATTAACAAGTAACAAATACCAAATTAAAAATTCATTAATATATTTAATTTAATACATTTATAACTGACCTTGAATTGTTTTTATATGTTAAAAAAATTAAAGAATAGCCTTATCATCAAGAATATAGAATAAATCTTTTTTTTTGTATAAACAACAATAATATGACTCAATCATTGATCTCTTATATGATTTCATAGATGATTTTTCACAAAATTCATAGCCAAAAATGCTTTTTTGACTACAGTGATGATAACTAGTAAAAATAATAAATTAATTAATGAATATAATCTATTCTTTTAGTATCAACTATTTTTCTTGTTAGCTTATCAATTCCTTTCAAATTTTAAAAATTTGTTACCAGAACTCACTTCTATAATGCAAATAGTAAGTTTAATTTTAGGTGCTATAAGACTCATTAAAGAAAAATCATTTGAATAAACTCAATGAGGTGAAATAGTTTTTTTTTTTTTTGTATGATGAGAGTTAGGGTTGGAGAAATTTCAAAGTACAATGTTTCTTTGTGGGTTGGAAGTATAAAAATAAATACTTAATATATTGTTTATTTTAAATTTTAGCAGGGACTTTCTTAGTAAATTAAATTCAAAATGGGACAAATACCTAATTAAATTTGTAAATTTTAAAAAGCCAAGGGGCTGCAGCCCTCCTTAGCTCTAATGTGGCGCCGCCAGTGTGGACGCCCTCATTTTTTTTTATGCGAACACACTTTTAAGCTATGCAATCTGAGCAAGTAATTTTTTAATACTATTAAACGATATGACTCAATTTATTCAAAACTAAGCCTATCAAATCCCACGGCTTAAGAGCATGTCCGCTTATACACACACTATTAACAAGTTTCGGATCATACATGTTTCAATTTTTTCTGTAAATAAATTTTAAAATAATTAGCTATCTATCGATTTTCAATCAAGTAGCTGTTTCAGGTAATTTTCTGTTTTTTTTTAATCCTCGACTAGGAGTGAAAATGTATTAACATAATAAAAGAGTACCAGATAATTAGCTAAAGCATATTCCGCGATCTGATTGTCTCGCAACAATAGATGTTTCAGGCAATAACATGCATAATTTAATTACAATACATCATTATAAGGATGATTTGAACATCATATATTAAAAAAAAATTGAAAATGGAAGATAATCCCTATTAGCAATTTCATTACTTATATCTTATGGTGTTAGTTGTCATTTCAGTGGAGGCGGTGGCGGTGATCATTTTATTGGTGGAGGACGATACCAACGAGGAGGATTATTTCTCTTCGGCCGAGTTGGTCGTGAAAATTTACTCTTAGGGGCCTTTGGAGCAGCACTAACATATGATGACTAATAACTCGTGAAGATATTTCATTCAAAGGAAACTTTGAAACAAATTGATCAGTGGCTTTTGCCATGCAAGTAGTATGTGAAAGAAGCAACCCATGAATCAAGAAGAAAAAAAGAACATATGAAATGCATTCATTTTTAAGTAGTGCCTGATGTGAACTCTTTATCCATGTATGCTCAACATATATGTTTATATATAATCAAAAACAAATATATACGAGAGGAATTTGAAAGGAAGCTTCATGGTAATGAGACTTTGACATGTTTTTTGCCTTTAAGATTAATAACATGGATATAGGTTTTGACTTTCTTTCTGTTTGGGATGTAGTTGTTGGGAGCTGAGCCAATCTTCCGAATGCTTTTAAGTTTTAAAGATATTGTCACATGTATTGTTGTTGAAAAATTGACTTTGAATAATTGAACGGAAGGAAAACATTTAGAATATAATAGAAATCCTAATTTTTTTTGTGCGACCAAAATGGATGTGTTGAAGATGGACAATTAATGGTGTGTTTTTATTAAATGAGAACCGGAATGGATTAAAATAGAAATGAATATTAGCCCCCAAATTCAATGTCTAGTAATCAGTTTTGTATTTAGTATGTGTACGATAATTTTTCAGAAACAATATAGAAAATAGAAATTCCACGCTTATCGATTCATGAGTATAAAAATAACACAACTTTAATAATATTCTTTATGTATAAATACTTATGTTAAAATCTAATTAATTATCATGAGGATTTTTTTATCTCTTATTTATTTTAACGAAGCGGGATTAAGTTGTAAGATAATTTCTTTTAATTATTTTCTTCATCTTCAACGCAAATTGAAGTTTCATGGGATAAGACAGCTTTTATTATATTTTTCCTAGACTTTTAGGATTGGAAAATTACTTTATATACATACATACATACATACATACATACATACATACATACATACATACATACATACATACATGTATATATATACATATATATATATGACTCCCTCATATTTTTTAATGCAAATAGGCTAATAAATCATGTGGTTTAAAAAAGTAATTTTTCAATGTACTATAAAAACGTGTGGTTTAACAATGTCAGCACTAACTCTATTAAACTATACAGTTTAACAATATGTCTGCACGAAAAAAAATAAGGACACGCACAATAAAAACCGACTATATATATATAACACATACATGTATATTGCATATTTTTTAGTGTTATTTCTTTTCATTTAATTATTCTTAAATTTTTAATTTATGTAAAAGGTCAAATGTTATGTAATTGTATTTAAAATTTTTATTTTAAAATGATTTGCGTCTATTTAATAGAACCTTCGTTTACGTGAGATGGTTTCAACTTCTATGTCGCTTTCAAGGGTATTGTTTATTATTTCCCCCTTAATATTTTAAGGGGCTTTTTCCCTGAAGTCTAAATATGACTTGTTTTTAAATATTTATATTATGTGGGCGTTTTTTTCTTTCAATACTACTTATTTACATTTCATCATAACCGCCCCCAAAAAAAAGACTTTATTTTATAGTCTAAAGTCTAAATGACTCATATAAATTTAAGTTCTCAAACATACCCCCATACAATTTAATACTCAACGTAATTAACAATATCTGCGTAACTTTCAACAAAAAATTACGAGGATAAAATCACCTTAACCATAAGCAATTGCGAGAGATAAAATCACCTCCCGAAATTATTTCGGGTATGATCTCCTCATTTTCAGCATTATATAATTTTCAACAACAAAAAATTATGAGGATACAATTATCTTAACCGTAAGCAACAATTATTTGAGAGCTATATCAAACGAAACGTAAGCAGCATTAAAGATGCCCGTTAAAGTCATTTAGCTTCACCTTGGTGTATTGTTCTATTATAAGCAAAAAGATACTTACTAAAGTATATATTAATTAATTAAAAATGTAGGCCCAAGATTTCCATTAACAACTTGTTGATGATCCGCACAAAAAAAAAAAAAAAAACAGAGAATTACCCACGATCCTCTCCCTTGATCATTCACTTGCTAGGCAATCATATTAGTTGCAAAACACTTCGAGTAGATCTACGATATATGACTTTTCTTAAATCTTATAATTGATCAACTATTGGAATATATTACAAGCTTTACATTAATTTTGATATGGTGATCATTATGACTTTATTATAGCTTCTAACCATCGTTTCAATTTTGTTCTGCAAATAAATTTAGAAAAAAAAAATCATCTTATTTCAATCAAGTAGTCAGCCACATCTTACCTCTTTTTTTAATACTAGGCTTGAAGATTTATAAAGGAAAAAACTAAATAGGCAGCAAAAAAGGAAAAAAGAGAGCACAATCTCCTCGGAAAAACTTATTTTTTAGCTGAAGGTACGGAAGGCAAATAACCAAAGCCAAGACAAACAAAATACAAGAACCTATATAACTAGGAGAAACCCAAGATCTTTAAAGAGAGTTGGCCTCGTAATAATAGATGCTTCAGGCAGTAATTTAAAATATTTCATTATAACGAAAGTTTACACGTCATACATAATTAAAAAAAACAACGGAAGACAAACTATCGAAGCAATTTGCATGCTAATGTCTTATAGTTGTAGAGTTGGAGATACTAATATGAATTCAGTGGTGGAGGTGGCCGTCGTGGTGGTGGTGATCGTTTTGGTGGCGGAGGACTACGATACCAGTGAGGAGGATTATTTTTCATCGGTGAAGATGGTCGTATATTTCGTACTCTTAGCGACCTATGTGACGCCATCTTCAACTTATGAAAATTAATAACTTGTGAAGATATTTCATTCAAAGACGACTTGGAAACAATTCCAGTGGCTATGATCATGTAAGTATTATGTGAAAGAAGCAGCCCATGAATCAAGAAGAAAATGAGAAAAAATGAATTGGCATTCATTTTGAAGTAATGATGTTATGAACTCTTTAAGCCGTGCTCTTTATATACAAGTTACTTAGTGAAATGTAATTAGTTTGTTTATCAGGAGAAAGGTCTTAATTATCTTAATTATTAAACAAGTATGTAAATGAGACAAATAAGAGAGGAAGCTTCATGACAATGAGAGTTTATTGACATGTTCTTAGTCTTTTGGATCAACTGGATTTGGGTTCTGACTTTCCTTTTGATTGGGATGTAGCTGTTAGCTTTTGTGAATTTTTAAAGTTATATGCTCACTCGTGAATTATGATATAGTGACAGGTGTTGTTCAAAAAATTAAAATGGGGGCACTTATGGTCAATTTCAAAATGGTGGCCGACTGAAGCGAAGATGGATAGCCAAAATTGTTGACATAGCGTTAGATGTGTCATGGAATGAAATTGGTTGCAAATTCACAATTGGAAATTCATGCTTCATTTTTCAAGATTTGCTGAAGTAAAGTTTAATGTTTCCATAAATTCATATGCAAAGTTTGCTTTTTATAGTTAAAACTTTGATTGAATAGCAACATATGTTAATTTAATCTCATGCATATATTTGAAGTAGATCGCAGGAACAAGCCAAGATAGTTCCAACTTGATTAAAGGTTGTATCACACGCGGTGTTAACAACTATATACACTAAAATATCTATAAATTAAGAATCTACAGAGTGTATACACAATTCAATGAACATACATTTAATTAATTAAAAATTCATTGTATTATATCAGCCTAATAAAATTAAAAACAAATTAATCCACTAAAAATATATTAAATTAATAAAAAAAAAGTTTAAAATTCTCACAATTTGAGAATTCAACCCCTTGAACTTCTAGAGGCAATAAGAAAAATTAGAGATGAAACCCAACTATATTTAAATTTCAAGAAAGAATAACAATAGAGTTATATCTTATTTAATAAATATTATAAATTTCAAGAAAGAATAACAATAGAGTTATATCTTATTTAATAAATATTATAACAATTCTATTTGTAATTTTTAGCAAACTCTTGATTTATAAAATAAATGGGACATTATATAAGGGGTTTTGAGAAAAATTATTTTCTTATTAATTTATTAAAATTATAAATTTAGCCTATTAGCTCAAGTCAAGAATGTATATAATTATTATATAATAGAGGTTATTAATTTATAAAGTATTAATTTATAGAAGTTATACAATTTTGTTTAGTAAACTGGAGTAATTTTATTACAAGAAAAATTGATTTAGTATGTTCAATTGAAGTTGACAATGAGGTTTTGATTTTATGGAATTGTGTGTTGATGATATTGACACGATTTAAAAGTGATTTCTTAACTTTCAAATATAAGAGTATTTTGTTATATTATAACTCGGTGAGTTCGATCCATAAAGAAAAAATTTAAATTTTTTATTTAAGTTTATCAAAAAATAAAAAAATTTAAAATATACAATTTAGTTTTAAAAAAATATGAAATTGAATTAGTTAGGATTATAGATCTACTCCTAGTAATAAATACAATTTAACAAATTATTTTTATTTTTTATTTTGTTTCCCAAAAGATTAATTGTATAAATTAAAATAATTTTCCCATTAATTTTATTATGGATTAAGAACTTAATGTGCCAAAACCCAACTTGCCTACAATAAGTCAAAATACCATTTTTCCATATTTTATACTAAGATATTAAAAATTCATTGAGCCGAACTCCCATTTTTGTCTACAATAAATCAAAATTTCAAAATATAAAATATGGATAAAATTAAATAGAAATAATTAAATTGGTACAATTAAAAATAGAATTTGATTAAATCATTTTTTTACTAAGAGTTTCACCTTCCCCTAACTATGAATATTTGGCTAAACATTTTTTAAATAAAGGAAATTATTAAAATTGAAAAACACATAATTAAAAAAATGGAATTTGAAAATTGAAATAAAACTAAATTTATTGATTGAAAATATATTACAAAGAGAGATGAGAAGAAGAATTTGAGGGGAAAGAAGAGAAGAGAAGAGAAGAGAAGAGAAGGTGTGAAGAGGTGTGTTCACTCCCTCTTTATTTATATTAATACATGGTATATCAACACCACACAAATAAATAAATCTAATTATATCTTAGTCTTACATTTGTCTCACTAATAAACACACAAACCTAACTTAATCCACTCAAGCATATCCAACACATTCCACTAACAATTACCATATATAACATGATAAAAACTTATAATTTTACAATTACCATATTTACCGTGGTAAAAACTTAAAAATTTACAAGAAAAGTCTTGGATCCTCCTTGACAATAACATAATTTCTCAGATTTTCATAATCTAAATTTGACATTTGTACATTTGTTTGAAACTTCAAATTGCATGAAATTATTATTTTTACCTAATAAACACAAAAAATACACAAAATCAAATATTTAGAAAAATAATTAGTAATTTACAATGTGTTACACAATTACAAATATAAATTACATTAATAGTGCAAAATAATATTTTTACCCCCTAAGAAACATACAATTTTTAACACTAATTAGATTTTGTTTAAAAGCATATCACTTCAAACATTTCCTTAAATATTATTGTTATTGAGTATAAAAGCAAGTAAGGGTTATTCCCACATAAAATTATTCCCAATTAACAAATTATTAACACAAAACACACAAAATGGACAGTAATAAATATTGAATTAAAAATCATATCTTTTTTTTGAAGAGAATTAAAAATCATATCTAAACTTAAAGAAATTGACTCAAACTTTCTAAATCTACTAAGGACAGACTAATGATCATGCACAAAAATTATTTTGGGGATTCGGAGTTGATCTGCGATGTAAATTAAACTAAATTCAAAGCAAAAAATCTAAAATTTCAGAAACAATTTTTAAAAAAGTTTATATATAATGCAAAAATGTGGTTCAAAGGATCATTCTCCACCATCAACAATGCATTTTATGTCAATTATTAGAATCATCATTCACTTTCTTTTAAAAACAACAGCCCCAATACAATTACAAGCTCAATTATCTTCAAGTAAAATAAGCTCTTTACTTGATCACTTTCCATGAAAAAACCTAGAATCAACTCTCCAAATTCAATTTAATTAAAGCATTAAAATCAAGAAAGGCATAGGCTGAATCAAGAAAACACAAGCTCAGTTTATTTATCTTAAATTATATTCCACATGCAGTGAAATGAAAATTTTCCATAATCTTGATTATAATCTGCCACTTAGGTTTAGTTATAAGGTACCGACTCTTGAACATTAAAATCAACAAAACATAAAATTTTCTAGAGAAAATTGAAGAAATTCTTACGCTGAAAATTTATTAGTAAATATCCATATCTAGGTTTTTGAAATTGATCCTAATTAACTAATAAAAAGATTATTCACACATGTTTGATTATTCAATATAAATCCATTAAAAAAACTAACAAAAACAAAAGAAAGTAACAATAGGATTTGAAACCTAGAAAATAGGTCCATTTGTCGAATAGCTTCAAAATGCATTCTTAATGTGGGCGTAAATAGAAAATTTGACCAGTCTTTCAAGAATCAGTTTTTATCATCCAAATCTAATTCTCAACCTTAAAGCACGTTAATATAGTCCAATATAGCAAATAAATCCCAAAATCCATCTAAAAACAATCAAAATTTATGATGTCGTAATCTAGTTATTCTTAACACCGATTTGTAACTTTTCTACTCCTTTTCATTTCTTTTCCTCAAAAATTGCTCTAAAACATAAACGACTAATAAAGATTCAAGAATTTCATGAAAAATATTAAATAACCGCAAAGAAAGTAATAAAAACTAATTTAAAATTAAGCACTTGTCTTTGGAAAATGACAAAATTTAGGAGAAACTTAGCCAAAATTTATGAAAAAA
Organism: Citrus glauca; assembly: GCA_029633175.1. Lineage (NCBI taxonomy): Eukaryota > Viridiplantae > Streptophyta > Magnoliopsida > Sapindales > Rutaceae > Citrus > Citrus glauca. Next base: position 27,812,514 of record JAQOOD010000008.1, read on the forward strand.
TAAATAAATTTAGTACTATTTATTGACTAATACTTTAGACAAAGTTTAAAGGATCTATTTTTTTAATTGATATTTACAATCACATAACTACTAGGACCATTTTATATTAAATTTATAAAATAGTCTCACTATTATTCAAAAGATATATGCCCCACTCATATTTCGTGAGGAGAGAACTAACACAACTCAATTATTTTTAATTGAGTGAGAAAATTTGAGTCCCTATTTTTAAATGAAGACTTGAACAACTTTGTATGTGTTAGGAAATATATCTTGTTTTTCAATAAGGATTTCTTAAAATATGTTCTTATTTAGAAAGGTTTCTATTTAAAGAATAAGTAACTTCCCTTTTGGGATTTGACTAATTCAATGAGGAGTACAACTAATATAAGAAAAGGATATATTTTTTTAGTTCCATGATATCTGCAGTGACAAAAATCATAGAAGGAAATTAAGCATAACATTTTCTTGATCTCCACCGTCTCTCATAAAGATGATACATATAAACGGCAAGACAAACCCGCAATATCATAAACTCTATAAGGCGAATGACATTTTCGCTATACAATTTATCGGATTTTGCCACTTATCCCGTACAGTTTTCATAGTACTCTGATAAGACGATGATTATATTGTGGTGGCATCAATGGAAGCTTTAATTTGGTGGTGGTGGAGGAGAAGGTTTAAAGTAATAAATAGTAGCACTAGGCATGGGGGGTGGAGGCGAATTTCTAGACATCATTCTCGACTATAAATTCAACTTATAATCATACAAATCTTGAGAAGATTGATAACGAGATGCTTGATCGTTGGGCACGGTCAAGATGAATGGAAAAAGGACAAATTGGTACCCATTTTTTTGTATCTTCACATACAGGATTGATTACAAGATATTTTATATCGGCTGTTATGTATTTGTGAACGGCCAGATATATATAACGTGGTTGTCACTTTGTTAATCACTAAAGTTTGGTCAATTACAAATTGAATAGTTTTTAGATGCATGCCACTAACGCGCGAGTCTATAATTCAACCTAATTGGATGCCATTAACATGCGGAGTCTATATCGCAACCTAGTATTAATTAAAGAATTAATCAATTCCAGTTTTCCCCAAATGATTGATTGAATAATTAGAGAACAATCTAGTAGTGAATGATTAGGAAATTAATTCACATCCGCTCAGAATAAATCACTGGATAAATATTCCAATTAGATACATGAATCTCTTAACTTTTAAGTTAGTTTGAGTATGAGTTACTATACAAACTTTTATATGGTACTAGAGTTAACTCTTAAGTTATCTTTCACATAATAAAACCAATTTTTAAAAAGATAAATTAATACATGACGGGAGGTCTTCATTCTCTCACATCACCTCGAACTAAATAATTCATGAACTAGTACTTTTTGAATATTCATGTAAGTACAACGTTATAACGTAAACTTTTGAATTTTTATCACTCTATTGTATACTCGTAGTGGCAGTTCATGCTGCCATTAAGTTACCTACAAACATTACACAGTACTTTCAACTCGTCAGAAAAAGTATAATTAGCGATAGCCTCACTATTCCAGCAGGGAAGTCCCAGCAAGGGAATTAGTAGGCGTTGATAATCTAATTAGGGCCCGTTTGGGATGATGGGCTCAGTAGAAAGGTCGCTGGGCTATCACAGGGCATAGCCCAGATGGTTAGCAGCAATTCCCAACGGCCCTTTGGTGGTTTGCAAAATCAGTAAGCTTTGGGGTATGGACAACGAGGCAAAAAGTAAAGCTGAACTAAAATCGGGTAATGATACTTTGACCCGTAGGGATGGCAAAAAGCCCTATCCTGATTCAAAATTTCGATGTTTAATATGAATTTGAGAGTTATGGGTAGCCTAGGGCTCAAGAATTATGGCTCGATAACATTCAAGTAGGGTTGGAAAAACCTACACTAAGATCGGATCCGGATCCATATTTACATTTTTATATTCGGATCTGCATTTGGATGCAAAAAAAATTATACAGATATCTAGATATAGGTAATATCCGCAATAGATACGGGTGGATATTCCGGATATCCGGATTGATAAAAATTAAATTTAATAATTTAAAAATTCAATTATTTAAATAACAATATTAAATAAGGGTGTTCAGAATTCAATCTGATTCGTGGATTGGATATGAATTGAAAATTTAAAAATCCGCAGTTGATGGATTGGATATGGATTTATTTCTATCCTCAGAAATCTGTGAATCCGCAAAATATATATATATATATTAAAAAATTATTATAAATTTAATTAAGAAAATTATAAATGTGACATTACATAGTTACATAAGCACTATAACATATCTTAGCCATTAGCCAATAACAATAAAAAATGAAAAATAATTAAATAATCAAATATACAAATATAACTTGTAAAAATTGTAAAAAAAATAAAAGTAAAGTCACACACACTAGCAAAAGCAAAGTAACATAATGTCAAGTAACTAAAAAATTATAAAGTCACCAAAAAGTAAAGTAACATGACGTCAAGTCACAAAAAATTTGCAAACAAAAAACCCTAAGCTTCCCCGCTGTCACACACACTAGCAATATTCAATATTGATTGGATATACTCTTGACACAAATTTGAAGGACATCGGCTGCGCGATTACGGCAAGAGCAAGCCAACTTATTTTCCAAGTTTATTGAGCCACTTCACATTCACTAGTTCCAGCTGAACAATTTTACTATCACAACCTTCAAGATCGCCATCTGTATGGCTTCTCCTGGCTCCCATCGTGGACGGCTCTGTAATCACCACTTTTTGACAAGCGCAATAGCCCTAGTGAATGATCAGACTGTGTTTGGTTTCTGAAACTTCGCCATTTCAATTAATTGTGGCTTCATTTGAACAATTAATTTCAGTGTTATATTAACGTATTATTGTGACTTTATTTGAACAGTTAAGCTTGGTTTGTTATATTTTGAAACTTTGAACATATTATTGTAGCTTTATTTGAATAATTAGTCTCGATGTGTTATATTTTGAAATTTTAACTTTATTATTTTAGCTTTATTTAAACAATTAATTTATTTAAATTTTATTCAATTTTAAATTTAATTGGTAACAAAATTATTTTTATATTAGATTTTTTATTTCATTAGTTGAAGAGAACTAAAATTTTTTAATTCGAAAAGTACTGTGTAAAATGGTGGATTGGATATGGATTGAGTCAAATCCGCATCTAATCCACAGACGTATGGATTGGATATAGATTGAATCAAATCCGCATCTGATCCGCAGATGTATGAATTGGATTTGAATTGAATTTTATCAATCCGTGGATTGGATTGGATTGAAAAATTTAATCCGCAAAATCATGGATCGGATATGGATTGACTCATACTCAAACTAACTTAAAAGTTAACATTTAGCTTTAGGGATAAATTGAATTGTGTGTGTGTATGTGTGTGTGTGTGATTCTTAAATTAAAGAAAAAAAACCTTAAATACATAGGGGCGGAACCAGAACTTTATATTACCCTGGGCTAAATTAAAAATTTTATATTTTGGAGTGAACATAAATATTTATAATTAAAAAAAGTACATCAAATAAAGGGGTACAAAAAACCCTATAAATATGTACTTTAAATAAAATTAAGTATACAAAAAGATTAGAAAACAAAAGATGATTCAAATATAAAAATACTATTTTTTAATTATGGAATATAACATTGCAACATATATTAACATCTAATTATATAAGAATTAATAAATCAATTAAGAATTTCAAGTTTGAATAAATCAATACATATAATTATAATCAATTAAAATATTACAAATAGAACTTTATGTTTGAAAAGTACTTAATTACCAAGCCTAAATAAATTAAACAATTGAAATTTATTTATCTTTTTAAATTATAAAAATATTAGTTGTTAAGAGTTCAATAATAAACTAAACTCTAATATAGCAAAAAGGTGATTGTGAGCCATTATTTATATGCCAGGCACTCTGACTCACTTTAAAAAATCAGATCAAAATACTCAAATTTTATTTTCTAACTTATCCTCTTCGTTAGTGTAACTAATAAATAAAATCTCAACATTCACATAAAAATTTTATGAAATTGTTAATAATTTTTATTATATATCTTTTTAGTATTTTTAATACTAGTGACAATGTACATTGACATATATTTGTAAATTAAAATTGTAAAAAAAAATTAAAGTAGCAATAACATTTTAGACCCCTAATGTTTTCATTCTATTTAATAAGTATATGATTTAATCTTTTTATAAAATAAGCCACTAATATAAAATATAATTGAATTAGGGATATAGTTAAAAATAAAGTAAAAACTCTATTGTTTTATGAAATTTGATGAAACATAAAAGCAACTTAATTAAGGACTTATATAAAATAAAGTAAAAACTCTATTCTTATATATAATTAATCTAAAGACAAGGGGTTTCAATGATTTTTTTGGGCTAGCCCAGCTGTAGGTCCGCCACTGTAAATACATACAAACATCACATTTAATAACTCACAAATACAATTCACAAATCACGAAGATAGAGCTAGCATTTAGCTTTAGGGATAAATTGAATTGTGTGTGTGTGATTTTTAAATTAAAGAAAAAAAACCTTAAATACATACAAACATCATATTTAATAACTCACAAATACAATTTACAAATCACGAAGACAGAGTTAACATTTGGCTTTAGGGATAAATTGAATTGTGTGTGTGTGTGATTCTTAAATTAAAGAAAAAAACCTTAAATACATACAGACATCACATTTAATAACTCACAAATACAATTCACAAATCACGAAGACAGAGTTAACATTTAGCTTTAGGGATAAATTGAATTGTTTTGGGGGGGGGGGGGGGGGGGGAGGGGTAACGAGCTAATTAAGAGTTAAGCGTCGAGTTAAGGCTCAAGAATTATGGCCCGTAATCATTTCGGTCAGGAGATATACTAAAAAGTGCTGACCTCACCTTAACCCTTAAATTTGGAAAAAAAAAAAAAACTGAAACACACATGCGACATGTCATAACTCACAAATACAATTCACAAATCACAAAGACAAATGCTAACATTTAACTTTAGTAATAAATTAAACTGTACGAGACTAACGAGATAGTTGAGGGTGTCAAATATCTAGTTGAGGGTGTCAAATATCTACCACTATTAAATTTACAATGATTAATGACTTTTGTTTCTCTAACCGGTTGAAAACTCATTTTTTGCTAAAAATTTACATTCAAAAAAAAGAAAAATAAATTAAATCCAGGACAATTGGGACATTGGGATATGGAGGAAATAGTTGCAGTGGGACGGCTCTGTTGGACAGAACAATCAATAGCTTACGATGAAGAACATGAGAAACAATTTCAGCAGCCTTCACCATTAGAACTTAGAAGGGTAAAAGCTTATTTAGTGTTTATATTTTAATATTAGTGTATATTTAGTCCTTTTATTTTTAAAAATATTTCGAAATATCTCTGCCGTTAAAATATTGATACCCTTATCGTTACTTTTTATTTCTTTTAGTTTACTTTTACAATACTACCCTTTTATAATAATTTTTTTGTTTGGCATTAATAAAAAGAAAATAATTAAATTACCAATTTAACCCTATATATATATATATGCAAGCACCATTTGTCCACTTGGTAGTTTGCATACAATTTTTGACAATTAAAAATTAATATAATTTTTTTTATTTTTGAGGGTTAAATTGATAATTTAATTATTTTCTTTTTATTAATGTCCAAATAAAAAATTATTATAAAGGGTAATATTGTAAAAGTAAGCCAAAAGAAATAAAAGTAATGGTAGGGGTATCAATAATTTAATGACAGGGATGTTTTGATGCATTTTTACAAATATATGGACTAAATAGACACTAATCTTAAAATACATGGACTAAATGAACTTTTACCAAACTTAGAATGGTATATGAAAGTAGGAGTCCATGGATCAAGATGAAAATGAGCAAATATGAACACTTCTTGTTCTTGCAGCAATAATGCTTGTTGTGAAAACAATATAGCAACTAGATAATGTTAGCTCTATTAAGCTCTAGTAGAAGAACTGATTACATTAGGCCTACTGTTGAAGTTGTAAAGCCAAACCTACTGTCGAAGAACCTAAGAAACCAGAGTGCGCCAAATCACCTCTTGCAAAATCGATGCTTGTATTTATTTAATTGAAAACAAAATAAATTGGCACAGTTTTTACTTTGTTGGTTTTGTGAGCATGTTGAGTGTTATAAAATATATATTTATAAAGGAGAAAATTGTCATTTTACATTTCAAGTCACACTAACACCCCTTACCTTTATGTATTTAAGTCTCTTGTGATTTAATTATGTGTGTTTTATTTTAATTAAGTACTTTATATATTTGAGGGGCATCATAGTCATTTCACAATGAACGAGAGATCAGACAGCAAAACAGGCATCAATTTTGAACTCAGGACAATTGAAAATCTAAGGAAGAACATAAAAGGAAAAATGATACTATTTACATGTACGATACTGTCCATGTTACTGTTCACACATACAGAACGATGATGTGGCATTGATCGATGATATGACATTGACTGATAAGGTGTCACGATTCTATTGGACTGAAATTCTTATGTACTGTTAATCAATGACGTGACAACATGTTAGTGGACTAAAAAATGGGCATACGGTACATGCATATACACGGGATTATTTATAATCAAACTGTGTCACTATTCAAACCGCGTCACTATTCAAACTGCGTACTGTTGACCGATGACATGGTGAAATCCCGAGCATCCGAAATATTTTTAATATGATGGTCATAATTTACTCAATGTATCTATAAAAAATGGGGCTCCCCCTAATTTGGCATCTCTGAATTCATTTTAGAGCTCCATTTTCTATAATTCCTTCTTCATCTTCTATTTTCTATATATTTTAATAAATTTTCAATTTACCCCTAGTTCAATTATAAATAGCTAATTTTCCTTTAAGCTTGGGTTGAAGGTAAAATCTCAACACGTGTCACGGACTTTATTTGGTAAATTTACTTTCTCTTCCCCTCTAATTATTATGGATGTTTTGATTTTTCGTCAACAAATAGTAATAATCTTGTTTGAGTATCGTCCTGGTTTCACCGACTCCCTAGTACAAGTTTATTATTATTTGATACGATAAGCCCTTAGCAACATATTGATTAGAGTGTGGTTCATGAGCAGTGGAAATCCCCATAATGATTTAGTTGGCATTAATAAGGAATATTTAGCCCATGGTGCATGTTGATGTAGTTTAAATACCCAAGCGCCTCAATTTCAATAGATTTCTCTTTAATTTATTCCCCCATTTTAATTCAAATTTTAAGAAATTCCAAATCATTTTTACTATAAATCCAACCACCCACTTAGAAAATTAATTCTACACATAATTAAAATCTATCTCCTCATGTGATCAACACTCGTCACCATTGATCTATTTTACAATAGATTTGTGTGATTGCGAGTTCAATAAAGTTTGCACAATAGTTTTTGGCGCCGTTGTTGTGGAGGTAAGTTATTTTAATTCATAAAATAAATTTTTGTAAATAATTTCTTTTAGTAATTTTCTTGTATTTTTTTATTATTTTAAAAAAATAAAAAAAGAAAAAAAAGTGAATCTGCATTTAGTATCATAATTTCTCTCTCTTCTTTATTTTTATTTGTTTTGTTCTCATTTTATTTTTTGTGTTCTTTGCATGCATGGTCGAATGTCACAATTACCTACTCTTGAGCCTATAGACTTTCAACTTGAAAAAACACTTCACACACACAAACACGTTGCAATTTAAAATAAAATTGAAATGAATTTGCAACAACAACAACAAGCACCACCACTGAAAAGTCTATTTAAGGACTACTTTATTCTTTTAGCTAATTTGAACACATCATGTATAAAGTACCCAAATGTAGCTGCTAGAAGTTTTGAACTAAAACCTAATGTGCTAAATTGTCTCCCAATATTCTATGGTCTAGAAAATGAGGGCCTATATAATCATCTGAATGATTTCCATGCTATTTGTCAAATTTTTAAATATGAGAATTTTTTAAATGATGATGTTAAACTCATATTACTCCCATTTTCTTTAAAGGATAGAGCTCGTTCATGGCTCAATACATTGTCTGCTAACAACATTACATTATGGGAACAAATGGTAATAAATTTTTTGAATAAATACTTCTCAATGCATAAAACTAATGCTATTCACAAGAAAATATCAGAATTTATCTAGAGAGAAGACGAGCAGTTTTTCGAAACATTGGAGCGATTCAATGGGCTATATTTGAAGTGTCCATATCATGGGTACAAGAAATGGAACCAATGCCAATATTTTTTGGAGGAATTATTACAACATGTTCAAGAATTACTAATGGCAATAAGTGAATGAGAGCTAATGTCAAAAAGTACATCAGAAATTTGAGATTTCTTCTAGCGACAAGAAGATAATTCCCAACAATAGAGTCGATCACTTATGAATAATAAAAGAATTAAAGGAGTTAATGAGGTTCACATTGGTGAGTCAAGTTCAGGAATTAAAGAAGTCAAGGAAATGGTTAAAGGTCTTTCCTGACAAATAGCATCATTAACGACTGCGAAATCAAAAGAAGCACATAACCATGACTCATACCCAAATCAAACCAATGCCATAGATGTAATGAGAAAACCATCAAATTATAACTCATACTCCAACACATATAATCATGGATGGAGAGACCACCTCAAATTTTCATGGACTTCAAGGATTCCAACATAATTGACCAGCAACTCCAACTCCACCAATGCAACTAATTCCTCAAGTTCCTCAAGCGTCTCAGCCACTATTTAGACCTATAATCAGAACCAAAACTACTTTAAACTTAGACCATAAGAGGATGCATTCTAGAATCTTAAGAATCTTACTCACTCCACGATCGAGTAGGAGAACCGCACCATTGATAAACTACGAAATGAAATAAAAGTAGGCTTTAACTCACAAGCCCAATCAGTTTCAAACTTCAAAAAGATGGTGGGACACTTTGTTTCTTTGGTTCAAACTTTGACAATGACTGTTGAGAAAGGCAAATTTTCAAGTCAACCAATATCTAATCCTAAAGGAGTGCATAGAACAAGTATCAATTCGCCACAACAGCATGGAGAAGTTAAAGTTGCCATGACCTTGCGAAAAGGAAAGAAGTCGACAATTGTACCTGTGAATATTAAGGACTCATCACCGAAGGAGAAAGAAGAAACTAGCCTATGAGAATATGTTCCTAAAGCTCCATTTCCTCATAAGTTAACTAAAGGAAAAAAAAAGAAAAAATTCACAAGTGAGATTCTTGAACCCTTTGCTTGATACTATAAAACAAGTGTCATTTTATGCCAAGTTTTTTAAAGATCTTTGTACAAAAAAGAGAAATATTCATGTTCAAAAGAGGCATTTTTAACAAAAAAACGTTAATTATATATTCTAACACAAAATTCTTTTAAACTACAAAGACTCAAGCTCGCCTATTATCTCATGTAGTATAGGGAACCACACAATTGAGAATGTCTTGTTGGATTTACGAGCTAGTGTAAATCTGTTACCTTACTCAGTGTTTATAAAACTTGTATTAAGAGAATTACACCTAACTCCAGTGGTGTTACAGCTTGCAGATCGGTCCATGAAAATACCTCATGGTATTATGAAAGACGTGTTTATCTAGGTAGATAATTTTTATTTTTCTATTGATTTCATTGTAATTGACACTCAACCAATCCAGAATTCAAGGAAGCACATTCCTATTATCCTATGTCGACCTTTCTTGGTAACTATCGATGCTCGCATTCAATACAGGACTGGAAATATGTAGTTGTTCTTTAGTAACATTACTATGTAGCTAAACATCTTCAACATTATCAAACAACTTCACAATGCAGATGATGAAATTGTTGATGTGGATTTAATAGAAAAATTAGTTGATAATACTTTTTTTTTCAAACTTTAGTGATGATCCTTTACAAACATATTTAACTCATTTTGGTTTGAATTTTGATATTGACAGATCAGTCAATGAGGTCAACACCCTACTTGACTCAGCACCATCCATGGACACTAATAAATGGAAGTCAACAGTTGAACAACTAGCACCATCAGATAAGAAACTCATCCCACCATCAAAATCACCACCGAAACTCGAGCTCGAACTATTACCCAACACTTTGGAATATGCATTTTTGGGAGAAGAAAGTACATTATCGGTAATCATCTCATCATTCCTAAATGACGAATAAAATGGTAAGTTGTTGGATGTTTTAAAAGAGGACAAATCAGCATTAGGACGGACCATAGCAGAAATAAAAGGTATAAACCTAGTAGACTGCATGTATTACATTCACTCTAATGAAAATGATAAACCTACTAGGGAAATGCAACGTCCGTTAAATCCTAACATGAAAGAAGTTGTTAGAACTGAAACTCTTAAGCTATTAAACGCATGTATCATTTACCCAATTTTTGATAGTTCATAGGTCAGTCTTATACAAGTTATCCCTAAAAATGTCAGGAGTCACAGTAGTTACGAATTCTGATAATGAATTGATACCCACTAGAATAATTACAGGATGGTATATATGCATTGATTATAGAAAGTTGAATTTTATCACACGTAAAAACCATTTTTCTTTACTATTTATTGATAAAATGCTTGATAGATTAGCAGGTTATGAATTTTATTGCTTTCTAGATGGCTACTCAGGATATAATAAGATTCTCATAGCACCAAAAGATCAAGAGAAAACTACTTTCACTTGCCCTTTTGGCACTTTTGCATATAGGAGGATGCCATTTGGATTATATAATACACCTGTTACATTTTAACGATGCACGTTAAACATTTTTTCTGATATGGTTGAACGATTTCTTGAAGTATTTATGGATGATTTTTCTGTCTTTAGTTATTCATTTTATCAATATTTACATTATCTAACATTAGGAGATGCGTCATTTTATGGTAAAATCAGGTATTGTTCTTGGTCACATCATTTCGAACAAAGGTATTGAGGTTGATAAAGTCGAGTTGGATCTCATTTTGAACAAACAGTAAGAAAAGTAAGATCTTTCTTTGGGTATGCTGGTTTTTATAGACGTTTCATTAAGAATTTTAGCAAAATTTCTAGACCCTTATGCAATCTACTTTCTAAGAATGTACATTTTATCTTCGATGATCCATGTCTTGTGGCATTTGAAAAACTAAAGCAATTGTTGACATCATCACCCATTATTCAACCCCCAAACTAGAGTTTACTATTTGAGCTCATGTGTAATGCATTGGATTATGTAGCAAGAGCAGTATTAGGACAAAAAGTTGATCGAATTCCTCATGTTATTTACTATGCTAGTATGACATTGAATAATGCAGTTGAATTATTCAATTACTAAACAAAGAAATGCTAGCAGTAGTGATTGCATTAGAGAAATTTTGATCTTATCTTATTGGTTGTAAAATAATTATATTTACAGATCATGCCGCTCTTAAATATCTTCTCATAAAGAAATATGTAAAAACTAGACTAATTCATTGGGTGGTACTTTTGCAGGAATTTGACTTAGAATTCAAAGATAAAAAAGGCACAAAAAATTTAGTGGCTGACCATCTCTCTCATCTCAATTTTGACACAACTCTAGAACCATTAACATTGAATGAGTCATTTCTAGATAAATAATTAATGAGTGTGGAAGCATTATCGTGGTATGCTGTTATCGTTAATTATCTTGTTACAGGTCAACTTCCAGAGAATTGGACCAAGCAAGACAATGCCAAATTTTTTACAAAAATAAAGAATTTCTTTCGGATGACCCTTATCTGTTTAAGTATTGTGCAGATCAAATTGTTACTCTCTCTTCCCCTCTAATTATTGTGGATTTTTTTATTTTTTGTCGATAAATAGTAATAATCTTGTCTAGATATTGTCCTAGTTTCACTGACTCCATAGTACAAAGTTATTATTATTTGGCATGATAAACTCTTAGCACCATATTGATTAAAGTGTGGTTCATGAGGAGTGGAAACCTCCCTCATGATTTAATTGACATTAATAAGGAAAATTTACCTTATGGTACATGTTGATGTAGATCCAGATACTCAAGCACCTGAATTTCAATAGATTTCTCTTCAATTTATTCTCGCCATTTTAATTCAAATTTTAAAATATTCCAAATTTTTTTTACTATAAATCCAACCACCCAGTTAGAAAATTAATTCTACACATAATTAAAATCCACCTCCTCGTGGGATCGACACTCGTCACCATTGATCTATTTTACAATAGACTTGTGCGCTTGCGAGTTCAATAAAATTTTCTCAATAGAGCACTTGGTGTCTTTTGCATTTCTAGTGTCAATAACTTGGTTCTTACTAGAATTTTTTTTGGTGATAATTTTAACTTTTTAGTATTTTTGACTTGTCGTTATCATTATTTGGTCAAATTGCTTAAACTTGCTCTTTCATTACTTAAATAATAGGAATAATAATACTAATTAGTACAAGCAGTCATGTTAGATCATAAACTTGATCCAAGATAAATAAATTCAAGCCAAACTCATGGAAGGTTCAATTATTAGGTATGGTTGGTGGGATTTGAATTATTTGTGTTAAGTATGGTAGATTTTGCAGGTGAAGATGAATGATTATTAATTTTTTGTAATTTCTTATTTGAATGGTTTAGATTTCTTTTCATGTACTATCAATAACCCTTATGTCTTTTGGTTATGCATAATGTGAAGTAACAAAATCTCTAAGTTGTAGAGAGTGAAAATAAAGAGTTGTAGTTGGTGAGGAGTGTTGTTGAATAAATAAAATAATGTGTTTTTTGAGTGTTTACTTTGTTGATTCTCCAACAAGTCCATGGAGTAAAGGATGGCAAGAAAATTCAAATTTGACCTGCATCCGCAAAGTCCACAAGATTTGGATTTAGAAAAATTTGGATCCTTATATTAAAAAATGCAGATTGAGAGCCTAAAATTTAAAATCCATACAAAATTGGATTTTAATTAAATTATTTATTTAATATGTATAAGCATAATTAACTCTATAATCTTCATTGATTTTGAAAAATATGTTAAGAAACTAATAATAAAATAATAATTAGAGAATATTGTAATAAATCAGTTTACCTTGAATTTTTTATTTTTTATATTTAATTTATGTTGTGAAATTTTTATTTGTGGATTTATGATATTGTTGTATTTTATTTATGTTGAATTTTTTATAGTTGAATTATAATTGGATTTTATTTGATATTATTAGGTAAATTGTTGAATTTCAAGATATATTTGAATTTATGGATCTAGATATTTGAAAAATCTACTAGCAGACTCTACAGATAATACCCACATCCGGATTTGTAATTTTTTCAGATCTGTATGTAGATGCGGATTCGAATCTAGTGCACCTACATCCAAATCTAGATCCGGATTTTTTCATCCCTAGGTAAATAGAGAATACGCGTTTGTGCATGCTTTTTTTATGTTAACTATAACATGTAAATGTATGTAAGCTTCGGTGGTGATTGTCATTTTTCGTCAATAAGGTTATAGAACCCATTTTTCTATTATAAGTTTGTTTCACATTATGATGATACAACTTTTAAGTTAAAATTGTTACAAAATGCAATCTCTAGATATAAAATAAATGCTGTAAATTTTTGTGTAAATTTATTTTGTATAAGCTGATGAGGTATAAATTTATTAGTTGGATAAAAATATAAAATGATAAAAAAAATTATGTAGGCCAAGTAGTAGTTAATACAACCAATTGAATTACGCTACGTCAATTTGTATAAAATAAACTGATATAAAAGTTTGTGGCTCTCTCTTTACTTAAATTAAAAAATGGTTGTGCTTGATATGATAACCTAACTTGGCTCTTTTTTTTTTTTGTATTGGTGTAATGCTTCTTCAAATGTGATTCTACTTTTCAACTTTTCTATCGCTTTTAAGGGTTATTGTTTATTATTTCTAAAACCAGCCAAATTATAAACCAAACTTTTATTACTAAATAAACCAAACACACAAAGTCAAGGTAAGAACAAAAGCACATCACTCTAGAGGATTACAGTAGGATACAAAAAATTTACCGCCAAATGATGTTTTACAAGAAATACCTAACTCTCTAACTTACCAAAGCTCACCACTCAAGAGGATTGCAAAGGGATAAAGATGATCACTATCCAATTATGCCATACAAGAGATATTATGTTTCCTATGTCATCAAAGCTCTGTTAGCTTATATAGCTATAGATATTGATTTTGATAATAACAAATCATATGTATTGATTAAATAAAGATTTATCAATTGTGCTTTTATGAGGCTATGAAATCAAAGTGTTTTGGACTAAATAAATGTGTTTTAAAATCTTTGATATTGCTTTTGAATTTCGGATTTGGACCTATTTTGAAACTATTTAAATGTTTTGAGCCATACTATAATTTATGAATATTTTGGACTAAAATGAAAGGTTTTGAGAACTTTGAAAATATGGGTATTATGTTGAAAAGGACCTTTACGCGAATCAATAGAGTTTTTGGAGTCATATCATAATTTCAAAAAGTTTTGGTATTAACAAATTAATATTTAGAAATTCTGAAATTGGACATATTTGCAAAGTTTCATAACATTTTGGGTTATAATACAATTCTATAAAGTTTTAGGGTCAAATAGTGAATTTAAAAAATAGTTCACTGTAGCAGTCACTGTAACAAACGGCTAACCGTTTATTTGAAACGGCTAACCAATAACGTCCAGAAAGCATGTTTGTCCAGTTTTGTTAAAATGATGATTCTGGAACAAAACGGTGAACCGTTTACTGAAAACAGTTCCCCGTTTATTTTAACCTTGAACCGTTTAGTGAGAACGGTTAAGCCAAATTTGTTTTGCAGGTTACTGGAAACTAACGGTGAACCGTTTATTTAAAATTTGGCCCAATAGTAACTTTTGACCAGCGAAACGGTTAACCGTTTACAGTTAACCTTTAACCGTTTTCGGGCTGACAAGTGCATAACGGCTAGTTTTTGAGCTCAAACTATATACACTCAAAACCAATTCATTTTTGGTGATCCAAGCAAGGAAAAACAAGATCACACAACATATATTGAGCTTCCATTTTGTAAATCATATTTCGTTGAATCATCATTGATCTTCAATTTGTATATCCTCTCTTAAAGAGAGATTGAGTGTTGTATTTTTCATTTCTCAAATTGTGAGATTACAAGTGTGGGAAACACTTGGGGTAAAGAGATTAGGGATATAATCTCTTGTTGTAAAGGTTAATTGACACCTTGAAGTCAATTTGTAATCGGTTGAAGCCTTGGAAAGGCTTGGATTGTGAAATCCTCAAGCCCGGTGTGCTTGGAGGCGCGGACATAGGTGGAGATTGCCGAACCACGTAAAAATCCTTGAGTTTGCTTTCTCTTTCCTTGCTCATTTATTATTATTCTTTCATTGAATTTATTGTTTTCGAATTTATTAAGACATTAGATTGGATTGTTGTGTGGTTTGCCTAGGATAACTTTTAAAATCCCAATTCACCCCCCTCTTGGGTTGCCTACTTAGTATTTTATTTAGTATCAGAGCGAGATGCTCTTGTATAGACTTAACCGTCTAGAGTTAAAGATTAATAGCAACCCAAATTAGTTCAACTTTCATGGAAGGCCAATCCACCACTAGACCTCCATTCTTTGATGGTAATGACTATCCTTATTAGAAAACTAGAATGAGAGTGTTTTTACAAGCCTTAGATTATGAAATTTGGGAAGTTTTTTGTGATGATTTACTCATTCCTAGAATGAATGCTTTAAGTGAGTTGGATAAAAAAAAGATGTCTTTAAATTCCAATGCTATGTACGCTTTATTTTGTGCCTTAGATAAAAAAGAGTTTCATAGAGTTTCAAATTGTTCTAATGCTTATGAAATTTGGAGAAAAATTGAAATTGTGTATGAGGGGACTTCAAACGAGGAAGAATTTCATGAAGTGTCGAATTTGACTCTTATGGCAATTGGAGATGAATCAGATGATGATCTCAATGAGGTAAGTGATCCTACTTATGATGAATTATATGATGCTTTTAAAGAATTGCATGATAATTGGATAAAAATTGGTAAAAAGAATGCATGTCTTAAAAGAAAATGGTAAAGCTTGCAAATGAGAATGAATCTCTAAGTGCAAAGATTTCATGCCTAGAATTAGAGAATAAAACATTGCATGACGAAGTTGTATTATCAAATGAGAAATTTTGGCACTTCACACAAGCATATAAAATCACATGTAGATAACTTGAAAAAATGTCGATAACTTGAAAAATGAAAAAGATGCCTTGCAAAAATCCAATGTTTAATTAAATGAAAAGATCAAAAAATTGGAATTAGATAATGATATGTTACATAATAGAATTGCATCATTCACATGTAAACAAAGTACTTCATTTGAGCATGAAAAATCACATGTTGATAAATTGATGAAAGAAAATGATGTGCTTAAGAAGAAGAGCAATGAGCCCAATGAAATTGTGTTAAAATTCACAAATGGTCAAAAGAACTTAGAAAAATTGCTCAAAACTCAAAAATGTGTATTTGATAAAGGAGGACTTGGATATAAGCCTTACTTGAAACAAAAATATTATAAGAATTATTTTGTTAAGGCTACCTCCACATGTGATCATAAAATTGTTTGTCATTATTGCAATCAAAATGGTCACATGAAGCTTGATTGTCCTATTAAAAGAAAAGTATATGGAGTGAAATGTGTTTGGGTTCCAAAAAGAACCATTGCTAACACTCAAGAACCCAAGAGTATTTGGGTGTCAAAGCACACAACTTGAATATTTTTGTGTAGGTACCACAAACAAGGAATGGTGGAGAGTTCCTTGATGAAGCTTAAGGATAATCGCTTGATCATGGTCTAAGCAAAAATGATGAGTAAGATTGATTTAATTATTTTGATAACGATTATTGCCTTATTGATTATGAGTGATGGTCTTTTAAGCTTAGTAAGTATTTAATGATTCATTTGGTATCATGTTGAGTGAATCATGAAAAATATATAGTAGCTTGAATTTGTGATAATATGATTATATGTTTTCATGATTGAATTATTATTGTGTTTAACATTGAGTGCTTTATCATGATGCATGGATAAATATATATGATGGTAGCATGTCAACACATCATGATGAATTCATTTTGATTTTGATGATTATATAATGCCTAAGCTTGATAAATGAGTGATATGCTTGAAATAATTAATCTTTGAATGCTTATATGTTTCATGATTGTGTAAAATATATACATGATAAATGAATTATATGTGTGAATTCTTGTGCCATTAATTGTGTTATATCATCATTCATTTATAAAATCGCCATCATTGTTTGATATGATTTCATATGTTTGGTCTTGTATACATTTATGTTTTATGCACTAATTGACATTTTTGAAAAGTTAAATGATTTTTAAAATTGATCAATTCTTTAAGCCAAAAATAAAATGGTATGTATAATACAAGTCTAAGAGCTTACAAAATTTCAAAAATATTTTCCAAATTTTAACCGGTATACCACTTCCATAGTGTGCTCTCCTTATAGATTTTACCACAGTTTTCTATTATATTATGCACTTACATTTTCATATGCATTGTTGCTTTCATTGTGGATTGATGATGATTATTGTTTGATATTTGGATGTTTTATATTGTGGAACTAATGTGCTTATCTTGACTCTTTGATGATCAAGAGGGAGATATGAGTTGTAAGGGAGAAATACATCTTCTTTGAGATTCTTAAACATATATATTTTTATTATTATTTTTTGTTATATCAAAATGTCACATTAGATCTTTGATGAGTTTAGTTGTCATGATTTATAAAATGTGATTGGTAATTATGGAGCTTGGATAGTTGATAATATGCATGCTAATTTGGTAAAGAAATCAAAATCTCTTTGTGAAGAGCAATTTTCAAAAATTC
This sequence comes from Citrus glauca, assembly GCA_029633175.1. Taxonomy (NCBI): domain Eukaryota; kingdom Viridiplantae; phylum Streptophyta; class Magnoliopsida; order Sapindales; family Rutaceae; genus Citrus; species Citrus glauca. The sequence goes on from JAQOOD010000008.1 coordinate 27,830,520, forward strand.
GGCATAAACTTAGGATGATTTGATTTCTTGATGATTTTGATGATTGATGATTACATATGTGCATTGCTTGATGAATTGATGGAGTTATTGGTTTGTTATAATTGTTTAAACTTATATGGAAGTGTTTTTAACCATGTTGTGAATTTGAGAATTTGTTCATTTTTAAGGGGAAACTTTACCGAAATTTTTGTTAGCATAAAATGGGTAATATCTTCATTGAATTATTTTTTATGATTTTGTTTCGATTGCATCTATCTATTTTTTTTTACGATGAAGGGGACAAATATTATATGCCTTTGGATAAAATCATTTTGGTTAAATTTTTAAATTGGCCATATATTTAGGGGGAGCATATAATATGATTTTGGATAATATGCATTTTGAATTTTTTTGTTGTCCAAAGGGGGAGAATGTGATGAAATTTCTACTCGGCCAAACATGAGTAATAAATTTGCTATGTTTATTCTTTTCCTTTAAAATTTTCTTTTTGATAATGAGGGGGAGAAGAATACATGTATTTAAATTTATAAAGTTTTACTACTCTTTTTCTTTGCCAATTGAGTTTTCTTTTTGATGATGAGGAGGAGAAAAATGCATGTATTTAAATTTTTTAATTTAGCAAATTAGCAAATTGTAAGAGAAAATTATATTTAGGAGGAGTAATTTGTGAAATCATTCTTTAAATACATGAAATGTTTGTCATCATCAAAAAGGGGAAGATTGTTAACATGTATGTTTTCATAATGTTGATTTTGATGATAACAAACAAGATTAAGAATGATTAATCTTTTAAGCTCAAATTATGTTTTATATATTTTAAATAAATCATTATTTTCACATTATAAATGTTTTATATTTAATGGAAAAATGATGTTATAAAATATGCATGTATCCAGGGGGAGCATGCATGTATGCAAGGGGAGTCTGTTTTAAATAAAATTTTTAACCTTGCATTAATTTAAGGGGAAATTTTATAATTAGATTAAATCTTTGTAATGTATTTTGTCATCATAAAAAAAGGGGAGATTGTTAGCTTATATAGCTATAGATATTGATTTTGATGATAACAAATCATATGTATTGATTAAACAAAGATTTAGAAATTGTGTTTTTATGAGGCTATGAAATCAAAGTGTTTTGGATTAAATAAATGTGTTTTAAAATCTTTGATATTGTTTTCGAATTTCAGATTTGGACCTATTTTGAAACTATTTAAATGTTTTGAGTCATACTATAATTTATGAATATTTTGGACTAAAATGAAAGGTTTTGAGAACTTTGAAAATATGGGTATTATGTTGAAAAGGACCTTTGCGTGAATCAATAAAGTTTTTGGGGTTATATCATAATTTCAAAAAGTTTTGGTACTAACAAAGTAATATTTAGAAATTCTGAAATTGGACCTATTTGTAAAATTTTATAAAATTTCAAAATTTCAAAATTTCACTGTAGCAGTCACTGTAGCAAACGGCTAACCGTTTATTTGAAACGGCTAACTAATAACGTCCAGAAAACATATTTTGTCCAGTTTTGTTAAAATGATGATTCTGGAACAAAACGGTGAACCGTTTACTGAAAACGGTTAACCATTTATTTTAACATTGAACCGTGTAGTGAGAACAGTTAAGTCAAATTGGTTTTGCAGGTTACTGGAAACTAACAGTGAAGCGTTTACTGAAAACGGTTAACCGTTTATTTGAAATTTGGCCCAACGGTAACTTTTGACCAGCGAAACAGTTAACCGTTTACAGTTAACCTTTAACCGTTTTCGGGCTGACAAGTGCATAACGGCTAGTTTTTGAGCTCAAACTATATAAACTCAAAATCAATTCATTTTTGGTGATCCAAGGAAGGAAAAACAAGATCACACAAAATATATAGAGCTTCCATTTCGTAAATCATATTTTGTTGAATCATCATTGATCTTCAATTTGTATATCCTTTCTTAAAGAGAGATTAAGTATTGTATTTTTCATTTCTCAAATTGTGAGATTACAAGTGTGGGAAACACTTGGGGTAAAGAGATTAGGATATAATCTCTTGTTGTAAAGGTTGATTGATACATTTAAGTCAATTGTAATCGGTTGAAGCCTTAGAAAGGCTTGGATAGTGAAATTCTCAAGCTCGGTGTGCTTGGAGACGTGGACGTAGGCAAGGATTGCCGAACCACGTAAAAATCCTTGAGTTTGCTTTCTCTTCTCTTGCTCATTTATTATTGTGCTTTCATTGAATTTATTGTTTTCGAATTTATTAAGGCATTAGATTGGATTGTCGTGTGGTTTGCCTAGGATAATTTTTAAAATCCCAATTCACCCCCCTCTTAGGTTGCCTAGTTAGTATTTCAAGCTCACCACTCAAGAGGATTTCAAAGTGATATAAGTATTCACCACTCAATGATGTATAACTAAACTTTTATTATTAAGTCAAACAAACACACAGAGTCAAAATAATAACAAAAGCTCACTTCTCCAGAGAATTACAATGGGATACAAAAAATTTACCATCCAATGATGTCCTACAAGTGATACTTGGCTTTCTGACTCACCAAAGCTCACCACTTAAGAGGATTACAAAGGAATACATATATTCACTACCCATTAATGTCTTGGAAGAGATACATGACTTCCCAACTTACCACTCTAAAGAATCCACCCAAGAGATATAGACTTGCATGTAGAAACTTTAATAAGAGCACTATCTTAAGTCACAATCTCAAAATCACACACTCTTTCTAAATTTACAAAATATTACTATTAAATACATAACTTGGAACACCTCTTCAAGCTTAGAATAAGATCTAAATTATTTTAGAACTCAAATCTAACTTGAATTGAAGTTATTAGTTGCAAATAGGTGGAAGAGAATAAAGAAAAAGAAAATTTCACTTCAAAGTCGATTTCAACAGTAAAATATGAGAATAAACACTCATTTAATCTTATCTTGATGTAGAGAACTCTATATGAGACACCTTAAAATTCACTCAACTTTTGACTCTCATAGCTTTCCAATGATATCCAGCTTGAATATTGATTTCAGAGCAGTTGATGCCAGTTAATTTAAAACGTAAAGCCTTGTGTAGAGTTCCTAACAATAGTGAACTTTGTCGACAAAATCTTGAATATCTTTAAGAAGAAAAATATGAATTTGATTCCTAAATTTTTTAAAACTATGCACATTAATTTTTTTAAGTATATATAATACATAATTTAATTACCTCTAGAAAAATACAGTTAATTCAAAAAATTAGAGTCATAATCTTAGAACTAAATCTGAAAAACACTCTTGTTACATTTCCCCTTTTATTTTGATATTAAGGGGTTTTGTCTCCTTCAGAATTCTAAATATGATGTATTTTTAAACACTTATATTGTGTGGGGCTTTTTTTTCCTCTCAATATTGTTTGTTAACATTTAATTTTAACTGAAAAAAAAGATAGGATTTGAAATTTTCATCTTAAGGCCTGAAGTCTAAATGAGTCATTTAAATTTAAGTTTCCAAATACACCCCTACACAATTTAATACTCAACCTAATTAATAGTACTTGTGTTGTGTCGTTGAGGTACTTTCTCATATATATGTTTATATAACTTCAAATAATAATCTTTTATATCCCAAAAATATTATAATCTTAAAAGAAAAATACATATATAGCCTTGGGGCTATTTCAAGAAAAAATCACTTTGACCATAATCAATTGCAAGGGATAAAAACACCTCTAATTTCAGGCATAATCTACAAATTTTCAGCATTATATAACTTTCAACAGAAATTAATGAGGATAAAATCTGTTGAAAATTGATTTTAAAAAAGGAGTTGAAAAGTCAATTTGGAAGATATCATTTGAATTCAATTTGGAGATAGTCGAGAAGTTTGACAAGCAATTAGAAGTGGTCAAAACTATTGAAATGGTGGCTATTGAAAGTTGAAAAATTGGCTTGATTTTAGGCAAAATTTTGCCTAAAAATTGGCTTGATTTTAGGCAAAATTTTGCCTATAAAAGGAAGCTCTCATTTGAGAACTTGGTATTCAAAATCCCAGAGAAGCGATCCAAATTTTGTTGAGAATTGAGAGATAGAAATATTTTTAAGCGTGTAGTTATATTGAACGAGTATTTGGCTTCTCAATATGAGTATTATGGGTTTGCTTTGTTAAGAAATACTTATCGGGATTACATATTTGGAGCTTAGGTGAGAGAAAATTATTTCTGAGAGTGGTTGTAATAATTTTCCACATAGTGAATATTTTTCTCTGGTTTTCTTGTGACAACGACCTTGATTTTTCTTCGGATTTGGAGTTTTCCACTTAAATCTTGTGTTGTGTGATTGATGTATTCTCTATTTAATTTTTCTATTAATTTGTTGTTTGATAAATTACTTGGAGTGATCTTGGGAGGAGCTCAATTTCCTAACAGTGGTATCAGAGCCATTGATTGAAGTTTTAGTGTTGGGGCGCTGTTCACATATATGAGATTGTTTATGTATACGGTATTGTTCATGTGAAGTAATAGAGCCAATCCAAATAGTCCGTGGTGAAGGGTAAAGACTGATTTGTAAAGCAAATATGTCAGCATCTAGTGTTTTTCAAACGTGGTTGAATTTGATGTTGTTGAAAAATTAATGGGAGAATTATTTTTTGGCTTGTGGAGAATTCAAGTCAAATATGTATCCAATCTAATATGTACAAGAATTTGAAAGGTGTGGGCAATTTAGCACCAAGAAGATGGAGCAGGCTCGGCAAATTGCTCCATAATCAGTAAATGTGCTACTGATATTCTCGCAGATGGTGAGTTTATTTTTATAAGAGGTTGGATTAGTTCTTTTGGCATGTAGATCTCCAAGTTGCCATGAAAAAGAATATGTTATTATCAACGGGGTCCACAAGTTTGCATACGGGCATTGGCTTGGTATAAATGCAAGGTGTGTGGTGGAAAAGTTATATCATGGCTGAAGAATTCTTAGGGAAACTAAGCATGAGAATTGCACCATAATTTTCAGCGGATATGTTTGATATGTACTGAAAAAAAATTAGAATGGTTAATTCTAAGTGGTATACTCTTTATGGTGGAGGATGATAATTCTCTATATTGAGAATTATGACTGTTGGTGAAGACAATATTTTGTAGTAGTGGTTATGAATTTTTATTTTTTTAATCAATGTGGAGATTGTTGAAAATTGATTTAAAAAAAAGAGTTGAAAAGTCAATTTGGAGATAGTTGAGAAGCTTAAACTATTAAAATGGTGGCTATTGAATGTTGAAAAATTGGCTTGATTTTAGGCAAAATTTTGCCTATAAAAGGAAGCTCTCATTTGAGAACTTGGTATTCAAAATCCCAGAGAAGCGATCTAAATTTTGATGAGAATTGAGAGATAGAAATATTCTTAAATATGTAATTATATTGAATGAGCATTTAGCTTCTCAATATGGGTATTATGAGTTTGCTTTGTTAAAGACTATTTATCAGAATTATATATTCGGGGCTTGGGTGAGAGAAAATTATTTCTGAAAGTGGTTGTAATAATTTTTCACATAGTGAATATTTTTCTCTGGTTGTCTTTGTTGGGAAAATATGCTCTTTAAAAGCATATGTGTTTATTTAATTGTAATAAATAATTTTTTTGATTAATAAAATAAATGAGGTATTTTATTCTTAATTGCATTAATATTTGTATTAAAGTCCATTTAATTATATTATATATATTTATGTGATCACCATGTGGATTCACAGAAGACATAAATACAAGTTATCTTATGATTAAATAAATTTAGTTCGCAGTTGATAAATAAAATTGGGCACTTTATTTAGGTATAAACTGCAATAAATTCATTGAATGATTTGTCTTAATCATGAATGAATTTATTTTCTTTTTTTGACAATTGATCCTACTATTGGCATACATAGTTTTCAAGAAGTAAATATTTATTGACTTTGGTGAAATAAAAGAATACTTTTGATGATGATTTTTACTCTCTACCGGTTAAAATATAACAGTTTTGAAAATTGTATTTCCGCTATTATTCTATTTGTCAATGGCTCATCAAATGCCAATTTATAAATTAAATTTAATGACATAAAAGTAAAATAATCAACCATTATAATGATTTTGATTATCTCCCTACGCTTAGTCGCTTATCATATAATGATCTTGATTCGTACTATATGTATATGCTGTATATAAAGGTATATACTGCTTAATTCTTGCAATAATTGCATCAAATAATGATATTGACTCTACTATGTGTGCCATCTTCATGTTATTTCTATCTACTATTATTTCTTCTACCTAACTATCTGACAATTACAAAAGATGAATTCTTCAATCTAAATATAGCTGTGAATCGGTTCAATCAGTCAAGTCTCTTATGGTGATATAAGAGGATATATTGAAGTTTGAACTACACTTGTAAATGAGGGGAGAAATTTTAATTTCTGGTTGTTATAATGCTTTTAAAAGTAAACAGGAAAGATCACAGAATAATAATAATAATAATAATAATAATAATAATAATAATAATAATAATAATAATAATAATAATAATAGTAGCAATCATAAAGGGATATATAGGTTCGTGAACATGGGAACCTCCAATTATATTACAAGTAACCCACTTCTTCCCATATACTTGGGTAAGAGTTTAAATCACTTTGATACATAGATTTTTAGAGGTAAATAAGATCGAACAGGCAAAGCAGAATAAACTCATGTAATCTCCACCAATTATTCAAGAAGATCAAGAGTGTGTACATCATAATACGAGGGAGAGCCACACCTTCCCCCTTACAATTTCTAGGTTTTACTACTTATACTGGACAATTGTCATACGATTCCCTTTTTCACATCAAAACTTTTCATCGAAAAACTCATCCCAACTATTAAACAAACATATTTAAAACAAAAAATGACGTCAATGGTGCAACGTGTCATTTTGGAAAATGCATGGAGTAAGTGGTAAAACATAAAGGCTGCGGAAGTTATTACTACTGTTAATTACAAGTTGACAACAAGAAGGAACCTAAACGTCACAGAAGACTTTAACCGCGTGGAAAGGTCAAATGAATACGAAGTTTCCTACACTCCTTAAGCCGCGTTTATTTGGAAGATCTAGATCATCAAAACAACTTAAGCCGCGTTTATTTGGGAGATCTAGATCATCAAAAACAAGAATAATGACTTATGCATATTTAATTAGTAAAAAGTTTAGTACAAAGGTATAAAAAAATTTAAAAAAATATTATTGTATTCTGATAATTTTTTTTTCTTGTAATTAATTTTTCGGTCTTTTTAATATTAATATGTTGTGCTATTTTTTGTATCCATATTAACAAGGACGGAGCCAACATGGGACCAGCTTGGGCACAGGCCCCTGGCTGGCTTTTAAATTTTTTTTATGATTCTATTAAAAATTTGTATTTTATTTGTTATTGATGAAAAATGCCTCAATTAAATTGTAAAATTTAAAAGTGACTCTAATAATTTTAAAATATTTCATATTATCCTTAGTTTAAATGCTTAATTCTAAATAATTTAATTAGCTATTAACATTTCATGAAATTCAATTAAAGACATGAGAACAAATATTAAAATAAAAAACAATCATAACAAAATGTTAGTAAAATGGTTAATGTACTAGTCTTTAATTTTTTTTGTTTTCTATTCGAGAAAAATCAATTGTTTGGTTTTTCAACAGTGACTCATAAGTTGTAAGTCTACCTAATTCTAATTTTTAACGTTTTGATTAATCTTTTGTCTAGTTTTAAAATTTATAATTTTATCATGCATTCATGTTTGCTCTGTGTGTTGCAATATATAAATATTTTTTTTATTAAAAGATTTTAAAAACAAATTAACTAATAACCTAGTCTATATTGAAAATTATATTTTTTCTTAAATTGATAATTAAACTACCATACATTATTTTCAACTCATAAAATTCTATTAAGGAGTTTTCAACGAGAACAATCATCATAAGTAAATTTATTATTAATAAATATTATAGTTGTAAAGTTTTATAATGCTATGTAATTTTTAGAAGTGTATTATACTTTAAGCGGACACATTCTATAAGCACGATTGTGCATGTGACAAGCTCCATTTGGAGTTTGTGGGGCCCACAACACAGTGTAACAAATGAGAACTCACCACACGTGTAGTTAGCGGCGGATGCACCATGTGACTAGCGGGGGTTGTAGTCCCTATTGGCTAAAAAAATCTAAGAATAAAAGGAAAAATATTTAATATTTCTAGTTAGCCCCCATTAAATCTATTAAAATTGACCCTGTAAATTTATAAATTCACTAAATTTAAACTTTAATTTTTAGAATTATAAAAGCCCATACTATAATTAAAAATAATGATAGGTCATCACCACAAACATTTTTCTATTCTTAAAAATACGTCGAGAACAGTCATAAACATATTAACAAGTATTTTATACATTCAAAGTTCTAATTTTAAAATTTTACTAATATGTAATCTAACCCCCGGTAAATTATTTTTCTAAATCCGCCACTGTGCATAGTCACGCGTTCGAGTCATGTTTGATTTTAAATGTACCCCAGCTCAATCAAAATCCTGCCTATGCCTCTATCCAAATATTATTTTTTCCTTAACAATTAACAAATCTTGAGCTATATTTTGTTTATCCTTTTCTTTCTTCTCGTGCAAACTGGTTGCCTGAAATTAACTTTTACTATCATAAACAATTGGATTTTGGTGTTTGGCGGGGGGGGGGGGGGGAAGCAATTCGATTTGCTTTTATTTTTATCACTTATATCCCTAATAAGTTTTTAATAGTACATTTTTAGTATTAGAATCATCTAACTAACATATTGTTGATTGTTGAATGATAAATGTGACTTCAATAATGAGTTTTGTAGTTACTTTTTTAACTCTAGGGATTAAATGGAGTTAGGGCCCAAATGATGGAAAAAAATTTTAGAGAGATGAAAATGTCATTCCCTTAAAATCTGACAATCAAGTTAGAAAACAAACAGAATTGATGAAGTGTATGGTAACTAAAAATTTATACCATTTGGTAATAAAAATAATATCATTTAAACAATGTTTTAGGTAGAGATGGTCAATAGGTTGGGTGGCACGAGACAGCGTAGAGACACGACATGTATCCATACAAGCACACTTCATCAAGACATGCAATACAGTACGACATATAGGGGTTTAGGAAAACAAGCCTTAAAACGCGGCACGATTTGAGATGAAATGTATGGCATATAAAAAAAACTCTTAAAGAGCATTATATCTAATAATATTTTGTTCTATTTTAAATGAATAAAATTTTTGTTATTAATTAATGTAGTTTTATTTTAAATAATGAATTAATATTAAGTCATTAATTAACTTTGAATCGAATTTGTATTATCATTTACTACAATATTGTTTTGTTAAGTTTTCTTATTATTGTTGGTTTTATGTTATGCAAATCAAATAATGTTTTTAAATATATCTCTAATCAATTATTTAATGCAATTTTAAAATAATTTATTGAAAATATTATAACTTATCTATTTAGTATTTTATAATATAATATTTATTTGAATGATTGATGTTTCAGAAAGCTATTTCAATTTTAATTTACACTAAATGAACACAAAAGTGCTTTGGCAGAAGATTTTTATTATTAGTTTGATTTCTAGTCCCATTATACTTTAAAGTTTAAATTTGAGATACAAAAGTGGTCGATTACTCCTAAGTTTACGAGTGTTTAATTATAATATAACTTAATAAGTCTAAAATATAGGGAATTTAAAATTTTAGTAGTTAATTCTTAAATAATAATTACAGGAAAAAATTAATAATAAGTAAAAGCTTGTTTAGTTCTTATATTATGAGGTTAGTGCTTGTTTAGTCCCTGTATTTTTAAAAATGTGAAATTATCATTGGTCCACCCTAAGATTATATCGTTATCAAAATTACTACAAAACTTTCACAGTGTATCAGCCGTCCACCCTTAGATGACAAAACATATCTCTCAACCACCATTCCGTCAACTGCTGTTTACAACTTAACACATCATAAGAGTAATATGGTCTTTCAAGATAGAAGTAGCTATGGGAAAATATGACACGTCAGCCATTTACTAGACGACTAAATGTTTTATTGGACGACATGTCGTTTTACTGGATGACACGTCATTTCATCCATGGAAAACAACTTCCTTTTAAGGGGAAAAAAAAAGAACGATGATGTTTCACATTGGCACATCAAAAAGCTTCATTGCAGCCACTGTAGCCACACACCCAATTTGTTCCTTCATCGAGAGATGGCTTGCACGCAGACGACAGACCAGCCATTCCTACTTATTTTTTTTCCTTTTCACTAAATACATTCAATATTTAACCATCAAACAAATGTAGCGAACGCGAACATCTATAGAGGTTGAATTGGAGTTTGAATCAAATCGTAAGCTGATAACGCATAAAGACAACAATAGATGGATCGGGTTGTTAGGTATGTTCATATATGATACTTGTTTGTTGCAATGCATCTATTATTTAATCAATAGATGTAAGAACTTGTACGAAATTATTTGAATTTCTTGCAATGCATCTAATATTAGAAACCCTAGACTGTAGAAACTACCGAAATGGTGAGGAAAGTTTTGTATGTTAATTGAAGTCCTTTTTACTGTAGAATCTCATTAATTTCCTTTTTTTTTTAAAGCTTGAGTTTGGATTTAATTAGGTTATTTTTTGTTGAATTTAATATGACAGCATATGTCTCCAATGGAGTTAGTGATTCATTTCAAAGGAGAAAAACATTGTGTAGGTTTGATTTACCCTGAAAGTTGTTATATTGATAAAATAAGGGTTGAAGCATTAAAGATAGTAGGAGTACATAGGTTAAACAAAGTTGGACAAATCTTGTTAACTGTTATGAATCCAGATAACAAAGCGAAGGTTGTGTTGGATTATGATTTTGGGTTTAACAGATTATTCGAGATTCATAACTCAATGGGCTTAAACACATTTGAAATTGAAGTGGTGCCAGTGTTATACCCTCAATATCTAGATTCTCTATTACTGCAATTGTTGATGTTTAACTTAGGGATGCATCTGCCTTCAAAAGCTATAACTACATTGAATGATCAGTTTAATAGAGCAGAGCATCAAAGTACTTCCAAAGTTAGGCATCCAACTAAAAATGAAGATGACTTGTTATCAAATTGGTCAGATAAGAGATTAGACAGTGGTGATGATGATGAGGGTGATGGTGAGCAACCACCTGTGCCTGGTGAAGATGATTTGCTATCAGAATGGTCAGACAAAGGGGTTGGCAGTAATGATGATGATGATGGTGAAGAGGGTGATGGTGAACAACCATAGCTTATTGTGTTTGTTGATGATACCGCGCCTGTAGAGGACAGTGATGTCAGTGAGGGAAACCAACATGACAGTGAAAGTGATGAAGATATTTTTTTTAGATGACGATTCTAGGGAGTTCCAAATGGTTGTTAATTCTTCAGATGAGGACATGAATTTAGGCAGTGTGCAGTTTAGAAATTATTTAGAAAAGCATGAGTATAAGTTAGATGCTGATGGAGTACATAGGTTTAGGGTAGGTGATGTGTTCACGGATGTAGGTTATTTCAGAGAAGTGTTGCATGAGGTGATGGTTAGGAAAGGGTTTAATATTAACATCAAATACAGTGAACCGAGGAGATATTATGCAACTTGTAAAGAGCCTGATTGTCCATGGTTTGTTAATGGTGCAAGACCGAAATGGATTTTGGTTGCGAGGATACCACAAAAAGCATGAGTGCAGGCTTAATAAGAAATCTGTGAAGGTGACTTCTACATGGATTGCTGAAATGATAAAAGAGCATATTACTATTAATGGTAATGTCAAGATATCTCTGCTTAGGACTTATATGCAGGAAAAATTTAGATTGAAGATTAAGAAGCTAACAATGTATAGGGCTAGAGAAAAAGCAAGGGTTTTGGTGTACGGTGATCATTCTAAGGGCTATGAGAAGCTATTTCAGTATGCTGCAGCCATTCATCAGGCTGATCCAGGAGCTATTTGTAAGGTGTTATGCGATGCAATGAGTTATCCCAAGAAATGTTTATTTCAAAGATTCTTTGACGTCTTTCCTGCACAAAAGAATGCTTTCCTCAATGGTTGCCGACCCTTCATTAGAATTGATGGCTGCCATCTAAAGGGGAAATATAGAGGAGTGTTATTGGCTGCTATTGCTACAGATGCTAACAAATGGATTGTCCCATTGGCTGTATGTGTGTGTGAAATTAAAAATACTAAAACATGGACAGGGTTTCTTGAACATTTGCACAACTATTTAGATGATGGAAGGCAGGTCACATTCATTAGTGACAGGCAAAAGGGACTGTTGAATTCGATTCCAAACACATGGCATTCTGCCTATCATAGGGCATGTTGTAGGCACGTATATGCTAACTTTGCTAAAGACCATGCTGGTGCCAAGTTGGGAATCTTTTTTGGAGGGCAGCCAAGAGCAGTAACAGACACGACTTTAATGAGGCAATCGTATTGATTCAGGAAGAAAAGATAGCGGCTTATAATTGGCTGGAAAGAGAACTGCAAGGGTACACTTGGTCTATGCATGCGTATGACAGAAATTGTAAAGTTGAGAGAATTGACAATAATGCATCTAAGTGTTTTAACAGCTGGATTTTGCCTTATAGAGATAGGCTTGTGCTATCGATGCTTGAGGAGATTAGGTGTAGACTTATGAAAAGATTCACAAAGAGAAAAAATGAAGCAAAAGCTTGGACAAAATCTGTTGCTCCGAGGATTTATAAAAAGCTGGATATAAATGACATGTCAAACCACGATCGCGGCGACGACGTCTCCACAGGCTTATCGAAGGCACGGGCTTGGGCCGCCGCCGCAATCCGCATCGGTCCGGGCCCCAAGCCGATCGGCGGACCAACTCTCGCCGTTCCGCACCTGACCGGGGCGTATCGCCGGCCTCCATCCGCTTCCCTCCTGACAATTTCAAGCACTCTTTGACTCTCTTTTGAAAGTCCTTTTCATCTTTCCCTTGTGGTACTTGTTTGCTATCGGTCTCTCGCCCGTATTTAGCCTTGGACGAAATTTACCGCCCGATTTGGGCTGCATTCCTAAACAACCCGACTCGCAGACAATGCCTCGTGGTGCGACAAGGTTCGGGCGCGACGAGGCTCTCACCCTCTCCGGCGCCCCTTTCCAGGGGACTTGGCCTGGTCCGCCGCTAAGGACACTTCTCCAGACTACAATTCGAACGCCGGGGGCGCCTGATTTTCAAGCTGGGCTCTTATCGGTTCGCTTGCCGTTACTAAGGGAATCTTGGTAAGTTTTTTTCCTCAGCTTATTGATATGCTTAAACTCAGCGGGTAATCCCGCTTGACCTGGGGTCGCGATGCGAGCGTCGCTTGCGCGGAGCTTCAGGGTCGCAGAGTCCTCACTCGAAGACCGAGCCGAGGCGGGAGCTCGAGAGGCTTTGTTTCGCCATTGATCGCCGGGGCTTCGGTCGTCGAGGACTCAGATTTTGGCCAACCGTGAGCGGTCAGCGCATGAGAGGCCAATCTCCGCCCGCACCCCGGGGCCTCCGCCTTGGTTTGGGGGGGTGGGGTGGGGCAACGATGCGTGACACCCAAGCAGACGTGCCCTCGGCCTAATGGCTTGGGGCGCTACTTGCGTTCAAAGACTCGATGGTTCATTTACTGTCATTCTGGCTTGGCAAAAAACTAGAATTTCATTGCTTTTACATTGCTGAGACAAAAGGATTCTGCGTTCAATGTTTATTGTGAATGGCAAATTTTACATTGCTGTCTAGCGTCATATAAATGCGATGGCTCTCAATGCTAACATATCACATTGTTATTTAACATAATAGTCATTATTTTACATCACCCCCTCTTGGGTTGCATAATTAGAATTTCATACATAACTTTTGTAAATTCATACTTTGTAAACAATCAAAATCAGAATACAAGTTTTTTTTTTTCAATAATACGAGTTGTATTATTTGTGAGTGCTAATTATCTGAACCCATCTCTTGTGTTCCAAGCCAATTCCTGATCCACAAATGTTAATTCTAAAGTGAAGGTACTAAGTTCTTTTTCAGGACTTATTTTCACTGAAAAAAAAACCTAAATATATTTCCTTGGAAACATCTCTCTCAACCGAAATGAAACCTCTAATGGATTTATAATCATCAAACGATTGTTTTCAAGAATATCATAATGTTAATCTTGCTAGTAATTTATTTATCGTTGATTTAATTGGTCAATGCATCAATACCTAAGCTGAGCTGGACATTGTTTTTAAATATAAGCCAGTAGAAACACTGAGACTATATGCAAATATAGATTTTATATATAGTTGAAACCCAAATGACTGTCTCTAAATAAAAATTTGAACGATACCTCCATTATTGTGGCAGTAATTACTTCATATGCATTTAGGAGTTGTTGTAAGTAGTTGAGTGCTTTAGTGAACTTTAAAATCCTGCCTCAAATTCACCCACTTAAGGCTCATGCATCTTGATCATAGTTCCAGCCACATACTCAGCAACATTCCAACTAATACCCCAAATCATATGTAATAGCCACCATCTTGCAACAATGATCTAACTCTAGCAATATACACAACAACACTCTGACCTATACCCAGCAACCCAATCTACACCAAAATCAATCAAAAATACCTAATTATTATCAAATGCATATCATCTATACTACAATCCTTAACAACAACCATTATAGTTTAACACTTCAACTTTAATTTCAACAAATTGTAACAACTAATAACAAGGTGCACCTATAGTTTCATACTTATACTAACCAATTTGCAAATGCGACAAGGATGTGGAAAAAAAATGGTTGGCCCACTCCAAAAAGAACCTCATTAAGTTCATCCTGAGTGTATTCTTTCTTTGCATTTAAAGTATTAATTGCAAGATTAATATTGTCAAACTTCAAAACTAATGCCACAGATATAGTATAAAAGCAAGTAAAGATATATACTATTCAAGAATTTTCAAAATCATCCCGCTTTCATGCTTTTGTTCTTTAGGTTTGTTTGTACATAATCCTGCATAACTCCTTCCAATTTCTTAGTTTTTTATCCCGAGAGGGACCAAAATGTGCATTTACTCACCTAAACTTTTAGCCTCAACATAAACATTTTTAACTTTAGTCTAGTAACACTTGCAAAATTTATCAAACTCATCATCAAGCCTCCTAAAAAAATAATGCTGTTATTTCCCTTTTTCCTCAACAATCTTCAAAAATTTTTTTAAAACAAAATAGTCCAAAGAATTGCTAAGAGCTGGTTTTGACTTTAGAACACAACAAAAAGCCCTTAAAAATCTACAAAGGTTGTCTTATTGTCGTTCTATAGTGAAAACAACCCTTGAAATTTACCAAGGGGTGTTTTACTGTAGAAAAAAAAAGCTCTTGTAAACTTTCAGACAGCTATTTTGACAACAAATCTATTGCAAAATTGCTTAAAGTTTGCACTAAATTCTCAATTGACACCTTTAGAAGAATTATAAAAGAAAGTAATGTTATTTATGATAGACACATTATCAAAGTAATAGCAAATAGCCTGCAAATTAGTAATAATAATAGCATTTACATCAGTTTATTAAATTGCTTTTATTTTTTTAGCAAAGAAATGTAAATGAAATAATTAATTCATTTCCATATATGTGAATTATTTAACTAACAAAGAAATGTAGGCTAAAATAACTATATGCACTAAAGAAAAAGAAATTATCCAGAACTAGAAACATCACCTTTCCCATAATAATTAGTTCCATTAGCAAAGTGAATACATTTTTTTTGCAAGAGATAACTTAATACTTCACAAGTCCATGGAAGCCTAGAATCTATCAATGAAATTACAACTTCTAACAAGAGAGTTGGTATCATGTTCGATTCTTTTAAAATGACTAACGTTTTATTTTTAAATTCCTTTTTGTCCAATAAATAATTGGATAAGCAAACATTGAATTGCAATTCAAATTTCAGAAAAATCTACACCATAAAAGGTTGGAAAAGTTATTAGATGCAAAGTTTCTTATATTATGGCAATGAATAAAAAAAAACAACATAAATCAAAAAGAAAAATAAATTAAATTTACCTAAGCCCATGAATCTGTTGAGATTTTACCTTCAACCCAAGTTTGAAACAAAATTAGCCACTTATTATTGAATAAGGGGCAAACTAATAATTTTATTAAAATATATAGAAAATACAAGATGGAGAGAGAATTATAGAAAATGGAGCTTGAAAATGAATTCAAGGGTGTTAAATTAGGTTGAGAAGCCCTCTATTTATATATACAATGGGTAAATCATGACCATCAGATAAAAACAATTTAGACGCTCACGATTGCGCCACATGGCAAGCTTTGATTAGTTGGTACAAATCATTAATCAACATCACATTAGCATTTCGGTCCCATAAGATGTTGCCACGTTATCAATCTATGCTACATCAGTATTTTGGTCCAATAGCATCCTGCTACATTAGTATTTTGGTCTAGTAGCATCCTGCTACATCATTGCAATGCCACATTATCATATCATATATGTGAAACAATGCTGTACTTGTGAATATTACCTTATATTTGAACGGTACCATATATATGTTGAATACTCATTCATACTCCTCCTAAATTTTTCAACCATTTTGAGTAAAAAAATGCCATCCATTTTGCTGTTTGACTTCTTGTTAGTCATGAAATGACCAAAATATTCTTGAAATACATAAAATACTTAAATTATAATAAAACACACATAATAAAAGCTTAGAGAATTTAAACACGTAGAAGTGAAAGTGTTAGTGAGACTTCGAGCATAAAATGATAATTTTACCCTCATAAATATGCATTCTCTAGTACTCAACAATAGATTTAGAATAAGAAAGTTGATTTTATGCTTTTTTTTAACTTATATATAGAAAACAAGCACAATAAGCAAGAGGAATTGAACCAAGTCCAAACTTATTCATACTACAAGTTTGTCCCAATGGCTAAGCATAGAAAAGAAAATGGGAAGATAAAATATTTGACTTTGCTCAGAAAAGAAGTGCGTTTATTTATTATGATCATATTCAATTTCAATTCTTTATTGCAGTAACAAATAGGTACTTAATCCACTTAATTTATTCAAGATGTTTCATGTAAGGGGACATTGGCAAGTAACAAGGCAAAGGAAATGCATGTGTGTATTTGATATTAAATTTTCATAATATTCCTGATTTATTTGCATGATTTCGTTACTAAATGCAGTCACACAAATGTATTTATTTATTTATTATAGGAAACAATGGAATCAATGAGATCCACTGTTGTAGATCAAGGCTTGGCAGTGGATGAATGGAAAATATATCGAGAAGTGACAAGAGAAGCAACACATGGTCGTGTTGTTGGTCAGGGAACAGGCATCAAAGGCAAGGATGTGTATGGTTCTCCAAGTCAAGGACGTAACAAGCATCAATGTAGTAATTTAGAAGTAAAAGTAAAATACTTAGAGAAAGAAATCCAGAAGTTGAAAAGAATGATAAACTTGTTCTTGGAAAGCCTTTACAAGAATCATGTCATAAGGTATAGGTTGTTTATTTCATTTTATTAATAGATTAAGTGAATGAATTTTTCTATGCTTTGAGTTCTCACAAAAAATGATTGGTGACTTGTCATTGCTCTATTAGTTGATGAACTTAAGTAATTATGGACAAGCTTCTAATATAGGTGAATGATGAAATAATTATTAGATTTTTTGAAATGGAGACTGCATCTATATAAACTTGTTTTTATTACAATATTTTTCTCATTAGTCTCAGCTTCTTGATTATATTTTATACAAGTTCTTGTTTTGGTAATAATAATGATTATAATTCCTTCTTTCACCTAGGACATTGTTTTGACGAGAGAAGATGATGATGGGTATGAGGATGATGAATTGAGGCAAATGATTCAGCAACTCAAGTTGTTTTAGAGGATGATTGAACATATCTAAGATATGGTGATATCATTTTGTTTATACTTTGGTATTTTTTTTCTGTAAAAGATATTATAAAATTGATATTTTTGTTGCATTTTTGAATGATGAATGTGATTTTATAAATTTTTGAAATTAATGAAATTATTTTTAGTATATTTCGTATAATTATTATTATGTTTGTTACATTACTTCCCTAATATAGATATTTCAACAATAAAAATAAAAAATAAAAAATAATATTATTATATAAAATAAAGGAGGTCATTAAACAACAAAATAAGTCGATTTCCAACAGTGTATCTTTTATTTCTTGGAAATGTCTCATTTTCTTGTAGTGTACGGCTAGCTAGTCAATGTCTAAGTTTAGAATGAATCCCATTATTTAAGCAAAATATTTCTTCCATATAACAATCACGTTTCTTAATATATAAATTAAAATAACACCAACATAGTAGCAAACAAAAAAAAAATCATATGCTTCAAAGACAATAAAATGCACAAATGATACCAAGCAAAGCAAGATAAATGATAATATGTCAAATGAAATTTCATTATGATGGAATTTTTTTTTTTCCTTTCCCAAGTTGAGGTCATGGATATCAGGACATCATTGTCAAATGAAATTCATGCCTTTTTTTGGTGTTGTTTGGGGGGGGGGGGGGGGGGGGGGGGGGGGTTGGAGAACGTAGCTGTTATTGTCAAATTAAATTTTACGTACCTTTCTTTTCTTTTCTTTTCGTTCTCTCATGGCAATTAATTAGTTTACTCATGTGGAATTACCCATCATTGGCGTTGAAATTGACTATTAGATACCTCCTTCCAACTTTTTTCATTTCAATTATTGATATATTTTTTCAGTTTTCTTTTGAAACTTTCTGAAATCTGAATGTATTGGGAAAAATATTTAATCAAACTGAAAGCTCATATTATTTCGTTTTCGGATTGCTCTGAATAAATCGTAGTTTATATATTCTGCAGGTCGCTTGAAATTTAAGGTCAAAATGAAATTTATTTAAAATTTCATTAGATATCCTTATCAAAATATTTTGTTACACCAACTCTTTAGTTAAATTTTACAATATTGTATTTTTAAATGCCCACAATACAATTTATCATTAAAGAGAAAATAATATTCACACTGAAATATTATGTGATATGCATGGTATGCAACATGTTTTTTTTTTTTTTTTTGAAAAGAGATTTTCATTAAATCAATGAAGGAAAAGATACATCACTTGTGAAGGGTATGAATCGTTCCACACAACAGTCTCGCATTTCTCTAGAGTTAACTTAGCTAAAGAGTGGGCAATAGCGTTACAAGATCTAGGTGTATAATTAAAACTAACTCGCTCGAAATTTTTCGCTAACTTCTGAATTTTGGAGACTATCCAATAGATCTCGGAGCTGCTGCCCTGCTTGTTGTTAACTAGATTGACCACTCCTTGAGAGTCTGATTCCACAATTACAACTTTCATTTCTGCATCTCTCGCCACCAACAAACCCCATTCCATAGCTTCTGCTTCTGCATAAGAGGCATCTCCCTGTAGCTTGGAGATCTTGATAGCAACTGCTCTAACATGCCCTAGCTCATCTCTGATCACTGTCCCAGCCCCACATGGTATGCAACATATTATTCACAAATATTACGCAAGTTAATTAAACTATGCCATCGTTATGAATATCATATCATTTGAGATAAAATTTTAAGATGCCTAATACTACTCTTTGTATAATCACACTGCACTTAATGGGGTGAATTACAATAGAGTCTTCGTTATCTTTCAAATTTACAAATGAGCTAGCAGTTAACATAATCAATCAATTACACCTTTCTTTAAGTGTTTTTTCCTTCCACCATCTCTAGATCCATTGATCATCTTAGATACTAGCTTGCATTACAAGAAAATTAATTCAACTTTTTGAACCTTAAAAGGACCAAATTGATCGTATGGAGGTTTTCCCAGCATCGCTACCTTCAGGTCTCAAGTCTAGTCCAAGTCCACGTGCCACTTGCCACTGTTTATCGACATCTTCCACTGGTTTCTTGACGGCAGCCAAACAATCACAAATAGCTTCGAATTTCTTTTGTATACTGATCTACATTCAAGCAAGCCAACTCTCTTAAGAGGTTCACTAGTGGCAAACTCTTTTTCATTGAAACATAATAACCATGCATGTCTGTGATTCTGAAGATTGGCTGTGATACCATAAAAAAAAAAAAGTTTCATTGATGAATCGTTGGATACATAGACAATATGGGGCATAATGTTTTGCCCAAGATTCTTGGCTTCCACCTAGTTAAATTAAAAGAAACGAATAGAGGTCTAACGGCTAGTGATTAATTCATGGCTTCCACCTAGTTAAATTAAAAGAAACGAATAGAGGTTTAACGTGATTAATTCATGGCTTCCATTATTCTTGCTTGTTATGTAAGGTTGATTGTGCTATTTGATCCTCAGTTTTAATTAGCTTCACTTGATTGAGTTGACTTGGATATTATACTACATGTTAATTGAAGATTTTTGTAATAACACAGTGGAAATGTGATCAAGATAGATAAAACCCTCGCATAAAATAAGGATTTTAATGATAAATTATTAAGCCCGTGACATAACTTTCTAATAGTAAACTGGAAAAGAGAATCCATGCACCCCAAATTCAAGTCCAATTATAAATTCTGCTTGAAAAAATTAAAATACTAATTAAAATAATTAAACTTCAATTTTGGCTTACATTAAACAATCTTAGCCAATGATGTTTCTGATTGGCTTAGAAGAATCGGGGGGATGTTATACTTTTGAAATATTAGTTTTTAATAGTAATATTACTCATTAATTTGAATAGGTTATTTTTGCTTTTTCAATTTTTTTACTGGTTATTATTATTTTTTATTTACATTGCAAATATAAATTTTGAATCATTTATCATTAATGTACAACCTAATTGAAGATATCCAAAGTAACAATATAAATTATTTTGCAGTTACTTGTTTTGGGAACACAATAACTTAAGAAAGATCGTAATTTAATTAGTAAAGATAAAACATAAGAGCAGATGCTGGAAACAATATAAAAATGCAATATAACATGGTACACACTAATCCTTTATTCTTAATATATTAAAGGGTGGTCTAGGATATTTAAGTTTCCATCCCAAAAGACTATAGCATTTTAATTGAGTGACTCATCCTATATTCAAACCCGTATGTCACCTCATTTCTAGTCATTTCGAGACATTTCAACTACTACGCATACATCTTGAACGAAACTTTGCTATTCCATCAAGCAGTACAAGAGACTTGCGGGAATACGGTTACTCAATTCTTTATGGATAGACTTCAATGAGGGATCTCATACCAAATATAGGTGTTATTTTGTAGTGACTGAAACCAGCGTCGGAGAATAGCTTTGCCCATTCACTTTCAGTTCTCTCTTTTCCATTAGCGTTAACGCTCATCAAAATGTCAAACAAGAACTTTGTTTCGGTTAATTCGCGTTCCTCTTCCTCTGCATTGATAACAATATCTATTATTACGACCTTTCCTCTCTCACCATTGCTTGCAATTGCTTCTCTGCGTTTCTTCAGTATCTTCAACCCATCCTCATCACCTAATGCATGAAAAACCAACTGCAACCATGCCAATCACTCATTTAATTAATATCCACTACTTATAGTGCAGTTCTGTTGTTTGATCTAACATTTTAGTTAAAATATACTTTTTCTTTTTAATAAAAACCCAGTTCGTGCGTGTGTCTGTCTATCTATCTATCTATGCGCGCGCACATACACAAATCATACTTTTTAGAATGCAGATTGGTTGTTTTAAATATTGTAAAATAATTTTATAGTGTTGTAGATAAAATGTTTTACTACTCCGCCTATAGACACACACGCGCATATAAATACATATACATATAAGTTATGAAAAAAATAAGTTTTAATGTTATACAAGCCTTTACCGATAAGGTAAACTTCGAATCTACACTCGAAAAAATGAGGGTAACCACACTAGAGAATGACTGCGTAAATGATCATGCTAAAGCCTAAACTTTTATATTCTGTAAAATCCAAATGTTAATTAAATTTAGAGTTGTGTAGCATTTTGCTTTTACTTTAAATCTGATTTGAATCATTCAAATCCTGATTTTGTAAGATTCTAACGTCCGGATTTGTGTGGTGCACACAGAACAATTGAAATAAATCATCTGGTATTTACGAAAGCGGTTAAGACGTTGTTTTAAATTTTTGAAATTGGATCTTACCTTGAAGAGAAAGGCATCTGCAGGAGGGATAAACTGAAACATGTCACCTGCTATGTATTTCAAGTTGTCGGCCTCAGGCAGGTTAGCAACAACATGCGGGAGGTCGAGTACAGTGCATTTGATGCCAGGGAATGCTTCAGCGATGATTCTGGAAAGCGATCCGTTGCCACCTCCTACGTCAACCAATGAGCCCAACCCTTCAAAGATTTGCTTGCACTCGGCTTTGACAACAAAGCTTGTCATTATTTCAGTGTCACTGGCCATTGCTTCATTGAACCGCTGGTTTATTCCAGGGTTTTGATTCATAAATTCCCAGAACTTGATTCCATGAACAGTTTCCCACAACGTGAGCTCAGTCCCTTTGAACCAACTACTTAAAGACTGAAATGCAGCGACAAAACATGGGTCAAGAAATACTGAAACAGTTGGTGAAAAACAGTAGGGCTTGTCTTTGATGAGCAGAGTCGAAGCAGCTGTGAGCCCGTATGCTTCTTCTTGTCCATTGACTTTGGTTTTGTTAAAGCAGCCTGAGTGAACTAACAAGCGCATGAGCCTGAATAAACCAGTCGTTCTTGTAGGCTGAATATCAAGTGCCGAGACCAACTCAGAAAGAGTGATCGCCCGTCCGTGGCTGTGAATTATATCCGCTATGCCTAGCTCAATCGCGCACTTGAGTGACATCGAGCTTAAATGATTAAACATGAGCTTATACAGTTGAGCTTGGCCTTGAAACAACTCTTTTGCTCCTTGATCTTGATTCGCATCCATAGATACTGATGATCAATTAAATTAAGCTTGCCTGATTGATCACACACTATAATAGAGAAGCACATTATATATAATCACGCTTGCTCGCAAATGTGGACTAACTTTATGCAAGCATCTTTGACTCCTCATGTGAATATTTGCAAATATGATTTGTTATAATCTAACAAGTTACAATCTAGCAACACTGTTAGCATGACTTCGTAATGATGCATGCGCACGAGAAAAGGACAATAAGATATATTGACTGATCAATGATTCAATTATTACAACACCGTGATTGGCAGGGTGTGATGTATATGCAGGCACATTTTATTTATTCAATGTGCTGGTCTATTTTTCAAATTTTTAAGGCATTAATTTGAGTCAAAATAATTGCACTTGGAGTACGGAGGCAGAGTTTTCAATTAATTTTATTTTGTTGGCTATTCAAATTTAAATTTGACAAAAGTTAAAGAGTTAAAAGATTAATTTGAAATCATTTATCTCCTTATCTTTTAAAAAGTAAAATTCGAAGAGGTGCAGAGATTTTTCACATTAATATTTTACAATTTATTCATCGGTTGGCTGACAATACCAATATATATATATAAAAAGATAGTATAAAAAATTGTACGCCATCACTAAAAAAAAAATTCATTACAAGAAAAGAATTCAATACAACACAAATTTTTTTTAATTTTTTATGCTTTTGTATTAAATTTTGTGCTATTTTAAATACATGCAGCAATTTTCATTCACTAAACGCATATAAAATTTCTAAATTAACCATCTTTATTAAAAATTATCTCTAGATTCTTTCTCCTGCCAACACTTAGCCAGCACTATTCTTATTGCAAACTATAGTGTATCTTTTGATAGCTTCAAAAACATAAGAAATGATAAGTGCCCCATAAACAAACACACACGGGCATTATTAAGGCTTAAAGCAGATAATATTTTGTCAGGTATGATTCAGGTCATGACATTATGGTATCAGAGCGATTTTGCGTGTCCTCTTAAGCGATGGTGGGGTAAATCTCAACAATGACGCTGACTCCCTAAGGAGGTGTATATAACACCCTAGGCGAATCTCATATCGGCAAAGCATGAGAGAGATACTGAGTTCATAAGGGGTGATCCACACCTTACTAATAATCTATTTATGGTTGATTTAATTGGTCAATGCATCAACACCTAAGCTGAGATGGACATAGTTTTTAAATATCAGCCATTAGAGACACTGAGACTATATGCACATGCAGATTTTATTTATAGATTAAATCTAGATGACTATTGATCAAAATAAAAATTTGAAAGATACTTCCATTATTGTGGCAATAATTGCATTTATGAGTTGTTGAGTGCTTCAATAAACTTTAAAACCCAACCTTAAATGCCCCCACTTGAGGCTCATGCATCTTGATCAGAAAAAGCAAATGAATATACGACATGGTAGAATATGAATATCGCAATTTTCATTTTTATTTTTTCGCTTTTTATTTTTAAAGAGTTGTAAAGATGCCACTGCCATTATGAATCACATTTTAGATGCAGCAAGTGATACGTGTTCAGAAAAAAAAAAATCAAAGGCCAAAACTGATAATGTCATTATTACCTTTTCCTTAGAGCATTGTTTCTAAAACTTGCTTGCTTCATCAACAATTGGAGAAAATAAACTTTCCTCCCACATTTGACTGAAATGATTGGCACTCATCATATATCTCAAAACTTCTGAATGTCTTTTCCTTTTTTGTTCTACAAAACTAACTTCCCTCCATCAATCTCCACCAAAATGATAAACATTTGACTGAAATGATTTAATAAACAATGCAATAAAAGACTAAATTCATCATGCTCAAGTTAGAAAATTTACCTCCTGCCATAGTTATCAGATTCAATTGTACACAAACTTTCTATTGGAGTGCAAACAAAAACCAATTGTACACAGGCTCTGTTGCTAGACCATGGACCCTCAATATTTTTCTTGAAAAAACGTGACCGTAAGTCATCTCCCATCAAGATGACATGTTTAAATAAAAGACGAAGTTATGAGCCGTTATCCCCTTGATTTTAGTTAACCACCCGTAACGTGTATGAGAGATATTAGGAAGAGTTGTTTTATCTTTATTCAAATTTTAAACCAAACCCAACGTTTTAAAAAATAAACTAAATAAGATAAATATCAATTTAAATTAGAAAACTAATAATTAGAATAAATTAAATGGCCACATTATACACGTTTTTGAAAATGTGTCTAACATTCTCCCACTTGGTCATCTAATTATAACTCATAATATCTCTCTTTAAATAAATTAATCATATACTCAAACTAGAAGTTGAAAACATGAATCATGGCGACAAGTCCTTTAAAATAAAGTATTGTCTTCCATGTATCACAATGTAATTTTCTCTTGGAAAGAATACTTTATGTGGTATATGCTTTATAAATGAGCTTCCAAACGCTCATTTTGGGTCCTCACTGAATTCAAATATCTATATAGTCATTCTCCAAACAAAATGTATACAAACTATCAGAGATGACATATTTTGAAAACTTTTGGAGTAAATTAAACAAATTGCAATAAAAGGGTATCTCAATTACATTAATATGATCATATAATTGAAGTGAGTCCCAAATGCACTACATGTTCTTTATATACAAACTTGGTGGCAATCCTTTCGTCAAAGGATCCGCAATCCAAGAGCTGGAATTGCATTGCTGTAAAAATTTGGTCCATTTATGGTTCAATGTGAAAACCATTTTATAAAACAAACTCATGTACCCAAGGATCGTACTAATTCAGATTTAAACGACCATAAAATAAAGACCTTGATCTTTTGTTTATTAAGTAAGGACCAATGGTATAAGAAATATAGGGTTGACGTCACACTCAAGAAAAAAGAGCCACTCAAGAAAGAACACTACAAGATGAAATCTTGATACATTTGTGAAAGTTCTTTGGAAGAACCAAAGAGAGAAAAGCTCTTATTTTTACAAACTTTAATATGAAATTCCAATAAGGTTACATGGGTTTACTAATGGAACAAGGTTTTTCTTATTGCTAATTATAACCTAAAGTATGAAAAAAAAATTAAAAAAATCTTGTTTATTTTAAAGTAAAAGGAAATAAGAGACCATGTTGATCCTAAAGCAAAAATAAAAGATCTTGTTTCCCAAAACTGATTAAGAAATCTTATAAGAAACGAAGATTTTGTTTATTTTCTTCCCAATTTGATAATGCCTTTTTTGTGCTTCATTCAAGTCAATCACAATTAAATTTAGAGCTTCAATAATAGTGACAAACATTAACTATTTTGAAATTTTTTTTTTGACAAAAAAGTATCTTGGAGTAGGCATGAACTTGAGATAGACTCAGTTAATCCATTTAATGCTTCCTTAATTTTCTTGGTTCTTGCCCTTATCATTAGACCTCCACGAATACTCAATGGATTTGACTATAAATAGTCAAGTTAAGCATTTACTGTAAACATAGGACTATTATGTTAAATAACAATGAAAACAATATAAATAACATACTTGAGAATTAGTACTCCTTGCTCGTTCAACAAAAGGCCTCAATGGACAAGATTCTTACATTGTGGTTGGAGCCGCCACAAACTGAACATTTGACAAAGAATCTCCTGCTGCATTTCTTAAAGGTTCAGGTTGCTGCTCTCTTCCTACATTTTCTTTGGGCCTCCTAATCTTTTTTTGCACAATTGGGGGATCAATTAGTGGCCTTTCACCACGGGTCCCCATGTACGTTCATCGGGAATTGGACTAAACATAACCGAGTACGTATTAATGTAAGCTTGCTTGGTGAAGCAAAATGATATGTACTCATCAATTTCGTGTCCCTCATAACCTATGCAAGCCACGGTGTGAGAGCAAGGTAAACCGGCGATTTCCCAATACCCACAGTCACACGTTCTGTCCTCTAATTTCACAACAAACTTCCTAGCTGGATAATAAGATTTATCCATGACTTGAAAATTCAAGTCTCCGAAGGGTGCACGGTCATTTTCTCTCCTTTCTTGTAAGATGTATCCAGCTCTTTATAAATCCTCGGAGCAACAGATTTTGCCCAAGCTTTTGCTTCATTTTTTCTCTTTGTGAATCTTTTCATAAGTCTACACCTAATCTCCTCAAGCATCGATAGCACAGGCCTATCTCTATAAGGTAAAATCCAGCTGTTAAAACATTTATATGCATTATTGTCAGTTCTCTCAACTTTACAATTTTTGTCATACGCA
This sequence comes from Citrus glauca, assembly GCA_029633175.1. NCBI lineage: Eukaryota > Viridiplantae > Streptophyta > Magnoliopsida > Sapindales > Rutaceae > Citrus > Citrus glauca. Next base: position 27,857,773 of record JAQOOD010000008.1, read on the forward strand.
TGCATAGACCAAGTGTACCCTTGCAGTTCTCTTTCTAGCCAATTATAAGCTGCTATATTTTCTTCCTTAATCAATGCCATTGCCTCATTAAAGTCGTGTCTGTTACTGCTCTTAGCTGCCCTCCAAAAAAGATTCCCAACTTGGCACCAGCATGGTCTTTAGCAAAGTTAGCATATACATGCCTACAACATGCCCTATGATAGGCAGAAGGCCATGTGTTTGGAATCGAATTCAACAGTCCCTTTTGCCTGTCACTAATGAATGTGACCTGCCTTCCATCATCTAAATAGTTGTGCAAATGTTCAAGAAACCAAGTCCATGTTTTAGTATTTTCAATTTCGCACACACATACAGCCAATGGGATAATCCCTTTGTTAGCATCTGTAGCAATAACAGCCAATAACACTCCTCTATATTTCCCCTTTAGGAGGCAGCCATCAATTCCAATGAAGGGTCGGCAACCATTGAGGAAAACATTCTTTTGTGCAGGAAATGCGACAAAGAATATTTGAAATAAACATTTCTCGGGATAACTCATTGCATCGCATAACACCTTACAAATAGCTTCTGGATCAGCCTGATGAATGGCTACAGTATACTGAAATAGCTTCTCATAGCCCTTAGAATGATCACCGTACACCAAAACCCTTGCTTTTTCTCTAGCCCTATACATTGTTAGCTTCTTAATCTTCAATTTAAATTTTTCCTGCATATAAGTCCTAAGCCGAGATACCTTGACATTAACATTAATAGTAACATGCTCTTTTTTCATTTCAGCAATCCATGTAGAAGTCACCTTCACAGATTTCTTAGTAAGCCTGCACTCATGCTTTTTGTGGTATCCTCGCAACCAAAATCCATTTCGGTCATTCAATCTTGCACCATTAACAAACCATGGACAATCAGAACCTTTACAAGTTGCATAATATCCCCTCGATTCAGTGTATTTGATGTTAATATTGAACCATTTCCTAACCATTACCTCATGCAGCACTTCTCTGAAACAACCTACATCCCTGAACACATCACCCACCCTAAGCCTATGTGCTCTATCAGCATCTAACTTACACTCATGCTTTTCTAAATAATTTCTAAACTGCACACTGCCTAAATTCATGTCCTCATCTGAAAAATTAACAACCATTTGGAACTCCCTAGAATCATCATCTAAAAAAATATCTGCATCGCTTTCACTATCATGTTGGTTTCCCTCACTGGCATCACTGTCCTCTACAGGCGCGGTATCATCAACAAACACAATAGGCGGTGGTTGCTCACCATCACCCTCTTCACCATCATCATGATCATTACTGCCAACCCCTTTGTCTGACCATTATGATAGCAAATCATCTTTACCAGGCACAGGTGGTTGATCACCATCACCCTCATCATCATCACCACTGTCTAATCTCTTGCCTGACCAATTTGATAACAAGTTATCTTCATCTTTAGTTGGATACCTAACTTTGGAAGTACTCTGATGCTCTGCTCTATTAAATTGATCATTCAATGTAGTTATGGCTTCTGAAGGCAGATGTATCCCTAAGTTAAACATCAACAATTGCAGTAATGGAGAATCTGGATATTGAGGGTATAACATTGGCACCACTTCAACTTCAAATGTGTTTAAGCCCATTGAGTTATGAATCTCAAATAATCTGTTAAACCTAAAATCAGAATCCAACACAACCTTCGCTTTGTTATCTAGATTCATAACAGTTAACAAGATTTTTCTAACTTCGTTTAACCTATGTACTCCTACTATCTTTAATACTTCAACCTTTATTTTATCAACATAACAACTTTCAGGGTAAATCAAACCTACACAACGTTTTTCTCCTTTGAAATGAATCACTAACTCCATTGGAGACATAGGTTGTCATATCAAATTCAATAAAGAATAACCTTATTAAATCCAAACTCAAGCTTTTTCAAAAATAAAAAAAGGAAATTAATGAGATTCTACAGCAAAAAGGACTTCAATTAACATATAAAATTTTCCTCACCATTTCGTTAGTTTCTACAGTCTAGGGTTTCTAACATTAGATGCATTGCAAGAAATTGAAATAATTTCGTACAAGTTCTTACATCTATTGATTAAATAATAGATGCATTGCAAGAAACAAGTATCATATATGAACATCCTAACAACCCAATCCTTCGCTTGTTGTCTTTATGCGTTATCAGCTTACGCTTTGATTCAAACTCTAATTCAACCTCCACAGATGTTCGCGTTCGCTACACTTGTTTGATGGTTAAATATTGAACGTATTTGGTGAAAAGGGAACAAAAATAAGTAGGAATGGCTGGTCTGCCGTCTGCGTGCAAGCTATCTCTCGATGAAGGAACAAATTGGGTGTGTGGCTGCAATGGCTGCAATGAAGCTTTTTGATGTGCCAATGTGAAACATCGTCGTTCTTTTTTTTTTTCCCCTTAAAACGAAGTCGTTTTGCATGGATGAAACAATGTGTCATCTAGTAAAACGACGTGTCGTCCAATAAAACATTCAGTTGTCTGGTAAATGGCTGACATGTCATATTTTTCCATAGCTGCTTATATCTTAAAAGACCATATTACCCTTATGACGTGTTAAGTTGTAAACGACAGTTGACGGAATGGTGGTTGAGAGATATGTTTTTTCATCTAAGAGTGGACTGTTGATATACTATGAAAGTTTTGTAGTAATTTTGATAACGATGTAATCTTAGGGTGGACGAATGATAATTTCCCATTTTTAAAAATACAGGGACTAAACAAGCACTAACATCATAATATAAGAACTTAACAAGCTTTTACTTCTTATTAATTTTTCCTGTAATTATTATTTAATAATTAACTACTAAAATTTTAAATTCCCTATACTTTAGACTTATTAAGTTATATTATAATTATATACTCGTAAACTTAGGAGTAATCGCCCACTTTTGTATTTCAAATTTAAACTTTAAAGTATAATGGGACTGGAACTCAAACTCATAACAAAAATCTTTTGCCAAAGCACTTTTGTGTTCATTTAGTGTAAATAAAAATTGAAATAGCTTTTTGAAACATCAATCATTCAAATAAATATTATATTATAAAATACTAAATAGATAAGTTATAATATTTTCAATAAATTATTTTAAAATTGCATTAAATAATTGATTAGAGATATATTTAAAAACATTATTTGATTTGCATAACATAAAACCAATAATAATAAGAAAACTTAACAAAACAATATTGTAGTAAATGATAATACAAATTTGATTCAAAGTTAATTAATGACTTAATATTAATTCATTATTTAAAATAAAACTACATTAATTAATAACAAAAATTTTATTCATTTAAAATAGAACAAAATGTTATTAGATATAATGCTCTTTAAGAGTTTTTTTTCATATGCCATACATTTCATCTCAAATCGTGCTGCGTTTTAAGGCTCGTTTTCCTAAACCCCTATATGTCGTACTGTACTACATGTCTTGATGAAGTGTGCTTGTATGGATACATGTCGTGTCTCTGCGCTGTCTCGTGCCACCCAACTTATTGACCATCTCTACCTAAAACATTGTTTAAGTGATATTATTTTTATTACCAAATGTTATAAATTTTTAGTTACCATACACTTCATCAGTTCTGTTTGTTTTCTAACTTGATTGTCAAATTTTAAGGGAATGACATTTTCATCTCTCTAAAAAATTTTTCCGTCATTTGGCCCTTAACTCCATTTAATCCCTAGAGTTAAAAAAGTAAATACAAAACTCATTATTGAAGTCACATTTATCATTCAACAATCAACAATCAACAATATGTTAGTTAGATGATTTTAATACTGAAAATGTACTATTAAAAACTTATTAGGGATATAAGAGTTAAAAATAAAAGCAAATCGAATTGCTTCCCCCGCCCCCCAAAACACCAAAATCCAATTGTTTATGATAGTAAAAGTTAATTTCAGCTCTTTAAGCTGACATGTCAAACCCTGAAATTAATCCAAACGATGTCATTTCAACTTTTTTGTTTTTTCGTTTTCAATCTCATTAAAACAACGTCATTTTGAGTTAGTTAAGGCAGCTCCAAATTGCCTCTCTTCCTCTATCTCACAATCTTTGGCGTTATATTCCTCTTCCTCTTCGTTTCACAGCCACCATCACTAACAACCACCACCAACAGGCACTGGCAACTACCATCATGCATACCCTGCCATCGGCACCACTACCACCACCGGCAGCCATCACGCTTGGCAGCCACTGTTGAATATTAGAAAATGCATATTTATAAAGGAGAAAATCGTCATTTTACATATCAAGTCTTATTAACAACCCTTACTTTTATATGTTTAAGTTCTTATAATTTAATTATGTGTGTTTTATTTTAATTAAGTATTTTATGTATTTTAGGGGCATCATAGTCATTTCACAATAAACGAGAGATCAAATGGCAAAACGGACATCATTTTTGAACTCAGGACGGCCGAAAACCTTAGAAGGAGCATAAAAAGAAAAATGACACTGTTCACATAGACGGATCGATGACGTGGCATTAACCGATGATGTGGCACTGACTGATGAGGTGTCATGATCCTGTTGGACTAAAATTCTTATGTACTGTTGATGGTGACATGGCAGTATATTAGTGGATCAAAAACTGCACGTACGGTACATGCAACATATGGGATTATTACTGTGCAAACCGCGTTACTGTTCAAATCATGTGCAAACCGTGTCATTGTTCAAACCATGGTCAAAGCGTGTTACTGTTCACGAGTGTTTTGACTGTACTGTTGACTGATGATGTGGCGCAATCCTGAGTGTCCAAACTATTTTTAATCCGATGGTCATGATTTACTTGATGTATCTATAAAAAGAAGCCCTTCCCCCATAATTTGGCACCTCTGGATCTATTTTGTACTTCATTTTTTGTAATTCTCTCTCCATCTTGTACTTTTTATGTATTTTAATAAATTTTTATTTTGCCCCTAGTTCAACTATGAGTGGCTAATTTTCTTTCAAGCTTGGGTTGAAGGTGAAGTCTTAACATGTGTCATGGGCTTTATTTGGTAAATTTATTTTCTCTTCCCCTCTAGTTTTTGTGGATGTTTTGACTTTTCGTTAACAAATAATAATAATCTTGTCTAGTACCACCCTGATTTCACCGGCTCCCTAGAATAAGATTATTATTATTTGGCACGATAAGCCCTTAGCACCATATTTATTAGAGCGTGGTTCATGAGGTGTGGATTCCCCCCTCATGATTTAATTAGTATGAATAAGGAATATTTAGCCCATGATGCATGTTGATACGGATCCAGATACTCAAGTACTTCATCTCAATAGATCTCTTTTCAATTTATTATCGCCATTTAAATTCCAATTTTAGAATTTATTCTTGCCATTTCAATTCTAAGTTTAGGATATTTCAAATCATTTCCACCACAAATCCAACCACCCATTTACAAAATTAATTCTATATATAATTAAAATCCACCTCCTCGTGAGATCGACATTCGTCACCATTAGTCTATACTACAACAGATTCGTGCGCTTGCAAGTTCAATAAAATTTGCACAACAAGTTTTTGGCGCCGTTGCCGGGGAGGTAAGTAATTTTAATTCATAGAATTAATTTTTGTGAATATTTTCATTTAATTATTTTCTTGTTTTTATTAAAAAAATAATAAAAAAATGAATCTACATTTAAAGGTTAGTATTTCTTTTTTTTTTGTAATTTAATTTTTAAGTTATTTTTTTGTAATTTTTGTTTATCTTACTAATTTTTTTAGTTAATTTACTTTCACGTATTTTTTGTATATTTTTATAGTAAGATTGTAATAGCGCAATAAGGTTGTATCGTAATTTCTCCCTCTGATTTATTTTTATTTGTTTTCATCTTTATTTTTATTTTATTTTATTTGTTTTGCATGCATGGTCGTAGGTCATTATTACCTAATCTTGAACCTATAGACCTTGACCTTGAGAAAACACTTCGCACACACAAACAAATTAAAAATAAAATGGATTTACAACCATAGGAGAGGCCATTTAAGGATTACTTCAGTCCTTTAGCTAATTTGAGCACATCATGTATAAGGTATCCAAATGTAGCTGCTAGGAGTTTTGAATTAAAACCTAGTATGCTAAATTGTCTCTGTATGGCCTAGAAAATGAAGACCCATACAATCATTTGAATGCTTTTCATGCTATTTGTCAAACATTTAAATATGAGAATTTTTCAGATGATGATGTAAAACTTAGATTATTCCCATTTTATTTAAAGGATAGAGCTCGTTCATGGCTTAATACATTACCTGCTAATAGTATTGCATCATGGGAACAAATGGTTACAAAATTTTTGAATAAATATTTTCCAGTGCATAAAACCAATGCTATTCGCAGGGAAATCTCAGAGTTTACCCAGAAAGATGACGAGCAGTTTTACGAAACATGGGAGCGATTCAATGGGCTACTCTTGAAGTGTCCACATCATGGGTACGAGAAATGACACCAATGCCAGTACATTTTGGAGGTATTATTGCCGAATGTGCAAGAATGGCTAATGGCAACAAGTGGAGGAGAGCTAATGTCAAAAAGTGCAACAGAGATTTGGAATTCTTCTAGCGACAAGCGGATAATTCCCAACAACGGAGTCGATCACTCAGGAGTACTAGAAGAATTAAGGGAGTAAATGAGGTTCACATTGGCGAATCCAGTTCAGAAATTAAAGAAGTCAAGGAGATAGTTGAAGGTCTCGCTCGACAAATAGCATCGCTATCGACTGCTAAATCAACAGAGCCACATGACCCTGACTCATATCCAGATCAAGCCAATACCATAGGAGTAATCAGAAAACCATCAAATTACAACCCATACTCCAACACATATAATCTTGGATGGAGAGATTACCCCAATTTTTCATGGTCTCAAGGATTCCAATACAATGGACCAGCAGCTCGAGCTCCACCAATGCAACCAATTCCTCAAAATCCTCAAGCCTCTCAACCCCCATTTAGACCATTCAATGAGAACTAGAACTACTCTCAACCCAGACTATGGGAGGATGCATTCCATAATTTCAGGAATGTTACTCACTCTACGATTGAGCAACAGAACCGCACCATTGATGGATTCCGAAATGAGTTGAGAGCAGGCTTAAACTCGCAAGCCCAATCAATTTCAAGCCTGGAGAAGATGGTGGGACAACTTGCTTCTTCAGTTCAAACCTTGGCAATGACTGTTGAGAAAGGTAAATTTCCAAGTCAACCAGTGCCTAACCCTAAAGGAGTGCATGAAGCAAGTACAAGTTCACCACAGTAGCATGGAGAGGTCAAAGCTGTCATGACCTTGCGGAAAGGAAAAGAAGTCGACAACGAAGTGGAGATGCCAGTGATAAAAGGAAATCAAATTGTATCTGTGACTGTTAAGGACTCATCACCGGAGGAGAAAGAATAAACCAACCCACGAGAATATGTTCCCAAATCTCCATTTCCTCAGAGGTTAGTGAAAAGAAAGAAGGGGAAATCCCCTGGTGAGATTCTCGAAATCTTCAAACAAGTAAGTGTTAACATCCCATTACTTGATGCTATTAAACAAGTTTCATCTTATGCCAAGTTTCTTAAAGACCTTTGTACTAAAAAGAGAAACATGCATGTTCAAAAGAAGACATTTTTAACAGAAAACATTAGTTCTATACTCCAATATAAAATTCCTCTAAAATGTAAAGACCTAGGTTCCCCCACTATCTCATGTAACATAGGGAACCACACAATTGAGAATGTTTTGTTGGATTTAAGAGCTAGTGTAAATCTTTTGCCTTACTCAGTATTTGTTAAACTTGGACTGGGAGAATTACACCCAATTCCAATGGTGTTACAGCTTGCAGATCGGTCCACAAAAATACCTCGTGGTATTGTGGAGGATGTGCTTATCCAGGTAGACAAGTTTTATTTTCCTGTTGATTTCATTGTAATTGATACTCAACCAATACAGGATTCAAGGAAGCACATCCCCATTATCCTAGGCCAACCTTTCTTGGCGACTGGGAATGCTCACATTCAATGCAGGACTGGAAATATGCAGTTGTCCTTCGGCAACATGATTATGGAGCTGAACATCTTCAACATTGCCAAACAACCTCACAATGTAGATGATTGAATTGTTGATGTAGATTTAATTGAAGCATTAGTTGATAACACTTTTGTTTTAAACCTTAGTGATGATCCTTTACAAACATGTTTAACTCACTTTGGTCTGGATTTTGATATTGATAGATCAGTCGATGAGGTCAACACCCTACTTGACTCAGCACCATCCATGGACACTAATAATGGAAGTCAAGGGTTGAACAACTAGCACCATCAGAGAAGAAACTCATCCCATCATCAGAATCACCACCGAAACTCGAGCTCAAACCATTGCCCAATACTTTGAAATATGCATTTTTGGGGGAAGAAAGTACTCTACCGTTAATCATCTCAGCATCCCTCAATGACGAACAAAAACGTAAGTTGTTGAATGTTTTAAAAGAGCACAAACGAGCATTAGGATGGACTATAGCAGACATAAAAGGTATAAATCCAGTGAACTGCATGCATTACATTCACCTTGATAAAAATGCTAAATCTATTAGGGAAATGCAACGTCGGTTAAATCCTAATATGAAATAAGTGGTTAGAACTGAAGTCCTTAAGCTATTAGATGCAGGTATCATTTACCCCATTTCTGATAGTTCATGGGTCAGTCCTGTGCAAGTTATTCCCAAAAAGTCAAGAGTCACTGTAATTACCAATGCTGATAATGAATTGATACCAACTAGAGTGACTACAGGATGGCGTGTATGCATTGATTATAGAAAGTTGAATTCTGTCACACGTAAAGACCATTTTTCTTTACCATTTATCGATCAAATGCTTGATAGATTAGCAGGACATGAATTTTATTGCTTTCTAGATGTCTACTCAAGATACAATCAAATTCCTATAGCACTAAAAGATTAAGAGAAAACCACTTTCACTTGCCCTTTTGGCACTTTTGCTTATAGGAGGATGCCATTTGGATTATGTAATGCACCTGCTACATTTTACCGATGCATGTTGAACATTTTTTCTGATATGGTTGAAAGATTCCTTGAAGTCTTTATGGATGACTTTTCTGTCTTTGGTGATTCATTTGATCAATGTTTACGTCATCTAACACTAGTTCTGCAAAGATGTATCGAGAAGAACTTAGACTTAAATTGGGAGAAATGCCATTTTATGGTAAAACAAGGTATTGTTCTCGGTCACATCATTTCGAGCAAAGGTATTGAGGTTGAAAAAGCCAAAGTGGATCTCATTTCTAATCTTCCTCCACCCAAAACAGTCAGAAAAGTAAGATCTTTCCTTAGGCATGCTAGTTTTTATAGACGTTTCATTAAAGATTTTAGCAAAGTTTCTAGACCCTTATGCAATTTACTTGCTAAGGATGTACCTTTTATCTTTAATGATTCATATCTTATAGCTTTTGAAAAATTAAAGCAATTGTTAACATCATCACCTATCATTCAGCCCCCAAACTGGAGCTTACCATTTGAGCTCATGTGTGATGCATCTGATTATATAGTAGGAGCGGTAATTGGATTCCCCATGTTATTTACTATGCTAGTATGACATTAAATGATGCACAATTGAACTATTCAACTACTGAAAAATAAATGCTAGCAGTAGTGTTTGCATTGGAAAAATTTCCATCTTATCTCATTAGTTGTAAAATAATTGTGTTCACTGATCATACTGTTCTTAAATATCTCCTCACAAAGAAAGATGCAAAAGCTAGACTAATTCGTTGGGTGTTACCTTTGCAGGAATTTGACTTGGAATTCAAAGATAAGAAGGGCACAGAAAATGTTGTGGCAAACCATCTCTCTCGTCTCAATTTTGACATAATTACAGAGCCATTACCATTGAATAAGTCATTTCCAGATGAATAATTAATGAGTGTGGAAGTATTACCTTGGTATGCTGATATAGTTAATTATCTTATTACAGGTCAACTTCCAGAGCATTGGACCAAGCAAGACAAGGCCAAATTCTTTGCAGAAATAAAGAATTTCTTTTGGGATGACCCCTATTTGTTCAAGTATTGTGCAGATCAAATTGTCAGATGATGTGTTCCAAAAAGTGAAATTCACAATATCCTTTCATTCTACCATGAACAAGATTGTGGAGGCTATTTCAATGCTAAGAAAAGAGCTACAAAAGTTTTACAATGTGGTTTCTATTGGCCAAATATATTTCAAGACGCTTACACTTTTTATTCTTCATGTGATAGGTGTCAACGAATGGGGAGCATTACACGAAGGAACATGATGCCACTAAATCTAATTTTAGTGGTTGAGATTTTTGACGTATGGGATATCGACTTCATGGGACCCTTTCCCCATTCTTTTGGCCATCAATACATATTGGTTGGTGTTGACTACGTATCGAAATGGGTAAAAGAAATTCCATGCAGAACCAATGATCACAAGGTGGTGATAGGGTTTTTGAAAAGTAACATTGTTTCGCGCTTTGGATTCCCTTGAGCAATAATCAGTGATGGTGGTGCCCACTTTTGTAATAAAGCATTCAAAGCTCTTTTGACGAAATATTTAATCACTCATAAAGTGGCAACCCCATATCATTCGCAAACCAGTGGCCAAATGGAGATTTTCAATCGAGAAATAAAGCACATATTAGAAAAGACGGTGAGGCCAGATAGAAAAGATTGGTCATTAAGACTTAATGATGCATTATAGGCATATAGAACGGCTTTCAAGACCCCGATTGGGATGTCACCCTACAGGCTAGTGTTTGGAAAAGCTTGCCACCTATCTGTGGAACTCGAGCATCGTGCATATTGGGCCATCAAGAAATTCAATTTTGACAGGCAGCAAGCCAGCTCAGAAAGAAGATTACAACAGGCAGAACTTGAAGAAATTCGCAATTATGCATATGAAAATGCCAAGATTTACAAGCAATGAATGAAAGTCTTCCATGACAAGCATATTATAAGAAAATATTTCACTCCATGTCAAAAAGTGCTTTTATTCAATTCTTGCTTGCACCTATTCCCAGGTAAGTTACGCTCTCGTTGGTCTGGCCCATTTATTGTTCACACTGTTTTTCCACATGGGACAATTAAAATTAAGGATCCAAAGAACGGTGTCACATTTAAAGTTAATGGTCAAAGATTAAAGCCATATCTAGAGTACCAACCACATGGAGAAGACATCGAAATAAATTTGAGTGACCCACCAGATTTGAATTGATTTTTTTTCTTTTCGGTGGTTTGATTTTTCTTTCTTTCTTTTTATCATTCTTTTGCTAATTAAAAATTATTTGTGCATAAGTGTGTTTGTTTTACCATTACGTTTTCTCTTATCATTGTTAATCATGAGTCTCGTACGTAGACCATTTCTCTTGAACATTCTTAAACCACTTCAACGTATCAAAACTCATCTCAAAAGGCAGATTCAATCTTGTAAGACACATCGCATTTGGGCTCTACAACCACCAGAGTTAGTAGCCTATGTTGAGGATTTAGAAAGCCAACTCAGAAATATTGAGAGAAGTGTTTACGACATCCAGTTGGAGCTTGAGGTAAATTCAATAAGAAGATGATTTTAATTTTTTTTGTGTATTTTAATTTGTTTTTCTGTTTGTGTGCTTTAGTTTGTTACCCCGGTGAAGTGGCGAATAACGATACTCCGTGACAATCAAGTCGGTTACTTTAGTTTCCCATAATAACTGATATTCTGAGGCGAAGGAATGGACAGAACCAAGATTTTAGTGAAGCTTCACAAGCGATTCCCTTCACTTCCTCAGAATGCCCTATTTAAGATCTATAAAGCTCGGTCCGAACGCATGCAATTGCTCATGAGGAATAATATATCTGCTGACATTCGTTGGTTAATTGAGGAAAAAGTATGATTGGCAGGTGAGTTACCTCTAAAATTTATTACATACATGCCTAGTTGTGGGAAAGGAAATTATGCAAGAAAATGACGAGCTCGAAAAATTTCTGTTGCTTGTCATAAGTGTGCCAGAATGAATTGCAATAAAAACCCATGTTCTTTAGGAATGGTGTCTAATAACAGGGAAGATAAGATTCAATTCATTAAGGATGGCTTGAATAAGGAGTCATTGGATGATATTCTTCTGTCTCTTAAAACGCATCCCAGTGGATATGTGCAAGGAGCGATTCTCCAGTTATGGCCATTATTCCAGAAAGAGCATGCACGATATAGTCTCGGGAATCTGACTATAAATGACCTTGTTTGCCAGTTTATAAGAAAACTGGATGGGAAGCCTATCCTCGACCCATAGAAGGCGTTCAAGCCATTTCTAGACGTAAAATCAGAGGAAGATGTGAGCCACAATCGCAACTATCTGTAAATATCTTTTTAATTTACTGTTATTTTATTTTTTTCGCTGTTGTTTTATCATTTACATTATTGTCTTTAATAATTTTATTATTGTATGCTTTTTGACTATCGAGCCATGTGCTTTACGCGTTAGTTGACACTGACATGCCACTTCATACATAGTTGTGATCCACTGTCACCAAGATTCTTAAATATGACTTTTTATTTAGCACTCACAAATTATTTTTGAGAAATATTCCAATGGCAACTACTCCCAATAGACAATTCAAGAATATTTGTGTGCTTTCTGGATTTACCTATGGCAAACATAAAGAGTTCATTGATGTAGCCATAAATCTTGGTCAAAGCATAGCAGAGAGAAAATTACACTTGGTGTATGGAGGAGGTAACCGAGAGTTATCAAAATTAGTCTCAGAAGCTGCTTTTGTCAGAGGAAGCCAAGTGTTAGGCATCATTCCAAGAGTCCTAAAACCTTTTAGCAGTGTGTCTGACTCATTGACTAGAGAAGAGTTAGTCGTCTCAGGTATGCAAGAACGAATAACTGAAATGCTTAATCATGCTGACGTTTTTATTTTCCTTTCAGGAGATCTTGCAACACTAGAGGCACTTATCACACTAGCATCTTGGGCCTATCTACACATTCACTAGAAACCCATCGGTTTGTTAAATGTCAATAATTTTTATGATGGTTTTATCGCATTTTTTAACCATGCAATAAAAAATTTTTTTGTTCTTTCCAATGCCAAAAAGTTTTTTATTTGTGCTCGCACTGCTAATGAGCTACTTGATATGTTACAAGCTTATAAACCGGAGCCAGACCCCTGGAGCTTTGTGTTGGAGCGTTCAAATGATGATGGTAACAGTAGCCGCAGTAAGAAGTACAAATTAGATTTAACTCTCCTCCTGTAAATATTTTCTTTTGTATTTCACCATCCAGGTGATGTCTTCTAAACTCTACTTCTTTCCTTTAAAACATTAAGGAGAATGTTTCGTTCTGGTTGGGGGGAGGGAATAGTTGACAATTGTGGAATCTTGGTTAAGTTTTTACTAATTTTTTGTTGTTGAAACTAACTGTTGCTAATTTTTTGTGTTGAAGATGGCTGAATATAGAGTGTAATGACTCTAGAAACGCATCTTTATCGTTTGAAAAAAATTAAAATTAAAAAAATTCAGATAATTCTTTATTATGTTTTGATGTTTATTTTTCTTCTTCTTTTTAATTTCTCCTTTATAAAAATACATTTTCAAACAAAAATTTTTGAGTCGAAGATGGCTGAATATGGAGTGTAGTGCCTCTAGAAACGCATCTTTTTTTTTAAAAAAAATTTCGTTTTCTATCATTTTCTAATTAATTTTTCTGCATCATTTTCACATTTCTGCATACATATTTTCCTTTCACATTTAGAATAGGTTGGGGGTAGACTGTTATTTAAAAATAAATTGTATGATTTGTTTTAACATTGAATGACATCATTAATTTCAAGTTTTAGTATTTATATTATCTTTGGTCTTAAGTGATGTTACACTATGTTTGCTACTCTACATGTTGATGTCGGAGACAAATATGAGTAGCTTGAAGGAATTAACATGTCATAATAAATACCAAGTGCATTTTTGAGCATCTCATTTTTCTTGGAGAGTAACCATTTTGCCCATTCTTTATACAGATTACCAGTTTATTAATGTATACACGATCTCTAGATTGCTTTTGAGTTAACCCTAAAAAAAATTTAAAAAAAAAGAAAAAAGGAAAAAAGTGTGTTGCTACATTTGGAGGCCCATATAATTAGTAGATATGGAAGATTATTTAGAGCCCTAAAAGATTATGGAAAGGCCATCTTTGATCCGTTTGAGCTTTTCTAGCCATCCCTTTTATCAAATATCCATAGTTAACCCTTTTGAGCCTAAAAAAAAAACTTCTCTTTGTCAACTTATCATCTTGACCCACTCCAATTTGAAGTATTACCCAATATCTTACAAGATCCATCACCTATTTATGTTTGAGAAAAATTTAATAAATATTTTGTATAGTGAAGTTATGCCTAGTTCAAAAAAAAAGAAGAAAAAAATTGTTGCTTCAAAAAACAAATAATAAAAAATAAAATAAATTGTTGTTTAAAAAAATAATAGGTGAAATCCACCTTGCAACTTCCAAAAAAAAATTGTATTTTTCTCAAACATACACTTTATTTTTCCTATTTCCCTTCTTTGTTAGCCATGTCCCTAGCCTACGTTACGTCCTAATAAAAGTCCTTCTTGATTTTAGGGAACTATAATCTGAAGTAGAAGCTAGTTATATGGGCTAAAAAGATGTAGTAATGCATAAAAAATAAAAAATAAAAAATTGGGTTGACTAGCATTTTTATTTGACTAGAGATCGTATTATTTCTAAGCTAAGGGCATATTTCTTTCATCTTGGTGAGAGCATGTGATATCATTTCTTGATTATTTTCTCTCAATTACCATTCATTGGAGTGACTATTTTTATTGGGTTTAATTTCTTTGTGAAAGTGTCACTACTTCCAGTGAGATATTGGGGTTTGACATGTCATTCTTGAAGGTAGCTACAACAAAGTCTACTGGGCTGATTCATGTAGATGGTTGATGTGGGTGTGATATTTCTTTAGACTTGAGATAATGCTTATACTTTTGTTTGATTGTTATCATTAGTCTGATTGAATAAACAATAGTGTTTAAAAAAAAATTATTTTTGAATTTTGTTTTCGCTTTATTTGCTAGGGACTAGCAATAAGCTGGTTAGGAGGTGTGTTAAGTGTTAGAAAATGCATATTCATAAAGGAGAAAATCGTCATTTTACATATCAAGTCTTATTAACAACCCTTACTTTTATGTGTTTAAGTTTCTTGTAATTTAATTATGTGTGTTTTATTTTAATTAAGTATTTTATGTATTTTAGGGGCATCATAGTCATTTCACAATAAACGAGAGATCAAATGGCAAAACAGACATTATTGTTGATGGTGACGTGGCAGCATATTAGTGGATCAAAAACTGCACGTATAGTACATGCAACATATGGGATTATTACTATGCAAACCGCGTTACTGTTCAAACCGTGTGCAAAACCGTGTCATTATTCAAACCATGGTCAAACCGTGTTACTGTTCACACGTGTGTTGATTGTACTGTTGACTGATGACGTGGCACAATTCTGAGCATCCAAATTATTTTTAATTCGATGACCATGATTTACTCGATGTATCTATAAAAAAGGGCTCTTCTCCCCCTAATTTGGCACCTCTGAATCCATTTTTGGACTCCATTTTTTGTAATTCTCTCCCCATCTTATATTTTCTATGTATTTTAATAAATTTCCATGTTGCCCCTAGTTCAACTATGAGTGGCTAATTTTCTTTCAAGCTTGGGTTGAAGGTGAAGTCTCAACATGTGTCATGCGCTTTATTTGGTAAAGTTATTTTCTCTTCCCATCTAGTTTTTGTGGATGTTTTGATTTTTCATTGACAAATAATAATAATCTTGTCTAGTACCGCCCTGGTTTCACCGGCTCCCTAGAATAAGATTATTATTATTTGGCACGATAAGCCCTTAGCACCATATTTATTAGAGCGTGGTTCATGAGGTGTGGATTCCCCCCTCATGATTTAATTGGTATTAATAAGGAATATTTAGTCCATGATGCATGTTGATACGGATCCAGATACCCAAGTACTTCATCTCAATAGATTTCTCTTCAATTTATTCTCGCCATTTAAATTCCAATTTTAGAATTTATTCTTGCAATTTCAATTCCAAGTTTAGGATATTTCAAATCATTTCCACCACAAATCCAACCACCCATTTACAAAATTAATTCTATATATAATTAAAATCCACCTCCTCGTGGGATCGACACTCGTCACCATTAGTCTATACTACAACAGATTCGTGCGCTTGCGAGTTTAATAAAATTTGCACAACAGCCACCATCACATGTACCCAACCATTGTCACCATCACGACCACCAACAATCATCATAGCAAAAAAAAAAAAGAAATTATAAATAATAATTATTTCCAGCCACAGTCCCTGCAATCTCTCTCCTGGTTTTGGAAAAGGAAGAAATATGTTCTTTGATAACATTATCTTTGGATTTAAAATCTATGCTTTGAGAACATTATCTTTGGATTTAAAAAACTAAAAGGCAGATTTGGAGGAATTAGAAGGGGCTGTGAAGGAAGATAACAATGCTCTGTACTTAGGAAGAAAAAGGAATGAAATGAAAAGAGAGAAAGAAACGAAAAAGGTGGTGTTTACTTTTAAAATGAAAAAAATAATTGTCAAAACGACGTCGTTTAACAATCTTTGGGGCTTGGGGCAAATAGCAGAACTCTTAGGATATATACCAATAGTTAGTCAATTATACAAGTTTTAATATAGTGACAGGATACATTGTGACAATATTTTACGAAGGCTGGTTGGAAGTCTAAATTACCATTAGTCAACCCCAACCTTTGAATTATTAATATTCAAAAGTAGTAAAAGTCCTCTTCGATTAAATTCATTTGTCTCTACCGTTAAGCTATTGACATCCATGCCATCACTTTTTATTCCTTTTGTCTTACTTTTATAATTTTATCCTCTTAAATAATGTTTCTTTTTTGTGGGAAAATAATAAAAGAAAAAAATAAAGTAATCCCAAAAAATAAAATAAAAATAAAAATAATATATATTAATCTTTGTGGAAGCTCATGTATATCCAAACAAATTAATATTGTAAAAAAATTAAACTATCAATTTTTTTGGATATTAATAAAAAAATTAATATATTAGCTTCTCTATAGAGTTTTCCACAAAAATTAAAATATATTTTTTATTTCTATTTTATTTTTGGGGTGAAATTAGTAATTTAATTTTTTCTTTTTATTAAAGTTAAAAAAGAAACATTATTGTAAGATGGTAATATTGTAAAAGCAAATCAAAAGGAACAAAAAGTAATGACATAGTATCAATAATTTAACCGCACAGATGTTTTGAGGTATTTTTAAAAATATAAGGACTAAATGAATATTAATTTCATAATATAGGGATAAAACGAGCTTTTACCCATTAATAAGTAATAATATAAATTAAAGAAAGTGTTAAGGTAATGAGATTCACTCTTGATATTCAAATCATGGTTAAAATACTCTAGAATATTTATATTTTTCAATTCTTTTACCAGTTTGAATATTATGCAAGTTAGTTCTTAATTAATCTAAGTATATAATGTGCCACGGCCATATTGATATATTGATATTATGTCTAAATACCCTCATAGATCTAAGGAGAGATAGGTATACAAAGTAACTTGAAATAAAAATAACTGGAAGAAAATATAACTTATAAACAAGTAATTAAAAATAATAAACTTAAAACTTACTTGCGAGAGTAATTAATTTCACAATTCGAGCTTCGCGCTTCACCATAACTAAGAAAATTAATCACCCTTATTGACAAGTAAAACACTCATTTTATTTAACAAATATATGAAATAGAATACAAGCAAATTAAAAATAAAAGAGAAGAGAAGAGAAGAGATTTTTCCATAGAATTCACTTTCAATTTACGCCTAATTTCTCTACAAAACTCACCTCTCAAATTTCTCTACAAATGCTCTAACTCTCTCCACCAGTTTCTCTCTAATTTCTCTCCAAATTCTAAGACAACCATTTATGAAACCTCTCGCTTTTGTATAGGCAAATTTTGAGTTGATGAAATGTGGACATTACATAATATTTATGGTGAGCTTGCAAAGGAATCCTCTATGATATACAGAGTTGCATGAAGAACTCTAATGAAAACACTCTTCAAAGTTACATTCTCATAATTACCACCATTTCTAAAAGTTACGATCTAATATCTTTATGTAGGCACCTTGGAATATCCTTTCAAGCTTAAGTTAAGACCTTTATCATTTAGAATTCAACTCAAACTTAATTGAAGGTCTTAGCTATAATGAGGTGGAACAAAACAAAGCAAAATCCAATTTGGCTTCAAGGTCGATTTTAACAACAAATCTTATCAGTCAACACTCATTTAATTATATCTTAATGTAGAAAACTCCAAATCAAACATTGTCAAATTTATTAAACTCTTGACTCACAAATCTTTCAATAATATGAAACTTATTAATTAAATCTTGATGCATTGATACCAATAAATTCAGAACTTTCAGACTTGTGCAGAATCCTAACAGCTGTGACCTTTGTTGACAAAATCTTGAATATCTTTAAGAAGAAAATTCAAACTTGATTCCATAAAATTCTTCAAAAACTCAATACATATATCTTTTAAAAATATATATAATATATAATTTGATTACCTCTAAAAAATACAGTCAATCCAAACAAATAAAATCATAATCTTGGGGTGTGTTTGTCTCTTGGAGTAAATATGAAAACACTCCTGTGCCAAGGTAGATAATAAACTCATGTTGTCTTCGCAACAACAAAAGATCAAACCAAAAATACAAAAAAAAAAAAAAAGAAGAATAAGCTTATGTAGCTCCATCAATTATTCAAGAAGATCAAGAGTGTGTACATTACAATACAAGGGAGAATTACATCTTTCCCCTTAGTAGCGTTTAGGTTTTACTACTAATACTCGGCAATCTTCATAATACTTTATTACCTTTTATATATCAAAACATTTCACCGAAAAACTCATCCCAACCATAAAACAAACATATTTAAAATAAGAATTGACATCAAAGTCGCAACGTCGCATTTTGAAAACTGAATGGCGTAAGTGGTAAAGCCTAAAAGCTGTTGTGGGGATGGGAGGTGTTGTAAATGTCTCAATCTCAAAACTTTATTAAGTATTAAAAGGATACAAAATGATATCGAAGAGAAGGATAGCACTGATTATAGAGGAACAATTGGTGATGACAGCGGCTATAACCCTGGCGGAGGAAGAACGGGTACCCAGCGACTTGGAGGGTTTGTGTTCGGAGATGGCGGTAAAGTTCTAAATGTTCTCTTCGACACTACTTTCAACTTGTAAGACACAGAACCAGCTTCAGTAGCCACGGTCATGCAAGTTGAATGTGGAAGTAGCAGGCTACTGATCAAGATGAAAGTGAGCAAATATGAATTGAAACACATATTAGCTTTTGTTTCTACCATCGCAGTGTAACAGGAAAATGCATGGCCTTTTATATAAGATTACCCCGCCCATATATATTTTAATATGAATGGTGGTCGGTATCTTAATTACGTATAGACTTGTTCAAAACTAGACGACCAATAATGTCAATATTTAGCAAACCAATTACTATGACTTTTAATCCTCTCGTTGAAAGCAATGAAATGATACAGTAGATCTCCAAATCTGACATTATTTTTTCTATCTAGTCCTGCTAAAAAAAAATATCATGCATCATAATGTTAAATTACATTAGAAGGATAAAATTATCTTTTTTTTTTAATATTCAGTAACATATTCCAACTCTTTTAACAAGAAGACGGAAAAATCGTATTTTTTAAAACTTGAGGAAAAAAAAGTGATAAATTTTAAAGGTTTAAAGTAATTTTAGAATTTTATCATTCTTAGGGTGGAAAATTGACAATTTTACTGTGGGCAACATCTTATCTAATTATACTTACTAAGAATAGTTCAACGAAATACTTACTAAGAACAGTTCAACGGAATAACCAATAATATATGTCGTATTTCTTAGTTGTTGAGTGATCATAACATGCATGATTCTATATATGAAAATTGTTGTGAGATTTACTTTCACATACAGAGGTCCCCAAGAGCACATGTGTGGGTGCAATTGGGGCTGTATGATGTGATAAAAGTTGTGGGGTCCTCAAGGGGGATCAGCAATGGACTCTACATTATCGATTAAATGTTATTTAAAAAAAAATTAATGAGTTTCTTTATAAGACCCTTTATCTACCAAATGCAAATGGGAAAACTCCCTGACGCAGCCTGTGAGCGGATCTTAAGCATTTCTCCAAATTTTATGTAAGTACTGTGCAAATTCATCAGAACCATATTGAAAAGTTATATTATTGATTAAACATTACGACTGTTATAAAAAGTCAAATATCAAGCCACAACCATAAGATTTAGTCTTTATTTCATCTTTATTAATAAATACACTGTGCTTTTGGAGATCAATGAAAATTCCGATATGGAGTTTTGGTTAACTAATGGTTGAGTAAAATAAAGAGTGAAGAGACTCGAAGATAAATTAATTAATTTTTCAATTTTTCAACAGATAAAATTTTTTAAAACAAAATATATAGCCTTGAGTCCACATAAGTATTGGGAAAGGAACTCACACAAACTACTGTAAATTAAGCAGACACAAACTTATTATTTCTTCATGTGATTAAAATAAGATGTGTATCACAAATAGATAAACAGAAAATAAACCAACACAATCCAAAACAATAAATCATCTACAAGAACACATATTTATATGTAAAAAACCCATACCAAGAAAAATTATAAGACTTTAGTCTGATATAATCTTCCACTATATTAATAAGAATACAGTACAAATACTTCTCTAAATAACACTAGAGGTTGATAAAATAAGAATTTCAATAATCTTAATTTATAGTAACAGCCTAATAAATATCTCTTTAACAAGTGGATAATTCAAATGACAGCCAATGAGAGGATACAATA
The DNA here is from genome assembly GCA_029633175.1 of Citrus glauca. Lineage (NCBI taxonomy): Eukaryota > Viridiplantae > Streptophyta > Magnoliopsida > Sapindales > Rutaceae > Citrus > Citrus glauca. The sequence goes on from JAQOOD010000008.1 coordinate 27,878,799, forward strand.
AGATCAAGGCTAGTAGGATTATAGAAGGGGATGTTAGGAACTTACCCTCCAAATTTGTGAGAAAACATAGTTAAATTTGCTTTCCAATCATTCAATTAAAGATTGAAGCCCTTGCATCCAAATTGAAGTTCACGCCACTGTTCCTCCATTCCTTTTCTCATCTTTTTGCATTTTTCAACGTGACAACCGCTGCCTAGTTTTGTTATTTATATGTTCTACTAGCTAATTTCACTTGGCCCCACTTATTTTCTTTAATTGCTTACATACCCCCATTAAATGAAACTTGGGCTTGGGCCACCCACATGAGATGGACCCAACAAATCTCCTCCTCCAGATCATGTAAAGGGCACCACCAAGTCCACTTTCTGCTTACACATTTTACCTTTTCCTTTGCAAATGACTTTGTCATCATATCTGACCTATTCTCTATTGTGTAAATCTTCCCAAGATGTAACTCTTTTTTTTAAAAGCATATCTTGTATCCAATGATACCTCACATTAGTATGCTTAGATTTCGAATGACATGTCGAATTATTTGCCAAGTGAATGGCACTTTGACAATTGTATAGTACACAATATAGTTGCCTTGTTTTATACCCAACTTTTACAAGAAATTTTTCATCTACAAGGTTTCTTTGCAACCTTTAGTGATTTCAATATACTCTGCTTTAATGGTGGACAAAACAACACTCTTCTGAAGTCTGGACTGCCATGAGACTGCTTCCCTTACAAAGGGAGCAAATATCTTGATAAAGATTTTCTGTTGTCAACATCTCCTACCATATCTACATTTGCGTACACCTATAATACAAGTTTGTCACTACCAAAACATAAAATGCACTGGAAATGCCTTTGAGGTATCTGAGAATCCACTTTACTGCTGTCCAATGGTCTTTGCTTGGTTGGAAAGAAACTGGCTGATTACAACAACTATATAAGTAATATCTGGTCTTGTACAAACCATGACATACATTAAGCTAACCATTGCTGAAGCATAAAGAACTCCTCTCATCTCTTGCTTTTCTTTCTCACTTGTAGGACACTTTCTCGCTTGTAGGACAATGCTTGAAGTTAAGCTTAAAATGTCTCATAAGTCGAGAACAAACATATTTTGCCTTGCCTGTGTTAAATCTTTCAAGATCCCATTTAATATATTCTTGTTCAGATAACTATAACTTCCCAGTTTTTATGTCACGAGAAGTCTTCATGCCAAAAATATGTTTTGTAAGTCTCAAGTCCTTTATTACAAAGGACTTGGTAAGCTCTTTCTTTAGATTATCAATCTTACTAGCATCATGACCAATAATCAAACATGTCATCTACAAAAAGCTAATGAATGATAAAATCATTATTACTAAACTTCTTCACAAAAATATAATGGTTAGACATAGTCTTGTTGAAACCATGATTCTAAGTGAAAGAATCTTGTACCACTGTTTTGGTGCCTGTTTCAACCCATATAAGTGTTTTTTTTTTCAACTTGCATACAAATTCTTCTTTGCCTTTAACATCGAACCCTTTAGGTTGTTCTATATATATTTTCCATTATAAATCATCGTGCAAGAAAGCTATATTTACATTATTGTGCAAATTTTATTGAACTCGCAAGTGCACGAATCTGTTGTAGTATAGATTAATGGTGACAAGTGTCGATCCTACGAGGAGGTGAATTTTAATTATATATAAAATTAATTTTGTAAATGGGTGGTTGAATTTGTGGTGGAAATTATTTTAATTATCCTAAACTTGGAATTGAAATGGCGAGAATAAATTCTAAAATTGGAATTGAAATGACAAGAATAAATTGAAGAGAAATCTATTAAAATGACGTACTTGGGTATCTGGATCCGTATCAACATGCATCATGGGCTAAATATTCCTTATTAATACCAATTAAATCATGAGGGGGAATCCACACCTCATGAACCACGCTCTAATAAATATGGTGCTAAGGGCTATCATGTTAAATAATAATAACCTTATACTAGGGAGCTGGTGAAACTAGGGCGGTACTAGACAAGATTATTATTATTTGTCAACGAAAAGTCAAAACATCCATAAAAACTAGAGAGGAAGAGAAAATAAATTTACCAAATCAAGCCCATGACATATGTTGAGACTTCACCTTCAACCTAAGCTTCAAAGAAAATTAGCCAATCACAATTGAACTAAGGGCAAAATGGAAATTTATTAAAATATGTAGAAAATACAAGATGGATAAGGAATTACAGAAAATGGAGTTTAAAAATGGATTCAGAGGTGCCAAATTAGGGGGGAAGGCCCTCTTTTTATAGATATATCAAGTCACTTATGGCCATCGGATTAAAAACAGTTTGGACGCTCAGGATTGCGCCACGTCATCAGTCAATGCCACGTTATCGATCCGTCTATGTGAACAGTGCCGTGAACAGTACCCGTACATGTAAATAGTACCATACATGTGAACAATGTCATTTTTCCTTTTATGCTCCTCCTAAGGTTTTCGGCCGTCCTGAGTTCAAAAATGATGTCCGTTTTGCCATTTGATCTCTCGTTTGTTATGAAATGACTATGATGCCCCTAAAATATATAAAATACTTAATTAAAATAAAACACACATAATTAAATTATAAGAAACTTAAACACATAAAAGTAAGGGTTGTTAGTAAGACTTGATATGTAAAATGACTATTTTCTCCTTTATAAATATGCATTTCTAACACTCAACACACCCCCCAACCAGCTTATTACTAGTCCCTAGCAAATAAAGCGAAAACAAAATTTAAAAATGATTTTTTTAAACACTTGTTTATTCAATAAGATTAATGATAACAATCAAATAAAAGTATAAGCATTATCTCAAGTCTAAAGAAACATCACACCCACATCAACCATCCATATGAATCAGCCCAGTAGACTTTGTCGTAGCTACCTTCAAGAATGACATATCAAACCCCAAAGTCTCACTAGAAGTAGTGACACTCTCATAAAAAAATTAAACCCAGTAAAAATAGTCACTCCAATGAATGGTAATTGAGAGAAAATAATTAAGAAATGATATCACATGCTCTCACCAAGATGAAAGAAATATGCACTCAACTTAGAAATAATACGATCTCAAGTCAAATAAAAATGCTAGTCAACCCAATTTATTTATTTATTTATTTTATGCATCACTACATCTTTTTAGCCCATATAATTAGCTTCTACTTCATACTATAGTTCCCTAAAATCAAGAAGGACTTTTATTAGGACGTAACGTAGGCTAGGGACATGACTAACAAAGAAGGGAAATAGGAAAAATAAAGTGTATGTTTGAGAAAAATGCAGAGGAATTTTTTTTTTAAGTTGCAAGGTGGACTTCACCTATTATTGTTTTTAAGCAACAATTTTTTTCTCTTTTTTTTTGGAAACAACAAAAAATTTTTTTGAACTAGGCATAACTTCACTATATAAAATGTTTATTTATATTTTTCTCAAACATAAATAGGGGATGGATCTTGTAAAATATTGGATAATACTCCAAATCGGAGTGGGCAAAATGATAAGTTGACAAAGAAAAGTTTTTTTTTTAAAGGCTCAAAAGGGTTAACTATGGATATTTGATAAAAGGGATGGCTAGAAAGGCTCAAACGGATCAAAGATGGCCTTTCCATCATCTTTTAGGGCTCTAAATAATCTTCCATATCTACTAATTAGATGGGCCTCCAAATATAGCAACACACTTTTTTTTCTTTTTTTTAATTTTCATTTTTTTAGGGTTAACTCAAAAGAAATCTAGAGATCGTGTATACAATAATAAACTGCTAAGCTGTATAAAGAATGGGTAAAAGGGTTACTCTCCAAGAAAAATGATAGATTAAAAAAAACTCACTTGGTATTTATTATGACATGTTCATTCCTTCAAGCAACTCATATTTGTCTCCGACATCAACATGTAGAGTAGCAAACATAGTGTAGCATCACTTAAGACCAAAGATAATACAAATACAAAAATTTGAAATGAATCATGTCATCCAATGTTAAAACAAATTGCACAATTTTTTTTAAACAACATCCTATCCCTCAACCTATTTTAAACATTAAAGGAAAATATATACGCAGAAAAGTGAAAATGATGCAGAAAAACTAATTAAAAAATAATAGAAAACGAAAATTATTTTTTTAACTTAAGAAGATGTGTTTCTAGAGTCACTACACTCCATATTCAGCCATCTTCAACACAAAAAGTTAGCAACAGTTAGTTTTTATAACAAAAAATTAGTAAAAACTTAACCAATATTCCACAATTGTCGACTATTCCCTCCCCCCAACCAAAACGAAACATTGTCCTCAATGTTTTAAAGGAAAGAAGTAGAGTTTAGAAGACATCACCTAGGTGGTGCAACACAGAAGAAAATATTTATAGGTGGAGAGTTAAATCTAATTTGTACTTCTTACTGTGGCTATTATTACCGTCATCATTAGAACGCTCCAACACAAAGCTTCAAGGGTCTGGCTTCGGTTTATAAGCTTGTAACATATCAAGTAGCTCATTAGCAGTGTGAGCACAAATAAAAACTTTTTGGCATTGGAAGGAACGAAAAAATTTTTTATTGCATGGTTAAGAAATGCGATAAAGCCATCATAAAAATTATTGACATTTAACAAATTGATGGGTTTCTGGTGAATGTGCAGATGGGCCTAAGATGCTAGTGTAATAAGTGCCTCTAATATTGCAAAATCTCCTGGAAGGAAAATAAAAGCATTAGCATGATTAAGCATTTCAGTTATTCATTCTTGCATACCTGAGATGACTAACTCTTCTTCAGTTGGTGAGTCAGACACACTGCCCAAAAGTTTTCGGACTCTTGGGATGATGTCTAATACTTGGCTTCCTCTGACAAAAGCAACTTCTGAGACCAATTTTGATAACCCTCGGTTACCTCCTCCATACACCAAGTGTAATTTTCTCTCTACTATGCTTCGACCAAGATCTATGGCTGCATCAATGAACTCTTTATGTTTGCCATAGGGAAATCCAGAAAGCACACAAATGTTCTTGAATTGTTTATTGGGAGTAGCTGCCATTGGAATATTTCTCAAAAACAATTTGTGAGTGCTTAACAAAAAGTCATATTTAAGAATCTTGGTGACAGTGGATCACAACTATGTATGAGGTGGCATGTCAATATTAAATAACGCGTAAAGCATATGGCTTAATAGTTAAAACGAAAACAGTAAAAAGGAAAAAACAAACAGTAATAAAATTATTAAAGGCAATAATGCAAACAATAAAACAACAGTGAGATGAAATAAAATAACAGTAAAGTAAAAGGATATTTATAGGTAGTTGCGACTATGGCTCACATCTTCCTCTGGTTTTACGTCCAGAAAAGGCTTGAACGCCCTCTATGGGTCGAGGATAGGCTTCCCATCCAATTTTCTTATAAATTGGTAAACAAGGTCGTTTATAGTTAGATTCCCGAGACTATATCGTGCATGCTCTTTTTGGAATAATGGCCATAACTAGAGAATCACTCCTTGCACATATCCACTGGAATGCGTTTCAAAAGACAGAAAGATATCATCCAATAACTCCTTATTCAAGCCATCCCTAATGAATTGAATATTATCTTCCTTGTTATCAGACACCATTCCTAAAGAACATGGATTTTTATTGCAACTCATTCTGGCGCACTCATGACAAGCAATAGAAATTTTTCGAGCTCGTCGTTTTCTTGCATAATTTCCTTTACCACAACCAGGTATGTATGCAAAAAATTTTAGAGGTTACTCACCCACCAATCATATTTTCGCCTTGATTAACCAACAGATGTGAGCAGGTATGTTGTTCCTCATGAGCAATCGCATGCGTTCGGACTGAGCTTTATAGATCGTAAAGAGGACATTATGAGGAAGTGAAGGGAATCGCTTGTGAAGCTTCGCTAGAATCTCAGTTCTGTCCATACCTTCGCCTCAGAATATCGATTATTATAGGAAACTGAAGTAACCGGCTTAATTGTCACGGAGTACCGTTATCTGCCACTTCACCGGGGTAACAAACTAAAGCACACAAACAGAAAAACAAATTAAAACACACAAAGAAAATCAAAATCGTCTTCTTATTGAATTTACCTTAAGCTCCAACTGGATGTCATAAACACTTCTCTCAATATCTCTGAGTTGGCGTCTAAACCTTCAACATAGGCTACTAACTCTAGTGGTTGTAGAGGCCAAATGCGATTTGTTTTACAAAATTAAATCTGCATTTTGAGATGAGTTTTGACACGTTGAAGTGGTTTAAGAATGTTAAGGAGGAACGGTCTAAATAAGGTACTCATGATTAGCAATGATAAGAGAAAATTAACGGTAAAACAAATACACTTATACAAAAATAATTTCAATTAACAAAAGAATAATAAAAAGAAAGAAAGAAAAATCAAACCACTATAAATAAAAAAATCAATTCGAATCTAGTGGGTCACTCAAATTTATTTCGATGTCTTCTCCATTTGGTTGGTACTCTAGATATGGCTTTAATCTTTGACCATTAACTTTAAATATGACATCGTTCTTTAGGTCTTTAATTTCAATTGCCCCATGTGGAAAAGCAGTATGAACAATAAATGGACCAGACCATCGAGAGAGTAACTTACTTAGGAATAAGTGCAAGCGAGAGTTGAATAAAAGTACTTTCTAACTTGGAGTGAAAGATTTTCTCATAATATGCTTGTCATGGAAGACTTTCATTTGTTGCTTGTAAATCTTGGCATTTTTGTATGCATCATTGCGAATTTCTTCAAGTTCTGCCAATTATAATCTTCTTTCTGAGCTGGCTTGCTGCATGTCAAAATTGAATTTCTTGATGGCCCAATATGCACGATGCTCGAGTTCTACAGGTAGGTGGCAAGCTTTTCCATACACTAGCCTGTTGGGTTACATCCCAATCGGGGTCTTGAACGCCGTTCTATATGCCCATAATGTATCATCAAGTTTTAGTGACCAATCTTTTTTGTCCGGCCTCACCGTCTTTTCTAATATGTGTTTTATTTCTCGATTGGAGATCTCTACTTGGCCACTAGTTTGGGGATGATATGGGGTCGCCACTTTGTGAGTGATGGAATACTTTGTCGAAAGAGTTTTGAATGCTTTGTTACAAAAGTGGGCACCATCATCACTGATTATTGTTCGAGGGAATCTAAAGCGCGAAACAATGTTACTTTTCAAAAACCCTATCACCACCTTGTGATCATTGGTTCTGCATAGAATTGCTTCTACGTATTTCGATACGTAGTCAATAGCAATCAATATAAATTGATGGCCAAAAAAAGCGGGAAAAGGTCCCATGAAGTCGATACCTTATAAGTTAAAAATCTCAACCACTAAAATTGGATTTAGTGGCATCATATTCCTTCGCATAATGCTCCCTATTCGTTGACACCTATCACATGAAGAACAAAAAGTGTAAGCGTCTCGAAATATAGTTGGCCAATAGAAACCACATTGTAAAACTTTTGTAGCTGTTTTCTTAGCACTGAAATGGCCTCCACAAGCTTGTTCATGGCAGAATGAAAGGATATTCTGAATTTTACTTTCTGGGACACATCGTCTAATAATTTGGTTTGCACAATATTTGAACAAGTACGGGTCATCCCAAAAGAAATTCTTTATTTCTGCAAAAAATTTAGTCTTGTCTTGCTTGGTCCAATGCTCTAGAAGTTTACCTGTAACAAGATAATTAATAATATCAGCATACCACGGTAATACTTCCACACTCATTAATTGTTCATTTGGAAATGACTCATTCAATGTTAATGACTCTTTAATTGTGTCAAAATCGAGACGAGAGAGATGGTCTGCCACAATATTTTCTATGCCTTTTTTATCTTTGAATTCTAAGTCAAATTCCTGCAAAAGTAACACCCAACGAATTAGTCTAGCTTTTGCATCTTTCTTTGTGAGAAGATATTTAAGAGCAGCATGATCTGTGAACACAATTATTTTACAACCAATGAGATAAGATCAAAATTTTTTCAATGCAAACACTACTACTAGCATTTCTTTTTCAGTAGTTGAATAGTTCAACTGTGCATCATTCAATGTCATACTAGCATAATAAATAACATGGAGAATCCGATCAACTTTTTTTCCTAATACTGCTCCTACTACATAATCAGATGCATTACTCATTAGTTCAAATGGTAAGCTCCAGTTTAGGGGTTGAATGATGGGTGATGATGTCAACAATTGCTTTAATTTTTCAAATGCCACAAGACATGAATCATTAAAGATAAAAGGTGCATCCTTAGCAAGTAAATTGCATAAGGATCTAGAAACTTTGCTAAAATCTTTAATGAAACGTCTATAAAAACCAGCATGCCCAAAGAAAGATCTTACTTCTCTGACTATTTTGGGTGGAGGAAGATTAGAAATGAGATCCACCTTGGCTTTTTCAACCTCAATACCTTTGCTCGAAATGATGTGACCGAGAACAATACCTTGTTTTACCATAAAATGACACTTCTCCCAATTTAAGACCGAGTTTTTCTCAATACATCTCTGCAGAACTAGTGTTAGATGGTGTAAACATTGATTAAATGAATCACCAAAGACAGAAAAATCATCCATAAAGACCTCAAGGAATCATTTAACCATATTAGAAAAAATGCTTAACATGAATCGTTGAAAAGTAGCAGGTTCATTACATAATCCAAATGGCATCCTCCTATATGCAAAAGTGCCAAAAGGACAAGTGAAAGTGGTCTTCTCTTGATCTTTTGGTGCTATGAGAATTTGATTATATCTTGAGTAGCCATCTAGAAAGCAATAAAATTCATGACCTACTAATCTGTCAAGCATTTGATTGATAAATGGTAAAGGAAAATAGTCTTTACGTATGAAGAATTCAACTTTCTATAATCAATGCATACACGCCATCCTATAGTTACTCTAGTTGGTATTAATTTATTATCAACATTGGTAACTACAGTGACTCCTAACTTTTTGGAGACAACTTGTATAGGACTGACCCATGAACTATCAGAAATTGGGTAAATGATACCTGCATCTAATAGCTTGAGGACTTATGTTCTAACAATTTTTTTCATATTAGGATTTAACCGACGTTGTATTTCCCTAGTAGATTTAGTATTTTCATCAAGGTGAATGTAATGCATGCAGTCTACTGGATTTATACCTTTTATATCCACTATGGTCCATCCTAATACTCCTTTGTGCTCTTTTAAAACATCCAACAATTTACCTTTTTGTTTGTCATTGAGGGATGCTGAGATGATTACTGGTAGAGTACTTTTTTCCCCCAAAAATGCATATTCCAAAGTGTTAGGCAATGGTTTGAGCTCAAGTTTCGGTGGTGATTCTGATGATGGGGATGAATTTCTTTTCTGATGGTGCTAGTTGTACAACTCTTGACTTCCATTTATTAGTGTCCATGGATGATGCTGAGTCAAGTAGGGTATTGACTTCATCGATCGATCTGTTAATATCAAAATCCAAACCAAAGTGAGTTAAACATGTTTGTAAAGGATCATCACTAAGGTTTGAAACAAAAGTGTCATCAACTAATGCTTCAATTAAATCCATATCAACAATTTCATCATCTGTATTGTGAGGTTGTTTGGCAATGTTGAAGATATTTAGCTCCATAGTCATGTTACCGAAGGACAACTGCATATTTCCAGTTCTGCATTGAATGTGAGCATCTGCAGTTGCCCAGAAAGGTCGGCCTAGGATAATGGGGATGTGCTTCCTTGAATCCTGTATTGGTTGGGTGTCAATTACAATGAAATCAATAGGAAAATAAAATTTGCCTACCTAGATAAGCACGTCCTCCACAATACCTCGAGTTATTTTTGTAGACCGATCTGTAAGCTGTAACACCACTGGAGTTAGGTGTAATTCTCTCAGTTCAAGTTTCATGAAAACAGAATAAGGCAACAAATTTACACTAGCTCCTAAATCCAACAAAGCATTCTCAATTGTGTGGTTCCCTATGATACATGAGATAGTGAGGGAGCATGGATCTTTGCATTTTAGAGGAATTTTATATTGGAGTATAAAACTAACGTTTTCTGTTAAAAATGTCTTCTTTTGAACATGCATATTTCTCTTTTTAGTACAGAGGTCTTTAAGAAACTTGGCATAAGATGGAACTTGTTTAATAGCATCAATCAATGGGATTTTAACATTTACCTATTTGAAGATTTCGAGAATCTCACTTGTGGATTTTCCCTTCTTTTCTTTAGCTAACCTCTGAGGAAATGGAGCTTTGGGAATATATTCTCGCGGGTTTTCTCCTCTGGTGATGATTCTTCAACATTCACAGGTACAATTTGATTTTCTTTTGTCATCGGCATCTCCACTTTGTTATCAACTTCTTTTCCTTTTCGCAAGGTCATGACAGCTTTAACCTCTCCATTCTGCTGTGGTGAACTGACACTTGCTTCATGCACTCCTTTAGGGTTAGGTGCTGGTTGACTTGGAAATTTACCTTTCTCAACAGTCATTGCCAATGTCTGAACTGAAGAAGCAAGTTGTCATACCATCTTCTCAAGGCTTGAAATTGATTGGGCTTGTGAGTTGAAGCCTGCTCTCAACTCATTTTGTAGTCCATCAATAGTGCGGTTCTGTTGCTCAATCGTAGAATGAGTAACATTCCTGAAATTTCAGAATGCATCCTCCCATTGTCTGGGTTGAGAGTAGTTCTGGTTCTGATTGAATGGTCTAAATGGGGGCTAAGAGGCTTGAGGATTTTGAGGAATTGGTTGTATTGGTGGAGCTGGAGCTACTGGTCCATTTTGTTGAAATCCTTAAGATTATGAAAAATTGGGGTGGTCTCTCCATCCAAGGTTATATGTGTTGGAGTATGGGTTGTAATTTGATGGTTTTCTCATTACTCTTATGCCATTGGCTTGATTTGAGTATAAGTCATGATCATGTGGCTTTGTTGATTTAGCAATCAATAACGATGCTATTTGTAGAGAGAGACCTTCAATTATCTCCTTGACTTCTTTGATTTCTGAGCTTGACTCGCCAATGTGAACCTCATTTACTCCCTTAATCCTTCTAGTATTCCTGAGTGATCGACTCTGTTGTTGGGAATTATCTGCTTGTCGCTGGAAGAATTCCCAAATCTCTGATGCACTTTTTGACATTAGCTCTCCTCCACTTGTTGCCATTAGCCATTCTTGTATATTCGGCAATAATTCCTCCAAAAAGTATTGGCATTGGTTCCATTTCTCGTACCCATGATGTGGACACTTTAAGAGTAGCCCATTGAATCGCTCCCATGTTTCGAAAAACTGCTCGTCCTATCTTTGGGTAAACTTCGAGATTTCCCTGTGAATAACATTAGTTTTATGCATTGGGAAATATTTATTCAAAAATTTTATAATTATTTGTTCCCATGATGCAAGGCTATTAGCAGGCAAAGTATTTAACCATAAATGAGCTCTATCCTTTAAAGAAAATAGGAATAATCAAAGTTTAACATTATCATCTGAAAAAATCTCATATTTAAAGGTTTTGGCAAATAGCATGAAAATCATTCAAATGATTATATAGGTCCTCATTTTCTAAGCCATAGAATGTGGGGAGACAATTTAGCAAACTAGGTTTTAATTCAAAACTCCTAGCAGCTACATTAGGGTATCTTATGCATGATGTGCTCAAATTAGCTAAAGGACTGAAGTAGTCCTTAAATGGCCTCTCTTGTGGTTGCAAATCCATTTTATTTTTAATTTTTTTGTGTGTGCGAAGTGTTTTCTTAAGTTCAAAGTCCATAGGTTCAAGATTAGGTAATAATGAGCTACGACCATGCATGTAAGAAACACAAAAATAAATAAAAAACAAATAAAATAAAAATAGGAACAAAACAAATAAAAATAAGGAAGAAGGAGAAATTACGATACTAACCTTATTGCACTATTACAACCTTACTATAAAAACACAAAAAAAAATACGTTAAATAAATTAACTAAAAATAAATTAATAAGATAAACCAAAAAAATTTACAAAGAAAAATAAATTAAAAATTAAATTACAGAATTTGAAAGAAGAGAAAAAGAAAAGAAATACTAACCTTTTAATGTAGATTCACTTTTTTTCTTTTTCTTTCTTTAAAAAAATTCAAGAAAACAATTAAATGGAAATATTCACAAAAATTAATTCTATGAATTAAAATTACTTACCTCTCCGGCAACGGCGCCAAAAACCTGTTGTGCAAATTTTATTGAACTCATAAACGCACAAATCTATTGTAGTATAAATTAATGGTAACGAGTATTGATCCCACGGGGAGGTGAATTTTAATTATATATAGAATTAGTTTTGTAAATGGGTGGTTGGATTTGTGGTGGAAATAATTTTAATTATCCTAAACTTGGAATTGAAATGGCGAGAATAAATTCTAAAATTGGAATTGAAATGGCAAGAATAAATTGAAGAGAAATCTATTAAAATGATGTACTTGGGTATCTGGATCCGTATCAACATGCATCATGGGCTAAATATTCCTTATTAATACCAATTAAATCATGAGGGGGGGAATCCACACCTCATGAACCACTCTCTAATAAATATGGTGCTCAGGGCTTATCGTGCCAAATAATAATAACATTATACTAGGGAGCTGGTGAAAGCAGGGCAATACTAGACAAGATTATTATTATTTGTCAACAAAAAGTCAAAACATCCACAAAAACTAGAGGGAAAGAGAAAATAAATTTACCAAATCAAGCCCATGACACATGTTGAGACTTAATCTTCAACCCAAGTTTGAAAAAAAATTAGCCACTCATAATTGAACTAGGGGCAAAATGGAAATTTATTAAGATACATAGAAAATATAAGATGGAGAAGTAATTACAGGAAATAGAGTCAAAAAATGGATTTAGAGGTGCAAAATTAGGAGGGGAAGGCCCCTTTTTTATAGATACATCGAGTAAGTTATGGCCATCAGATTAAAAACAGTTTGGACGCTCAGGATTGCGCCACGTCATCAGCCAACAGTATGCGTGAACATTAACACGGTTTGACCACGGTTTGAACAGTAACACGGTTTGAACAATACGTTGTTTGCACAGTAAATAATCCCATATATTGCATGTACCGTACGCGTGTTTTTTGATCCACTAATATGTTGCCACGTCATCGATCCGTCTATGTGACCAGTGCCGAAAACAGTAACGTAGACAGTACCCGTATATGTGAATAGTACCGTATATGTGAACAGTGTCATTTTTCCTTTTAATGCCCCTTCTAAGGTTTTCGGTCGTCATGAGTTCAAAAATGGTATCTGTTTTGCCATTTGATCTCTCGTTTATTATAAAATGACTATGATTCCCCTAAAATACATAAAATACTTAATGAAAATAAAACACACATAATTAAATTACAAAAAACTTAAATACATAAAAGTAAGGGCTGTTAGTAAGACTTGATATGTAAAATGACTATTTTCTCCTTTATAAATATGCATTTTCTAACACTCAACATACATCAAGCTATTCAATCTCTAAATTCAAACTAGATGTTAATCCAAGAACAACTTGGATAAAAGATATTTTTACCAGAGAAGTTAAAAATCAACATTTTTCTTCTGACTAATACCTTTGACAACCAATCTATCTCTTATACCGCTATTGTGAGTTATTTTTAATTTTTAACCTGTAAACCCATTTTTTCAGTGCCCTATTTCCATTAGGAAGCTTCACTAAGTCATAAGTGTGGTTCTTATTCAAGGTTCATCTCGTCTTGCATGACTTTAATCTATTCACTTTTATACTGGTGAGATATGACTTCTTCAAAACATTCTGACTCCTCTATATTTGTAAGTGCTGCATACTCATGTGGAGGATATCTAGTAAAAGGTTATTGTTTTTGAGTGAATCTCCTTAATTCTCCCTCAAACTGATGGTGCAGGTAATTCCGGAGGTATTTGCTCAATTGGTTCTACTATACCATCATTATTATCATCTCTAGCTCTCATAATAATAAATTACAGGTAGAGAAGCTGAAGCTGGAATAATAGGAATTGTAAAATGATTAAGGCTCATCACTCTTCTCTTTGTCACCAACTACTTGATCTTCACAAAAAACAACATCTCTACTTCTAATTAGCTTCCTTGCAACTAGATCTTGTAATCTGTACCTAAATTCTTCATGTCTGCAGCATAAGAAAATGCATTCCTGGGCTTTATCATCAAGCTTCAATCTCTCATCTTTAAGGATGTGAACATATACTCTATAACGAAACACTCTCAAATATTTACAAGAAATATCTTTCCTAGTCAAAACACTCTCAGATATCCCACTATCTAAAAGAATTAAAAGAGAAAGGTTAATCAAATCAACTGTAGTACGCATAGCTTCTACCTAAAATGATTTTAAAAGCTTGGCATCAGAAAGCATATACTTGATCTTTTCTTTAATTGTTATGTTCATCTTTTCTACAACATCATTTTGCTGAGGGTTTTGGTACAATCTTTTCAAGTTTGATTCCATAGGATCTGCAATACTACTTAAATGGTTTTCTGTACTTACCACTATTGTCTGCCCTGACACATTTTAACTTCTTTCATGTACTTCGTTCAATATAATCATGGAAGAACTTAAACATATCAAGCACATGGTCTTTGGATTTCAAAGCAACAACCTATACTTTTCTAAAATAGTCATTAACAAAAGTTACAAAATAAAATACATCTCTTATTGATCTATTTTGCATCATCTAGACATCATTGTGAATTAAATCAAAGATATGCGACTTTCTAGATAGAGAAAAGCTTTTAAAAACTACTCTATGTGTATTTCTAGCTATGCAATGAACACAAGTCTTGAAGGATATACCAGTGAAGCTGAGTAGAAATTTTTTCAACAAGAGTTTCTAACCCTTTCTCATCATTGTGACCAAGTCTTTTATACCATATCTTAATGTCAGAATCTTTTATAGCCACATTCACATCATATTTCTTGATCTTGGCTTCTATCATATAGAGAGTGTTCATTTTCTTTCCCTCAACCAACATGAATGAGCCTTTAGTAAGCTTTCATTTTCCTTTACCAAATTATTTAGTATAACTATCATCATTAAGCTTGTATATAGAGATCAAATTAAGGCAAATATACTTTCTTTTTACATGAACGTTTTCTGACAATAAAAGCACTTGATGTTTCTTCTTTAGAACTTAGGTATTCTCTTGGATTATCATTGTTTTGTAAGGGGAATTTCTACTTTGGCTTGTCCCCCGCTTTTCTTACTTTTCTAAAACAAGTGCATTTGACTCTAAAAGAACTATTTCAATGCCCATTCTTCTATATTCTTTATTTCGTAGCCTATCTATAATCATATCCAAGGTTGATTTCCCATTCAGCACTGAATTCTTCACTAACACCACTAATGCCTCCCAACTGTCAGGCAAAAAACTAAACAACAACAATACTTGTCACTTATCATTTATAATATTATTCATAGTAATCAGCTGATTTACCAATCTCTAAAACTTACTAGTGCGTTCAATTATATTGCGCCCTTCCTTGTATTTCAAGTTAACAAGCTTTTTTATTATATTAGCTTTGTTCCATGTTGTCAACTGCTCATAAATTGTTTCCAATTTCCTTCAAATAGTAATCCATGACCTAATAGTACTTACGGCCTTTGGGATTAATTAAGCTCATTTGTTATCATCTAAATAAGTAGATCTAGTTTTTTTGCCTTCAATGGGCTCATGTAAGTCTTTCATGTACAACAGATCCTCAATTTTATGCTTCCAAATATCATAATTCCTTGACTTTAATTTAGTTACACATGCGAAGTAGTCCTTCATCTCAACCACACAAGTAATAAAAACAAAAAACCTAACACTTTAATACCACTATGTTGGGAAAGAAACTAATAACTCTATTAAATGAGAGTTATTATGATATTTTTGAGCTTAAATCAAGATTACTTACAAAGTAATTGATGTGTTTTAGTGCATTTTGATAATAGTTTGCATTAACATTCATTTTAGGTTAAGTTTAATAAAGTGAGAATGATTTCAAATAATTCTGTGCTTAAAACATATAAATAATTATAGGTAACCAGGAGTCCAAATTTCATGGGAAGGATGTTCTAGCAATAGGCTTTTAAAAAGGACAAAAGAATATGGCTATAGAAGAATTAGAGCAAATCTGGAACAGTGCAGATGTTTTAGCCATTGATGTAACAACCAGTGTTGTAGTAATCCTGGAACAACGATAGAGAATATCCTGCGCAAAGCAATTCATATATTGCGATCTGTAGTTTCCTAATCAGGAAGATGCGCATCCTGGACCTTCATTTACCCTAATTTTGAGCTATAAAAGAGGCACACATGCGAAAAGAAAATAAGGTCATCAACCAAGATCAAAAAATGAAAAAAAAAAAGACAAAGGAAGCACAGAATTTAAGAGCAAGAATCAAGGCTTATCAGTGGAGAATTTGCGGGAGTCAATTGTAATTTAGTCTTTCTTATTCTTCTTTTAATTTCTTGTGTATTCTTTGATATGAGCATGTATTTCTGGCTGAAACTTTGTTGTTTACCTTTCTTTCACAAACTATGAACTAAATTTATTTGTGGTTGAGTAATAAACAATCTTAATGAGTTCTTGACTAAATTTATATGTTGCTACATGTTTGCTACGGCATTTTGTTTTGGTAAAGATTATTTCTATTCATTATTTCGACTGACCACCCATTTCATGATACAAGTTAGAAAAGAGACACAAAATGGTATATCTTACTAGAACATATTAGAACAATACTTAATTTTAGATTGGGTTTCTCAGGTTCAGTGTAACTTGAGTCCAAAAGTACCATGTCTAATCTAAAATTAGTGATGAACTAAATATAGGAATTCATTTTATAGGGTAAATAGAATATAAACGTGTAATGTTATATCTTATGTTGGTATAACAGTTGGTCATTGTTATATTGCATATAAGACATCCAACATGCGACAACTAAGGATAAATGAGGAATCTGCCTAGTGCTGCAGTAAGTGCTGCAGTAATTGAACTGAAATTTGTAAGAAATAGTCAAGTTTGTTAAGAGAGTTTAATCACTCAATAACTTCATTTCTATTGATTTTATCCTTGTGTTTGACATGAGAGTTTGTTTTTCTCCAAACTTACTTATTTCATTTTATTAGGTAGTTTATTAGTTTAATTGTTCAATCTACTTTCAATTCAAGCAAAACTGTTAAGGTTGCTATAGCAATTTCTATAACATCAATCCATACGGAGACGATCTTGAATACTTATTATTATATTACTTATTGTGTACACTTTCATATTGGTACCTATAACATTTGAATTTATACCAACATAAACCCACACAAGCTACTGCAAATTAAATGGAACCTGACTCTTTCCCTCTTTGTGTGAGTAAAATAGAATGTGTACCATTAATAAATAAGCAGAAACTAAACCAACACAATCCAAAGCAATAAACAACCCACAAGAGATAGATTTTAACGTGAAAAATCTAAATTAGGAAAAACCAATAAAGTAGTATAATATAATCTTCCACTACATTAATGGTGTGTTTACTTGTGGGTTTGGTGAATGAAAATGAAGGAATGAGAATAAAACCTATATTTACTTGACAAAATGTAACTTAGGAATGAGAATAAAATGTATGGGTCCCACACAATTTGAGAATAAAGAATGAGAATTCTATTCCCATCTAGGGGTTGGGAATAAAAATGTGAGAACGAGAATAAAACATACATTTATTTTTCCATCCTTCTAATTTTTTCATATTTCCTAAATTATCATTGTTCAAATCATAAATAATTTATCATTTTAAATGTCTTTAATAATTATTATTATTATTAAATTTTATTAACTTTATTATTTTAGTTATTATTAATTACTGTGATTATTATTTTTATTAATATTATCATTATTGTTGTTGTTGTTATTATTATTAACAATAAAAATAATGATGAAAATAATAATTAATAAAAATAATTAATTTATCATTATTAACAATATTTTCATTATTTCTGTTGTTGTTGTTATTATTATTAAAAATAATAATAACAATAATTAAAATAATAAAGCTAATAAAATTTGGTAATAATAATAATAATGTAATTTTCATTATCTAGATAAATGTACAAACATGATTATAAAAATGATATTAATTTAATAATAATAATAATAATAAATGTTAATAATGATAATATTAACAAAAATAAAATTATCAGTAATTAATAATAACTAAAATAATAAAATTAATAAAATATAATAATATTAATATTAATAAAAAATAATAATAATAACAACAACAACAATAATGATAATATTGTCAATAATGATAAATTAATTATTTTTATTAATTATCAATACTATGGTTATTTTGATAAATTGATTTTCATTTCTATTCATAATTTTCATTTATTTTGCCAAGTAAACATATCAATGGCATTCCAGTACATTCATATTCCCATTTTTTTTGGCCAAGTAAACATTGAAATCGCATTCCCATTCCAGCTCATTCCTATTTCCAACCCATTCACATTCCACCTCATTCTCATTCCAGGAAGAAAATGCACCACAGTATATTATGGCACAAATTCTTCTCTAGATAAAACTATAGGCTAATGACATCAACAATTTCAATAACCTTAACTTATAGTAACGACCTAACCTCTGTCTTTCTAATAAGAGGGTATCTCAAATAACAGCCAATAAAAGGATAAAATAAAAATCAAGAACCAGTAGGATTGTAAAAGGCAATGCCAGAAACTCATCCTCCAAATTTGAAAAAAAAATTAAATTCATCTTCCAATCATCCAATCAAAAATTGAAACACTTTCCCCCAAATTCATTGCGTTATTCAACCTAACAGCAGCCGCTTGCTTTTGTTCTTTATATATTTATATGTTTTCTATTGGCTAATTTTACTTAGTCCCACTTGTTATTCTAATTGCTTAAATACCTAAATTAATTAAACTTGGGCTTGGGCAACCCAATTGAGACAGACCCAACAATAAAGCCTTCCGGCTTCAACAAAACACAAAACACAAAACACAAACTAAATTTTTATTTTATAATAGGGATGGTAATTCTACTGGAAAAGTTATTGGAGGAGGATTACGCTGTGGAGGAACGTTGGGAACCAGGCTTGGGGTTGTCCTGAAACTTCCATTAAGGTTACCATCATTGGTAACTTACATGCGAAGATATTGGATCCAAAGAAGAGTTATCAACCAAAACAATTTCATTTGCCTCCATCATGTAAATAGTATGAGAAAACATCAGTCTATGGGTCAACAAGAAAGAGAAGAGCAAATATGAAACGATATTCATATATTGTAGCAATATTGCTAATTAAACCATAATAGCAATTAGGTTATGCTCTCTATTAGTACATATGCATGTGTGAGTAGATTATAAACTATTAGATAAATTTTATCCTACCCCTATTAAATTGACATACTTCAATTTACCATCTAAAAGTATGAAAACTTCAATTTATCCCCTAAAATTTGTTATCTATCTATTAGTTTTAACCCTCAAAAGGATAAAATTGTATTTATACATTTCTGTTAAGGTTAACTAAATAATAAAAGTCAAAAATCTAATTTTTCACCTTTCATTCATACTTGAGTGTTATAGTAAATTAAAGAATGCACCCTAAAATCTGTTATCTCTCTATTAGTTTTAACCTTTAAAAGGCTAAAATTGTATATATACATTTATGTTAAATTTAACTAAATTATAAAATTTAAAAATATTTATTTTTTTACCTTCATTCATACCGAGTGTTTCGGTAAATTAGAAAATGCACCAAATACTTTAATAAATTTCACTTTACACCTAAATGGCTTATTATTTTAAAATTGATTGTTTTTTGTTTTATTTTTATGATATATAAAATCATTTGAATGGTGTGCTACTGAGAAGCAGCAATATAGAAGAAGATGGAAGAAGCGGAAGAATAAAGAAAAAGAAAGAAAAGAAGACGAAAAGGAAAAAAAAGAAAATGAACAATTGAAAAAAAAATTAGATGATGAAAAAAAAGAGAAGGATACGAAGAATAGAAAAGGGAAAACCCAAGAAAAAAAATTAAAATCGAACTATTACAATTTTTAAAATTTAAAATTTAAAATGTTATCAATTATTAGTTTCGATTGTTTTGATAAATGAAATTTCAAGCTAAATATCAGTGCTGTTCCAATATGGTAAGTCTAATAATTTCTTTAATTGCCTTACCATGAAAATTGTACGAGAAAATATTAATAAAGTAGTCAAACAACCATCACTAGCATAATGTATTCTTTAATTTCTTTATTTTTTTTCCGGATACCCTCCATTTGGGGTTCAGAAAATAAGTTTTAGAATCCTTATTAATGGTCTTCACGTCCAAGTAGAAATACTCCTCTATATATATATATGGATTAAGAAAAACGTAAGGAAACACGACAAAATTGCATTAATATTGGTAATGCCCGGTAAAAAAAAAAAAATGACATAAGCTTTAATTTAAGGGTCCAGCTACCTTGTAACAGGGATAAGTAATCCCCTTATTTTGTCTTTTTAGAGAAGTTATCGTTGGATTGAAATTCACGTAATCTAATGGCTAAAATACAATATGTTAGCTAGAAGAGGTTAAATGCACCAGCTTTTTCAGTGGCAATACCTTTTGTTATCCAATCCACCAACGTCCAATAATAAAAAAAAAAAGGTATTTTCCTAAGGTGTAATTGAGAATTTCTGTGTCATACTCCTAATTTTCAGTAACCATGTTCTTGAAATTGTGTGCTTGAATATCTCACTTCATTTTAAAATTCCTTCAAATTGAGTTATCTAATAATTTTAGTTTCAAAGAAATTAGGTTTGTATTTGGGAATATCAAGTGTAAGAGGATTGTCGTCTATAATAAAAAACGAAGACGAATGTGAATCGAGCCTTTTTTGCATCAGGGTAGCCAGATTATACAAGACAAATAGCGATCCTGCATCATTCAACTTCGAAGACATGTGGTAGGCGAGCCATAAGGAAGAGGATTTCAAACGATCTTAGCGTAGGTGTGGAGAATCAAATGCGGATGGGTGAGCGTGAAACTTGAAACTGGGGTACATTTTTCTAAAGAATTGCAAAACTAGGGGTTCATTAACGTGATTGCAGGGAATTTTTTTTTTAAGTTTACTGGAATTGAAAAATGCTATTGTATTCCTTACTTGAAATGATGAAATCAAGTACCCACATTATATGAGTCGTGAGTAGTATATTTGATTGGCTCATGACGATGAGTTTCATATTAATGTAATTTGGTTAGATCCATTTCAAAATGTAAGCACTTGATTTTATTTATACCATATAAACATGTTATGTTGTCTTTTTCCTCGAATGTAGACTGCTTATGTGAAAATAGCCTGTAGAATGTAGATGATATAGCAATTATTAGTAAATAGATGAAATATTAATTTGTAATGGTTATATGATATACGAATAATTAAGGCCGAAGTCATTGGTTTGAAGGCAGCAAAGAAGAGAGGAATGTTAAAGCGATATTTATGAATGATTTTTATAGTATTCGGTTGCAGGAATAGAACTGGGGAGAATTCATAAGCGGAAGGCATGCAATCCTAATAAAGATATCATCAGCTTCAATAGTCAAATCCCATGGACATATATAAAACAACACAAGTGCAAATCTTCAATTAAAACTTTTTATGTTGCCTAGTCATTTAACTCCTTGTTCCAAGAGCAATCACTTCCCCCACTGCATCAATCATCTTATTTTGGTTAGTTAATTAACCTCGTAAACCCCCTAAAAGATGGAGAATGCCATAGATGCAGAGATTTTCCTCTAATAACATTTCAACAGGTGACTCTAGCAAAACTTTAAGCATTGTATTTTATAAATATAGTCCTTAAGCTAAGATGTTGGAATATCCTCTCTGGCAAATAAACGGTATCCAACAATGGAATTGCAGCTGACAGCATATTACATTGTTACAAGAACCAAAAAACTAAGTAATTATCATAAACTTTGTCTCCTAACAAATCACATTATCAAAGTAAAATCAACTGCGAAATATTACAATATTAGAAAAATTTTGGCTGTAATAAGATCAACTATTTCAGTTTTCTTCAGTTAAATCGAATGAAATTGAATTTATACCCCCGGTATGATCACATGTAGTTTGCTTCATGTGCTCTCTCTTCTGCTTCTGGCATTACTTTTACCCTTATTGTTTCACGTTCAATCATAGCCTTTTCCCTCTCTGTTTGTTGCTTTTTCGCTTGGATATGTTCTTCAGTAGCTTGTCGAGCTTGCCTCACAAATGCCTTATTGATGACTCTTCTACAATTTTTTCAAGCTCTTCAATTTTTTGCTCTGTGATATTCATTTTCAGCCTGTATCAACTTCTAGTCCATTTTCCAAACATGTTTGTACGAAATATAATTAAGCGACTCCCAAAACGTAAAATGCTACATGGTTGCATCCTCTTTCTTGCCAATTCATCCTCGTAACAAGCCATCTTCATTTTGTTTGTCTGTTATACTGACATGAACTTATCTACTCATCATAAATTACAATTTCCCTCTCCTTACCATAAAAAAGAAAATACAATTTCCCTCTCCTTACCATAAAAAAAAAAAAGTTCCGTTAACCAAAATGTTTCAACTTTGTTCCACAGGGGACATAATCAGTAATTATAGGCATAAACCAATTATCTTATGTAAAGATCAGGTAAGCAAGAATGTTAAAAATATCAAACTCCTCTTTGTTTCCTTGATTATTTTAACCTCTAAATTAAAAGACTAATTTACAAAAGGTTATTGAAGCCAGTTAATACACCATGGAAATTATTCCAAAAATTAAATCTGAATACTAATTCAAAAAGTATAAAAAAGGCCATTAAATTTATTTCTTCAAAATTCACAAAACCTTTATGCCCGAAAGGACATCTATAATGCAATCAAGCCACAACAGGAAATCAAATTTTAATTCTAAACTCGCCCGACTCTAACGTGTTAAACAACTGCAGTGCAAGAAGTTTAATTTTCATCCTAATCGATAAACAATCCCACTTTTACAACCAAGACATGTTAAACACTACCTATATAAAAAAAAATCCAATAGGCATACAATTAAAATGAAAAATTTGCCTAAACTTCTGTAAAGAAAGAAATAGGTTTTTGCATCTCCAACGTTATATTCTTCTAACACCACTAGAACAAGCAAATTGTTCTTTAAGAACCCTAAAGACGAATAACAAAGCCAGTTAAAAAGTAAGCATCTTACATTTTCAGCTTCAGCCGACATAGTCTTATATTCAACGGCCTTTGCACATAGTTTTGCTTGTTATGTCTCCCCTTGCTTCTTCATAAATTCAAATGCCTACAACAATATGTGTGTGTAAATCAACGAAATAAAGTAAACAAATCCCATGTACAAGGATTTAAATTTAATAATACAAAAAAATCAACTGAACTTCAATTAGTTCTTTTCATTAGAAGATGCGCTAATCTCCCTTAAAAGCTTGGCGCCTCGCTCTAAGGGCTCCAGTCGATGTTGACAGAGGTCGTCCTCGGATTGTCATTCCTTAGCCTTGGCATGGGTAGGAGCAGAAGCAGACTCATCTCAATCCACTACTGCAGATCACTTATGCTATTTCGACGGTTGAGATTGGCCAGATTGAGAAAAAGTACCAAAAGAGAATGGGAGATGTTCAAAGGGCCACAACAAAAGCGGTGTTGGATTGGCACCAAGTAGAAGCAGAGGCTGCTGCGAGGGTGATGATGTTAACTGCATTTTTCTTTCTTTTTCTTTTCGCCAAGACTTGGAGCTCTTTACCTTTCAGCAGTAAATAAATTGATCTTCTTCAAGACATTATTTGATAATATTAAATGTGAGTTTTGTCCTACGAAAATTGGAATGGATCCAAATAGTTGTTTGCAACATACAATTGTATGTAACGAGTTCTTGCATTCAAGAACGTCTTTTCTATTTCTAACCAGTTACTTGTAATTGCGTACCACACAATTATTATATATTTGGTCACCGGCTTCTAACTCGTCTCTCCGTTTTCTATATGTATCTTTTCCAACTGCTAGATAATATCCAACGGTTGGTTCATTAAAGACAAAATTGGGGATAACGTATCACGGATGCAAAGTAGCCGGCTCCTTAATTTTAAATATGAAAATTATCATTCATTCACTTAAAAATTATTCTGTTTAAAAAATAATATAAAAATTTAAATTTATTTGATTTTTATCCATTATTTATAATGTGTATTAATTATCAACTAAAAGAATAGAATTATTCTTACAAATAATTTCACTATAATTTGTGTTTATTTTTATTTTATAATTATATTTTTTAGTGAATGATTAATATAAATTACATATATTAGGAGTAAAATTAAAAAATTTGTAGTATTTTTTTATAATGAAGAAACTTAAGTGAACCGCTGAAAATTTCTATTTAAAGATGATTTTTTGATAAGTGTGAATGGTTTGCTTGATTGTAAATCTGCTCTAGTGAATGGTTTGATTGTGATAATTAAGTACAGCAGTCAGAATCTACTTATGAAGCACCTAGAAATTGTCCAACAAAATAAACCTTGAAAACAGGGGTGGTGTTGAAGCCAGGATTTTGGTTAAGAGTACTCAGATTCTATTTATCAAGCACTCCACTATTTAAGATTTTTTCGTAATTACAGTGTTACCCTTGGGCGAAATAATTAATATAAATCAATAAATAAATAAAAATTATATTCTTACTTATTTATTGGATCCTTCTTTAACTAAGATAGCTCTTTTAATATACGTAATATTTGAATTGATGAAGGAAAGAGATACTACTCCATGGGAAGAATTTAAGAACAAAAATATAGTAAGTTTTACTTTAATTTTTATAATTTTTTAACTAAAAATTACTCACTTAAATTTGTATGCAATGAAAATATTATTTATTGGTCGTCCGAAAATTATCAAATATTATACTTATTTATAAGATCCATACAGATATATCTGATTTTTTTTAAGTGTTAAATAACTAAGTTTGAGAAAAAAAAAGAAAAGAAAAGAAAATAATATAATAATTAAATAAGTAGGGTTATTTTTGGTACTTTAGGGTGAATGTTTAAAATGTATTTTTTAATTATTTTTTATGGGGCTTGTTAATAAGTAGAGTGGCTTTGAAAATAAAATAGTGTGAAAATATCGCCACTCGTTTTCAAATTCATCATTGTTGTGAAATTGGTGAACTTTCACCATTTGAAAGTTGCAAGCAACCTCACATTGAAAATTTATCCCGTCCCCTCCGCTTTCTAGAACTATATATATGTGATCCATGTAATCGGTTCGGCAACATCAAAAACTGGCTTAATAACAAGGTTGATAACAAGGTATTAAAGAGAATTTTTTTAGTTCAAAAGTTTTTTATTATTCATTTATTTTATAAAATTTATTATTATTTATTTATTATATAATATATTATCAACACGATAGCTGATTTGATGTGGGTAAAATTTTTCTATTATCTATTTATTTTATAATGCGTTATCAGCACGATAGCTGGTTTGACGTGGGCAGTTTAATTTTTACTGATTATATTTATTTATGTTTATTTCTTTTATGCTTTTTCATTATTATGTTTTTATATTATGAGTTCATTATATTGTTATTTTAATTGTTTATTGTTTATAATAATTTTAATGACTGCTTCTATAATACCAGCTACAGTGTTATTATCTTTTTAATATGTTATTATTCTATAAATATGATTCATTTTAATTTATTTATATAGCTGGTTCAACCACCTATCAAGTTATTTTAATTTTCAATAAATTATGATTTGTTCTCGCATATGTTTGTCTTTGAATATTATTGTTGTAGCCTGAAGTTTATAATATGAATGAGTTGGTGAGAACATGAAATTCTAACCTCATTAAAATCAAAACTTGAAGTTCTAAATTATGATTTTAAGTTGGAATCAGAAGTTCTAAATACATGCAGGAAGTTTCTATATATTTCATAATTCTTGTTTTTATTTATATTTACATATATTATATTTATATACCAATTTTTCCTTTATTGTTATATTTATATAGTGATTTTTCCTAGTTTATTATAACAAGGTTATGGATTTTGAAAATAAATTATCTATTTTGGAAATAAAAGTTAGTGATGTATGCTCATTTGATAATACAACCACATATACTATTCTTTAAGATAAAAAAATATTTATTGGAGATAAAAATACTAGAAGGAAAATTAAACATTATATCTGGCCTTGCAAGCTTGAAAGAAGGCTTCAGAGGAGCTATAGTCATGTTGGCAAACGGTATAAAATTAATAATCTAAAATGCTTTATGGATCCAAAAGGAATCTGTTGAGCTTTAAAAATATTTGCCAAAATAGATAAATATTGAGACCTTAAATGAAAATAATGTGAAATATCTATATGTCACTAAAAATGTCTCAAGGAAGCAATGCATGTTAGATAAGCTCAAAATATTCTCATCAGGTTTGTATTACATAATCATAAATATGATTGAAATCTACGCGTGACAAACCTGAAGTTTATAGATCCAAAAATGTTTGTGATATGGAATAATCACCTTGGGCATCTTGGATCCGTAATGATGCATAGAATTATTAAAAATTCTCATGGATATCCATGAAAAAACCAGAAGATTCTATTGTCCAATGAGATTGTTTGCACTGCTTGCTCACAAGGACAATTTGTGGTTAGGCCATCCCCTTCTAAGGTTGGTCATAAATCTTTATCGTTTCTGCAACGAGTTCAACGAGGTTTATGTAAACCAATCCATCCATCGAGTGAAATATTTTAATACTTTAAAGTTTTGATTGATGCATCTGGTCACATGTTTGTTTATTGTCTCCCTGTAATGTTTGCCTAAATTATAAGATTAAAGGAATAATTTCTAGATTATCTAATTAAAACTGTACATCTAGATAATGCTAGTGAATTTACATTTAAAACATTTGATGACTATTGTACATCAATAGGTATCGATGTTAAACATCTGGTTCCACATGCACATACACAAAACATACTGGCAGAATCATTGATTAAGCAGTTGTAGATAATTGCAGGAACTTTACTCATGCATAGAAATTACCAATATTAGCATGACGTCATGCTATTTTACATGTTGTGGCATTAGTTCATCTTAAAACCCACTACTTATCATAATTATACCCTATCACAGCTTGTACTTCATCAACAACTTGACATTTCACATATATGCACTTTTGGTTATGTTATGCATGTTTTCTATTACCCCCTTAGCATACAAAGATAGGACATCAATATTTTTTGGGTATTTATGTCAACTCATCTTAAATTATTAGATATCTTGAACCCTTATGGATGATTTTTTTTTACTGCATGTTTTACGGATTATCATTTTGATAAGACATTTTTTTTTAATTATTGGAGAATGAAAAGCCTCCTAAAATAAGGCATGAATTTTCTTAGAAGGTTTTCACTTTGTCTTATTTAGATCCTTGTAGTAGTCAATGTGAAAATAAAGTATGAAGGATATTATATTTGCAGCATATTTACAGATGCAGTAAAGGTAACTGAGTCACGTATTATAGTTGCTAATACATCAGCCCAGGTGTTTGTTCCTGCTGAGCAATCAAGTGTAAAAGCAACCAATGAATTATCTGTTACATGATAGAAACATGGTAGATATTTGGTTTCAAGATAGTGCTCCCTGGAAGAGAAGAGTGAAAGGTCAGGATCCTGTTAAAATAATGCTCGAGCTATGAACGTACTCACAAGAGACAGTAACTCCTAAAGAGATTAAAAGAGAGAGAGAGAGAGAGAGAGAGAGAGAGAAGGTCTCAAAATTATACCTATACAAGGAAAATGTGATATCGTAATGAACATCGACAATATATTTTCATTCGTTGTAGCTACTGAAATTACAAATGATTTTGAGCTTAAAATTGTCAATGAATGTACACAAAGGCGTGATTGGCCTTAATAAAAGAAGCAATTCAAGCATAACTAACTTCTCGAGCCAAAAGTGAAGTTTTAGGACCTGTAGTCCAAACACTTAAAGATGTCACTCGTTGGATACAAATGGATGTTTGTAAGGCAACATAATTAGTATAATGAAATCCCTAGATGCAAAGAGCAATTAATTGCGCAAGGTTGCTCATCGAGACTCAATATCGACTATGAGGATACGTATTCTTTTAGTGATGAAGGCCAATACATTTCAATTTTAATCAGTTTAGCAATCTTAAAAAAACTTGACATGCATCTCATGGACATAATGACTGCATATCTGTATGGATTACCTGATGCTAGTACTTACATGAAAATCCTTAAAGGATTCAAAATGCCTGAAGTATCTAAATTAAAGGATCGTAATTTGCGTTTCATGAAACTGCAACAGCCGGTATATGGATTAAAACAATCTAAACACATGTGGTATAATTGTTTGAGTGGATGTTTAATTAAAGAACTATACAAAAATAATCTTATTTGCTCATGCTTATTCGTTAAAAAATTTGAATTTGGATTTGCAATTATAGTAATTTATATTAATGACATTAACTCAATTAGAACTCCTGAAGTGCTCCTAAAAACTATCGAATGTTTACAAAGACAATTTAAAATGAAATATTTGGAGAAAATGAAATATTATATTGGCCTACAGATCGACCATAAAACAAATAGAGTGCTTATCTATCAATCAACTTATGTTAAAAAACTCTTAAAGCATTTCAATATGAATAATGCTCATCCGCTAAGAACTCCTATAGTTGTTCGGTCTCTCGATCCAAAAAAGGATCCATTCTGCCCCAAAGAGGATGACGAAGAGATACTTAGTCCAAAAGTGTATCTCAATGCAATCAGTGCTTTATTAAATTTACCTCAAAGTACTGGACAAAACATTGCCATCTCTGTGAACTTATTAGTGAGGTTTAGCCCCGCCGACACAGCGACATTGGAAAAACATCAAACGTATCTTGTGATATCTTCATGGGATATCAGACTTAGGGTTATGTTATTCAATTCTTGGTCTTATCAATTATGAAGATGCATGCTACCTCTTTGATCCCAAAAAAGCCTGTCTACAAATAGGATATGTTTTCACTTACAATGGCACATTAATTTCATGGCGATCTACTAAGCAGACTTTTGTTGCCACCTCTTCTAATCATTCAAAGATCCTTGCGTTACATGAAGTAAACAAAGAGTATGTTTGGTTGCCGTCTATTATCCATCATATTCGAAGCACGTGCAATTTGACTTCTATAATGGATATTCCCATAATTATATATGAAGGCAATGCTTCTTGTATTTCTCAAATTAGAGAAGGATACATCAAGAGAGATAGAGCTAAGCATATATGACTAAAGTTTTCTACACTCATGAGCTATAGTAGGACAAGAAGATTGATGCCAAGCAGATACACCACACTAATAACTTTGCTGAGCTTTTTTACTATAGCTCTCCCCACATCAATGCTTTATAAGTTTGCCCACAATATTGGCATGCATTGACTCAACCAATTATCAAATTAATACATGACATTTTGAGGAGATATTGCATTAGGGGGTGCATATTTGAAAAGAAAAATTCTGCAGTTGTATTGGATAAATGTGCATTGTACTCTTTGTTCTTCGACCAAGTTTTGTCCCACTGGATTTTACTGGTAAGGTTTTAGTGGGGTAGTATTAAGCACACTTAGTTACCAATAGTGAAGTTCAAAGGGGAAGTGTTGTGAAATTGGTGAACTTTCACCATTTTAAAGTTGCAAGCAATCCCATGTTGAAATTTTATCCCCTTTCCCAACTTTCTAGCACTATATATATATATATATATATATATATCTACGAACCATGTAATTGTTTTGGAAACAACAAAAATTGGCTTAACAATAAGCTGAGTAACAAGGTACCAAAGTGTACTTTTTTTAGTTCAAAATTTTCCTATTCTCTATTTATTTTATAACAATCATTTATATTTTGATTTTCGGCTATATGGTTGGGGCCCGTAGGCCTTCATCTAGATTTGCCTTTGCTTGGAAACCACAACTGCTGAACAAAAACTTCAAACATTAATTTTTATGAAGATGTATGGTTCATGGAATGGCTAAAAAATTTAAGTATCACAGGACAAACTGTAATTTCCTTGAAGTTGATCAATTGTAAATAGAGATTAATGATATGTTTACTTTTGGATTAGAGAATCAGGATGGAGGAATAACAATGATTTCATTGGTTGGTCCACTAGACATCACTACTTTTTCTTCAAAAGGTGCCCATAACCACTAAACTACCACCTCAAGCTTTCATGTCTAATGAACATTCAAAATGTTTTAAGGAGGGATCATTTCCAATTCATAAACCAATCATTCACATCAAAAGAAACTTTACATAAAGAACGTATCCATAAATCAATGCTACACTATAAATAATGTCTAAATTGGATAATTATGACATAATTCTTCGATAACTTAATGTACTTTTTAGTGCATATACTCATAAAGAAAAAGAATCAAATGATATTTAGAAAATAAATAAATAAAAATACTAATTGAAATAATGTAAAGTAGAAAAATTAAATTAAATTAAATATGATTCCACCTTAATTCTTTCAGCACCCTATTAATGTTTAGTGGTTGTTTGATTTTTTAATTAAATGACTTTATTGATTTAATATCAATCAGTTAAATTATTAAGTTTGTTTGTTTTTTCAACTTAACGAAAAATTTTAGTTATTAAGTTATTAATCTAATTTTTTATTTAATCTAAAAAGTCTAAATGATATAATTAAAATATATTCTCTAAAATATCTTTATTTAATTAATTAATTTTCAACTTTACCTAAATAAAATTTAATAATTAAGATTATTATCCATCTTTATAACTTATATACTATAGTGGTATACTATAATTATTTTTATCTTTTATTTTTTTCAAATTAGCATTATTTTTATCTTCATACTTTTTTAAGAATATTTTTCATATAAAAAATCATAAATTACAATAAAATTGATTAACACATACTAATTTAGAATATAAAGGGTTGTATTCAATTGAAAATAATTTATATTATGGTAACATATTATCTATTAGATCTTTTATTAGGGTCCACCTACCTTGAAATAGTTGTAAGGTACTACCAATTTTATTTTTTGTGATTTAAACTCTTAACTGTTGGATTTAATGAAAAGATGATTTCAATGGTGGAGATTTGTCTATTTGAACATTAACAATATACTCCCTAATATTTATTAAAAACTCGGAAAAGTTAAGAGTTAAAATTTTTAGCATATAAATCTAGATTGTCTCAAATTTATATTATTTAATGAGTAGTGAGTCTTCAAAAATAAATTTTATTTTTAATATTATCTATTTTATTTAAAAAGAATAAATTTTTAATATTACTTATTTTTAAAAATAAATATTATTATTTTTATTTCATTTAATATTATTTAATCATAGGCTTATTACTATATTTATTCTTTCAAAAAATTAAATAATATTAAATAAAATAAAATAATCAGTTTGAGGCCTAACAAAATATCAGTTTTAATCAATATTATTTATTTTATCTAAAAGGATAAATTTTCAATATTAT
The DNA here is from genome assembly GCA_029633175.1 of Citrus glauca. Lineage (NCBI taxonomy): Eukaryota > Viridiplantae > Streptophyta > Magnoliopsida > Sapindales > Rutaceae > Citrus > Citrus glauca. Next base: position 27,910,402 of record JAQOOD010000008.1, read on the forward strand.
TTATATTACTAAAAATAATAATTATTTAACATTATTTATTTTATTTCATTTTATTTAACATTATATAGTCATAGAATTATTATTATATTTATTCTTTCATAAAACCAAACAATGTTAAATAGAACAAAATAATCAATAATGAGTCTAAAAATTAATATTATTTATTTTATTTTATTTTATATTATGTATTCATAGGCTTATTATTATTTGTTAGAGTGCAATTTATGTTTTGCACTTAATAATAGTGATTTACTTGTGTTTTATTTTTGTAGACGCAATTCTATTGATTGGTGCTAAAATTGAGCTACAAGATGATGTTTGAGGATGATTGTTTTCCTAGAGAAATTATGAGCTTCCGAAGAATTTTGTTGATAAGGCTTGGGCACGTGCTATCAGTTTTTATTTTAACATGTTTTATCTTTTTGGTTATTTTTGTAATTTTGAATTTAATATTTAGATAATATTTTAGATATTAGTATTTTATTTTTGAAAAACCTCTAGAAGAGAAAGGAGACGTGAAAAACAAAAGGGAGAGATTTTGGAAAGGGGGAAGAAAAAGAAACCCTAGATCTAAATTTTTCTCTTCTCTCTATGAAGAACTAAACCTATTATTCTGGTTGAAGGTTAACAAAGCTTTGATTCAACGTTACTGTGAGATCTTTCTTGTGCTTTAATTGTTTTATTTCTTTTTGGATATTTGTTTATTCTCTAAATTATTGTCATGATTATGTCTGTTAATTAGATAATTGGCCACTATTTAATTATCAACTTAATCTATTGTCAATTAAAAGATTTATCATATGAAGATTTAATGTTTGTGACAAATAGCATAGCAGTGTGTTATGTTATGAGAATAAACAATCTAATTTAAATGAACCATCGTATACTTTTGTTGATTAGAATTTGGGTCTCTCTAGTTTTTCAGGCTATCAATTGATTAAGCCATATGATCGTATCTAGATTGGCTATTAGAGGGTCTCAGTAGTTATAATCGATCTATTCATAAGAAGTAATGATTTATATTTGAATTAATGATCAGTAGTCGAGTCAAGCTGAGTTAATTCCTTCAACCAGAGTTCTTCCTAATTTGAATTGCAATTTTAATTTACATTCTTGTTATTTTAATTTGATTTTTATTATTGTCAACAAGCCCCCCATTTTGCATTTTACATTTTAAAAGGATTTAAATAATTACTAATCTCTGTGGACACGACCTTGCTCAATCACTATACAAAATTTATTTAGAGTATGTATTTATTTTTGTTGACTTCAACAACCATCAAATTTTGGGGTTGTTATCGGGGATTAGTGTTGTTTATTTAATCTTTTTTACGGTTTACTTGGTGTATAGTTCATTCTTCTCATACAAGTACACTTTCATTTGATCCTCAAATTGAGAAGACAGCTCGCTAGTTGAGACAACAGACGTAGCGAGCTAAGCAACGATCCTCGTCGCCTTTAATTTCTAAAACAGATACGGTGCATGATTTTGTTGAATCATCTAGCGATTCAGAAGAACAAGTGATGGATAGAGTTTCACCTATAAAAAGAACTCTTAGAGAGTTAGTTGAACCAAACTTGAATCAGCAACTACTTTGTATTTAATATGTAGACTTGGAAGTAAATTTTGAATAAAAGTCTGGTCTTATTCATTTATTACCCAAGTTTCACGGTTTTGCAGGTGAAGATCTTCATAAACATCTCAAGGAGTTTCATGTTGTGTATTCAAGTATGAGGCCACAAGGATGACTAAAGAGCAAATTAAGCTGTGTTTTTCCTTTCTCTTCAGATGGGCTAGCTAAAGACTGGTTGTACTACTTACCTCCTGGATCGATTACAACCTAAAATGGTTTGAAGAAGCAATTCCTTGAGAAGTACTTTCCTGCTTTAAGAGCTGACAACATCATAAAAGATATTTGTGGGATCAGACAACTTTCTGGGGAGACTTTGTATGAGTATTTGAAGCCATTCAAACAATTGTGTTCCAGCTGTCCTCAGCATCAGATTTTTGATCAACTTCTTATTCAATACTTTTATTAAGGACTGTCATTGATGGATAGGAGTATAATAGCTGCTGCCAGTGGAGGTGTGTTCGTGAACAAGAACCCTACTCAAGTAAGGGAGTTGATCTCAAATATGACTGCCAATGCACAATAGTTTGGCAGCAGGAAAAATCCCACTTCAAGGAAGGTGAATGAGGTAAATATTTCTTCTGTTGAACAACATTTAGATAGACTTACTTATCTTGAGGAAAAGTTTGTTGTAGGTAATGTGCAACAGGTGAAGACTTGTGGCATTTGTTCTAATATGGGTCATTCAACTGATTTGTGTCCGCCACTTCAAGAAGAACCCGTTGAACAAGCCAATGCAGTTAGAGGATTTCTAGGCATGCTTCAGAGGAGGTATGATCCTTATGCACAAACATACAATTTGGGATGGAAGAATCATCCCAACTTTAGCTATAGAGTTAGGCCGTCAGGATTCCCACAACAATACACACCAAGATAACCAGCCCCTACATAGTCAAACTCCAAGTCAGGTATATCTCTTAAAGAAATTGTTAAATCACTTGCAACTAACACTCAACAATTTCAACAGGTAACTACTACAAGCATTTAAAATTTGGAGAACCAAATAAGTCAATTGGCGACTATAGTGAGCCGCCTGGAGTCTCAAGTATCAGGAAGATTGCCTTCACGATCTGAGGTGAATCCAAAGCAACGCTAGTGTTGTCATTCTTAGAAGTGGGAAGGAGTTGCAAGAACTTAGTAAGAAAGTGACAAAACATGCAGAAGATGAGTTTAAGAAGAATGAATTGATGCTTAAATCTCAAGATGCGCAACCCACCAGAGCAAAACCCCTACCTGTGGTGATACCTCCTCATTTTCCAAGCCGGTTTGCAAAATCTGAGAAGGAGGAATAAGAGAAAGACATCCTTGAGACATTTTACAAGGTTGGGGTAAATATTCCTTTATTAGATGCTATAAAATAAATACCTCGACATGTTAAATTCCTTAAGGAACTGTGCACCTCCAAGAGAAAATTAAGAGGAGATAAAAGAGTTCACATGGGGGAGAATGTTTCAGCAGTTCTCCAAAAGAAACTACCTCTTCATGCACGGATCCAAGTATGTTTACTATCCCTAGCAAAATTGGTAGTGTCAGAGTTGAGAAGGCTATGTTAGATTGATGAACTTCTATTAATGTCATGCCTCGCTCTATTTATTCATCTTTGAATGTTGGTCCATTAAAAGAAACTGGCATGATAATTTAACTAGCTGATAAGTCTAATGCATATCCTGATGGGGTATTAGAAGATGTCTTAGTACAAGTTAATAAGTTGGTTTTTCCTACTGATTTCTATGTACTTGATATGGAAAAGGATAACTCCTTTAATTATGTCCCAATTTTGCTAGGAAGACATTTTTTGAAGACTGCTAGGAATGAAATGGATGTACATAAAGGGACTCTCACTATGGAATTTGATGGAAAGGTTATAAAGTTCAATATGAATGATGCCATGAAATATCCTAGTGAGGACTATTTGGTAATTTTTGTGGATGTTATTAACCATATAGTGCAGGAAGTTTTTTTTTAGATATTGAAAATTCATTGGCAGTTGCTTTAAATAACAGTTTGGGCCTCAAAAGAATACAAAAGGATGAAAATGAGTTTGTTTTAAATTCTGTATTGTAAGAGACAATTTATAAATCAAATTCTTTGAGAACTTTAACTCCTCATATATCTTATATTGAATTACCTTCATTTCATGCAAAACTTCTTCCATCTATTATGCAGGCACCGAAAATAGAGCTTAAACCGTTGTCGAGTCATCTAAAGTACTTTTTTCTAGGAGATGGTGAGACACTTCCGGTGATCATTTCTACAAAACTTAGTACTTTAGAGAAAGAAAAGATTCTTAGAGTGCTAAAGGATTACAAAAAGGCTATTGGGTGGACAATTACTGATATTAAAAGGATAAGTCTATCAACATGCATGCATAGAATACTGTTGGAGAAAGATGCCAAACCTTCAATTCAAGCTCAACATCGTTTAAATCCACTCATTATGGAAGTAGTGAAGAAAGAAATTCTGAAACTTCTTGATAAAGGTATAATCTATCCAATTTCGGATAGCAAATGGGTAAGTCCAGTACAAGTGGTACTGAAGAAAATTGATATAAAAATTGTTGAGAATTCTTATGGTGAAATAGTACCCACCCGAGTTCAGAATGAGTGGAGGGTTTGTATTGATTTTAGAAAGCTTAATTCACTCACTAGGAATGATCATTTTTCTATTCCTTTTATTGATCAGATGCTTAAAAGGTTGGCAGGAAAATCTCACTTTTGTTGTCTTGATGGCTATTCAGGTTTTCATCATATACTATTTGTGCCTGAGGATCAGGAGAAGACTACTTTCACATGTCTTTTTGGAACCTTTGCGTACCGACGTATGCCATTTGGTCTTTGTAATGCTCCCGCCACTTTTCAGAGATGCATGGTCAGTATTTTTTCAGACTATGTAGAGAATATTATAGAGGTATTTATGGACGATTTTATGGTCTATGCTGATTCTTTTGATGATTGTCTTTATAATATGAAGAAAGTACTTAAAAGATGCATTGAAACAAACCTTGTTTTGAATTATATAAAATATCATTTTATGGTAGATCAAGGCATTTTTTTGGGTTGTGGAGTCTCTGCTAGAGGAATTAAGGTAGATAAAGCTAAGTTATATGTTATTAAATCTTTACCTTATCCCACATGGTGTGCAGGAAGTTTGTTCTTTCCTTGGTCACGCAAGTCTCTATCGACGTTTTATCAAGGATTTTTTTAAGATAACTCAACCTTAATGCAAGTTGCTTCAAAAAGATGTGACGTTTGATTTTAATGAAGCATGCAAGGTAGCATTTGATAACCTTAAGGATTTATTGACTTCAGCTCCAATTATACAGCCACCCGACTAGAGCCTCCATTTTGAGATAATGTGTGACGCCAATAACTATATTGTTGGTGCTGTTATCAGACAAAGGGTTGGAAGAGCTGCTCATGTGATATATTACGCATTAAGGACACTTGATAGTGCTCATTGCAATTACTCAACGATGGAAAAAGAACTTTTGGCTATTGTTTTTGCTTTAGAAAATTCCATTCATATTTATTGGGTACTAAAGTGATTTTTTTTTTACCATGCAGCTATCAGTATTTGCTCACCAAGAAGAAAGTGAAACTGAGATTTATTCGTTGGATCTACTACTTCAAGAGTTCAACTTGGAGATCCATGACAAAAAAGGAATAAAAAACTCAGTTATAGACCACCTTAGTAAATTGACCACGAGTGAAGAAGTAGTACCTTTGAAGGATGATTTTCCAAATAAGCATCTCTTTGTAACTCAAGGTATAGTTCCTTGGTACACTGACATTATCAATTACTTAGTTACAAGAACATTACCTAGTGATCTGACAATGACTCAAAAAGATAAGATTAAAAGCGATGCTAAGTACTATGTTTGGGATGACCCTTACTTATGGAAACATTGCTCTAACCAAGTTATCAGAAGGTGCATATCTAAGTTTGAAATTCCTTCTATTCTTTAATTTTGTCACTCATATGCATGTGCTGGTCATTTTGGTCTCAAAAAGACAACATCTAAGGTGTTAGAATGTGGTCTATTTTGGCCTACTTTATTTCGTGATTCATACATGTTTTGTAAGTTGTGTGAGAATTGTCAAAAGACTAGTAATTTAAGTCATAGGAATCAAATGCCACTTACCCATATTCTTATGTGTGAAATATTCGATGTGCAGGGTATTAATTTTATGGGACTGTTTTCCTCATCTTTTGGTAATGCTTACATTCTTTTAACAGTGGATTATGTTTCTAAATGGGTAGAGGCTAAGGCAACCCAAACTGACCATGCTAAAGCTGTTGTAGATTTTGTCAAGTCTAATACTTTTACTAGGTTTGGTGTACCGAGAGTGGTGATAAGTGATAGAGGCACTCATTTCTATAATCGGGTGGTGGAGGCTTTGTTCAAGAGATATCATGTTACCCACCAAGTGTTTACCGCCTGTCATTCACAGACAGGTGGACAAGCTGAGATATCAAACAGAGAAATCAAGTCTATTCTTGAAAAGACGGTTAGTCCAAATCGAAAGGATTGGAGCTTACAATTAGATTATGCATTGTGGGCGTATCGCACCGTGTACAAAACTCTCATAGGTATATCTCCTTATCATTTAGTATTTGGTAAGTCTTGTCATTTACCTGTATAGCTTGAGCACAAAGCATACTGGGCGATTAAGCAATGCAATATGCAGATGAATGAAGAAGGAAAGCAGAGGAAGTTGCAGCTACAAGAGTTGGAGGAGATTAGAAACGAATCCTACGAGAGTTCGCGATTTTACAAGGAAAAGACAGAGACATTTCATGACAAAATGATTTTGAGAAATGAGTTTTCAGTTGGTCAAAAAGTTCTTCTTTTTCATTCTAAGCTTAAACATTTTATTGGTAAATTACGTTCTCACTGGGTTGGACATTTTATTGTTACTAATGTTTTTCCTCATGGTGCAGTTTTTAAGGTTAATGGCCACCGCTTAGAACCTTTTTATGAAGGTTTTTCGGTGAATATTGTGGAGGAAGTGGCTCTCAAGAGTCCCATTTATGGAGATTGATGCATGAATGTGTCTAGCTAAAGACATAAAACAAATGCGCTTTTTGGGAGACAACCCAAAGGATTTATTTATTTTATTTTTTGTTATATCTTTTGTTTTAATTTTGATTCAGATTGTTTAAATAATGTTTTTTTTATTTTAGCTAGAAGAAAATTTTCGGTTACGCGTGCCCATGTTTTAACTAATAAGTACTTCTGTGATTTTAAAGTAAAATGGTTTTAAGGCCTACCTATATACTTATTAAAAAAGTACTTTTAAAATTTTTGTGTCTCAAGTGTCTCTTTTAGTTTTTTAAATAAATATAAATATAAATAAATAAAAAAATTTGTTTTCATTGTTCACAAAATCCCTATTTCACAAAAATCTCTCATCGACTCTTCACTCCAACTGCGACTGCACTAGCACTAGCCCAGCAACCCATCCATGCGCAACAGCCGTGTCCAGTAGTCCCGCGTCATGCACCCATCCACGCGCAGCAGCCGCGTCTAGCAGTCTCGCGTCCTGCACCTATCCACTCACAACAGCCACGTCCAGCAACTAGCCCGCGTCCTGCACCCATCTGCGTGCAGTAGCCCAGTCTCCAGCACACAGCAACTGCGTCTAGCAACCCAGAGCTTCCAGCGCTTACTGATAACCCGTGATTGAAATTACTATAACAATGCCGAAGAGGAAAGCATCAACTTCCAAGTCATCAACATCTAAAAAGAATCCTGTTGAAAGGAAATCCAAGATTACCGCTCCCACTACGGTCTCATGGAACACAATTTCATATTCACACCGAGTTGTGAGGCAAAGATCGAAACATGGAAAAGGCATAAGTGTTTTGCCACTTACTGAATCCAATCTCGGAGGGTGCCTCACATTCATGACTCAACAAGAGAAAGAAAGGTACAAAGATATTTCCAAGCGAAAAATACTTCCAACTAAGTATATTCATTACCCGACTCTTGAAAAATTGAATGTTAAGGATAATTTTAATTCTTTGATAGATAAGATTGGTTTGCATAAGTTTGTTGATATTAATTTTTTGGGCTATGTTGAGTTGATTAGGGAGTTCTATACTACTTTTCAATTTAATATACCGAATGATTTTACTTTGCATACTCCGAATGTTATAAAGTTTAGTTTAATGATACGAAATTTTTCACAATCTATCACAGACTTTAACCTAGCTTAGGATTCATTGATGGTGATTATTTTTCTAGTGATGCATATTTAGCGACAACTTGTGACTTTAGCGAAAATTTTAAGCCTTATGGTATTTGGCGTAATTTATCTTTTAATCACAATGCCTATGACCCGAGTAAATAAAAGAGCTCTTTCTTACGTGATCTTGCTTTGAAATGTGTGCATCGGTTCTTAGCATATAATTGTTTAGGAAAAAAAGATCACTCGGGAGTTTGCTCTAAAACTGAGTTTTATTTTGTCTGGTGCATGTTAAATGATGTAAGGCCTAATCTAGGTTTTTAGTTAGCAAATCAATTTCAGAGTGTGCTTAAAAGGTATAAAACTTTATTTCTTGGTCCATACATTACTCTATTAGCTATAAACTTATGTGTGCTTGATCCTGACAATAATAATTTACATCCTGCTTGCAAAAAGGAATTTTTGGATATGTCTTTATTTGAACAAACAGGTGTGATCGAATTTAAGGAAGGGAGATTTCATTTTACTGAACCAAGACCCATTCAACTTCCAAAGAAGCTTTATGCTAGGAGTGTACTACCTTTGATGATGAGTTTGACAACAAAACTGCAGCCCCACCAACTATTCCTTCTACATCTGCACTACCTTTGAGCATTCAGTTAGAGAAAATGAAGCACAAGCTGAACAAAATGGAGCAAAATTTAGCTGTATACTTCGAGAGTGTGGGCTTTATCCCACCATTTCTGCCAAGTCCATAGACGTTATGTGGATCAAAGCTCACAATTCAAGGACGTTTTGCCTTTAATCTTTTATCCTTACGCTTTATTTCTTTATGTGAGTTTTGATTATCATACATTGAGGACAATGTAAGTTCTTGGTGTGGGGGAGGGCTTTTTGTAATATTGATGTCTGGAAGTATTATTTTCACTCTGCTCATCTTTAAATGATTTTAGAGTTAGTATGCTTTACATATTACTTTTAATTTCTTTTCTTTTCTTTTATTTCTCACTACTCTTTTTCCATCTATCTCATATTATTTACATTCATTTTTATTTTATCATACTCTTTCATTTTTTTTTCTCCACGCTCACATTTTATCTTTCGCTTTTTATATTACTACATATATTTTTCGCACTTCTTATCCTTTTTACCTTTCCTTTTATATATCACTCATACATTCTTCTCATTCTACACCACTATTGATGGTTGATTCATTTAAAGAGTGTACATGATTTGATGGCAAATTTACCAACATTGTGAGGATTTGAGCCTATGAGCAATCACTTTGCTCTAATTATTGTTGTTATGTGAATATCAATCTTAGTTCGTTTATTCTAGAACTTGTTTCGTTATGCACGTTAAAGCTGCATTACAGGATTTTATGCATTAAAATGATAAGGGCAAACCACTTTTTATTTTTCTATTTTCGCATTTTTCTTTTCTTTCCACTCAAAGACCTTTATTTGTTATGTTTGTTTGAGCCTTAACCATTCTCTTCACCCATCTAATTCTCTCCATCTACTTACCTATTTTTCTTCTTTTTGAGCCTCAATTTAAAAAAAATTTTAGACTCATTGTTTGGATATATTTTGTTGCTCTCGCTACCTTAAATTAAAGTTTCTCAATTAGATCTACCAGCATTATGCTTGAATTAAATTGTGCAAGGTTCATTTCTTTTGTTTGATTCATCATTAAAAAAAATGTATGAAAAAAAAGTGTTTACATTCTTGGCGACTTGAGTAGAAATAAGCGTTTTGATATCATAAGGTTCATTCAATGAGTTCATTCTTCTCATTTTGATCTCTTTTTTTTTTCATAGACCTTTCTTTTTCATTTAACCCATTTAACCTCATTACAACCTTTCTAAGACCCTTAGATTTTTGCATTTAATTCATGTTTTGTGGATTGAGATGTGATATATGAGCAAGCTTATGGTAATAGCATTCTTTGATTTGATTTGAGTGCATAAATGATAGCCTAAACACTTTAAGTGCATGGAGTGAAGTCAATGAGAGGGCTATTAAATCTTACTGCACTTGAATTTTGAATGGATTTTCTCGATGGTTGAATGTTTTTCTATTAGCTTATGAGATCTTGTGCTTTAAAATCTTTGTCTCTCGAATGTTGATTGACTTAAATTCTTGAAAGTATGCTTGCTTAAAATTGTTTTTGGATGAGTTGAGATGAGAATTGAGTAGAGATTTGGGATTAGTCTTGAGTTATATGCTTGAGGACAAGCATTATCTTGGTGTAGGGGAATTTGTTAGAGTGCAATTTATGCACTAGTTTTGCATTGTTTACTTCCTTTAATATTGATGTTTTACACTTAATAATAGTGATTTACTTGTGTTTTATTTTTGTAAGTGCAATTCTATTGATTGGTGCTAAAATTGAGCTACAAGATGATGTTTGAGGATAATTGTTTTTCTGGAGAAATTATTAGCTTCAGAAGAACTTTGTTGATAAGGCGTGGGCGCGTGCTGTTGACTAAGGACCTGTAATTTTTATTTTAACGTGTTTTATCTTTTTGGTTATTTTTGTAATTTTGAATTTAATATTTAGATAATATTTTAGATATTAGTATTTTATTTTTGGAAAAACTCTAGAAGAGAAAGGAGGCGTGAAAAACAAAAAAGGGGAGATTTTGGTAGTGCTTGTTATCCTTTGCTAAGACCATATAATCAATACAAACTTGATTTTCATTCTCAAAAGTGTTTGTTTATAGGTTATAGTCCTCTTCATAAGGGTTACAAATATTTGGATAAAACATGAAGAGTGTTTATTGCCATTCATGTTACATTTAATGAGCATGAATTCCCTTATTCTGAATTGTTTCTCTCTTCTAATTCTTCATCAAAGTCAGTTCAAATTTCTTCTCCTTCATTCTGTACTCTTCATGACAGTAGCTCAATATAGTAGCCTTCAATATCCTCATCCGTTTCAGCAGTGTTACCAACTCTAAACTCTTTTTCCTTACCACATATAAACACTCCTCCTTCACCATTCTCTTCAAATGTTAATATTCATACATCTACCCAAAATTCATCAGTAGCCTCTCCTCAACCATCCTTACCAATAGTCCCTGCTCATCTAATGGTTACAATAGCCAAAGCAGGAACTTTCAAGCCCAAAATATATCTTACAGCCACCCAAGATATTGAACCAACTAGTGTCAAAGCAGCCTTACCAGATCAGAAATGGTATATGGCCATGACAGATGAGTTTCATGCCTTGAGGAACAATGAAGCCTAGACTCTTATGCCAGCTGAGTTAGCAACTAAAATTGTTGAAAACAAATGGGTGTTTAAAGTTAAGTATAACCCAAATGGAAGTGTTTCTAAGTATAAGGCACGATTAGTTGCAAAAGGTTTTCATCAAACCTATGGTGTGGATTTCTTTTAGACTTTGAGCCCTGTTGTAAAGCCTTGTACTATCAGAATAATTCTGAGTCTTGCAGTGATAAACCATTGGACCATAAGGCGACTAGATGTAAACAATGCATTCCTGAATAGTGTCTTAACTGAAGAAGTTTTCATGCATTAGCCTGAGGGATTTATTGATCCTCAACATCTAACTTATGTTTGCAAGTTAAACAAAGCCTTATATAGTCTTAAGTAGGCATCTTATGCATGGTATGACAGATTAAAAGATTCTATATTGCAGTGGGGTTTTCAAACTTCTCGGTCAGATACATCTCTGTTCCTTAAGTACACTGGTTCAGATATTTTAGTCATTCTTATCTATGTAGATGATATCTTAGTCACTGGTTCTAGTAGTGCACAAATAGAAAGGATTATTAATCTTCTTGGTTCTGAGTTTGCTCTTAAAGATTTGAGTGACTTCAACTATTTCCTTGGTTTAGAGGTTACTCCATCAAATGTTGGGTTACATCTCTCTCAAACAAAATATATTGGAGATATCTTAAAGAAGTCTTACATGGTTGACAGCAAAGGTTGTAATACTCCAATGAGTGTAGCTGATAAGTTGTATAAAGATAAGGGTAAGTTATTTGAGAATCTTTCTCTTTACAGGAGTGTTATTGGGTTCCTTCAGTATGTAACCTTGACAAGGCTTGATATAGCTTTTACTGTGAACAAGTTTAGTCAGTTTTTGGTTACTCCCATTGTGCTTCATTGGCAGGCTTGATATCTTTAATGTACAGCTGCTTATGGGATTCAGTTCTACAATTCAAAATCTCTTTCTCTCACAGCCGTCTCAAATGCAGATTGGGGTTTTGATCTCGATGACAGGAGATCTATTGGAGGCTACTACATCTTCCTTGGATCTAATCTTGTCTTCTGGTTATCAAAAAAATAAAATGTTGTTTCTCGATCATCAGCTAAATCAGAATATAAAGCCTTAGCCTCAACAACTTCAAAAGTATTACGGATTTCATATTTGTTGCAGGAGCTCAGAGTACACTCACCAATACACTTGTTCTGTATTGTGATAATAAAAGTATAGAGGCTCTAGCAAGCAACCTAAAGTATCATTCACGAACCAAGCACATTGAATTAAACATTCATTTTGTGAGAGAACACATTGCCAAGAAGGAATTTGCTGTTGAACATGAATCAAACTCAAATCAATTTGTAAATGTGCTTACTAAGCCACTTGGTTTTGATCATTTTTATTATATGAGAGCTAAGCTCAATGTCTGTCCCAGACCTTGAGCTTAAGGGGGAATGTTAAGAATAAAGCTTGATGTCTATGTCAGCAGCTGAGTCAATAAAGCTTATTGAGTCATTGACCACATTAGTAATTAGTTACACAAGCAAAAGAGCTTTTACAGTTTGTTAATGATTCCCGCCAATAAGTTTGTTATAAGTTGTTGAGATAATTTACATACGTTAGTGGCTGCAGAATCTTCTAGACATGAGTATATAAAGTTTTGTAATTCTGATAATATTTTCTCTCTGAAGTTTTAGAATTTTTCTTTTAACCAAACACTTTTACTTTCTTTAACTTGGTATCAGAGCATAGCTCCTTTACCTTTACTACACCAATCAAACTTGATCGCACAAATTATACAATCTGGAAACAACAAGTTCTCTCTTCAATTCATGGAAATGGTCTTGAGAACTTCATCGATGAATCTAGGCTATGTCCATATCAATTTCTACCTAATAGATCTGGATCTGGTGAAGCAAGTGGAGAAGGTTGTGAGAATCCAGACTATGTTGCATGGAAACGTCCAGATCAGCTTCTACTCAGCTGGATCATGTCCTCAATGAGCCTTGAGATTCAGTTAGGACACCATTCAGGAATGCATTGTTTACATCCAGCTGCCTTATGGTCCAATGGTTCATTACTATAAGACTCAAAATTATTCTGATGGTGCAAGGCTTTACAACAGGGCTCAAAGTCTCAAAGAAATCCACACCATAGGTTGATGAAAACCTTTTGCAACTAATCGTGCCTTATACTTAGAAACACTTCCATCTGGGTTATACTTAACTCTAAACACCCATTTGTTTCCAACAATTTTAGTTGCTAACTTAGCTGGCACAAGAGTCTAAGTTTCATAGTTCCTCAAGGTACAAGAGTCTAGTTTAAGAAGAAAAGTCCTAACTTAATTCTGTAAAATTCTTCAAAAACTCAATACATATATCTTTTAAAAATATATATAATATATAATTCAATTACCTCTAAAAAATACAGTCAATCCAAACAAATAAAATCATAATCTTGGGGTGTGTTTGTCTCTTGGAGTAAATATGAAAACACTCTTGTGTCAAGGTAGATAATAAACTCATGTTGTCTTCGCAACAACAAAAGATCAAACCAAAAATACAAAAAAAAAAAGCGGAATAAGCTTATGTAGCTCCATCAATTATTCAAGAAAATCAAGAGTGTGTACATTACAATACAAGGGAGAATTAAACACGTTTGTCACCACTAAAACATAAAATGCACTGGAAATGCCTCTGAGATATCTGAGAATCCCCTTTACCGTTGTCCAATGATATTTTCCTGGTTGGAAAGAAACTGACTAATTACAACAACTACATAAGTAATATTTGGTCTTGTACAAACCATGACATACATCAAGCTGCCAATTGCTGAAACATAAAGTAGGGGTGGGCAAAAAAAGTTGATTAATCAAAAATCGAACCAAACCGTTCGGTTCGGTTCGTTTTTTTTACGTTTTTTTTACATCTAAAAAATAAAAATAGTAATTTAGTATAAATAGTAAAATCAGTCGGTTCGGTTTTCGGTTTTAAAAAAAATTGAATAACCGAACCGACCAAAAAAAACCGAACGCAAATCCCTAATTTAACACATTCAGAGACTCCACTCTTCAAAAGTCTCGTCCTCGCTGCTGTTGCTGCCTGCTGCTCATCCTTGGAATCTCGTCCCCGCTGTTGCTGCTGTTCATCATCATGAACCTTCATCGCTGGAATCTCGTTCTTGTTGCTGCTGCTGCTGCTCATCCTACACGAATCTGATTTGCCACCGTTGCTCATCGCTGACTCTCGTCTCCACTGCCACTGTCGCCTACCGCTGTCACCTACTATCAATTGTTGCTGCTGTCACGGTGCTCCCCTACTGCCATCTGACTGATATTGTGAGCTGCTACTAGTAACTGCTGTTTTTGCAGAGTTATTTCACTTGGTAAATGGTATAACATAATCTGTGCTAGTTGTGATTGCATATTAACAAAGTTATTAATGCTTGATCAATTGCGCAAAGTTTCGAATAATAATAATTAATTCATTAATTGTTTAATTTTACCAAGCCATTCAATTGCCACGTGTATTATTATTGATGCTTCCTGGATCCCCTGAATCCAGATGCATGCACTTGTTCTTAACCATTATTTCAATTGTTATTATTTAAAATTTGATACTGTACAAGTAATTGTTATGGCGGTGGTTATCTTTAAAGGTGGATGAGTCAAGAGTTTGCTTTTTGTTTTTTGGTGGTAATTAATTATAATTTAATTTAAGTCCACTCATAACATCCATGGAACTACCCATTCATTATGTGACAACAGCATAATAATCAAGATCCCTGTATAACAAACATCTCCATTAACCCTTAATTATTGTGAGATGTCATTAGCATATATATTTTTACTATATATAGATTAATAGATAACATATGATTTTTCTTATTGACAAATTATAATGAGTTTTCATGGATTTGATTATTTACTAAGATTCAATATAATCTAATTTTAATGTACTAGTTATGATTGGGATCTCATGGATGCTACCTTTTGCTTTTAAATTTTTGCTATATTTCTTTTCGTTTTTCTGTTTTTCCTCTTTTCTTGACTATGAGAAAACAAGATGTAAAGGTTATGATTAATATTATGAATGAGGTGATGATGTTATTTGAACATGCTATGTGTTATTGAACATACTTTGAGACATTTTTTAATTTTATGTTTGTGGTAGATTTATTAATTTAAGATTTTAAATTTAAAAAAGCCCAAAATAGGCCCATAATCGAAATAATCGAACTAAATCGAACCGAATTATTTCAATTAATCGAGTATTTGATTATTGCGGTAATTTGATTAATCGTGATTATGATTTTAAAATAATCGTGATCGAACGATTATGAAAAATTTAGTAAAAAACCGAATTGAACCGAACCGCGCCCACCCCTAGCATAAAGAACTCCTCTCATCTCTTGCTTTTCTTTCTCACTTGTAGGACAATGCTTGAAGTTAAGCTTAAAATGGCTCGTAAGTCAAGAACAAACATATTTTGCCTTGCCTGTGTTAAATCTTTTAAGATCCCTTTTAATATATTCTTGTTCAAATAACTATAACTTCCCAGTTTTTATGTCATGGGAAGTCTTCATGCCAAAAATATGTTTGTAGGTCCCAAGTCCTTCATTACAAAGAACTTAGTAAGCTCTTTCTTCAGATTATCAATCTTACTAGCATCATGACCAATAATCAACATGTCATCTACAAAAAGAAAACAAATGATAAAATCATTATTACTAAACTTCTTCACAAAAATATAATGGTCAGATATAGTCTTGTTGAAACCATGATTCTAAGTGAAAGAATCTTCTACCACTGTTTTGGTCCTGTTTCAACCTATATAAGTTTTTTTTTTCAACTTGCATACAAATTCTTCTTTGTCTTTGACATCGAAACCTTTTCATTGTTCTATATGTATTTTCCCTTCTAAATCATCGTGCAAAAAAGCTATCTTTACATCAACCTATTCAATCTCTAAATTCAAACTAGATGTTAATCTAAGAACAACTTGGATAGAAGATATTTTTACCAAAGAAAAATCTATTTCTTAAAAGTCAATATCTTTCTTCTGACTGATACCTTTGACAACTAATCTATCTTTATACTTCTATTGTGAGTTATTTTTAATTTTTAACTTGTAAACCCATTTTTTTCAGTGCCCTCTTTCCATTAGGAAGCTTCACTAAGTCATAAGTGTGGTTCTTATTCAAGGTTCATCTCGTCTTGCATGGCTTTAATCTATTCACTTTTATACTAGTGAGATATGACTTCTTCAAAACATTCTGACTCCTCTATATTTGTAAGTGTTGCATACTCATGTGGAGGATATCTAATAGAAGGTCATTGTTTTCAAGTGAATCTCCTCAATTCTCGCTCAAATTGATGGTGCAGGTAATTCCGGAGGTATTTGCTCAACTGGTTCTACTATACCATCATTATTATCCTCTCTAGCTCTCCTAATAATGAATTACAGGTAGAGAAGCTGAAGTTGGAATAATAGGAATTGCAAAGATGATTGAGGCTCATCACTTTTCTCTTTGTCACCAACTATTTGATCTTCACGAAAAATAACATCTATTTTTCTAATAAGCTTCCTTGCAACTAGATCTCGTAATTTATACCTAAATTCTTCATGTCTGAAGCCTAAGAAAATGCATTCTTGGGCTTTATCACCAAGCTTCAATCTCTCATCTTTAAGCATGTGAACATATACTCTATAACGACACTCTCAAATATTTATAAGAAATATCTTTCCTAGTCCAAACTCTCTCAGATATCCCACTATCTAAAAGAATTGAAAGAGAAAGGTTAATCAAATCAACTGTATGACACATAGCCTCTACCTAAAATGATTTTAAAAGCTTGGCATCAAAAAGCATACACTTGATCTTTTCTTCAATTGTTATGTTCATTTTTTCTACAACATTATTTTGCTAAGGGTTTTGGTACAATCTTCTCAAGTCTGATTCAATAGGATCTACAATACTACTCAAATGGTCTTCTGTACTTACCACCATTGTCTGCCCTGACAGATTTTAATTTCTTTCATGTACTTCTTTCAATATAATCATGGAAGAACTTAAACATATCAAGCACATGGTCTTTGGATTTCAAAGCAACAACCTATACTTTTCTAGAATAGTCATTAACAAAAGTTACAAAATAAAATACACCTCTTATTGATCTATTTTGCATGATCCAGACATCAGTGTGAATTAAATCAAATAAATGCGACTTTCTAGATAGAGAACAGCTTTTAAAAACTACTCTATGTGTATTTTTAGTTATGCAATGAACACAAGTCTTAAGGGATATACTAGTGAAGCTGAGTAGAAATTTTTTCAACAAGAGTTTCTAGCCCTTTTTCATCATTGTGACCAAGTCTTTTATACCATATCTTAATGTCAGATTCTTTTACAGCCATATTCACATCTTATTTCTTGATCTTGGCTTCTATCATATAGAGAGTGTTCATTTTCTTTTCCTCAACCAACATTAAAGAGCCTTTAGTAAGCTTTCATTTTCCTTTACCAAATTATTTAATACAACTATCATAATTAAGCTTTCATCTAGAGATCAAATTAAGTAAAATAAATGTTACATGTCTGACATCTTTAAGCAACAACTTGTAATCAACACTAATTTACAAGTAAATATCTTCTATGCCTATAATCTTAGATGCCCCCTATTTTTCATTCAAACATGGCCATAATCACCATTAATATAAGATATGAAGTAATCACGATGTGCAGTAATATAAAACGAAGTACCCAAATCAAGCACCCAATCACTGGTATAGCAAGTGAGATTTACAGAGCTCTCATAATAAACAATATATATATCACCATCAATTATGGTTTTAGTGTTCTCTTCGTCATTTTTTCTAATTATTGACCTTTTGTTTCACCAGTTATCTTTTCCACAACCTATATTCTCTTTTTACATGAACTTTTTCTGACAATGAAAGTACTTCATTTTTCTCCTTTAGAACTTAGGTCTTCTCTAGGATTATCATTGTTTTGCAAGGGGAATTTCTACTTTGGCTTGTCCCCCACTTTTCTTACATTTCTAAAACAAGTGCATTTGACTCTGAAAGAACTATTTCAATGCCTATTCTTCTATATTCTTTATTTCGTAGCCTATCTATAATCATATCCAAGGTTGATTTCTCGTTCGGCACTGAATTATTCACTAACACCACTAATGTCTCCCAACT
Organism: Citrus glauca; assembly: GCA_029633175.1. Classification (NCBI taxonomy): domain Eukaryota; kingdom Viridiplantae; phylum Streptophyta; class Magnoliopsida; order Sapindales; family Rutaceae; genus Citrus; species Citrus glauca. The sequence continues at coordinate 27,928,660 of JAQOOD010000008.1, forward strand.
GTTAGGCAAAAAACTAAACAACAACAATGCTTGTCACTCATCATTTATAATATTATTCATGGCAGTCAGCTAGTCAACCAATCCCTGAAACTTACTAGTGCGTTCAATTATATTGCACCCTTCCTTGTAGTTCAAGTTAACAAGCTATTTTATTAGATTAGCTTTGTTCCATGTTGTCAACTGCTCATAAATTGTTTCCAATTTCCTCCAAAGAACATTAGCCCTAGATTCCTTTGCAATATAGTGATATATACTTTGATTAATCCATGACCTAATAGTACTTACGGCCTTCGGGATTAATTAAGCTCATTTTTTATCATCTAAATCAGTGGATCTAGCTTCTTTGCCTTCAATGGACTCATGTAAGTCTTTCATGTACAATAGATACTCAATTTTATGCTTCCAAATATCATAATTCCATGACTTTAATTTAGTTACACATGCGAAGGAGTCCTTCATCTCAACCACACAAGTAATAAAAACAAATAACCTAACATTTTAATACCACTATGTTGGGAAAAAAACTAATAACTCTATGAAATGAGAGTTACCATGATACTTTTAAGCTTAAATCAAGATTACTTAGAGAGTAATTGATGTATTTTAGTGCCTTTTAATGATAGTTTGCATTAACATTCATTTTAGTTTAAGTTTAACAAAGTGTGCATGATTTTAAATAATTATGTGCTTAAAACATATAAATAATTATAGGTAACCGGGAGTTCAAATTTCATGGGAAGGATGTTGTAGCAATAGGCTTACAAAAAAGACAAAAGAATATGGCTATAGAAAAATTAGAGCAAAATCTGGAGCAGTGCAGATGTTGTAAAGAGGATACCAAAATAAATTTGAGTGACCCACCAAATTTGAATTGAGATTTCTTTCTTTTCGGTGATTTGATTTTTTTCTTTCTTTTTACTATTCTTATGTTATGTGAAATTATTTTTGCATAAGTGTATTTGTTTAACCATTAAGTTTTCTCTTATCATTGTTAATCATGAGTGCCATGGCTAAACAGTTCCTCCTGAACATTCTTAGATCACTTCAATGTATAAAATGACATCACAAAAGGCAGATTTGATTTGTAAAACACATCATATTTGGGCTTTGCAACCACCAGAGTTAGTATCCTATATTGAGGATTTAGAAAGCCAACTCAGAGACATTGAAGAGAGGTATCTACAACATCCAGTTGGAGCTTGATGTAAATTCAATAAGAGAACGATTGTAATTTTCTTTATGTGTTTTATTTTTTTCTTTGTTTGTGTGTTTTAGTTTATTACCCCGGTGCAGTGGCGGATAACGGTACTTCGTGACAATTAAGTGAGATACTTCAATTTCCCATAATAACTAATATTTTGAGGCAAAAGTATGGACAGAAACGAGATTCTAGCAAAGCTTCACAATTTATTCGCTTCACTTCCTCAGAATGCCCTCCTTACATTCTATAAAGCTCGGTCCGAACGTATGCGATTGCTCATGAGGAACAACACGTCTGCTGACATCTGTTGGTTAATCAAGGCCAAAGTATGTTTGGTAGGTGAGTTACCTCTAAAATTTATTGCATACATGCTTGGTTGTGGTAAAGGAAATTATGCAAGAAAATGAAGAGCTTGAAGAATTTCTGTTGCTTATCATAAGTGTGCCATGTTCTTTGGGAATAGTGTCTGACAACATGGAAGATAAGATTTAATTCATTAGGGATAGCTTGAATAAGGAGTCACTGGATGATATCATTTTGTCTCTTAAAACGCATCCCAATGGATATGTGCAAGGAGTGATTCTCCAGTTATGGTCATTATTCTAGAAAGAGCATGCACGATATAGTCTCGGCAATCTGACTATAAACGACCATGTTTGCCAGCTTATAAGAAAACTGGATGGAAAGTCTATCTTCAACGCATAGAGGGTGTTCAAGTCATTTCTAGACGTAAAACTAGAGGAAGATGTGAGTTCTTTACCCCAAGTGTTTTTTACACTTATACACTCACAATTTGATAAGAAATGAAAATTACAACAAAAACTCTCTTTAAGAGTGGATATGCAAATAATACCTCAACAATGATTCAATCTATGATGATTTGCGTTTTGGAAGCTCAATATATGTTGTATGTGAAATACTATCTAGGCAATCCAAGAGGGGGGTGAATTGGGTTTTTATAAAAATTCACACTAAAATTAAATTATTAAGCAAATCTAAAAATGAAATTAAAAACAATTATAAATAAATTGATCACAAAGTAACAAGATAAGGGAAAAGAGAATCAAACACAACGATGTTTACGTTGTTCAGCCAACCCGCCTAAGTCCACGCCTCCAAGCTTTCCGGGCTTGAGAATTCCACTAATCAAACCTCCAAGGCTTCAATTTCTTACACTTGACTTTCAAGGTGTCAATAACCTTTACAATAAGAGATTATCCCCAATCTCTTAACCCAAGTGTATCCCAACACTCACAATCTCTCAGAATAAAATATTACAAAACGTTTCCCTCTCACACTATGTATAAGATTACAAATCAATTTGCTCAAAGTGTGAATTGATGGAGTAAGAATATGTTTAAAGCTCTTTGAAAATTGCAAACTCGTGTATATGCTCAATGGTTGTGTTGTGATCAGTCTTCTTTGAATTTGAATGAGCTTATTTATAAGTAGAGCTGAAAAACTAGCCGTTATTTGCTGTCCGCCCAAAAACGGTTCACTGTTAGTTGTTAACGGTTAACCGTTTTTTCTGGTGAAAGTTACCGTTAAGACAGAATTCAAATAAACAGTTTGCCGTTTTTAGGTTACCCTTTCACCGTTAACGTCCAGTGACCTGAAAAAGAATACCGGTTATCCGTTTCAAGTAATCAGCTAAGGCTTTGCATGAGATGACTCTCTGGACGTTATCGGTTAACCGTTTGTAAATAAACGGTTTACCGTTAGTGTACAGTAACCTGCAAAAAGAGCAACGGTTATCCGTTTAAGTAAACGGCTAAGGCTGTGGGTGATATTACTCTCTGGACGTTATCGGTTAACCGTTTAGAAATAAACGGTTCACCGTTAGTTTCCAGTAAGCTCTCCATTTCCATTTTTCACTAATCGGTTAGAGCCTAGGCAAACCTTTGCTCTCTGATCATAATCGGTTAACCGTTTATAAATAAATGGTTTACCGTTATCCGCCAGAAACACATTTTAAAGTTGTTTTTGCAAAGAATCATTTTCTAAATTAAGATCCATCTTTTATAAGCATAAAAAGAATAGTTTTTATGACTTTCATTTGTTAAGAAATAACTTTAATAAATTTATCAAAAATCATTTAAAGTTTGTTATTATCAAAATTAATATTATTAACATATTTATGTTAACAATCTCCCCCTTTTTGATGATGACAAACTTTGTTCAAAATTTGGCTCCCCCTCAATATATGGCTCCCCCTTAATATATGGCCAAATTAAGAAATGATCAATAAAATAATTTTTGCTCAAGTAAGCATTAGAAAACATCATCATTATTTTAAAATCTTCCCATTTATAAAATGCACTATTTTAAGTTCATTCTAAGCATTTTAAAAAACACTTAGGTTCCCAAATTATCTCCCCTTTCATCATCAAAAAGAAAGACGAGAAAAAAAAGAAATGCAAGTCATTTGATAAGCAAAAATTTGGGCAGAGTTTCCCCTTAAAAATGAGCAAAACTAATCAATCAACTCCATATCAAAGATACATGAGAGAAAAAACACTTCCAAAATTGTCATTCGAATCAACTCCATCACCAACCCAACAACTCCATAAGCAAACCAAGCACTTCAATAATCAAAAATCCATAATTCATATCAATCTTAACCAAGACATCCAAAATCAGAAATAAGCATAAAACCATGGAGAATCTCATACTGATGATCGATGCTCTGACGCTGGAAGGTCTCAAAGTCAGATCGCAGCTGCTGCTGGTCTCGAGAAAGAGTGTCCAACCGATTGAGAACCAGCTACATACGGTCAGAAATGGGTGGCTGAGAGGGAGCTGGAGTTGGCATAGAGGCAGTGGGCTCCTCGGGAACAACAGAAGGCTGCTCAGGCGCAGCTGATGGCTCCGGAACAGCTGAGGGCTCAGGTGCAGGTGGTGGCTCAGAGGTGGATGGAATGTCAGTATCCGTGGCATGCTCCTCAGGGTTAATGTCAGCGGGAGGCCGAGGGACAAATCGGCGACGTGGAGAGGTGGCTGGGCGCCTAATCTAAAGTCAAGAAGCTCATCAGGCCAATAGACATCGTTAAGCATCCTATCGTCCTCTGGGGCTATCAAGATATCCCAGTTTTTAGAGTAGCTGGTTTTGATCCACTTCTTATTCTTCCAAGAAAAACCGATACTCGTCATTGCCTCGGGACCCATCCGTTTAGTCTCCATATGTCCGGTATCTTAGAGAGGTACATGAAAATAGCGGAGAATCTTGGTAATAATACTACCGTATGGAAGCAGGCGGTGATTAACCGCAGGGGTACTCAACATGTGCCGCACAATAATATAGGAGAGGTTTATAAGACGATCTGAAAGTAGGCTATCTAGGATGCCCACGTCCAACCTCGTGACCTCATCCGTATGACCTCTCCTAGGTGTCACTATGTGCTGTAGAATAGAATGAAGAATACGGACTTGGAGGGGTAAGAGTTGAGACCGAAATGGAAGCAAGCAAATATCATCAGTGAGGTCTCGACGGCGACAGATATGACGAACTGCATCCGTGTGCCGAAAATGGTCAAACCACAAAATTTTCCTAGAGGTATAAATCTTATGACCCTCATGAGAGATACCAAGAATTTCACCTAAATCGATATGATCAAATTCAATAGGAACACCACTAACTTGAGTAACTACCCTATGTTGAGTGGTATGGGAAATGTCCATGTTCGAGTAGAAAACTCGTAGCAAGTTAGGATAGACTCGCTCAGCAAAATTAATACTAGACTCCCAAGGCAAAAGCATATTCTGAACACTTCTATTACACAAAATTAAGTTCCGGAAATCATTAAGGTTAAGGAAAGAAGAGTCGAGTACCTTTCGCCCATCAAAGCGGTCCTCGAACCGTTTCACTAAGAGAGGAGTGGGGAAGTGAGATTCCTTGGGACATGATTGAAATCTTGCACACAAACATATACTAAACATGATATCAGGTCCACTTGCAGTTAAATAGAGTAAGGATCCGATCATACCTCGATACATTTTGATATCCACCTCTTTACATTTTTCATCTTTGTCGAGCTTGATGGTAGTGCTCATAGGATTGCTTTTTGTCGTTCCATTTTCATAGCCAAACCTTTTGAGTAGATCTCTCACATACTTGGCTTGGTTTATAAAAATGCCTTCCTCGTTTTGTTGGATTTGAAGTCTGAGGAAGTGCTTCAACTCTCTCATCATGCTCATCTCAAACTCTTGACTCATACATGATGAAAATTCTTTGCACAAAAGCTCATTAGTAGAACCAAAAATGATATTATCAACATAAATTTGAACAACAAGTATGTCTTGGTTCTTATTCTTAACAAAAAGAGTTGTGTCTGCTTTTCCCATTGAAAAATTGTTATCCAACAAGAAATTTTTAAGCTTATCATATCATGCTCTAGGGGCTTGTTTTAAACCATATAAAGCTTTGGATAACTTATACACATGATTGGGAAATTTTTCATTTTCAAAACTAGGAGGTTGTTTGACATAAACTTCCTTCATAATATATCCATTTAAGAAAGCACTTTTGACATCCATTTGATATAAAATAAAATCTTTATGACATGCATATGCTTACAACATTCTAATGGATTCTAACCTTGCCACAGGTGCAAAAGTTTCATCAAAATCAATTCCTTCTTTTTGATTGTAACCTTGAGCCACTAGTCTAGCTTTATTTCTTACAACCACACTGGATTCATCCATTTTATTTCTAAATACCCATTTAGTGCCTATAACAGATTGATGTTCTGGACAAGGAACTAACTTCCATACATTATTTCTCTCAAATTGACTTAACTCCTCTTGCATAGCCATAATCCAAAATTCATCATTTTCGGCATCCGCAAAAGTTTTTTATTCAATTTGAGAAATGAATACAGCATGCTCACATGTGTTCCTAAGAGATGATCTAGTGGTAACACCTCGTGAGGGATCTCCTAAAATTACATCTTTAGGTGAGAGGAGACATACCTCCACTCCTTGGGGAGTGTTTGAGAAGTACCTTCATTTTGCTCCACATTTTGTCCTTCATGATGCTCCTCTTGAATTCCATTTGTTGTGTCTTCTTGGTTGTCATTTGATGCTTCTTCTTGTTGTTCTTCTTCTGCATTATCATCAACAACTCCTTTCTCCCCAGAGGAAGGGTTAAACTCATCAAATGTAACATGCATAGATTCCTCCACAGTCAAAGTTCTTTTGTTATAAACTCTATAAGCTTTGCTTGAATTTGAATAACCAAGAATACCAACATCAGATTTTGAATCAAATTTACCAAGATTGTCTTTTGTGTTTAAAACAAAACATTTACATCCAAAAACTTTAAAATAGCCAATGTTGGGTTTTCTATTTTTCCAAAGATCATAAGGAGTTTTATTGAGATTAGGTCTAATCAACACCCGATTTAAAACATAACAAGCAGTGTTGACTGCTTCGGCCCAAAAATACTTAGGCAAAGAGTTTTCATTCAACATGGTTCTTGCCATTTCTTGAATAGACCTATTCTTCCTTTCTACTACTCCATTTTGTTGTGGAGTCCTAGGTGATGAAAATTAATGTTCAATGCCAAAATCATTACAAAATTTTTCAAATGCATGATTTTCAAATTCTCCACCATGATCACTTTTAATACAAGAAATAGAATGGCCTTTTTCGTTTTGAACCTTTTTATGGAAAATTCGAAATGCATCAATGGCATCATCCTTATTAGCTAAGAACAATACCCATGTGTATCCAGAATAGTCATCCACAATCACAAAAGCATAATATTTGCCACTTAAACTAGCATATCTAGAAGGTCCAAACAAGTCTATATGAAGTAATTGAAGTGGTTTTGAAGTAGAGATACGATTCTTATTTTTGAAAGAAGTCTTGATTTGTTTTCCAAATTGACATGCTTCACAAATACTATCTGTTTAAAAACTGATTTTTGGAAGACCTTTAACTAAATCATTTTTCACAATTTTAGAAATCAAATCCATGTTTGCATGTCCTAATCTTCTATGCCATAGCCAACTATCATCATGTAATGCGGAGAAACATTTATCAAGAGTAGCTGCACATTCTATGTCAATGGTATAAACATTACCACATCTATTTCCCATAAACAAAGTTTTCCCATCATATACATTCTCAATAACACAACTTGATTTATCAAAGACAACTTTATAACCTTTGTCACACAATTGACTAATGCTTATTAAATTATGTTTCAAATTTTCAACCAAGCACACATTTTCAATTAAGGTTGAAATACTTTACCAAAATTTCCAATTCCAAGGATTTTTCCTTTTGAATTGTCTCCAAAAGATACGTCTCCACCATTTTTAATTTTGGTGAAGCTTGAGAACCATGAATAGCTTCTTGTCATGTGTCTTGAACAACCACTGTCCAAGTACCACTTATTCTTCTTTTTCTTCAAGCCCTGCAGAGAAAATCTCAAGTTTTAGGTACCCAAACCTTTTTGGGTCCTTGAGAGTTAGCAATGATTCCTTTTGGAACCCAAACGCATTTCATATCATAATATGCATTTCTCTTCACTGCACATCTATTTTTCATATGACCATCTTGATTACAATAGTGACATGTAATTTTATTGCTCAAAGATGTATTCCTCACAAAATAGTTCTTATAGAGTTTTTGTTTCAAATTTGGTTTACTATAATCTCATTTAACTCACTACTCTTCTTATTGAGCATTTCATTTTCATTTTTCAACTCATCTATGTGTGATTCTAAATGCTCATGTGCAATGCTAGACTTCTCATTAGATAATGTCATTTCATCATGCAAAGTTTTGTTTCCTATTTCTAGGCATACAATTTTTGCATTTAAAGATTCATTTTCACTCTTAAGCTTTGCCATTTCCTTTTTAAGACATGCATTCTTTTTACCAATCTTCATCAACTCATTATGCAAATCTTTAAAGGCATCATATAATTCATCATAAGTAGGATCACTTACCTTATTAAAATCATCATCATCTCCTATTGCCATAAGTGCTAGGTTTGAGACTTCTTGCGATCCTTCCTCATCACTTGAATCTTCTTCGCTATCATTCCATGTTGCAACCATGGCTTTTTTCTTTTGTTTGTTGATAAGTGGACACTTCGACCTAATGTGACCGGGCTTCTTGTACTCATAGCATGTGATTGTTTCCTTCTTCTCCCTATAGCTTTTGAAGTTTCTGAAATTTCTTCGCTCTCCGGTTCTTTTGAAGATTTTTTGAACCTCCTTGCTAGCATGGCTAGTTCTTCATCATCTGGTTCACTCTCCCCATCACTCTCATGTTTTGATGCTTTAAGAGCAATGTTTTTCTTCTTCTCCTCATGCCCTTTTTTTGCTGCCAAATCTTCCTCATATGAAATAAGAGAACCGATTAAATCATCAAGAGGCAAAGTATTTAAGTCTTTTGCTTCCTCAATGGCAGTCCTTTTAGGTCTCCACTCCTTAGGTAGTGACCTAATAATTTTCTTGACTTTTTCACTATTTGAAAAAGTTTTTCCTAGGGCTCTTAGAGTGTTTACTATGTCCGTGAATCTAGTATACATAGAGTACACATTTTCATTTTGTTTCATTTGAAACAATTCGTATTGCCGAGTGTACCTACTTATTTTAGATTCTTTCACTTGATTTGTGCCTTCATAGACAACTTCAAGTTTGTGCCAAATCTCATTAGCACTTTCACAACTAGACACTCTATGAAACTCTTTCTTATCTAGTGCACAAAATAAGGCATTCATGGCTTTGGAGTTTAGAGAGGCTTTCCTCTTTTCAAGTTCATTCCAATCCCGTGATAGTTTTGGAATATCTTCTCTGACTTCATTTTTAGTCAAGGGCATAAAAAGACCATCACTAACAATTTCCCAAATCTCATAATCTAAGGCTTGCAAATAAATTCTCATCTTAGTTTTCCAATAAGGGTAATCATTTCCATCAAAGAATGGTGGTCTAATGGTGGATTGTCCTTCCCTAAATGTGGAATCATATTAAGTTGCCATTGATCATTAGCTCTAGACGATTAAGTCTATACAAGAGCACCAAGCTCTGCTACCAAATGATATACTATCTAAGCAACTCAAGAAGGGGTGAATGGGTTTTTATAAAAAATACACTAAAATTAAATTATTAAGCAAATCTAAAAACGAAATTAAAAACAATTATAAATAAATTGATCACAAAGTAACAAGATAAGGGAAAAGAGAATCAAACACAACGATGTTTACGTGGTTCGGCCAACCCGCCTACGTCCAAGCCTCCAAGCTTTCCGGGCTTGAGGATTCCACTAATCAAGCCTCCAAGACTTCAATTTCTTACACTTGACTTTCAAGGTGTAAATAACCTTTACAACAAGAGATTATCCCCAATCTCTTAACCCAAGTGTGTCCCAACACTCACAATCCCTCAGAATGAAATATTACAAAACGTTTCCCTCTCACACTATGTATAAGATTATAAATCAATTTGCTCAAAGTGTGAATTGATGGAGTAAGAATATGTTTAAAGCTCTTTGAAGATTGCAAACTCGTGTATATGCTCAATGGTTGTGCTGTGATCAGTCTTCTTTGAATTTGAATGAGCTTATTTATAAATAGAGCTGAAAAACTAGCCGTTATTTGTTGTTTGCCCGAAAACGGTTCACCGTTAGTTGTTAACGGTTAACCGTTTATTCTGGTCAAAGTTACAGTTAAGACATAATTAAATTAAACGATTTGCCGTTTTTAGGTTACCCTTTCGCCGTTAACGTTAAGTCACCTGAAAAAGAATACCGGTTATCCGTTTCAAGTAATCGGGTAAGGCTTTGCATGAGATGACTCTTTGGACGTTATCGGTTAACCGTTTGTAAATAAACGGTTCACCATTAGTGTACAGTAACCTGCAAAAAGAGTAACGGTTATCTGTTTAAGTAAACGGCTAAGGCTGTGGGTGACATTACTCTCTGGACGTTATCGGTTAACCGTTTAGAAATAACCGATTCGCCGTTAGTTTCCAGTAAGCTCTCCATTTCCGTTTTTCACTAATCGGTTAGAGCCTAGGCAAACATTTGCTCTCTGGTCGTAATCGGTTAACCGTTTATAAATAAACGATTCACCGTTATCTGCCAGAAACACATTTTAAACCAGTTTTTGCAAAGAATCATTTTCCAAATTAAGATCCATCTTTTATAAGCATAAAAAGAATAGTTTTTATGACTTTCATTTGTTAAGAAATAACTTCAATAAATTTATCAAAAATAATTTAAAGTTTTTTATTATCAAAATCAATATTATTAACATATTTATGTTAACAGTATGATCTTATATTTGCTTGCATTTGTTTTTGAAATGAAGTTGGAGTTGAGTTTTTATAGTTAAAGCCCGAAAACTAGTCGTTACAGGTAAATTCCCATGACCAAACAGTTAGCCCCTTGATTTATCCGGCTAGCCGCTCATGAACAGTGATATTACCTTTATTTTTTATTTTTGCTATAGTAACATTGTTCACTAAAATTATATTTTGGCCTAAAACTTTCTAAAATTATATTATGGCTCAAAACGTCATAAAAATTTATAAATAGTTCTAATTTTAGAATTTCCTAAGAATAGTTGTCTTTCCCACACTTTTTGAAACGATGATATGGTCCCAAAGATATTATTATTTCACAAAAAGATCATTTTCAACATAATACCCATATTTTTCAAAGTTCTCAAAACTTTTCACTTTAGTCTAAAATATTCATAACTTATAGTATGGGCAAAAACATTTCAAATGTTTGTAAAAACGTCCAACTCCGAAAGTTAATAATAATACTTTTTAAAATAAAACATTTCAAAACTTAGCATTTTAAGTTCAAATTACTCAAATTCACAGAATACTTTACCGTAAAAAATAAAAACCTTTTAGTTATGAAGAGTATTTAATTAAATAAATTTCTTGAGCTTCTCAAATGCTAAATCATTCATCAATTAAATTATACTGGCTTTACGAGAATTTATCGCACTAATTTATTTATTGAGCTCTAAACTTTATTCTTGATTTCACGGTTGTCCGTTGAGTATTTTAAATCCTGATTTCACTTGATTTACTTGCATAAATATTATTCTTTAAAAACTAGTGAAAATGTGAAATGCAATATTTATTATTATTACTTAAGACACATGTTTGTTATCATCAAAATTACATTATGTGTAGCCTTTTAGGCTAACACTTGTAACTCTAGAGGCACTTATCACATTAGTATCTTGGGCCCATCTACACATTCACCAGAAACACATTGGTTCGTTAAATGTCAATAACTTTTATGATAGTTTTATTTCATCTCTTAACCATGTAATAAAAAGCTATTTCATTCATTCCACAACGAAAAGTTTCTATTTGTGCTCATACTGCTAATGAGCTACTTAATCTGTTACAAGTTTATCGACCAAAGCCAGATCCCAAGACCTTAGAGTTGGAGTGTCCAAATAATAATGGTAACAGTAGCTGCAATAAGAAGTACAAATTAGATTTAATTCTCCGTTTGTAAATATTTTCTTCTGTATTGCACCACCGAAGTGATGTCTTCTAAACTCTACTTTTTTTCCTTTAAAACATTGAGGATAATGTTTCATTCTGGTAGGGGGGAGGGAATAGTCGATAATTGTAGAATCTTGGCTAGATTTTTACTGATTTTTTGTTGTAGAGATTAACCGTGGCCAACTTTTTGCGTTGAAGATGGCTGAATATGGAGTGTAATAACTCTAGAAATGCATCTTTTTCATTAAAAAAACAACAAAAAATAAAATAAAATAAAATAAAATAAAACAAAACAAAAAAATTCATACATTTTCTTTTTCTTTATTAAGTTTTGACAATCATTTTTCTTCTTCTTTCTAATTTCTCGTTTATAAATATACATTTTCAAATTTTTGAGTCTAAGATGGCTAAATATGGAGTGTAGTGCCTCTAAAAACGCATTTTCTTAGTTTAAAAAAAATCATTTTTTTTAAGTGTAACTTTTCTAATTAGTTTTTTCTGCATCATTTTTCACCTTTCTGCATGCATATTTTCCTTTTATGTTTAGAATAGGTTAGGGGGTAGAATGTTATTTGAAAAAAAAATAAAATAGATAAATTGTGTGATTTGTTTAAATATTGGATGACATGATGACTTTCAAATTTTAGTATTTGTATTATCTTTGGTCTCAAGTGATGTTACACCATGTTTGCTACTCTATATATTCATGTCGAAGACAAATATGAGTTGCTTGAAGGAATGCACATGTCATAATAAGTATTAAGTGAGTTTTTGAACCTATCATTTTTCTTAGAGAGTAACTGTTTTGTCCATTCTTCATACAGCATAACAGTTTATTATTTTATATACAATCTCTAGGTTTCCTTTGAGTCAATTTTTTAAAAAAAAAAGTTAAATAAAATAATAAAAAAATGTGTGTTGCTATATCTGGAGGTCCATCTAACTAATAGATATGGAAGATTATTTAGAACCCTAAAAGATGATGGAAATGTCATCTTTGACCCGTTTGAGCCTTTCTAGCCATCCCTTTTGTGAATTATCCATAGTTAATCCTTTTGAACCTTAAGAAAAAAATTCTTTGTTAACTTATCATCTTGATCTACTCCGATTTAGGGTATTACCTAATATCTTATAAGTTCCATCACTTATTTATGTTTGGGAAAATATAAATAATTATTTTATTCAGTGAAGTTGTGAAAAAAAAACTAAAAAAATTGTTGTTTCAAAAAACAAAAAATATTAACAAATAATAGGTAAAACCACCTTGCAACTTCTAAAAAAAATCTACATATTTTTCTCAAACATTCACTTTGTTTTCCTTATTTCCCCTCCTTTATTAGTCATGCCCCTAGCCTACGTTACGTCCTAATAAAAATCCTTCTTGATTTTAAGTAATTGTAGTCTGAAGTAGAAGCTAGTTATATGATCTAAAAAGATGTAGTGGTGCATAAAAAGAGAGAAAAAAATAAATAAATTGGTTGACTAGCATTTTTGTTTAATTGGAGATCGGGTTATTTCTAAACTGTTGGCATATTTCTTTCATTTTGGTGAGAGCGTGTGATATTACTTATTATTTTCTCGCAATTTAACATTCATTAGAATGACTATTTTTATTGGGTTTAATTTCTTTGTGAGAGTGTCACCACTACTGGTGAGATTTTGGGGTTTGACATGTCATTCTTGAAAGTAGCTGTGACAAAATCTACTGGGCTAATTCATATGAATGGTTGATGTGGATGTGATGTTTCTTTAAACTAGAGATAATGCTTATACTTTTGTTTGATTGTTATGATTCTTTTCAAAAAATCATTTTGTATTTGAATTTTGTTTTTTCTCTATTTGCTATAGACTAACAATAAACTAGTTGGGAGGTGTGTTGAGTGTTAGAAATTGTATATTTATAAAGGAGAAAATCGTTATTTTATACATCAAATTTTACTAACATTCCTACTTTTATATATTTAAGCTCTTGTAATTTAATTATGTGTGTTTTATTTTAATTAAGTATTTTAGGGGCATCATGGTCATTTCACAATGAACGAGAGATCAAACAGCGAAACAGACATTACTTTTGAACTCAGGACAGTCAAAAACCTTAGGAGGAGCAAAATGTCACTATTTACATGTATGGTACTGTCTATGTTACTGTTCACGACATTGTTCACATAGATAAACCAATGACTAGGCATTGACCGATGATGTGGCATTGCATGATGAAGTGTCACGATCTTGTTGGACTAAAATTCTTATGTACTATTGATCAGTGACGTGGCAGCATATTAGTGGACCAAAAAATCACGCGTACGGTATATGCATATACACAGTATTATTTTCAACCAAATACTGTCATTGCGCAAAACGCGTCACTATTTAAACTGCGTGGTCAAATCGTGTGGTCAAACTATGTTACTATTCAAACCACGTGGTCAAATCGCGTACTGTTGACTGATGACGCAGCGCAATCTTGAGCGTCCAAAATATTTTTAATCTGATGACTATGATTTACTCTATGTATCTATAAAAAGGGGGTTCTCCCCTCTAATTTGGCATCTCTGAATCTATTTTTGGGCTCTATTTTCTGTAATTCCTTCTCCATCTTGTATTTTCTACAGATTTTAATAAAATCTCATTTTGCCCCTAGTTCAATTATGAGTAGCTACTTTTCTTTTAAGCTTGGGTTGAATGTGAAGTCTTAACATGTGTCATGGACTTTATTTGGTAAATTTACTTTGTCTTACCCTCTAATTATTGTGTATGTTTTGACTTTTTATCGACAAATAATAACAACATTATCTAGATACTGCCCTATTTGACGGGCTCTCTAGTACTAGGTTATTATTATTTGGCAGGATAAGCCCTTAGCACTATATTAATTAAAGTATGATTAATAAGGTGTAGAGTTTCTCCTTATTATTTAATTGGCACTAATAAGGAATATTTAGCTCATGGTGCATGTTGATACGAATCTAGATACTCAAGTACCTCATTTCAATAGAATTCGCTTCAATTTATTCTAGCCATTTTAATTCAAATTTTAGGATAATCTAAGTTACTTTCACCAGAAAATTAATTCTTCACTTAATTAAAATCCATCTTCTCGTGGGATCGACACTTGCCACCATTGATCTATATTACCATAGATTCGTGTACTTGCGAGTTCAATAAAATTTGCACAACACCATAAAGTTTGGTAAAGGGTGAAACATTTTTTAAAACAGGGGTTGGTAATCTATTTATAAGAAATGAAGCTATATGGAATGATTCCCACCAGAAAGACAAAGGCATTTTGGCTTGTGTAGGAAAGGTAAGTCATGTTTCAACCAAGTCTCTATATTTTCTTTCAACCACACTACTTTAATGGTGTGTAAGGACAACTATGTCTAAAGATTATCTATTCTTCTTCAAGGAAACTTTGCAAACTTTTATGCTCACCCCCCTAATCAGACTGTAGTGATTTTAGAGTGTAGCCAAATTGTTTTTCGACTAAGGTTTTAAAGAATTTGAAAGTGTCTAATGCTTCTGATTTGAGGGTCAATGGAAAAATCCGGCAATATCTACTATAATCATCTACAAAGCTAATGTAATATCTATAGCCATGTAGAGATGGTAAGGGTGCTGGACCCCAAAGATCAGTGTGGATAAGCTCTAAAGGAGCTTTAATTCTAATTCCAGTTGAGTAAAAGGGCATTTGATGGACTTTACCATATTGGCAGGCATCATAAAAATCAGGTGCTAATATGGATGAATAATCAATAGAAAGAGAAGATATAATAAATTTCAATACATGTTTATTAGGATGACCAAATTTCTGATGAAACAAGTTTGCTAACTTGGTTGTATTCATTTGACATTGTGGATCACAGACTTTATTGACAACTGTATCAGAAAATTTACAAGTTGAATTATTCAAAATAGAAAGCATAGAACTAGGTGCATAGGTCAAACAAATGGGATTTGAAACAAAGTCATTCTTTGACAGCAACAGATACAATTATTCTTTAGCAATGCCTTGAGCCAGATGTCGTTCCTCCCTCTTATCCTTTATGAAACACATATTGGCAACAAACTCAATGGTTACATCAGTATTATCTTCAATCAATTTTAAAACACTTATAAGGTTTTTAGTAAGGTTAAGGACACACAAAGTATCTCTTAAGTGTAAAATTGTATTGCATGATGTTTAAAGACATGCATAGTCAATATGTGAAATATGTAAACCCTGACCATTACCTATAAGGAGCAATTGATTAGTTGAATACTCATTTCCAGTTTACAGATTTTGTAAATTGGTAGTGATGTGATGTGTTGTGTTGCACCACTATCAATATACCATTCTTGATAAGCTATTCCTCCCTTAGAGGTTGAAAGATAGGCAGCTCTTTGTGGATTCTAATATGAATTGTTAAAATGAATATAATCCTTATTGAATTTGTTCCTGCACTCAACTGCAATGTGCTTTGGTTTTAAAGTAAATCTGGCAAATTACAGTAGCAATAGTTTGATCAATAACACATTTTCCATTAATAAATCCACCAGTAAATCCTCCATTCTAACCAGGATTGCCATTGTAATTACTTCATCTACCTCTCTATGAAAATTTTCAAAATGGCACACTATTCTACCCACCATTCCAATTTCCTCTTCCTTTTCCTTGTGGAAAATTTCTACCATAACCACTTCTGCCTCAAGCATATCCACCTTTGAAACCAATATTCTTGTTCTAATTGTTATTAGGTTGACCACCAGTCCAATTGTTATTGAATTGACCACCTTCTTTCTTGTTATTATTAGGTCCAGATCTAGTTTGAGCAATATTTGTAGCATAATTCAACTTAGCTTCTTTACTTGCACTTAGTTGATTTGCTTCTAATCTAGTTTCATGAGATAATAGTATAGAATATGCCTCATTAATAGAGATCTTAGCAAGATTTGCTTTAAGATAAACCACAACAAGATAGTAAGGCTAGCCTAATCCAGAAATCAAGTGAGGAAGAAAATCCAGAGAGCTAATTAGATTACCAGCAATGGCTAACTCATCAGCAATTGTTTTTAACTTGCCAAAAAATTCAGTTATTGTCATCAAACCTTTTCTGACGTTATTAAGCATCATTTCCAGATGAATTTTCTCAACAAAAGTTTCATATCCAAATTGTGGTTCTAAACTAGTCTAAATTTCTAGTGAAGTTTCAAAGTTTATCACAAGACTCAGAATCTCAATGCTGATATACGACATCAACCAGCTTAACAGCAATTGATCTTTTCTCTTCCATGTGGTATATGCTGGATTTTGTCGAGTATCAATAGAGGCGTTTTCAGTTTCACTTTAAAGAAATTGATCTGGATAGGTTTTTCATCCATCAAGTAAATCTTCAACACCATTAGCATGAACAGATGAAAGAATTTGAGACTTCTAGATTGTATAATTCGAGCGATCAAGTTTGATCGGTGAAGTAAATGTAAATGATGAAACAGTAACATTTGTGTTTAAGTTTGATCTTGAAGATGCTATAAGATTGAAGATCGTAGCTCTGATACTAAGTTAAAATATAAGAAAAGTGTTTGGCATTTGAGAAAAGCAGAAAAAATAATAGAGAATTTTGAGAGAAAAATTAAGAGCTTAAGATTGATTGTTGTATTTGTTATAAGAGTATTTATACTAAGCTCTTGAATATTCTGGAATTAATTCACGTGAGCTAAGCTTAGCTTATACAAGTGCTAACAGATTTATAGCAAACTACAGTTAACATAACTAATATTTGCCAGCTCATCGAACACATTAGTATAAGTCAGCAGCTATAACTAACTATAACGAACTACTCTTACCATGTAAGAGCTTGAATTTTGAGTACCTTGAGTCGAGCTAGCCATGGTTGGCTCTCATACTATTATAGTAATAGCAATAACGGATGATTGGCTAACGAGAAAGTAAAGGAAAAAAATTAAGAAGAGAAAGCTATTAGATCTGAATCTTTTACTATCAATAACATACAAAAATGATTACAGTGAGAGTATTTATACTGTTGAATCTTGATTAAAAATCAACCAACCACGAACCCCAAAGACCTCACTAAACTCTCTGATGCTTGATACAGAAACAATATTTAAGCACGCAAAAGCAAAAACAAATCAGAAATTAGCAAGCTAAGAACAGCAATACATAGTTAGCTATATCCTGGGTTTGTTATAAACCAAGCTTAGAATTTTCCCGCTTCCACAATAGAAAATAACAACCTCTCGGACACGTGTTGATTTCATGATAACCATAAGCCCAAAATGACAACTAATAATGCCGTATAGAATAAGTGAAAGCAGGTGACGAACATGCGCTTTAGTTATTCATAAATAAGCTGACAAAAGGATTGTCATATGAGCTTATAAGAACTCTAATCGACATGTCATATATCATCACAACCACAAACCGACATAACATCTGATCTTCTGGAAACCAGTTTCAAAGCTCACACTTCAACATATACAAACAGTCTTATATTAAACTAATTCTGATACATTATATGATTGATATTGTAGTTCTAATGTATTTTAAAAATTTTTCTACTTGAGAAGAACAAAACAATTCACAAAGCAACACTTCTTTTGCACCTAAACAATTAAATATGATGTAGTTCATAAATCAGCCACACGGCCATAAAAATGGGCAGCAAAAATAGTGTACTTTAACACATCCAATCCCCAGATTGCAGACAATGAAATTAAATAAGCTATCCAACCAAGCCCACAAAGACTGAGCAAAATCACAACCAAGAAATAGATGAAATATTGTTTCGTAACGCCGTCTACACTATGAACAGCCAGAAACCAAAGGAATCTCACGAGCCTGTAACAAATCATCAGTGGCTAGTCGATCATGGAGAAGACACCACGCCAAAATAGAAAACTCTGGGAGAGCATAACGTGCCCAAAGCTTATTTCACTAGTCCAAAAGTTGAAAATTCGGAGCAAATTATTTCTCAGAATAAGTCATATGTACTCAAACTCCCATCTTCTAAATGTAACCAAGTAAGCCTATCATGCATGGACTCTAAAATATTTTTAATTTATTTACCTCACTTTATCAAATGCTTTATTTAAAAAAAAATTAGTTAATTGACTTAAACCGGAGGGCGGGGGCCAAAGATGATTATCCGCTGAAAATATTTATTGTGTTAGTCTATATGCCTATAAATGTTGATTTTGATGATAACAAACCACGTGTTTTGGAAACATAAAAATTTGCACATTGTACTTTTATAACAAGAGAATGATTTTATGAAATTAATTGTTTTACAAGATGTGGACTAAAATGAAAGAGTTTTACCATCTTTGATTTTAATAACGAGAAAATATTCACCTCCACCGTTTTTTTTAACTTTTTTAAAAATACACAATTCTTTTTTTTTTGCTCGAATCCACCTAACGTTACATTTTGTTTCACTTTTCTACTTCTATTTGGATTATGTTAAGAAAACTAAAGAAAACCTAAAAAAATGACAATTTAACCCCCAAAATGAAAATTTCAATTTCACCCTAAAAATTACCAAAAATAATCAGATTAAATCTAATTATTTTTCTCATCGGTTAATAAAGAAATTAATTCCACAACCATCAAATGCTTTTTTTAAAAAATATATATGTAATTAGAATGCTAATTTATAACAATAGTATTAAAAATAGTCAAATCTCGCAAATCATCAATTGAATTTAAGATGAATAGAATTTTATTATTCATTGAATTATAATCTCTAGTAGTTAAGATTTTTTTGTACTTCATTAACGTACCAATAATAATATTCATTATTAAATCCGATTATTTTTTACATTTTTTAGAGTGAAATTGTAATTTTTGTTTGCGGGTAAAATGGTCATTTCTTTTAAGTTTCCGTTAGTTTCCTTAATGGATTCTAAACGGAAGTGGAAAAGTGAAACAAAATATAACTTTAAGTGGATTCCAGCAAAAAAAAATAATTGTGTATTTTTTAAAAAAAATAAAAAAATAGGTGGACAGCGGATATTTTTCCTTTAATAAATATTATTTTGAATTTTAAATTTGGACCTATTTGAAAATATTTAAATATATTGTGTCATTCCATAATTTCACATATTTTGGGCAATATCATAATTTCAAAAAGTTTTGGAATTAACAAAGAATTACTTAAAAATTCTAAAATTGGACCTATTTGACAAGTTTTGTAATGTTTTGTGGCCATAATATAGTTATATAAAGTTTTGAGATAAAATTATAATTTTTAGAAAATAAATCACTATAGCAGTGACTATAGCAAGTGCCTAACTAGATTTGACAAGTAGTAGACCGAATTTTGGGCAGTAGCTTACTAGAAAGAAAGCGGTTAACCGGATTTCAAAAGCAGCATGCCGAATGATCTAAATTTAAATATTTGTTGTAACGGTAACATAAAAGCGGCTAACCTAATTCTGAAAGCCGTAAGCCAATTATCATCAGAAAACTTATAACGACTAGTTTTTTAGCTCAAACTATATAAACTCAAATCTAATTAATTTCCTAGCTTTTATGCATGCAAAAAAAAAAGCACATAACATATATTGAGCTCTTATTTCGCAAACATTGAACCATCTTTATTCTTCAATTTATATATCTACTCTTTAAGAGAGTTTTTGTTGTAATTTTTATTTCTTCATTAAATTTGTGAGTGTTTAAGTGTGTAAGACACTTGAGTGAAAGGTTCATTGACACCTTGAAAGTCAATTGTAAGCATTTGAAGTCTTAGAAGGCTTGAATACTGAAATTCTCAAGCTTGGGCTGCTTCGAGGCATGGCATAGGCGGAGATTGTCAAACCACATAAAAATCCTTGTGTTGTTTTCTCTTCCTTTACTAATTTATTATTTTGCTTTCATTGATTTTATTGTTTTCGAATTTATTAAGGCATTAAATTAAATTGTTGCGTAGTTTTGTTAAGATAAGTTTTAAAATACCAATTCACCTCGTTTTCATAACTTGTACTTCATTTGGTGTCAGAGCAAAATGCTCTTGTTTAGACTTAACCGTCAAGAGCTAAATATCAATGGCAACTCAAAATGATTCCACATTTAGCCTAGGATAAGAGTTTACTTGTAAGCTTTACATTATGAGATTTGGGAAACGATTACTAGACGACCATATTTTAATGGAAACGATTACCCGTATTGGAAAACTAGGATAAGAGTTTACTTGTAAGCTTTAGATTATGAGATTTGGGAAATCATTAATGATGGTCCTCTCATGCCAACCACTAAAAATGAAGAAGGGGAAGAAATTTCAATACCTTCTCATCATTGGAGTGAATTGGAAAAGAAAAAATTGTCTTTAAACCCCAAAGCAATGAATGCTCTATTTTGTGCTTTAGATAAAAAAGAATTTCATAGGTTTTCTAATTATGAAAGTGCTTATGAAATTTGGAAGAAACTTGAAGTTGTGTATGAGGGAACAAATCAAGTCAAGGAGTTTAAAATTAGTAGATATACTTGTCAATACGAATTCTTCCAAATTGAACAAAACGGAAGTGTGCATTCTATGTATACACGATTTACAGATATAGTAAACACCCTAGCAGCCCTAGGAAAAACTTTTTCGAATAGTTAGAAAGTCAAGAAAATCATTAGATCACCTCCAAAACAATAGAGACCCAAGAGAACCACCATTAAGGAAGCCCAATACTTAAATACATTACATATTGATGATTTAATTGGTTCTCTTATTTCTTATAACGAGGACTTGGCAACCGAAAAAGGTAATGAAGATAATAAGAGAAGTATTGTTCTTAAAGCCTCAAAACATGAGAGTGATGAGGAAAGCGAGATGGATTATGAGGAGTTGGCTATGTTGGCCAGAAGATTCAGAAACATCTACAAGAAAACTAATGAGCGGGGAAAGTTTAGAAGTTACAAAAATAAAATGGAAAAGAAAGAGATAATTATTTGCTATTAATGTAAGAACCTCAGACATATACGACCGGAATGTCCTCTCCTCAACAAATACAAGAAGAAAGTTATGGTGGTCACGTGGGATGATAGCGATGAGGAAACAAGTGATGATGAAGAGCAACAAGTGATGATGAATTTAGCTCTCATGGCCTTTGGGGAAATGAACCTAATGAGGCAAGTGATCTTCCTACATATGATGAATTACATGATGCCTTTAAAGAATTTCATGATGAATGGATAAAGATTGGTAAAAAGAATGTATGTCTCAAAAAACAATGGTAAAACTCAAAAATGAAAATGAATCTTTAAATACAAAAATTACATGCCTAGAATTAGAGAATAAATATTGCATGATAAAATTATTTTATTAAATGAGAAACCTAGCACTTCACACAAGCATCTAGAATCACACATAGACGACTTAAAAAAATGAAATGATCAATAAGAAGAGCAATGAGTTAAATGAGATAATTTTAAAATTTACAAATGGGCAAAAGATGTTAGATAACTTGTTTAACTTACAAAAATATGTGTTTGACAAAGGAGGAATTCACTATAAGCCTAATTTGAAACAAAAGCTTTATAAGAACTACTTTGTGAAGAGTACCTCTATTAACAATCAAATTGCATGTCACCATTATAATCAAAACAGACATATTAGGGTGCGAAATGTGTTTGGGTCCAAAAGAAATCATTACTAACACTCAAGGACCCAAGAAGGTTTGGGTATCTAAGATTTTAGATTTTCTCTGCAGAGCATGACGAAGAAGAATAATAAATGGTACTTAGATAGTGGTTGCTCAAGACATATGACAGGGAATTATTTTTAGTTTTCAAGTTTTACCAAGATCAAAAATGGTGGAGATGTATCATTTAGAGATAATTCAAAAAGAAAGATCATTGAGATTGGCAATGTCGGTAATTTATCATCTACTCTTATTGAAAATGTGTATTTGGTTGAAAACTTAAAATACAACTTGCTTTGCATTAGTCAATTATGTGATAAAGTATATAGAGTTATCTTTGATGAATCAAAATGTATTATTGAGAAAGCATATGATAGCAAGATTTTGTCTGTAGGAAATAGATGTGTTAATATTTATACTACTAATATAAATTGTGCATCTACAAATGATAAATGTTTTTCCACATTGCATGATTACAGTTGGTTATGACATAGAAGACTAGGTCGTGCAAGCATGGATTTGATCTTTAAAATATCGAAAATGATTTAGTTAAAAGTCTTCCAAAAATAACTTTTCAAAAAATTAGAATTTGTAAAGCTCGTCAATTTAGAAAATAAATCAAAACTTCTTACAAAAATATTCTACTTCAAAACCACTTCAACTTCTTCACATGGATTTATTTGAACCTTCTAGATATGCTAATTTAGGTGGTAAATATTATGCATTTGTAATTGTGGATGACTACTCTAGATAAACATGGGTATTGTTCTTATCTAGTAAGCATGATGTCTTTGATGCATTTTTAGAATTTTCTATAAAAATGTTTAAAATAAAAAAGGTTATTCTATTAGTTTTATTAGAAGTGACCATGGTGGAGAATTTGAAAATCATGCATTTGAGAATTTTTGAAATGATTTTGGCATTACAAAAATATTCATCACTTAGGACTCCACAACAAAATGGAGTTGTTGAGGGAAAGAATATGTCTATTCAAGAATTTTCTAAGACCATATTGAATGAAAATATTTTACCTAAATATTTTTGGGCCGAAGCCATTAATACCGCTTGTTATATTTTAAGTAGTATGTTGATTAAACCTCATCCCAATAAAACTCCCTATAAGCTTTGGAAAGATAGAAAACCCAAAATTGGTTATCTCAAAAGTTTTGAATACAAATATTTTATTTTTAACACAAAAGATAATCTTGATAAATTTGATCGAAAATTTAATGTTGGTATTTTTCTTCGTTATTCAAACTCAAGCAAATCTTATAGAATATATAATAAAAGAACTTTGGTTGTGGAAGAATGTATGCATGTTACATTTAATGAGTCTAACCTTCCTCTATGGAGAAAGTCGTTGTTGATGATGATGTAGATAAAAAGCTACAAGAAGATTTATTAAAAGATAGCCAAAAGAATGCAGAAAATCAAGAGGAGCAACATAAAGAGACAAATGTGGAATAAAATGAAGGCATTTCTCAATCACTCCCTAAGGAGTGGAGGTATGTTTCTTCTCAACCTAAGGATGTAATTTGAGGAGATCCCTCACGAGGTGTAACCATGAAATCATCACTTAGGAATACATGTGAGCATGTTACATTTATTTCTCAAATTGAAATTAAATCTTTTGCGAATGCGGAAAATGATGAATCTTAGATTAGCCAATGCAAGAGGAATTCAATCAATTTAAGAAAAACAATGTGTGGGAATTAATTACTAATCCAGAACATCAATTCATTATAGGCTAAATGGGTATTTAGAAACAAAATGAATGAATCCGGTGTGATTGTAAGAAATAAAGCTAGCTCAAAAAGGAATTGATTTCGATGAAACGTTTGCACCTGTAGCTAAATTAGAATCCATTAGAATGTTGTTAGCATATGCATGTCATAAAAATTTCATTTTATTTCAAATGGATGTGAAAAGTTGTCATGACCCAACGCAGACCTAGCAAGATATTGTCCGTTTTTGGCCTTAACAAGGCCAGCACGGATTTATTTCTAGGACACCCAACGCCCCAAAATGCGTCTTGCAAATTAAAGTGTAGATCACCTCTTATAAACCCAACATCTCTCTCATGCTTTGTCGATGTGGGATTTACCTAGGGTGTTACATACACTCCCCCTTAGGGACTCAGCGTCATCGCTGAGGTTTACCCTACCATCGCTCAAGAGGATATGCAAAGCCGCTCTGATACCATAATGTCATTAATTATGTCATCATTTCTTAAAATTAAATATTATAAACTCAAGGGGCTTATTAGCTTAAAAATAAATTCTTATATATTTAAAAAAATTGTACCCCATAATTTCTTCCCTTCTTTTTTAAAATTTCATCGTCGAAATTTACTTACTGAATAGCTCAGTGGAGGAGACAACATGGGAGCATGAAGACGAAATTAAGAATAAGCATCTTGAGCTAACTAAGTATAAATATCACAATTTGTTTTTAAACTAGAATTTAGCAAGATATTTATAAAGGGTAATCTCATATTTACTTAGATATTTAATTTTAAGTAAAAATGATATAATCAATGACATAAGTGATGATGTAAGAGAAGGTTGTAGAGAAAAGATAAGAATTCTAGAATTTACTAAGGTATTGGTAAAGGTTAATCCTAACCATTGATCAAGAGTTATGGTGGCAAAATCCTAGCCATCCATTAGCCTTAAGAAATCATATAAATACACCCACCACCTTTCATTTTGAATGCAACTTAAAAATTTCATTCTCTTCTATTCTAAGTCATAATAACAAGAGGAGAGAAATCCTTAATTTAGAAAGGTCTAGAGAAATCAAAATCAAGAGATAAGTAACACTTCAACTGTAATGTAAGGACAAAATTATTTTTATACTTAAGTTCAGATTTAACAATCCCTTCATATTATGATGGTTGTTATAGTGTGATTAGTTATATTCTAAATCTTGATATGGTCGGCTCTGCCGCCTAATATGTGATATTTGTACTTAATTATGTTATGATCGGTTATGCCACCTATACTAAAGACTCTTGTCTTTAAATAATGTCGTATGTTGATTTTGTTATGCATCGAGGTTATAAGTTACATTGGATGGATGCATATCATGGACGAAATTATGAAGAAGACGTTTCAGAAAATGAATTCATGAAAAATAGGTGGTTGTACTATCAGGTGGCAAAGTTCTAAAGAGGACAAGCCCTCAAAGCTAAGTTGTAAGAAATCTTTTAGGGACGGTGATACATAATGCCCAAAAGTTCAATTAATGAGGCCATAATGTTTAAAGAGTAAAAGTGTCAACCTTGTAATACAACGTACCTAGGGCCCAAATAAAGTTGTTTTGTATTTTCTAAATTTATTTTAAGAATGGTCATTCCTATGCATCATAATTTATACATGCATCAAAGGGTTATCTTACTGGGCATTAGCTCACTAAGTCCTTACATTGTAGGTAACGATGAGTAGTGCAAATTGGCACCAAGTCCTAACCAAGACAAAGTGCATATGGGCATAACTGACATTGGGATTTTATGATGGACTCAGCTTTATTTTAATAAAAAAAGTAAGTATCTTGGCTTTATGTAATAATTAACTTTTTAAATAAGTTAAGAAGTCTCTATATGACTTTTACTTTTCTATAAGAAAGTTTTTATTGCATTGTGATAAATTTTTAAAATCATATTTATATTAATAGTAACTGTGTTTTTAAATATTTTTAAGTAAATAATATAGTGAAGTGTTACAAATTGGTATCAGAGCTGAATACGAATCCTAATAAACAAATTGGTAAACAATATATATGTTTGACTTGTATGAAAAGCTTATTTTGATATGTATGAATATGGATTTATATGTCTCTGCTCATGTGTTTATGTGATGTGTTGTTATGTATTGCGCGTAATTATGTACATGGGCATATGTATGTGCAATGGTTCATTGGCATGAGCACGAAAATGCATTGAGTTTTCTATGAATGAGAAAGTGAATTTTAGCAAATGGGAAGAAATCACCATGGACTTCGTCGTTGGTCTTCCAAAAACTACCAAAATGCTTTATGCCATTTGGGTGACCGTCAATCGACTTACAAAGTCTGCTCACTTCTTGCCTATTCGAATGACGTACACCATGGACCAGTTTGCAAAAATATATGTAAAGGAGATAATAAGACTACATGGTGTGCCCATTTCTAGAATTCCTTAACTTTCTCTACACTTCTTCTTACAGCATCGCTTACGTCAACGCTTACGTCATCATTCCTTATGTCATTGCTTATGTTATTATTTCTTAAAATTAAATATTATAAACTCAAGGGGCTTGTTAGCTTAAAAATAAATTCTTCTATATTTTAGAAAATTGTACCTCACCATTTGCTCCCTCCTTTTTAAAAATTTCGTCCTTTAAATTTACTTACTGAATAATTCAGGATGCTTATTCTTCATTTCTTCTTCACACTTCCATGTTGCCTCCTCCATTGGGTTATTTCGCCATAGTACTTTGACTAAAGGAATCTTCATGTTCCTTAACTCTTTTATCTTTCTATTAAGAATTTAAATTGGACGTTCTTCATAGGTTAAGTTTTCTTCTAGTTGAAGAGGCTTGTAATCTAGCACATGGGAGGAGTCTAGAATATATTTCTTTAACATGGAGACATGAAAAACATTATTTATTCTTGATAAAGAATGAAGGAGGGCAAGTCGGTAGGAAACATTTTTGACACGATCGAGTATTTCAAATGGCCCAATAACTTCTCTTTCTAAGAGTCGTGCCACAATGTTTGCAAGTCGATCAATTGCAGATTGGTCCCCTATATTTCCTTCCGCTCTTCTGCCTCTTTTACCCCAAGCACTTAATATCTCAACGAGTTTTTAATCTAGTTTCTATGTGTCAGACAAATCAAATATAAGATTTTCCTAATTACCTTAATTTCAAGTTATAACTAAAAAGCTTTGCCTTGTCCTTCCTCTTGACTTGTGCATATGGACAGTCTACAAAATCGCTTTAAACTTTGGGCTCTGATACTAATTAGTCATGACTCAACCCAGACCTGGCAAGATATTGTCCACTTTGGGTCTTAACAAGGCCCGCATAGATTTGTTTCTGAGGTGCTCATACACCCCAAAGCGCGTCTTGCCAATCAAGGCGCAGATCACCTCTTATAAACCCGGCATCTTTCCCGTGCTTTGCCGATGTAGGATTTGCCTGAAGTGTTACAAAAGTGCTTTCTTAAATGGTTACATTATAGAGGAAATGTATGTGAAACAAGCTCCTAGTTTTGAAAATGAAAAATTTCCAAATCATGTGTATAAATTGTCTAAGGCATTGTTTGGACTAAAATAAATATCTAGACTATGGTATGATAGGCTTAAGAACTTCTTATTCGATAATAGTTTTTTAATGAGAAAAGCGGATACTACTCTCTTTGTTAAGCATAAGAACCAAGATATACTTGTAGTTCAAATTTTTATTGATAACATTATCTTTGGTTCTACTAATGAGTTGTTGTGTAAATAATTTTCATCTAATATGAGTAAAGAATTTGAGATGAGTATGATGGTAGAGTTAAAGTACTTCCTTGGACTCCAAATAAAAAAAATGAGGAATGAATTTTCATAAATCAAGTCAAGTATATGAAAGATCTACTCAAAAGATTAGGCTATGATAATTGAATGGCAAAAAGCACTGCAATGAGTATTACTTTCAAACTGGACAAAAATGAGAAGGGTAAAGAAGCTGACATCAAGACTTACGGAGGTATGATCAAATCCTTACTCTACTTGACTACTAGTAGACCTAATATTATGTTTAGTGTTTGCTTATGTGCTAGATTTCAATCTTGTCCTAAAGAGTCACACTTGCTTGTTGTCAAACGAATTTTTCGATATTTGATCGGCACCATCAATCTTGGCCTTTGGTATCTTAGGGGAACTCATATTGACTTAACTTGTTATTCGAATGCCGACTTTGCCGGATATAAGGTTGATAGAAAAAGTACTAGTGGAACATGTCACGTCTTAAGCCATTCACTTGTCTCTTGGTTTAATAAGAAATAAAACTCAGTTGCACTTTCAACCACCGAGGCAGAATATATAACCTCAGGTAGTTATTGCGCATTAATTCTTTGGATGAAACAAACCCGTAGAGACTATGGCATTAATCTTGACCAAATATCTATCTTGTGTGACAATACTAGCGCCATTAATTTATCCAACAATCTCATTCAGCATTCTAGACCTAAGCATACATAAATTAAGCATCATTTCCTAAAAGATCCTGTTCAAAAATAAGATATTGTGATTAAATTTATTTCTACTAAAAATCAACTTGCAGATATATTTATTAAACCTCTTAGTGAAGAGTAATTTATAAATATAAAACATGAACTTGGAATAATAAATATTGTATATTGAATTATGATTTGTTAAGTTGATATGTTTGCTCTTGTATACATTTATGGTTTATGTATTAAATGGCTTATTGAAAAGTTTTAAATCATAAAATGATTTAAAATTGATCAATTTTGAAGCCAAAAATAAATTGGTTCATATAATACAAGTCTAAAAGCTTACCAATATTCAATAAGAGTCAAAACAATTTCCAATGATTAACTGGTATACCACATATTATCAACCGGTTAGCGAAATCGGTAAATCAGTTTCGTTTTCTAACATTCTGGTCACTAACCGGCTAACCAGTTAGTAGAATCCAATAAGCCGGATTTGCTTCCTTACTCATTGGATACTAACTAGCTAATCGGTTAGTGGAATCCAGCAAGTCAGATTCTGGCCTTCAAAAGTTGTTCATCTTCTCCATCTCTATTCGCCCAACCAATTGTCTCTTTCACTAAAAATTGCTTCCTCTCTTAGGCACTCTCTCTAAAATATATCAATATCATCCATTTTCACATCAAATTGATTCACAAAAAGCATTCCCCATCATTCTTTGTGCTTAAAATCACTTTCAAAATCCATTTCCATCACTTAAATCACAAGATCTCAAATCTAACCTAAGTTTTCAACCAAATTTTCTCGCTCTAAATTTTTTCCTGTTAAGCAATTTTTGGACAAAATTGCACCTCGTATCTCTTTTAATCCTCAACATCTTCCTTTACATTGCCTCATTTATCCTCAAATCACTCAAAATCATCATGTCTAGTTCAAGACCAGTTAGAGGAAAGAAAAGAACTGATTCAACAAACCAAACGGCCACGGCAAGTAGGGGGTTCTTCCAATTAGTCCAACTTTGAGTCCACACAATTTACGAATAAGTATTTAGTCAAATGGTTTCACAAAAGTTTCATGACCCGTGAGGTACTCTCTATATTTTTTGTTTTACCAGATTGGATTCATAGTCTCAGTATTAGTCATAGAAATCTGCATCAATTGTTGGAAGAAGTTAATTGGATTAATCCTCTTGTGATTGAGGAAAATGTGTATCCCGACTTAGTGAAAGTGACTTACTCGAATATGGATATTTTGAAGAAGAAAAAGACTCGAGTAATCACCAATGTTGGAGGAGTTTTGATTAATTTTAATGTTTCGGAGTTAAATTTTATACTAGGAACCTCCGATTATGGCCTAGAAATTTTTTTTGTCTAGGACATCTCCCAAAATTGGTAATTAAGTTCATATTGACACTAATAAAAATATATGCCGGCGTACTAATCTTTTTGTTGAAAACTGTACCATTCATTTCCGCACTCAATGTCTATATCTCCAAACTCGGATTTTGCTTCATTTTATTTAGTCCATTGCGCTTCCTAGATCAAGGCATTTGGATGAGGTTTCTTACATGGATGTTGCTTTGATTGATTGCATTCTTAGACCTCATCCAGTTAATGTTGTGCAAATTTTATTGAACTCGCAAGCGCACGAATCTATTGTAGTATAGATCAATGGTGACGAGTGTCGATCCAACGAGGAGATAAATTTTAATTATATGTAGAATTAATTTTGTAAATGGGTGATTGAATTTGTGGTGGAAATGATTTGGATTATGCTAAAACTTAAATTAAAATGGCAAGAATAAATTCTAAAAGTGGAATTGAGATGGCAAGAATAAATTGAAGAGAATTCTATTGAAATGACGTACTTAGGTATCTGGATCCGTATCAACATGCATCATGGGCTAAATAATCCTTATTAATGTCAATTAAATCATGAGGGTGGAATCCACACTTCATGAACCACGCTCTAATAAATATAGTATTAAGAGTTTATCGTGCCAAATAATAATAATCTTATAGTAGGGAACCGGTGAAATTAGGGCGGTGCTAGACATGATTATTATTATCTGTCAACGAGAAGTCAAAACATCTACAAAAACTAGAGGGGAAGAGAAAATAAATTTACTAAATAAAGCCCATGACACATGTTGAGACTTCACCTTCAACCCAAGCTTGAAAGAAAATTAACCACTCATAATTGAACTAGGGGCAAAATGGAAATTTATTAAAATACGCAGAAAATACAAGATGGAGAAGGAATTACAGAAAATGATGTCCAAAAATGGATTCAGAGGTACTAAATTAGGGGGGAAGCCCCCTTTTTTATAGATATATCGAGTAAATTATGGCCATCAGATTAAAAACAGTTTGGACGCTCAGGATTGCGCTACGTCATCAGTCAACAGTACAGTCAACAGTATGCATGAACAGTAACACGATTTGACCACGTTTTGAACAGAGACACGGTTTGAACAGTAACGCGGTTTGTATAGTAGTAATCCTATGTGTTGCATGTATCGTATGTGCAGTTTTTGATCCACTAATATGCTGTCACGTCACCATCAACAGTATATAAGAATTTTAGTCCAACAGGATCATGACACCTCATCAGTCAATCTCACACCATCAGTCAATGCCACGTCACCGATCCGTCTATGTGAACAGTATCGTGAACAGTAACGTGAACAGTACCCATACATGTGAATAGTACTGTACATGTGAACAGTGCCATTTTTCCTTTTATGCTCCTCCTAAGGTTTTCGGCCGTCCTGAGTTCAAAAATGATGTCCGTTTTGTCATTTGATCTCTCGTTTATTGTGAAACAAATATGAATGCCCTTAAAATACATAAAATACTTAATTAAAATAAAACACACATAATGAAATTACAAGAAACTTAAACACATAAAAGTAAAGGTTGTTAGTAAGACTTGATATGTAAAATGACGATTTTCTCCTTTATAAATATGCATTTTCTAACACTCAACACACCCCCCAACCAGCTTATTGCTAGTCCTTAGCAAATAAAGTGAAACAAAATTTAAAAATGATTTTTTTGAAACACTCTTGTTTATTCAATCAGATTAATGATAACAATCAAATAAAAGTATAAGCATTATCTCAAGTCTAAAGAAACATCACACCCACATCAACCATCCACATGAATTAGCCCAGTAGACTTTGTCGTAGCTACCTTCAAGAATGACATGTCAAATCCCAATATCTCACTGGAAGTAGTGACATTCTCACATAAAAATTAAACCCAATAAAAATAGTTACTCTAATGAATGGTAATTGAGAGAAAATAATCAAGAGATGATATCACATGCTCTCACCAAGATGAAAGAAATATTCCCTCAATTTAGAAATAATACGATCTCAAGTCAAATAAAAATGCTAATCAACCCATTTTATTTTTTTTTCATGCATCACTACATCTTTTTAGCCCATATAACTAGCTTTTACTTCAGACTATAGTTCCTTAAAATCAAGAAGGACTTTTATTAGGATGTAACGTAGGCTAGGGACATGGCTAACAAAGAAGGGAAATAAGGAAGACAAAATGTATGTTTGAGAAAAATGCAGAGGAATTTTTTTTTTTGGAAGTTGCAAAGTGGATTTCACCTATTATTGTTTTTTTCTTTCAAACAACAATTTTTTTAGCAACAAGTTTTTTCTTTTTTTTGGAACTAGGCATAAGTTCACTATATAAAATGTTTATTTACATTTTTCTCAAACATAAATAGGTGATGGATCTTGTAAGATATTGGGTAATACTTCAAATCAGAGTAGGCAAGATGATAAGTTGACAAAGAAAAGTTTTTTTTTCAAGGCTCAAAAGGGTTAATTATGGATATTTGATAAAATGGATGGTCAGAAAGGCTCAAACGGATCAAAAATGGCCTTTCCATCATCTTTTAGGGCTCTAAATAATCTTCCATATCCACTAATTAGATAGGCCTCCAAATGTAGCAACACACATTTTTTTCTTTTTTTTTTAATTGTCAATTTTTTTAGGGTTAACTCAAAAGAAATCTAGAGATTGTGTATATAATAATAAACTGCTAAGCTGTATAAAAAATGGGTAAAAGGATTACTCTCCAAGAAAAATGATAGGCTCAAAAACTCACTTGGTATTTATTATGACATGTTTATTCCTTTAAGCAACTCATATTTGTCTCCGACATCAACATGTAGAGTAGCAAATATAGTGTAACATCACTTCAAACTAAAGATAATATAAATACTAAAATTTGAAATTTATCATGTGATCCAATGTTAAAATAAATCATAAATTTTTTTCTTTTTTTTTTAAACAACAACCTACCCCCAACATATTCTAAATATGAAAGGAAAATATACATGCAGAAATGTGAAAATGATGCAGAAAAACTAATTAGAAAATGATAGAAAACGAAAAATTATTTTTTTATTTTTTCTTAAGAAGATGCGTTTCAAGAGGCACTACAATCCATATTCAGTCATCTTCGACTCAAAAATTTTGTTTGAAAATGTATATTTATAAAGGAGAAATTAAAAAGAAAAAGAAGAATGAACATCAAAACATAATAAAGAAAAAGAAAATATCTAAAATTTTTTTTAAAACAATGAAGATGCATTTCTAGAGTCGCTACACTCCATATTCAGCCATCTTCAACACATAAAGTTAGCAACAGTTAGTTTCTACAACAAAAAATTAGTAAAAACTTAACCAATATTCTACAATTGTCGATTACTCCCTCCCCCTAATCAGAACGAAACATTGTCCTTAATGTTTTAAAGGAAAGAAGTAAAGTTTAGAAGACATCACCTGGGTGATACAACACAGAAGAAAATATTTACAGGCGAAGAGTTAAATCTAATTTGTAATTCTTACTACGGCTACTGTTACCGTCATCATTTGAGTGCTCCAACACAAAGCTTCAGGAGTTTAGCTCTAGTTTATAAGCTTGTAACAAATCAAGTAGCTCATTAGCAGTGTTAGCACAAATAATAAGTTTTTTTCACACTAGAAGGAATAAAGTAATTTTTTATTGCATGGTTAAGATATGCAATAAAGCCATCATAAAAATTATTGACATTTAACAAATCGATGGGTTTCTGGTGAATGTGCAGATGGGCCAAGATGCTAGTGTGATAAATGCCTCTAGTGTTGTAAAATCTCTTGGAAGGAAAATAAAGGCATCAGCATGATTAAGCATTTCAGTTATTCTTCCTTGCAAACCTGAGACGACTAACTCTTCTCCAGTCGATGAGTTAGACACACTGCCCAAAGGTTTTAGGACTTTTGGAATCATGCCTAACACTTGGCTTCCTCTGATAAAAGCAGCTTCTGAGATCAATTTTGATAACTCTCGGTTACCTCCTCCATACACCAAGTGTAATTTTTTCTCTCTGCTATGCTTCGACCAAGATCTATGGCTGCATCAACGAACTCTTTATGTTTACCATAGGTAAATCCAGAAAGCACACAAATGTTCTTGCATTGTCTATTGGGAGTAGCTGCCATTGGAATATTTCTCAAAAATAATTTGTGGGTGCTTAACAAAAAGTCATATTTAAGAATCTTAGTGGCAGTGGATTACAACTATATATGAAGTGGCATGTTAGTGTCAAATAACGCGTAAATCACATGGCTCGATAGTCAAAAAGAAAAAAGTAAAAAAACAAACAGTAATAAAATTATTAAAGACAAGAATTTAAACAATAAAACAACAGTGAAATGAAATAAAATAACAGTAAAGTAAAAGGATATTTACACGTAGTTGCGACGGTGGCTCACATCTTTCTCTGGTTTTACGTCTAGAAACGGCTTGAACGCCCTCTATGGGTTAAGGATCGGCTTCCCATCTAGTTTTCTTATAAACTGGCAAATAAGGTCATTTATAGTCAGATTCCCAAGACTATATCGTGCATGCTCTTTCTGGAATAATGGTCATAACTGGAGAATCGCTCCTTGCACATATTCACTGGGATGCGTATCAAAAGACAGAAGGATATCATCCAATGTCTCCTTATTCAAGCCATCTGTAATGAATTGAATCTTATCTTATCTGATATCAGACATCATTCCTAAAGAACATGGGTTTTTATTGCAACACATTCTGGCACACTTATGACAAGCAATAGAAATTCTTCTAACTCATCGTTTTCTTGCATAATTTCCTTTTCCACAACTAGGCATGTATGCAATAAAGTTTGGAGGTAATTCACCTACCAATCATACTTTCGCCTCGATTAACCAACGGATGTCAGCAGGTATGTTATTCCTTATGAGCAATCGCATGCGTTCGGGCCGAGTTTTATAGATTGTAAGAAGGACATTGTAAGGGAGTGAAGGGAATCGCTTGTGAAGCTTCGCTAGAATCTCGATTCTGTCCATACCTTCGCCTCAAAATATCAGTTATTATAGGAAACTGAAATAACCGACTTGATTATCACGGAGTACCATTATCCGCCACTTCACTGGGGTAGCAAACTAAAGCACACAAACAGAAAAAAAATTAAAACACACAAAGAAAATTAAAATCGTCCTCTTATTGAATTTACCTTAAGCTCCAACTGGATGTCGTAAACACTTCTCTCAATATCTCTGAGTTGGCGTTCTAAACCCTCAACGTAGGCTGCTAACTATAGTGGTTGTAGAGCCCAAATGCGATTTGTTTTACAAAATGAATCTGCCTTTTGAGATGAGTTTTGACACTTTGAAGTGATTTAAGAATGTTCAGGATGAACAGTCTAAGTAAGGTACTCATGATTAGCAATGATAAGAGAAAACTTAATGGTAAAACAAACACACTTATGCAAAATTAATTTCAATTAGCAAAAGAATAATAAAAAGAAAGAAAGAAAAATCAAACCACCGAAAAAAATCAATTAAAATCTGGTGGGTCACTCATATTTATTTCAATGTATTCTCCTTGTGGTTGGTACTCTAGATATGGCTTTAATATTTGACCATTAACTTTAAACGTGACACCGTTCTTTGGGTCTTTAATTTCAATTGCCCTATGTGGAAAAACAGTATGAACAATAAATGGACCAGACCATCGAGAGCGTAACTTACCTAGGAATAGGTACAAGCGAGAGTGAATAAAAGCACTTTCTGACCTGGAGTGAAAGATTTTCTCATAATATGCTTGTCATGGAAGACTTTCATTCTTTCCGAGCTAGTTTGTCGCATGTCAAAGTTGAATTTCTTGATGGCTCAATATGCATGATGCTCGAGTTCTACAGGTAGGTGGCAAGCTTTTTCATACACTAGCCTTTAGGGTGACTTCCCAATCGGGGTCTTGACAGCCGTTCTATATGCCCATAAAGCATCATCGAGTCTTAATGACCAATCTTTTATGTCTGGCCTCACTATTTTTTCTAATATGTGCTTTATTTCTCGATTGGAGATCTCAACTTGGCCACTAGTTTATGGATGATATGGGGTCGCCTCTTTGTGAATGATGGAATACTTTGGCAAAAGAGCTTTGAATACTTTGTTACAAAAGTGGGCGCTACCATCACTGATTATTGCTCGAAGGAATCCAAAGTGCGAAACAATGTTACTTTTCAAAAACCCTATCACTACCTTGTGATCATTAGTTCTGCATGGAATTGCTTTTACCCATTTCGATACATAGTCAACAGCAACCAATATGTATTAATGGCCAAAAGAAGGTAGAAAAGGTCCCATGAAGTCGATACCTCATACGTCAAAAATCTCAACCACTAAAATTGGATTTAGTGGCATCATGTTCCTTTGCGTAATGTTCCCCATTCGTTGACACCTATCACATGAAGAACAGAAAGTTTAAGCGTCTCGAAATATAGTTGGCCAATAGAAACCACATTGTAAAACTTTTGTAGCTATTTTCTTAATACTGAAATGGCCTCCACAAACTTGTTCATGGTAGAATGAAAGGATATTGCGAATTTTACTTTCTGGGACACATCATCTGACAATTTAATATGTACAATACTTGAAAAAATACGGGTCATCCCAAAAGAAATTCTTTATTTCTGCAAAGAATTTAGCCTTATCTTGCTTGGTCCAATGCTCTAGAAGTGGACCTGTAATAAGATAATTAACGATATCAGCATACCAATGTTAATGGCTCTAGAAGTGGACCTGTAATACTTCCACACTCATTATTTGTTCATCTGAAAATGACTCATTCAATGTTAATGGCTCTATAATTGTGTTAAAATAGAAGCGAGAGAGATGATCTGCCACAACATTTTCTATGCCTTTCTTATCTTTGAATTTTAAGTCAAATTCCTGCAAAAGTAACACCCAATGAATTAGTCTAGCTTTTGCATCTTTCTTTGTTAGAAGATATTTAAGAGTAGCATGATCTGTTAACACAATTATTTTACAACCAATGAGATAAGATCAAATTTTTTTCAATGCAAACACTACTGCTAGCATTTCTTTTTCAGTAGTTGAATAGTTCAATTGTGCATCATTCAATGTCATACGAGCATAATAAATAACATGAGGAATTCGATCAACTTTTTGCCCTAATACCGCTCCTATTGCATAATCAGATGCATCACACATGAGCTCCAATGATAAGCTCCAGTTTGGGGGCTGAATGATGGGTGATGATGTCAACAATTGCTTTAATTTTTCAAAAGCCATAAAGACATGAATCACTAAAGATAAAAGGTACATCCTTAGCGAATAAATTGTATAAGGGTCTAGAAACTTTGCTAAAATCTTTAATGAAACGCCTATAAAAACCAGTATGCCCAAGCAAAGATCTTACTTCTCTGACTGTTTTCAGTGGAGGAAGATTAGAAATTAGATCCACCTAAGCTTTGTCAACCTCAATACTTTTGCTCGAAATGATGTGACCGAGAAAAATACCTTGTTTTACCATAAAATGGCACTTCTCTCAATTTAAGACCAAGTTATTTTCGATACATCTTTGCAGAACTAGTGTTAAATGATGTAAACATTGATCAAATGAATCACCAAAGATAGAAAAGTCATCCATAAAGACTTCAAAGAATCTTTCAACCATATTAGAAAAAATGCTCAACATGCATCGTTGAAATGTAGCAGGTGCATTACATAATCCAAATGACTTCATCCTATTTGCAAAAGTGCCAAAAGGGCAAGTGAAAGTGGTCTTCTCTTGATCTTTTGATGCTATGGGAATTTGATTATATCCTGAGCAGCCATCTAGAAAATAATAAAATTTATGGCCTGCTAATCTATATTTGATCGATAAATGGTAAAGGAAAATAGTCTTTACGTGCAACAGAATTCAACTTTCTATAATCAATGCATACACGCCATCATGTAGTTACTTTAGTTGGAATCAATTCATTATCAGCATTGGTAACTACAATGACTCCTGACGTTTTGAGGACAACTTGCACAGAACTGACCCATGAACTATCAGAAATTGGGTAAATGATACCTGCATCTAATAGCTTAAGGACTTTAGTTCTAACTACTTTTTTTATATTATGATTTAATCGATGTTGCATTTCCCTAGTAGGTTTAGCATTTTCATCAAAGTGAATGTAATGCATGCAGTCTACTGGGTCTATATCTTTTATGTCTGCTATGCTCCATCCTAATGCTCCTTTGTGCTCTTTTAAAACATCCAACAACTTACCTTTTTGTTCGTCATTGAGGGATGCTGAGATGATTACTAGTAAAGTACTTTCTTCACCCAAAAATGCATATTCCAAAGTATTGGGCAATGATTTGAGCTTGAGTTTCGGTGGTGATTCTGATGATGGGATGAGTTTCTTTTCTGATGGTGCTAGTTGTTCAACTCTTCACTTCCATTTATTAGTGTCCATGGATGGTGTTGAGTCAAGTAAGGCGTTGACCTCATCGATCAATCTGTCAACATTAAAATCCAAACCAAAGTGAGTTAAACATTTTTGTAAATGATCATCACTAAGGTTTGAAACAAAAGTGTCATCAACTAATGCTTCAATTAAATCCACATCAACAATTCCATCATCTACATTATGAGGTTGTTTGGCAATGCTGAAGATGTTCAGCTCTATAGTCACGTTGCCGAAGGACAACTGCATATTTCCAGTCCTGCATTGAATGTGAGCATCCCCAGTTGCCAAGAAAGGTCGGCCTAGGATAATGGGGATGTGCTTCCTTGAATCCTGTATTGGTTAAGTGTCAATTACAATGAAATCAACAGAAAAATAAAACTTGCATACCTGGATAAGCACGTCCTCCACAATACCACAAAGTATTTTCGTGGATCGATCTGCAAGCTGCAACACCACTGGAGTTGGGTGTAATTCTCCTAGTTCAAGTTTTACGAAAACTGAATAAGGCAACAGATTTACAGTAGCTTCTAAATCCAACAAAGCATTCTCAATTGTGTGGTTCCCTGTGCTACATGAGATAGTGGGGGAGCCTAGGTCTTTGCATTTTAAAGGAATTTTATATTGGAGGATAGAACTAACGTTTTCTGTTAAAAATGTCTTCTTTTGAACATGCATGTTTCTTTTTTTAGTATATAGGTCTTTAAGAAACATGGCATAAGATGGAACTTGCTTTACAGCATCAAGTAAAGGGATGTTAACATTTACTTGTTTGAAGATTTTAAGAATCTCACCTGTAGATTTTCTTTTTTTTCCTTTAGCTAACCTCTAAGGAAATGGAGCTTTCGGAACATATTCTCGTGGGTTGGTTTCTCCTTTCTCCTCCAATGATGAGTCCTCTCCATGGTGCTATGGTGAACTGGTACTTCCTTCATGCACTCTTTTAGGGTTAGGCACTGGTTGACTTAGAAATTTACCTTTCTCAACAGTCATTGCCAAGGTCTAAACTGGAGAAACAAGTTGTCCCACCATCTTCTCCAGGCTTGAAACTGATTGGGCTTGTGAGTTGAATCCCGCTCTCAATTCATTTCGTAGTCCATCAATAGTGCGGTTCTGTTGCTCAATCGTGGAGTAAGTAACATTCCTGAAATTCTAGAATGCATCCTTCCATGGTCTAGGTTGAGAGTGATTCTGGTTCTGATTGTATGGTCTGAATGGTGGCTTAAAGGATTGAGGATTTTGAGGAATTGGTTGCATTAGTGGAGCTGGAGCTGCTAGTCTATTCTGTTGGAATCCTTGAGACCATGAAAAATTGGGGTGGTCTCTCCATCCAGCGTTATATGTATTGGAGTATATATTGTAATTTAATGGTTTTCTCATTACTCCTATGGCATTGGCTTGATCTGAGCATGGGTAATGGTCGTGTGGCTCTGTTGATTTAGTAGTCGATAACGATACTATTTGTCGAGCAAGACCTTCAACCATCTCCTTGACTTCTTTGATTTCTGAACTTGACTCACCAATGTGAACCTCATTTACTCCCTTAATTCTTCTAGTATTCCTGAGTGATCGACTCTGTTGTTGGGAATTATCTGCTTGTCGTTGGAAGAATTCCCAAATCTCTGATGCTCTTTTTAAAATTAGCTCTCATCCACTTGTTGCCATTAGCCATTCTTGCATATTCGGCAGTAATCCCTCCAAAAAGTATTGGCATTGATGTCATTTCTCGTACCCATGATGTGGAAACTTCAAGAGTAGCCCATTGAATCGCTTCCATGTTTCAAAAAACTACTCGTCCTCTCTCTGGGCGAACTCCGAGATTTCCCTGCGAATAGCATTGGTTTTATGTACTGGGAAATATTTATTCAAAAATTTTGTAACCATTTATTCCCATGATACAATGTCATTAGCAGGTAATGTATTAAGCCATGAACGAGCTCTATCCTTTAAAGAAAATGGAAATAATATGAGTTTTACATCATCATCTAAAAAATTATCAAATTTAAATGTTTGGCAAATAGCATGAAAATCATTCAGATGATTGAATGGGTCCTCATTTTCTAGGCCATAAAATGTGGGGAGACAATTTAGCACACTAGGTTTTAGTTCAAAGCTCCTAGCAGCTACATTTGGATACCTTATACATGATGTGCTCAAATTAGCTAAAAGATTGAAGTAGTCCTTAAATGGCCTCTCATGTGGTGCTTGTAAATCCATTTTATTTTTAATTTATTTGTGTGTGCGAAGTGTTTTCTCAAGTTCAATGTCTATAGGTTCAAGATTAGGTAATAATGACCTACGACCATGCATGCAAAATAAATAAAATAAAAATAAATATGGGAACAAAACAAATAAAAATAAAGAATAGAGAGAAATTACGATACTAACCTTATGGCGCTATTACAACCTTACGATAAAAATACACAAAACAAATACGTGAAACAAATTAACAAAAAAATTAGTAAGATAAACAAAAATCACAAAGAATAAATAAAAAAACTTGAAAATTAAATTACAGAATTTTAAAGAAGAGAAAAAGAAAAGAAATACTAACCTCTAAATGTAGGTTCACTTTTTTTCTTTTTTTATAAAAAAATTCAAGAAAACAATTAAATAGAAATATTCACAAAAATTAATTCTATGAATTAAAATTACTTACTTCCCCGGCAACGGCGCCAAAAACTTGTTGTGCAAATTTTATTGAACTCGCAAGCGCACGAATCTATTGTAGTATAGATCAATGGCGACGAGTGTCGATCCCACGAGGAGGTGGATTTTAATTATATGTAGAATTAATTTTGTAAATGGGTGATTGGATCTGTGGTGGAAATAATTTGGATTATACTAAAACTTAAATTAAAATGGCGAGAATAAATTCTAAAATTGGAATTAAAATGGCAGGAATAAATTGAAGAAAATTCTATTGAAATGACGTACTTGGGTATCTGGATCCGTATCAACATGCATCATGGGCTAAATAATCCTTATTAATGTCAATTAAATCATGAGGGTGGAATCCACACTTCATGAACCACGCTCTAATAAATATAGTATTAAGAGTTTATCGTGCCAAATAATAATAATCTTATAGTAGGGAACCGGTGAAATTAGGGCGGTGCTAGACATGATTATTATTATCTGTCAACGAGAAGTCAAAACATCTACAAAAACTAGAGGGGAAGAGAAAATAAATTTACCAAATAAAGCCCATGACACATGTTGAGACTTCACCTTCAACCCAAGCTTGAAAGAAAATTAACCACTCATAATTGAACTAGGGGCAAAATGGAAATTTATTAAAATACGCAGAAAATACAAGATGGAGAAGGAATTACAGAAAATGAGTTCAAAAATGGATTCAGAGGTGCCAAATTAGGGGAGAAGGCTCTCTTTTAATAGATACATCGAGTAAATCATGGTCATCGGATTAAAAACAGTTTGGACGCTCAAGATTGCACCACGTCATTAGTCAACAGTACGTGTGAACAGTAACACAGTTTGACCACGGTTTGAACAGTAACGCGATTTGCACAGTAATAATCCCATGTGTTGCATGTACCGTACGTGCAATTTTTTATCCACTAATATGCTGCCACGTCACCATAAACAGTACATAAGAATTTTAGTTCAACAGGATCATGACATCTCATCAGTCAATTCCACATCATCGGTCAATGCCACGTCACCGATCCGTCTATGTGAACAGTGTCATGAACAGTAACGTATACAGTACCCATACATGTGAATAGTACCGTATATGTGAACAGTGCCATTTTTCCTTTTATGCTCCTCCTAATGTTTTCGGCCGTCCTGAGTTCAAAAATGATGTCCGTTTTGTCATTTGATCTCTCGTTTATATTGAAACAACTATGAATGCCCCTAAAATACATAAAATATTTAATTAAAAATAAAACACACATAATGAAATTACAAGAAACTTAAACACATAAAAGTAAAGGTTGTTAGTAAGACTTAATATGTAAAATGACGATTTTCTCCTTTATAAATATGCATTTTCTAATACTCAACAGTTAACTTGGGATATACCATTATCCAAACCATGATTTTCATACCTAACTTGATTACCTATTCCCTTTCGTATGGTTATTTTATCACTCGAATTCTTAAACACTTTAAGCTTCCTATTAATGAACCATTGTGTAAACCTTCAAAGAGCATCGGAGATAAAGCTGTATATGGCTTAGGATTTGAGTGGAGTAATGGCTCTAGGGTAAAATTCACTGAAAATAAGTACGCTTTTCTTGCTCCGAGTGATGATCAGCCACTCAACATTGTGGTTCCTACCAATCAAACTTCTTGATTTCTAGCTTCTATTTTGGGGCCAGCGTAGACGTCAAGACCCTCCAGTGTCTGCCTCTACTCTTGATGCCTCTGCAACTGCTTCATCACCTCTAGAGCCTCCTATCTTTGATGAGATTACTCATCAGCAGCTTATTCACAGACATCGCCTCCTCTTTGAGCATTTTGGTATTCCATATTCATTTCCACCTCCATCACCACCATCCTCACCACCTCAGTAGTCTTTTATGCTTATATTTGAACACACCAACATTTACTACTTTATGTTCTTTTATTTGGCTTATATGAATATTTTCTATGATTTTGGATTATTTGTTTGTTTTGGATTATATGGATTTGATATCGTTGTTTGTTATGTTCTTTACGTAGTTTTTAGATAATTTTGAACTAATGTGCTTGTCTTGAGATCTTGATGATTGATAGGGGGAGCTTTTAAACGATATGAATATGCTTATCGTTTTTGTGATGAAGGGAGAGATATAATATGTAAGAGGGAAATATGGTAGATATGATTGTTATGAAAAATATTCATATGCATTTATGCAAGGGGAGCTTTTAAAATTTTTCCAATTAGTTTTTAATCCTGCATTTATTAAGAGGGAACTTTTCATAACTAAATCAAATTTTTATAATGTGTTTTGTCATCATAAAAAAATGAGAGATTGTTAGCCTATAGACTATAAATGTTGATTTAGATGATAACAAGCATATGTTTTGGATAAACAAAAATTTACACATTATGTTTTTATAATAAGAAAATGATTTTATAAAATTAATTGTTTTTCAAGATGTAGACTAAAATGAAATATTTTTTTTCATCTTTAATTTTAATAAATATTATTTTAAATTTTAAATTTAGACTTATTTGAAAATATTTAAATATATTGGGCCATTCCATAATTTTACATAATTTGGGCCATATCATAATTTCAAAAAGTTTTGGGATTAACAAAGCATCATTTTAAAATTCAGAAATTAGACTTATTTGAGAAGTTTCGTAATGTTTTGGGTCATAATACAGTTATATAAAGTTTTAGGACAGAAATAGTTCACTGTAGCAAGTGACTAACTGGATTTGACAAGCGATAGACTGAATTTTAGGCAGTAGCTTACTGGAAAGAAAGCAGTTAACTAGATTTTGAAAGCGACATGCCGGATGTTCTAAAATTCAAATATTTGTTGTAACGGTAGCATAAAAGTGGCAAACCGGATTCCAAAAGCGATAAGCCGGTTATCATCAGAAAACTCATAACAACTAGGTTTTGGGCTCAAACTATACAAACTCAAATCTAATTCATTTTTTAGCTCTCTTGCAAGCAAAAACAAAAAGTACATAACATATATTGAGCTCTCATTTCACAAATCATTATACTTTGAATCATCTTTATTCGTTAATTTGTATATCTACTCTTTAAGAGAGTTTTTGTTGTAATTTTCATTTCCTCATCAAATTTGTGAGTGTTTAAGTGTGTAAAATACTTGAGTGAAGAGATTGGCAAACCGGATTCGGAAAGTGATAAGCCGGTTATCATCAGAAAACTCATAACGACTAGTTTTTGGACTCAAACTATATAAACTCAAATCTAATTCATTTTTGAGCTCTCTTGCAAGCAAAAAAGAAAGTACATAACATATATTGAGCTCTCATTTTAAAATCATTGTACTTTGAATCATCTTTATTCTTCAATTTATATATCTACTCTTTAAGAGAGTTTCTGTTGTAATTTTCATTTCTTCATCAAATTTGTGAGTGTTTAAGTGTGTAAGACACTTGAGTGAAGAGATTGGGAGATAATCTCTTTGTTGTAAAGGTTTATTGACACTTTAGAAATCAATTGTAAGCATTTGAAACTTTAGAAGGCTTGGATAATAAAATCATCAAGCTTAGGTTGCTTAGAGGCATGGACGTAGGGGGAGATTGTCGAACCACGTAAAAATCCTTATATTTTGTTTTCTCTTCCCTTACTCATTTATTATTGTACTT
This sequence comes from Citrus glauca, assembly GCA_029633175.1. Taxonomy (NCBI): domain Eukaryota; kingdom Viridiplantae; phylum Streptophyta; class Magnoliopsida; order Sapindales; family Rutaceae; genus Citrus; species Citrus glauca. Next base: position 27,973,279 of record JAQOOD010000008.1, read on the forward strand.
TCATTGAATTTATTGTTTTCGAATTTATTAAGGTATTAGATTAGATTATTGTGTGGTTTGGTTAGATAAGTTTTAAAATACCAATTCATCCCCCCCTCTTGGGTTGCATAACTTGTATTTCAATTTGTGCATGTGGTAGAGAGACTTTCACACACAAACACATGGACTTTTAGGTAGTGTTTGGTTGAAGAAGAGTAAGGAAATGAAAGGAGAGGAAAGTGGAAGAAAAACGAGGAGAATATATTGAAATTCTTTTCTAATGTTTGATTTGTTATAAAATTATACAAAGAAAGGAAATGTCTTTACTTGTATTTGGACAACTTCACCCTTTAGTGTTGAATTTTCAATCTTTATCATAAATATAATTCAAAAATTTAAACAATAAATTTATTTAATCTACTATATAAATAACTAATAAAAAATTATTTTAAGTAATATAATTATATTTATAATTAAACTCTATTCAAAAAGTTTATTAACATAATTTTATTTTAAAATTAGTTTAATTTAATTTTTTCTAAATAAATTATGACACAATACAAATAATTTCTTAATTAATATATTACAATTTTTTAAATTTTATTTGAACAAAAAAAATAGAGTTGCCGCCGCCATTGGAGTCGTCGCGTCTCGCCACCAACCACTACTGTGCCATGTCATTTTAACTTGAGAATTATATAAAAATTATCAGAACTTGACGATCTATAGATTGAAACAACCTATTGAACCAAAATACTTGATGTTGTCTGGATCTAAGATAGTTAGAAAGTTTTCAAAATTCTGTCAATTGGATTTGAGGAAGATACCTTTATTTTTTCACTTGCGTGACGATATAACGACGTTTCTCGTCGGCCGGTGACTCCAACTGTATGGGCGGTGACGTCCCATGCATGAGTGTCAACGGTGGAGGGGACAGTCCGACAACGACAATGACGGTGGTCCGGTGACTATTAAATTTTCATTTGGATTTTTAAATTATTTAAATCATTGCTTTAACTTTACTAATAAAAATTAATTATCTACAATATTAAATTGATAAAATAAAATTATAAATAATTATTATTTGATAATATTAAATAAGTTAATAAACGATTGAATGGGTAATTTTAGATGTTTTGACTTTCAATGGTGGAGAAATTTAAATTCATCACTCTTTGGTGTGGAATCTAAATTCCATATTATGATGTACATTAAATTTTAATAAAAATAAATTCTTATAAATTATGGTAAATCAAACAAAAAAAAAAGAAATTACTTTCCTTTCTTCCTTCCTCTCCTTCCAACCAAAATCACCCTACAGTCTAAGCTAAAATAGTAAAAAATTGAATGAAAATTATCAAAACCATCCTAATGTTTGTGGAAAATTAACTACTCATGAGAAGAGCCATGATGAATAATAAGTTATTGATTATAAGTTACTGTAGTTATAAAAAGTCAAATATCAAGCCATCACCAGAAGATCTAGCTTTAATTTAATTTATTTTTAATAAATTTTTTATTTTATTGTTGGAATGGATTGAAGATTTCCATGGAATTTTCGATAACTTATTTCAGTGATAGTGGAAAAGGTACAAAATAATGAAGAGGCTCATAGACTAATTAATTATTATTTTCTTTATATACACCAAAAGTTTTACTTAATGGGAGAAAGCAACAAACACAATGGACCAAGCACTTAAAAAGGCATCTTGCGTCAAAAGATAACTGGCATATTGAAAAATTGATGTCGCGGGGGCAATGGTATGCTACTGGAAAAGTAAGCAACAGTGATGGAACATGATCCTACATATATATATATATATATATATAGGGAGAGAGAGAGAGAGAGCGCGCATATGAGAAGGTAGTAATTAGTGCATGCATCATGAAGAGAAAAAAAATGTTTTTTGACTTTGGTGAAATAAAATAATGCTTTTCATGGCATTTTACTTGTTACTGAGAAAATTATAATAATTTTGAAAATTGTATTTCCACTATTATTGTACTTATCAATGGCTCATCAAATGCCTATTTATACAAGAAAAATGCAAAAACATAAAAGTTAAATAATCAACCGTTATAAATGATGAATTTATCTTTGGAATTCACGTGCATAAATTATTTTCATACAGTATTATATGATGATCTTATTCTTGCTGTATGTAATGATATATACATCTTGATTCTTGCAATAATTACATCAAATAATGATATTAATTCCTAGTTTGTGTGCATGTCAAAATGACATCTTCATGTGATTTCCATCTACTATTATTTCTTCCATGTCACTATTTTACAATTTCAAAGGATGAATTTTTTAATCTAAATGTGAATGTGAATGGATTCGGTAAAGTCTCTTGTGGTGATATAAGAGAATTGGATTTGAACTACAATTATATATGTAAGAAGGAACTTAAATTTTGAGTTAATCTAATACCTGAAAAAATATAAAAGCAAAATGATAAAATAATAATAATAATCATAAATGGGTATATAAGTTTGTGAACATGGGAACCTCCAATCATGCTAAAGGTAAACCACACTTCTTCCCATAGATCTGAGTAAGAGAGTTCAAGTCACTTGCATATATGTAGGGGAAGAGATGTCTTCCAATTATTTGGAGGTATGTAATAAACTCATGTAGTCTTTGCAACAACAAAAGATCAAACAAAGAAAGCAGAACAAACTTATGTAGCTCCACCAATTATTGAAGAAGATCAAGACTGTGTACATCAGAATAAAATGGAGAATGACATGTTCCCCCTCAAGAGTTTTTAGATTTTACTACTTGTACTGAACAATTTTCCTAATACAATGATACCTTCTCTATATCAAAATTTTCCCCGAAAACCTCATTCCAACCATAGAACAAACATATTTAAAAGATTGAAGTCAAGGATGCAACGTGGCATTTTGAAAACTAAATGGCATAAGTGATAAAACCTAAATTCTGTGGGGGGTAAAGGTGTCGATCTCAAAACTTATTACAAAGTATTGAAAGGATACAAAATTAACAAGACAGGATGATATCAAAGTGAAAGATAGCACTGATTATGAAGGAGCAATTGATGATGACAGCGGCTATAACCCTGGCGGAGGAGGAACGGGTCTCCTGCGAATTGGAGGGTTTGTCTTGGGAGATGGCGGCAAAGTGCCAAATGTTCTCTTTCAACTTGTAAGACACAGAACCCGCTTCAGTAGCCATGGCCATGCAAGTTGAATGTGAAAGTAACAGGCTACTGATCAATACGAAAGTGAGCCAATATGAATTGAAACCCATATTAGTTTTTGTTTAGGAAAACGCATGGCCTTTTATATAAGATTAACCCGCCCATATATATTTTAATATGAATGGTGACCATTATCTTAATTATGTTGGGAAATTATGCTCTTTAAAAGCATATGTGTTTATTTAACTGTAATAAACAATTTTTCTAATTAATAAAATAAATGAGGTATTTTATTCAATATCTTAATTGCATTAATATTTGTTTTAAGTCCATTTAATCATATTATATGTATTTATGTGATCACCATGTGGATTCACAGAATACATAAATACAAGTTATCTTATGATTAAATAAATTTAGTTCGCAGTTGATAAATAAAGTTGGGCACTTTATTTAGGTATAAACTGTAATAAATTCATTGAATGATTTGTCTTAATCATGTATGAATTTATTGATGTAGTACGACTACATTGAACTGGATCACATATGAGATTTAATTAACTTTGTAATAACTGTCAGACTTATTAAATCTCATAGGCGTTGATTTTACTGTAATCTTAATCTTGAGTTAATTATGATTTCATGATTGTGATTGTTATTCCATTTGAGTTACCAATGGGCACGACACATCTTTGTAGTCAAGATTACCTGGTATCTTGGTGGGAGCAATTATGAGTATTGGAGTTATAGATTAAACAATATAGAATTTGTACAACACATCTCTTGATAGGTTTTCGGCACTTGATCATGGAATTCTCTGGCCAGAGTGTGTCAACATATTTAGTATGTTGAAAATGATCATTAGAGAAAACCAGTAAAGATCAAGGAATAAGATGTTATTAAATTGATTGGACAGTTGAGATATCAATTTAATTAACGATGTGGTACAAAGGATTGTGCAGTAAAGAAATCAATGTGGCTTGGGACGAATTATTATTCGAGCATATAATTATGGAAGTCAGTTCCAATCTTTTAGTGGAGTAGATTTGGAATTAAATAATTAGGCTAGTTTAATTACATGCCTAATTATTGTAGCCACTATTGTATGTTCCCAAATGATCCCCGGGTTAGCTCATTTAATTGACTGCACCACTATTGGATTAATAAGCAAGATAACTAGCAATTTGGGTTAAAAGCCTAAATATATCATTTAGTGAGAGGCTCCATTTAATTAGCTTTTGTATAAGGGGCCTTATGTTATTTTACAAGGTGGGTCCCCTATTGGAAAAGTAAATAACGTAAGTTTAATTTGGAGCCTAGGGTTTCACTAAAAGGGAGATATAAAAGGCTTATTTTCTCAACAGAAAAAGAAGAAGCCACTTTGCACAAATTTGAGAATAAGATTTTTCTCTCCATTATTGAGAGAAAAATTTTCTCGTGCTAGTTGCTTTGGTAGTGATAAAGGCGCCCACACGTCAAGTGCAGATCGAACCTGAGTCATAACCTGGAAGATCATTGGAGATAGTTCGTTATCTAACTAGCGTGGTGGTGACGGATCGTGATCCAACAGGAGTGGTGGTGGCAGATCGTGATCCAGGAGCCTAAATCACTTCAGCGGAAAAAGCCAACTCGGATTTTCAAGGTACGATTTCTAGATTACGTGTTCTTATATATTATATGAGAGCGGTCCTTAATAGGTTTTATAAAAATTTAAAAACCTGATTTTTCCCCAACAAATTACTTATAGACTTGTTCATAACCAGACGACCAATAATTTAAGTATTTGGTAGTGGTCAAGTTATGATAGGGTAAATGCTCTTCGGTGCCTAGTCTTTAATCAAAATCTACTTAATTATTCATGTTTTTTCCAACTTGTAAGACACAGAACCAGCTTCAGTAGCCATGGCCATGCAAGTTGAATGTGAAGTAACAGGCTACTGATCAATATGAAAGTGAGCCAATATGAATTGAAACCCATATTAGTTTTGTTTCAACCGTCGCAGTGTAAAAGGAAAACGCATGGCCTTTTATATAATATTAACACGCCCGTATATATTTTAATATGAATGGTGGCTAGTATCTTAATTACTTACAGACTTGTTCAAAACCAGATGACCAATAATTTAAGTATTTGGTAGTGGTCAAGTTATGATAAGGTAAATGCTCTTCGGTGCCAAGTCTTTTATCAAAATCTACTTAATTATTTATGTTTTTTCACTTATTACGTGTTAAATTATGCAAAAAATAATTTCATCATTCACAAGTTAAATCAAATAATGATCGAAATAACGATATGTGTTTTGATCATTTTAGAAAAATATAAAAAAAATTGACTAGATAATTGACCCTAATCGAAGGGTTTACAGGAGAATTATCCAGTCATGATATGTATCATGCATGATCATGTTGTGAAAGCCACAATTAAGCGAAGATAGTTGTGAATAAAAAGCATACACCCGAAAACTGAGAAGATATCATCTACTTCAAGAACAAAGCTCGTCAAAGTTTTATATTGAGCTTCACAACCTAAAATTTGTCTGTTAAGTAATAAAAATTCAAGACTTAAAAAATTAATTCATTAACTCTCTCGCATGTAACATACTATAGCCTTGTAATTTGAAAAATTAATAGCTTTGTCCCAACACAGCTTGGACAGGTATTACACATATCTATTCAATCCAAAGTCTAAAAAAACAATAACAATAATATATATGTCTATTCAATCTTGGTCATTTGCGGAATCCATGCGACTACTAGAAAATTATAGATGAATAATTCAACTAACGACGAAGGTCACAAGTTTGAAACAAATTTGTAAATTTATTTGCTTCAATTATTTTGCATTATCTTTGATCTTGCTTGTTTATCTTTTGCAGACCGTATATCTTTAATTTTAAAAGGGTAAGACTCATTATATAGTCCCCTATCATGTAGTCGTTTTCTTTTTCTTTTATATTCAATGAAATTTCCAACCAAGTTGATTTTTTTAAAATGATAGATGAATATTTTAGTATAAATTTTCAATTCACAATAATAAAAAATCCAAACAAGGAATGCGAATTACAATAACTTCATATAGTATCAACCAATAATTTAAGGAAAAAAATGAATATAATGTTCAAGAAAATTAAGATTGTATATGAATCTAAATAGAGAAAATAATCAAAACTCGCTATCTTCCCAGGAGCTTAACCGAATAATTTTCAAATAGACTTCTTTGGCTGATCATTGAATCTGAATCTTGGCCAGACAAGAGGCTAAAATATAGATTAGAATTTCCCATCTCTACCTTTTTAAAAAAATTGCGCTACACATTTTAAATTTTTATCCCAAAAATTTATTTCAAATATTGTGATATTTCATCAATTGGATATGGGAGATAATGTAATTAATTCATTTAGATCTTGATTATTAACCACTTAATGAATGACACATCACATGCCATATCATTTGGAATAAAACTTTGGATACAAAATTTGGCATGTAAAAAAATCATTTTCTCTCTTTTTTGTTTTATGATGAATATGAGAGAGAGAAAAACCGAAACCCCTATATTCTCCACAAGGAAAAGATTATTAACATTCAAATTTTTATTTCTTTTACTATTTTATCCCTATTTTTTTTAATTCTGATCAAGGGTGAATTTTAATCACCTCAAGGATGGTATATGATTTGAATTTCAAACCAAATTGGAATTTTTTTTCAAATTCTATCATTTAGTACCTCAAAAATATGTTTGAAGTCTTTTTGAAATATTCAAAGAACTTTCTGAAGCAATTAACAACATAAGCTGGTAAACCAATTACTATGACTTTTATTTCTCTTGTTGAGACTATAGAATGATATATTAGATACCCAAATCCGACATTATTGTATTGTTAAATTACATTACAAGAACAAAATTATCTTTTTTTCAATTATTTTTTCTAACATAGTCTAGCTATGCTAACGGCAAGGTGTGAAAATCATATTTCTAAAACTTCGGGTAAAAATGTGATACTTTTAAAGGTTTCAAATGCTTTTACAATTTTATCATTCCTAAGGTGGAAATTGGTAATTTTACTGTGGCTAAAATTTCAATTAATTTTATTTACTACGAATAGTTCAACCAAAACATATGTCACTACGAATAGTTCAACCAAGGAACCGATAATATGTGTCGTATTTCTTAGTGGTTGAGCCATGACATGCATGATTATGGTGTGAAAGCCACAATTCTATATATGAAAATAGTTGTGAGAGATACTTTCGCATAAAAGGGACCCCATAAGCACTTGTGTGGGGACTAGGTGTCTGCATAATGTGGTAAAGTTGCGGGTTCTCAAGAGGAACCAGCAGTGGTCTCAATTTGAGACCCATTAAATATAATATTAAAAATTAATGAGTCTCATTAGAAGACTCGTTACTCTACTTACCATATGAGAAAACTCTACTGACCTAGCCTGTGAGTCGATCTTAATGCTTACACAAGTATTTCTTCTAATTTTATGTAAGTACTTTGCAAACTCATAAGAGCCATGTAGAAAATTTGAATTATTTATTAAACATTACTGCTGCTATAAAAAGTCAAATACCAAGCCATAACCATAAGTTTTAGTTATTACTTCAATCATCTTCAATAAACGCATTTTGTTTTTGAAGATCAATGAAATTTTCAATATGGAGTTTTGGTTAACCAATGGTTAAGAAAATAAAAGAGTGTAAGAGACTGGGAGACAAATTACTTATTTAATTTTTCAATAGATAAAATTTTGCACTACTATAATTACGGAAGAAAACAAAACAAAATAGACTTGAGCCCACATAAGGCCTTCTAGCTTCAACAAAACACACGTTGCAGTTTTATTGTATAGTGGGGAGGGTAATTCTACTGGAAAAAAGTTGTCGGCGGCAGCTATTTCCGGCCCGGAGGAGGATTCTGACGTGGAGGCACGTTGGGAACCGGGCTTGAAGGTCTTGGTGGAACCTTCCTTAGGGTTACCATCTTTGGTAACTTACGATGAACTAGAACGTGAGAAGATATTGCATTCAAAGAAGAATCAGCCCAAACGATTTCATTTGCCTTCACGATGTAAATAGTATGAGAAAATATTAGTCCATGGATCAACAAGAAAGAGAAGAGCAAAGATGAAACGGTACTCATTGTAGCAGTATTGCTAATTAAACCACAATGGCAATTAGGTTATGGTCTCTATTAAGTATATATGGATGTATGATCTCTATTAGCATATTATGTGTGTGTGAAAGGATTAGTAAAAAAAAATTAATCAACTAGCAAAGTAGTCAAACGAACGGATTATAAAATATTTGGTCGAGAAGTGAATCAGTCAAACAAGTAACAATTATATATTAGAGTTTATTGTGAAGGAGGAAGCTTCATAAGGAGGGTTGTCACATAGGAAAGTGAAATTTGGTTTAAAATTATGTTAAATTGAATATATTGATTTTTTTTTTTTTAATCTGGGCATCGCCCGAAGACAATTGGCAGACGATATGCTATTCTCCTAATTACAGTGATGAACAGATATAAAGTGGCCGGCATTGACTGGGCAATTTATTTGATGATGTGAAACAAGAGTGAAAAGGTGGATCTACAAACTTTTTGTATATTCTCTTGTAGCCATTAATTCATATTTGTGAATCGATTATAAAATATTTGACCTGGTAGCGAAGCAGTCAAACAACCAAAGCTAGCATATATATGTTCTTTAATTTCTTTATTTATCATTTGCAGTTAAGAAAAAGAGGGCTAGAATTCTTTTTAATTGCCTTCACGTGCAAATAGAAATACTCATCCTGCTTTTATGAATTAAGAAAAACGTGAGCAAACATGACGAAATTGCATTCATGTTGGTAATGTCTTGTGAAAAAAATGACAGATGCCTTAATTTAGAGATGGAGAATTATCAATCATTCACTTTAAATTATTTTGTCATTAGAAACATTATAAAATTTTAAATTTATTTGATTTTCCACTGTTGTTTATAATTGTTTATAATGCATAGCAATTTTTCACTAACCAAAAAAAAAAAAGAATTACCCTTAAAAAATAACTCTCACTATAATTTATATTTACTTTGTTTAATTATTTTCTAAGCGTAATTACATAGATTGAGTGCAAGATTGAACAAAATTTAAACTTTTGTAACGTTTTTAATAATAGGATAATCTTAGAGTGGACGGCTAATAATTTCTCTTTGTTTTTATAATCGTGAAAATTTTGCTTGATAGTGAAGTATGCTCTAATGCAAATGGTTTGACTGTGAGAAGTAAGTACAGTACTCAAATTCTATTTATCAAGCACATTGACAACAGTTGGCAGACGATAGGTCATCTCCTAATTTTAGTTTAATTTTAACAAAAAATATTAATTTTGGTAGTATTAATAGATGGAATTTCAAGTACAATATCGGTGGAGTTTCACCATGTAGACGGTATGAAAAGATACAAGTGATGAGCAAAGATAAACCGGCCGGCATTCACTTCATCAATTTATTTGATGATGTGAAACAAGAGCAAAAGATAGATTCACAAAACTCTTGTACATTGTCTTCTGGTCACCAATTCATATTTGTGAATGGATTATAAAATATTTGATCTGGTCGTAATTTGTAAAGAAGTCAAACAACCATCACTAGCATATGTGTGTGTTCTTTAATTTCTTTATTTATTTTCAGCACGCCCTTCATGTGGGGTTAACAAAAAGAGAGCTAGAATTCTTATTAATTACCTTCCTTCACGTGCAAATAGAAGTACTCCTCTATATATGTGGGTTAAGGAAAAACGTGAGCAAAGCAACACATGACGAAATTGCATTCATATTGGTAATGCGTTGTGAAAATATAACAGATGCTTTTATTTAGATACAAAAAATGATCAGTCATTCACTTCAAAATTATTCTATTATAAAAAATATTATAAGGTTTTAAAATTATTTGTTTCTCACCCAATATTAATAATGTGTATTAACATGTCAATTAAAAACCTAAAATTACTATTACGAAATAACCATCACTATAATTTGTATTTATTTTTGTTTTGTAATTATATTCTTTTTAGTGAATGATTGCTACAAATTACATATATCAGGTGTGAAATTAAATAAAATTGATTTTTTTATAATATAGTAAACTTAAGTGGACCACTAATTATTTCTATGTAAAGATGATTTTTTATTAGTTTGAATGGTAATGGTTTGCTTGATTGTAAGATCTGCTTCTAGTGTGAATGGTTTGATTGTGAGAATTAAGTACAGTACCCAGATTCTGTTTATGAAGCACCTAAAAATTGTCCAACAAAATACACCTTGAAAACAGCAGTGGTGTTGAAACCAGGATTTATCAACCACTCCACTTTTTAGGGTTTTTTTGGGTAATCACAGTGTTACCCTTTGGTGAAATAATTAATATAAATAGATAAAAAAAATATACATATTATTACTTATTTGTTGGATCCTTTCTGAAATTAAGACAGAGTTTTAATACACATAATATTTGAATTGACGAAGAAATGAGATATTATTCCATGGGAAGAATTTAAGAAGAAAAATAAAGTAACTTTTACTTTAATTTTTAATTAAATTTTTAAGTAAAAATGATTCACTTACATTTCTATCTGATGAAAACATTATAATTTTTTTGTCCGGAAATGAATACTATAAATTATCAAATACTATACTTATGCATAAGATCCCCAAGTGTGAAATGATAAATCAAGAAAAATAAAGTAAGTTTTTACTTTAACTCTTAATTACATTTTTAAGTAAAAATGATTCACTTACATTTGTATGTAACGAAAACAGTGTAAGTTGTTTGTCCGAAAACAATTACCATAAATTATCAAGTACTATCCTTATGCATAAGATCTCTATGTGTAAAATGATAAATCTAATTCTTTTCAAGTGTTAAATAGCTAAATTTGAGATATCCAAATGACAGGAAAAAAAAAATACTATAAACATTAAATGAATAGGGTTATTTTTGGTATTTTAAGAGTATATATATATATATATTATGGGATGTGTTAATAAATGGGGTGGCTTTTGAAAAAACGGAAAAAAGAAAAGGCAGTGTGAAAATATCACCACTCACTTTCAATTCATCACTTATATTTTGTCTGTTTAGCTGGGGCCGGGCCCTTAGGCCTTCACCCATTTTTGCCTTTGCCTGGAAACCCACAGCCGCCAAACAAAAATATCGAACACTAAAATTTGTTTTGAAGTTGTACGGTCCCAAGAATGGCTAAAAAAATTTAAGCGTCAAAGAACTAACTGTGAGTTTCTTGGGACTGATCGATTGTAAAAATAAAGAATAATGATGCGTTTATTTTTTGGATTGGATAATTGAAATGGAGGAATAGTAATGATTTTATTATTTACTTGGTTAGTTTGTATTTAGGATAGGAATGAAATTTGTGGGATCTATTAATTTTGGGAATGAAAAGCAAGAATGAAGTTGGAATTTCCATTCTTGAATTAATCATTTTATCCTTCTTTATTTTTTTTAATTTTGACTTTGTCCTTATCACAAAATTAAATAATAATAATCAATATTATAATAACATAATTATGATGACAATTATCATAAATAATTACACTACTACTAATATTGTAACAAATAAATTACTATAATAGTAATAATTATTTTATTATTTTATTATAATAATAGTGGTAATAACAGTAAAAAGATATTTAGTAATTATTATCATTATTACCAATTTGATTATTATTCTTCTAATAGTAATAAAAATAATAATTTTTGTTTATAATAATAATTACTATTAATGTTATTACTATCACTACTACCATTATTAATTATTATTATTAATACTATTATTACTTGTATTATTTTCATTTCTATTATAATAATAGTCATGGTAGTAGTATGAATACTAATAATGCTAATAATAATAATAATCATAGTTAAGGACACTTTTGAAATGAGTAACAATTTATTTCAATTATAATATAAAAGTAAATAAATTAATGAGAATACAATTAATTTCAATTTTGATTCGTACCGTTCAAAATAAATAACTTACTTTCAATTTTATTCTTTATTCTAATTCCAACTATTCCAGTTCCGGTCATTCCTATTCTTGCTAAGTAAACATACAACAACAAGTGATTATGAGTTTACAACTATGCGTTTGGATTTTATTTATTTATTTCTTCATGAGGCTAGGCAAGACAATCTGGCCTAATGTAGCTCTAAAAAATAAAAAAAGTATGGATCGCAAAGTCTAGTACCAAGCCTCCACAGTACAGAGATTGGAGCACATGAACTAATAAACTGGACCAAGATACAAACGATCAGAACAAGATAAGATTGTTGTAGAAAAGAATTAGAACGAAGCATTCAAAGCAATACATGGCACAAGGACATATAAATGGCATTTTGTTGAATTTTCAGTATGTGAAACATAATTAATCTTTTATTGCCCTCACTCTAGGGCAACATTTGATGTACATATGATCGTTTCATCTCAAGATAGATGATGTATCTTTTAAATGTCCTATATTTTTATTGAAGATAGTCCAAAATCCTTAAAGAGTCTAAGTTATTACATTTTCTTTATGATAAGAAGTTATTGAATTTAAAACAAAGCGACAAAGCTCCTTAGCAAACAAATCAATTAAGTGATGCAAACGGTTTACAAATCCAAAAAAAAAAAAAAAAAGAAGATAAAATAGCATTGTACAAATCTATAAAGTTATTGAGTGTGGGGATAATCCACAAGCTCCCCCATGCCCACTCCTAACCTTAGTTGGTCCACAAGACATCACTGCTTTTTCTCCAAAAGGTGCCCATGAGCCATGACCACCAACCTAACCCCCTCAAGCTTTCATGTCTAATGAACATTCAAAATGTTTAGGGAGGGATCTTTTCCAATTCACAAACCAATCATTCACATCAAAAGAAGCTTTACATAAAGAAGGTATCCATAAATCACTGTTACACTATAAATAATGTTTAAATTGGATAATTATGACATAATTCTTCAATAACTTGATGTATTCTTCAGTGCATATACTCATAAAGAAAAAAAGAAGCAAATGATATTTTGATTAAAAAAAGTTTAACAAAAATACTAAGAAAAAAAATTAAATCCGACTTTATTTTAATTCTGTCAACACTCTTATCAGCGTTTAGTATTTTTAATCTTTTTCTTAAAAAAATATTTTTTTTATATATTATTATTGTTTACTTGAGTTTTTCCGTAATGTAAGAGAGTAGAGTAGTAAACCAATTTTTGCTTTCATTTTTAATTTCTTAATTTTTTCTCTTTCATCCGAAAAGGAGTTTTCAACTTCATCACACCATTATTTCCCCTCTAAAGCAAAAACGCGAATCTCTCAAACTCTCTTCCCCAGCCATCTCTCCAGAACGACACCATTTCTTAAACAAAACGGCAGCGCACCACCATTGACAAACCCCCAAACAGCGACCAAATTCAATCCATGTTATTCAATCACTCGCCGCCTTCTTCTCTGTCTTCTCCTTCTTCTTCTTCTTCTTCTTCTTCTTCGTTTAAATCAGTCGATCACCAGCAGTACGACCGTTGACTTTTTTCACGGGGTCAAATACTGTAGAATCTGAAGGCTCAAAAAGGGGGAAGCGAAGACAGATTAACAAATGGAGCAAGCTGTTCTTGATGATATAATCAAACGGTTATTAGAGGTCCGGGGCCGACCCGGAAAGCAAGTTCAGTTATCGGAATCGGAGATCCGGCAGCTGTGTGTTGAGTCCAGAGAGATTTTCTTGAAACAGCCTAATTTGTTGGAGCTTGAAGCTCCCATCAAGATTTGTGGTAACTTAACTTTGTTTATTTATTTTTTTGGGGATTTTTAATGAGATTCCCACTTTTTGTTTTGAGTTTTGTGTGAATGAATTATTTTTTTTGGTATTTTTTAATTTATTTTTTATTATTTTTTTACCGGGGATAGTTTTATTGCTTCATTTGGAGTTGTTTTAGTCCGCAAGCTGATTCTTTTTTTTTTAATGAATACCTTAGGGTTTCTGTAATTATTTTTTATTTTGGTTTTTTAGAGTAATTTTGTTTTAGTGAGTGATTTTGTGTATTCTTAGTGAAAAATGGTGATGCAGTAGTTTGGTTTTTGCCCTTTGATTCTTTGTTATTTTGTTTTGTTTTGTTAATGATTTGATTGTTTAACACTGATTATGCTTAGTTTTGTGAGTGAATGTTTGGCCTTCCTTGGGATGGTCTATGTATTGCGTGTGATTTGATTGACTTAATTGTTCCTAATTTTGGTTTAGGGAACAGATTAACGTGCTTGCTTGTTTTGGGTAGTTTTTGCCCGGTTTCATAGTGGTTACATGGGATAATTTTAATTACATTTGTTGGTAATCTATGAGATTTCCGATTTCCGATTTCCGATCTTGTCCCTTCTTATTTATAAATTCGTGTTCCAAGGAACCTAGTGTGTTCTATTTCCAATTCTTTTGGTTTCATTGTCGTTATATTGCTTACTTTGAGGATCGAACTCTCTGCATGCCAGTCCTTCATGCGTGTCTGTGTGTTTCTCTCTCTGTGAACTCGCCAAGACATGTTTGCATACTGATTAAAGAAATCGCTTTTGGGGGTAGGGGGTTGTCAAATTTTAGATTATCAGAGTAGTTGATGAAATGGGGTTGGTTTTGGATGATCTATTGATTCTTTTAGCGTTGATGTGAACCCAATTGGTGTTGACGGGGAGGTTTGGCTACTTAATGTGGAACGTTATTAGCTGATTTATATGCAATTAATGATTGAGTTTTACTGGTGCTTCTGTAATTTATTGGTTTTAATTCTGTGAACTTCTCTTCCATTTAACGTTAGTTGCGACGATTGCAATTAAGCATCCTAGTGGAGGATGCTTTGTATTTACTCCGTGAGTTTATGTTTCTTAATGTATGAATTATGTGTTATTGCCTACATTAACTCGCGTCATTTTGTGTGTTTTATATAATTAATACTACAATTTTACTATTAAAGTTAGTAAATGAAAAGAACTTGTCTATATAGCGGTTGACGTCACAGTTATTTTTCGATGCACTGTATTGATGGCTTTGTGCTGCTTAGATTGGGCGTTGTGTATGTTTTTAATTTGATTAAATGTGTGGTCCTACAGAGGCTGTTCTATAGCTTTCAGTAGCAGCAATATTCTTTCCTTGAACCAATTGGATCAATTTGCATTTATAAGCCAACACACCCCAGCCAATTCTACTTACCACCCCTTCTACACCCTCCCCACACCCACCAACCCTCCTCCCACCCCCAAAAAATAATGTCTTTCTCCTGTCTCAGGTTTTCCCTTTTTGCTATTTTCTTTCCCTTTTTTCCCCCCTCTCTTTGGGTGCCAGGGGAATCCACATGGGGATTGATGCATATATGGTAAGTGAAAATGTTGTTGGTTGTTATGCTTGTGAAAATTTTAAAAATCAGAATTTATGATGTGCGACCTTTTTGGGATGTCTGAAGAATGTTGAGGATTATGTCATTTTGAGCTGTTTATCAGGTAGTTTGAGGTTAGATTTGTTTTTTGGAGTATTGGCTTGGAATCTATGAGTGCTTGCCTAACTAGATTGAATGAAGAGTCATAGTTTCTGCAACATGAGGGCATTTCTGTCTTTAGGTTGAGCATAGAGTTCTTTAGGACATCTTTTGGAGTATTAGCTTGGAATCTATGACCAGTTGCGTAACTGCATTGATTGTAGTGTCATGGTTTCTGCAACACAAGGGCATTTCTGTCTTTAGGTTGAGCACAGAGTTCTTTAGGACATCTGAGAAGTTGTTTGTATGCTTTCATGAAATTTAGTTTGTCCTTTATGTTTCTTCTGGGGAATTTCCTTCTTTTGATTTGTTTCTTAATGTCACTAAGAACAGTCAAGAATCTATTTGTTTAAAGTTGATATGTTCAGTTTATTGTTGATGGTTTGAATGCCTCAGTGCTATTTATTCTTTTTATTCTTCTCTTGGTGTGTGATACTTAAATAGCCTTTTTCTTAAAAAAAAAAAATTCCCAAAAATATATCTAAATTTGGATGGAAATCTTAATACAGCTGATTCTTGATGTCTAAATGACATTGTTGTATATCTTTTTTACATATCTGATTATAGGTATTAAGTTGTTTTGTTTTTGGAGAGAAGAAACATCCCAACACTGGCTCTTTGACACTGACACCTTTATTAAGTATTTTACATGTTCCTACTCATATTTTATGGAAACTTTGATGTTGTAGACATAATAATTCATAAGTAGAAAACAGAAAAGTTTAAAGTAAAATTATACTTATAATGATATTGTTCGTATTTATGAGATATAGATTATTAACGTTTTCTTTGCTCAATCTTGTTGGTCAATATTTCAAGAATCAACCATTATCCAATGCCTTCCTCGCCCATGTGAAGGGGTTCAGATTAGGAGTATTCATCTAGATAGACGAAATCGTTGCCTTTTTTAAGGTGTTTTTTTTCAAATTTTACTACATTGTTCTAAAATATGTAAAAATGAATAAAAGAAACAAAAGTAGAATAATAATTAATACATTTAATAAAAGCAATATAACAATTTTACTTATATTGTCATCTGATTAGCTCGCAACCATATGGATCTTTTAGTGATCTTTTGGGGGTTCTTTTTTTGTGGACTCCTTTTTGACATTTCGTAATTATTGTTCTTATTAATACTAATTTCTCTGTTTCCTATAAAAAATAAATAAATAATGAAGGATAGGTTTTTATATGGTAATGAATGAATAAATATTATAAGCATTTATTGGAAAATAAAACGATGCAGCTTATTTAGTTGTTTTCCTATTTAGTGATAAATTAAAATTTTTGGCTTAATTATATTCGGATATATAAACACCAAGTTTTCAGTGTTAAGATGGAAAACCAACGTCTTTAAAATTTATGAATTGTTAATACTGAATCTTTTTTCAGTTTCAGTTAAAAAACAAAAGGCCCTTCTTTTTTCTATCTTCAAATTTTGTGTGATAGAAGCATACTGTTGGGCCTTTCTTATCAACTTTAGCTTATGGGATTATTGTTGGTTTAACTTTAGAATTATTTGACCCAGAGATTTTATGTTCCATTAAATAATAACACTCAATACACTGGATTTAGTTCATGTTTATTAAATTTGGATATTTACGTGAGACGGTACAAGTATTGGGGATTAGTGGTCTCTCAACATAATGATCGAAAACCAGCCCTCACTACCAATTTGTATTTTAAGCCAAATATTCAATCCTCGATCACTATCAAACTTCCAAAATCATTTCTTCTTCATATTCTTATAAATCAGCCTCAAACTCTAAAGAAAAACCTAAGCCATTCTCTGTAAGGCGTAAGCGTCTGTTCTTGTTCGGATGATGGTGCCAAGTTTTATTTTGCTCTTTAATGTTAACAAGTCAATTCCCCATGATGTGTTAGGTGATTTGTTTGTTTCATGCTGTTTATTTCCTCGTCTTTTTTTTCTTCTATCTACTGTTCCTTTATGAATTTGCCTCTGGGCATTTTTGCAGTTGCTTGCCATGAAATACAATGGGTTTATGCTATATTTTGTAAAAATAACTATGTAATTCAATCTCCAAATTAGTTAATCTTCTTAGTTGGCTTTGTCTTTGACTTTTTTATATCAATTAATTTGTTTCGTTGTGTACGGGTTAATTTCTATTGTTGGAGCCATGAGTCTGCTGAACATATTTTTCCTAACAGAGGTTCGGGATATGGACTTGCCCAATTTTTGTCTGTTTTGTTTCTAGGTTATTATGTAAAAATTTTATAATGGTTTGCTTTGCTTTGGGTTATTTTGTAAAAACTTTGTAGTGGTTTGCCTTAAATGTTTCTGTTATTATGTCTTTGGTCTTATCCTGAGATACGCTATATTCTTATTCCTCAATTTTTACCCCTGGATTGTTTAATGAGTTTCTAATTTTGGATGCATACTAATAAATCTCCATTTATCTTTCTTAATCCATAGGATTTTTTATTTTTTTATTCTTCTTAAGTTGAGTTGTGTATAGATCTGTAGGAAAATCCACTCAAATTCAATTCTTAGCAGATAAATAGTCTTCACAATACTACGTATTACAATTAGCTTGCACTAAGAGAGCTATGTGTTGTTTGTGCCCCATTCTTTGTTATTCTCTTTGAATATATAGGTTTGCCTGAAGTTGCTGAATGTCCTCAATGTTGCAATTAAGTTTTTGTTACTACATTATGCAACTAATGGTTGAAGTTTGGAGTTAAAAAAAAAAGGACAAGTTACTTCACGACACTTAGATTAGGTCGTAGAGAATATATACGTAAGTGTGATCAATAGATTTGTTGTGTGCACTGCTTTTTATGATAGCTGATGTATTTCAGTCGAAAGAGAAAAAAAAAAGGTGGTGTTAGCTGCTGTCCCGCTCATTGTTACTAACTTCAGAAGATGTATGATTGGTCAACTTTGCTGTATGCATATTTGTGTGGAAGTTGACGTGTCCTTTACTTAAAAAAATAATTGAAATAGAAGAATATGATGTTTTAATTTGCACTGCTCCATATTGACTACGTTTCAAACGTGGGTCTGCTGTGTTTGAGTTGAAACATACTTGTAAGGAGTTAATTGACTCCATTGATCAGAATTCAGTTTAAACCTGTTAGATTCAGTTCATGATAATTTATTTACCTTGTACGTCAATGGTACTCATTCTTGTGGCCAGTGGCTTAGTTTTGGCATTATTGAAAACATTTTGAATAAAGATTTGTGAACATCCATCCTGATAATGATATCTGTTTATGAAATGCAGGAGACATTCATGGTCAATATTCTGATCTTTTGAGGCTTTTTGAGTATGGTGGGTTACCTCCTAAAGCCAACTACTTATTTTTAGGGGATTATGTGGATCGAGGCAAGCAAAGTCTGGAGACAATATGCCTCCTACTTGCATATAAAATAAAATATCCTGAAAATTTTTTCCTCTTGAGAGGAAACCATGAATGTGCTTCCATAAACCGTATATATGGGTTTTATGACGAGTGCAAGAGAAGATTTAATGTTAGGCTATGGAAGACATTCACAGATTGTTTTAACTGTCTACCAGTGGCGGCTCTAATTGATGAGAAGATTCTCTGCATGCATGGGGGCCTTTCTCCTGACCTACATAGTTTGGATCAAATTAGAAGTTTACAACGCCCAACTGATGTACCAGACACAGGGTTGCTCTGTGATCTTCTCTGGTCTGATCCCAGTAAAGATATTCAAGGCTGGGGGATGAATGATAGGGGAGTTTCATTTACTTTTGGTGCTGACAAAGTGACAGACTTTCTGCAGAAGCATGATCTGGATCTCGTTTGTCGTGCTCACCAGGTTTACTTGTCATAGCTGTTCCTTTTAGTTCCCACAGTACTAGGGTTCATATCCTCTTCAGGACCACTCTTAGGGCTGTGGAAGCATACCGTGAGCCATGAAATTTCAGTGAGGAGCATTTAAAATTTTTGTGAGACTATAGCTATACTACGCCTATCACTCTATTGTTATTTTGGCATTCTATGAGTGTTGTATCACTGGGGCTTGCTTCCTTTAAATGTCTAAGCTCCTCCGCTGTGTAACTGTGGCTTTGGATCTGGTTGCTTCTGGCACTGGTTGGTCCATTCTGTGCAGTGCTTTGGGTTACTGTAGAGGATATGATTCCTTTTTATTTTAGTGCATACCTCCTTAATTGTTTGTTTTACATTTTATAATTTATTATTTGCAGGTCGTAGAGGATGGATATGAGTTCTTTGCCAACCGACAGCTTGTTACTATTTTTTCAGCACCTAATTATTGTGGGGAGTTTGATAATGCTGGTGCAATGATGTCTGTTGATGAGACACTAATGTGCTCTTTCCAAATATTAAAGCCCTCAGACAAGAAGTTGAAGTTCGGTTTTGGGAGCACAACTACTGCAAAGCCTTCCAACGGTGGCAATGTCTTTGGAAGCACAACTACAGCCAAGCCTGGAAACACACCTGCAGGAGTCAAGGTAGAAAAAGACTTTCCTTTCTGACACATGAATTCATTACCAATGATGGAAGATTCTCGTGTGTTGACTCAAATTTTTCCATTAGCATATAGTTTCATTTTGAGATTAATAAGTTGTGCAGGTTTTGTATATCCAGTCTTGATCTCAAAGCATTAATTAACCAAGAAAATTCTCTTTGTTCTTAAAATGCGGAACTTTTATTCGCTTTTTATTTTTCCCATTTCCCTACTGTTATTTTGTACTCCTGATTATATGGGCTAGCATATGTAGTTTTTTATACAACTCGAAGACAATATGCATCGGCTTTATATTGATTTCATCTTATGTTTCTGGACAATGTCTTGTAAAGTCTGATAAGAGCATCACAGTCAAGCTTTCTTGCCATTATTGTCAGCATATATTCATGTATTACATCTTTAGCTAACCTCGATAATTTTCTGGCTATGCAGTCTTTCCTTGGTAAGGTATGACAAATTGGTTTGCTGGATAGAGGCCAACTTCCAGTGGGTTAATGCACATGCGGGGGACTGCAATTAAAGTAATATTCTCAGGTCTTTTTTATTTTACTATAATATTTTGAATTGTATAAAATTGCGACAGCAAGAGCAAAGAAGTCATTAGAAACTAAGCATAAAAATTATTTCTTCGACGTAAAGTTGGTTTGAAGATAGGTGGTGGTCAATTCATGTTCTTCTTTGAACACGTGTGTTACGCCTAATATTATTTCCCGCAGACTCTCTGTTCAGGTACACAGCAAAATGGATGTGGAGAACTCTTACTATGTTTCATTCTCAATGACCTATCACGAATTATGATGATTTTTGCGGAAGCGCTTTGGTCTATTTCTAAAATTTTCGAATGAAATAGATGAAAGCGCTTTTGGGGTTTCAAGGGCACTTGGATTGTTTTGTGAATTATTGTTTGATAGGTATATTTTTTAAAAAGCAGTATCGTAGAGCTTTTTGCCTGAAAGCACTTTCCAACACAGTAAAGAATTTTTCAACTCATTTTTTTTTCCCTTGGGCTTAAACACACTTAATCTTGGATTCAACACAGTAAAGAACTTCTCGTGTAGCATTAAGAAGTGAATTAACTAGATATCATCGATTAGTGATTGCAAATGTATAAAGTCCAATCCCCGGAAAATTAGATTTGCTTCGTGAAATTGGAATGCCCCCATTGGATTTCCTTTAGCAGCATGCGTGCAGGCCATGGATTTCTTTTAGGAAAAAGGACACAGAGATCTACAATGTTTGAATAAGGGACACATAGACTCTTAACCTTTAAAAAAGGAACATAAAATTTTTTAATGTTTTAAAAAAATATTTAGACTTCCATTTATGTGTGCAAGTATTATTATACTCTTATATTATATTAAAAAATAATTATTTATTGTTCAATTTATTCTTATATTATTAATAAAATTATGAATATAACTTTATTATCTAATTTTTCCATTTAATTTTTATAAATTTTCTCTTCAATTAAATAAATTTAATCTATTGCTTAAAAATAAAAATAAATTAAATTGATTACTAATATAATAAAAATAATAATTTTCCATTTAAACTTATATAATCAACAAAATAAAAAAATTGGTTAGAACAATAATTACAAATCTTAATTATACTAAATAACATATTTAATAGATTGACATATGGAGAATTGTTATTTTTATTATATTAATAATCAATTTAATTTATTTTTATTCTTGAGCAATAGATTAAATTTATTTAGTTTGAAGAGAAAATTTGACAAAAATTAAATGAAAAATTTGGGTAATGAAGTTATATTCGTAATTTTATTAATAATATATGAATAAATTAGATAATGAATAATTATTTTTTAATATGGTATAAGGGTATAATGGTATTTGCGCACACAAATGAGGGTCTGAGTGTCTTTTTTTAAACCTTAAGGGATTTTATGTCTCTTTTTCAACCGTTAAGAATTTTTGTGTCCCTTATTCAAATATTGGGGTCTGTGTCATTTTCCCTTTCTTTTAAGCCCATTTTATTATTTATTATGCATTAGACCTAGCTGAATAAGAGGATTTCCGACAGATTTAATCATTTATTACGAACTTTAAAAAATAAAATTTAAATGATGGAGAGAGAGGGTTAGGGTGAGCAGTGGATGGATTGGGAAAGATATGGTCCAAGTAGAAAGTTTCAAGAGGTCTCTGGGGTTTTTTGAAATTATTAATATGTGTTACGGTTTGGGTTTTAATGATGTTGAAGCATAGAAAAGAAGGTGATATCATAATATATACTTTATCTACAAGTACGTTCATTTTCAAACATATTATTTACCAATTGAGTTTTATATATACTCTCTGTTTCTTATTTTAAAAAAAAAATGTTGGTACACTCATGGACCATCAGAACATTTATTGTAATTTTTGAGTTTTGGCTGCATGACGGTGCTAAAAATAGATATTTTATTAGAGTTTCATCATATCTTATTTTGAGTTATTTGATCATTACTTCGGGTACGTTTGTGATTGAGGTTGGGCACTTGCAGTTTAAAAGCTACAACATTAAAGTATTTGGTAAACAATAACTGTTGTAGCTTTTAAGATATGTTGATATAATTTTTCACTTATATAATACAAAATCTATTATATTTTAATAATTTTATCAAAATTATTATTTAAAATTTATATTTACTATATATTGTTAACTTTTGTTTCATAGTTATAATTTTTTAAAAAAAAATTACAACACCTCAATCACAAACACACCTTTTGAATGTACCCCTTAATAAATGGACTAACTTCAAATTACCACTTAAACTATTAAAAATCTCAACTAACCCCCAATTATTGTTAATAACTTTTTCTAATCAAGTTACCCCCATTTGTCCTTGTCTTTTAAATGATAATTGGGGTAATTAAGTTCTAGTTTATAATAATTTGACAACATTTTGAAAATAGTGAATTCATTAAGTATAGTTATATTGGATTTTACTGATATTTTGAAGATGACAAGTATATTTGGATAAAGTTGTTTGAAATCAAATTTGTTGGGAACGTATTATATTATGTATTCGAAAAAATAAGGTGATTGAAGTATACAAAGAAAATTAATTTGATTATTTAGAATTGTAAATTTTGTGGATTTGCTAGTTCAGAAATGTCCAATATGGGGAAGTCTTTGTTGAAATGCCTTAAATTTTGGCCAAAACAATTTTATTTGAGTATTTTATTGAGACATGAAATAAAAGTTCTATCAACTTTATTTTCATATGATGGGGTAATAAAATACTAGAAAAGTGACAACTATCTTTTTTTCATTTTCTCACAATTCTTTTATTACTGTTTATTAAATTTTTAACAGTTTAATTAAACTAACTATTGTCAATTCTCTAATGTTTGTTTCCCCATCAACAAAATCCATCTCATCAAAATTGTTTTCTGTTTTGAGGTCCAAATTGCTCTCAAAGGCGGCCAGAGAATGAAGAATGACTTCTTTTTTCTTCGTTTTTTGGTTGGGAAATAGGAACCCCTCAATATCGTCAAATTGAATTGGTGGCAATCAAGAATTACGTGGAAATGAGAATAACTGCATATAGCCAAATTGAACTTGAACTTGATATGCAAGAAATCTAAGTCAAAAGTGCATTATTTTTGTACTTTCTGTCGGCTTTCTTTTTGTCCCATTTCAATTTAGTACCTTAAAGAAATTAAGATAACTTATCGAAAGGGCATGGACCACCATTTTTTTTTTTTTTGATTCTCAATTCTTTGATCTGCTATTCAACATATCCGTCTACTTTTGTGCCCAAATGTGCCGAGCCTAACACGGAAGCTTCACTTGAAAATGTGCACCCACGTTTGTATTTGTACATATAAATTATTTGGACACAAATTATTTATTTATTTTTTTCCAAAGCCCGTCCATCATTTAAATTCAAATTCAAGTAACTAATTAAAAAAAAACTGTTTAAAAATCTTTAGGAAATTAATTTTGTATTTCAATAAAGAGTGACACTATTGATTGACACCCCTTAAATTCTATTAAAATAAAACTTATCTAATTAAACCCACTTATGTTTTCTTATTTTTTCTCCATTATAAAATTCATTAAATCTATAAAATTTGAAAAAACAATGAATTATCATAGAATAAGAATTTCATCTAAATATAAACAAAGTTTTTCTAGGAAAGATAATTTTGTGAAGTTTGTTTACTTAGACCAATTTTTTGTTTCAAATTCGCACACATCTTTATGTATATATCACGGTTAGTACCTAGTAGCAAAAATAAAGACAGATAGAGATAAAATTTATAAATTCATGAATGTTATAACTATTTTTTTTTATTATTATACATTTGATTATAACAACCCAAAAGTTGATAAGAACAGTGTTACATATCTTAATTTTTTTTATCCTAAAAGCTATTACAAATGATGTGAAATTCATCAATTAGTTAATGATGATAATACAAATAATTCAATTGCATCTTTAAAAAATTATCAACCAATCAACGAATACCGATGAATGATTAGATGGTAATTCTTTACAAGATCTAAGTGAATTAATTAAATTATCATCACTAATTAATTAATGAACACCACATTATTTGGGATAACTTTTTGAAAAAAAAATTAGATATGTAGAACTACTCATAATTAATTACATTATCCTAGACAATAATTAGCCATTTTTCTCATGGCTAAAAAATGACATAAAAGCCAATGTATTTTCTTGTGGGCTACGGATCCTTCCTTGTGTAAGTATATATGAAATATATGTGGAATTATACATAAACATAAATTGATTATTAAAGTCTAATTTTAAAAAGCTATTTCATCTCTACTTTTTAAAATCAACCAAAAGATTTGATGATTTTGACAAAATTAAATTTAAAAAAAAATAACGTATACCAAACTTTTAACTTATCAAAAATCACTTTAAAATCCGGCAACAACAATTTCGTATTGGCTTTTAAATCTACATCTAATGAAACACGTAACTCATTTGAATTTGTGTGCATCTTGGTAGGTGCCAATACCGAATAACTTTTGCAACATGCGTCCTATATGTTAATTCACGCATATTCCAGCAACAAAAGCAATAAAGTAGCAGACACGGTTCAATTAATTGATACAATCATGCGTCCTATATTGCACACACAATTGTATTAGACGTGTACTTCATCAATCATCAAAGAATATTTATGTTAAAATCATATAATATGGCATAGTATAATAGGAAAAATTGAACCATGCAACAAAGATAACGAAACGGAAAAGTTATTGAGTTTTTTTTATAGAGGAAACTAAGTTTATGAATAATAATAAAATTTATCAAAAGTCTGAATAAATAAAACTAGCGTTTTGATTCCCTTTTATAACAACTCTAAATATCGTCAATTTACTAAAATAGGCAAATTCGAAATAAAATATGGTAATTAATTTTTCCTAATCAAAATAAGAAAAGAAAAATAAAAGGCACTCAAATTAGAGATCTAGAAAAAAGATAAAAATCTTAAAAAAATAAAAAAAATCTTTAAAAAATCTTAAAAAAACAACAAGGAAAGAAATGGAAATTTCAGCTCGATCATGGGGCAGAATGGCTTAGGCAATTCTAGATTTTGTTCCTCTTATTGTAAGTTTTAAAACGATATATTACACACTGAAAATGGACACTTGTAACACAAGTTATGACATCTAAAAAATACCTTATTTGTGACACACAACATCCTACATCAAAAGATTTTATATATATATTGTCCGCGATCTATAAAGATTTTCTGATTTCTCGTCGAACAAGAAACCAAATGAGTTCCATGATGTGGAACTAAAAGGGTCGCTAGCAGTTTAGTATTAATGCATTAATAAACCTAGAAGATGCATATTCGGCTTTACATATTGGAAGTAAATGAAAAAGAAATATGCAATTCCGCCAAAATTTGATGAAAATCCCACATGACATTCCAATATCTCTTACTCTCATATTTTCTTCATGTTTTATTTTTATTCTCAAACATGAAACATGATATATACAACTGATCTATAAAGATTTTATGGATACATGTATTTGTGGATCAGAAAAGGTTGTTCTTATTCTTTTTCTTTAATACAAGTGGGTGACAGATGAGCAATAGTCACATGAGATTGAAGATTATATATTTTAGCAAATATGACTTTTCATTTCATTTTGAAAAGTCATTTTTTACTTCTTTTCATATTACCCAATTCAGATTCCACCACCCATATACTAATAATAATCATCATCATCATAAACAAAGATGACTTATCAATAGGGTTAAGGAACTGTAATAACCGTTCTAAATTGATATGCAATTCTGCGATCATCCAAACCTTGTGACCAACATTAATTGCCTTATTAGCTATAAGCCTCTCCCATTTGTTTCACGTCCATCATATATATATAGAGTATGCAAGCTATATGGGCTTACTAAAAAATGTTAATAGATTTCAAAAACAAGCTGCCTTCATTCTTTTGAATAATCAAATCAAGAACTAAGCGTTACCTTCTTTTCCAAAAATATTACTAATAACTGGTACTCGTATACATTCTTTTGAATAATCAAATCAAGAACTAAGCGTTACCTTCTTTTCCAAAAATATTACTAATAACTGGTACCCGTATACACCAACTAATCAATGATGAGAATCTCTCAAAAGCATTAAAAATTTGAATGAAAACAGAATCAAAGCACAACATCAGGCCTTGACATTGCAGAGCTTCATGTGAACTTTCTTTAGGGTGCCATTGATACACTCAATTATAGTATATTATATTATATTATTTTAATACATGTATATTATATTATTTTGTATTGTATTAACACTGAATTATAATAATGTTGTACAACGTTTAGTTCGACATTGTATTATATTAATTTTTAATTATATTATATTTAGTGCTACACTGTATTGTATTATTTTTACAATTAATTTAAATTATATTTATTAGTACTTAAAAAATATTAAATATAGAAGTCTTAAATTTTAAAATAAACATTTTTTTAATATAAATGTTAAAAGAATCATAATGCTTTATACATATTGTAGTCTATACATACTAACATACCACAAATTAATTATAAAATAATATATAATATAATAATTATAGCATAATTACTAACAAAATATATTGTGATAAATAATCTAAATAATACGGGTTCGTATGATAAACACCTACAAAATTCCCTTTTAACCTTTTGCTATCTCTCTATTTCTGTCTTTTAAACAGGCCTCTCTTTTGATTCCTCTCTCTTTCTTTAGAAAAGCCTTCTTTTATATTTCCAGAACTTTCCAATTCTCTGTTTTCTTTTTTCCTTTTTATTTTTTTGGCTTGCTCTGTTTTCTGTTTTGATTTTTAGCTTAATGGGTGCAAAATTTTCGTGGGGCTTCTTTAGCTGATTTCATTTGGCTCATTATTGGATTTTTAGCTGATTTCGTGGGGCTTCTTTTCTCAGGTGCTGTAAATTGTTAATAATCGTTCCCGATTGGCGGTGTTAACGTTCGCGAAGGATGGCTCATTCTTGATCAACATCAAGTTGCCAGGTGGTGGTGTGCCGGAGATCGTTCCCCGATTGGCATAATTATGATTCGGAGATCGAAACTAAGAAAGCTGTCCTCGTCTTCAAGGTTACCATGTCCATATATTTTCTGGAGGAGACCATAATAAGGTGATGCTGGTCAAAGTAGTCAATCTCGCTGCCGAGATTGAAGAAAAGGATGCGGTGATTGCAGTTGAAAATCAGAAGCTGGTTATGAGATGAACCCTGTGCTTAAAGATTATGACAAGATCAAAAAGTTTGCCGAGTCGCCATTTGTTGTGACTGAGTATGATCTCGCGGGCATTCTATGGTAAGATCAAGAATTCAAACCCGCGCAAACCCGACTCTCACACAGGTTTAGTTTATGCTGGTTTGACCGCATTACAAAACAATTTGACCACAACACAATACAATGAGGAGTAATTATCAAACATGGGATTGTAATAACTTGATACTATGAGAAATGTTAATACCATGTAATGAGGGCTGCCAAACATGCCCTTAATTAATATATGTTTGATTTTCTTTTTATTTTAAACCAAACAAACAGAGTTTTCGTTTTCTACGATTATCCTAATAGAGAACCAGCCAGTTCTGAGATTAAATAATAGCCAGTTGAATCAGTACTCCAGCCTCAAATAAGCGCTTATTTTCTTAAACAAGAAGTGCTTCTTCTGTGGGCAGCACATGGGTAGGACCTGTTTTTGCTGTTGGCATGCACATGAGGTAGTTGAAGAGTTTCAGTTTGCTCTTGTTTTTATCATTTAAATATTAAGTGTTAAGTGTAGTAGTTTCAATTAAAAATAGCATAGTTATTCATTTATTCAAAACTACTAAGTATTGACTGCAGAATGAACAATTGAGTTGACACCTGGAATCCTCAACAATAGAGTTGATTTTTTATTTTGAATAAATATATAATTTTAAAGCTCAAAACGATATTTCAAGTTCTGATAATATATTGTTCTATCTCACACTTTTGTTCCCTTGAAACTTAACCAAGACTGCATAGATATTCGTTGAGTTAAAATCTTAATTGGACAACTTATCAAAATTAAAAGTTCGATTATATAGTATAACTTCTTGATCTAGTATTCCGCTGATCTTACTTTCTGTATCATGCCTGACCTCTATTTACATTAAATTCTCATTGATGTGCACTATGGGTCTTTCTAAGGTGTTAGCTGCAGGGCCCAATCTTTTTTCCATGACTGGTAGTAATATTTTCATTATTCACGATAATTATTTTTTCATTGTTTGTGTAATTTATGTAATCACGCAACGTTTGTTATGAAAAATGTGCTAATATGTTACTCATAACAAAAAAATATAATTATAAATAACTAAAAATTTGTGATGACTGCACCTTACAAGTTACAACTATTGCACGTAGTTGGACACTTAAGTTCCCAAAAATAATTAAACCCTAAATCAATGCAAGCTTAAAATTTCGTTACATTTGCCGGTCTTCATTGAACGACATAACGCGTTAGCTTCGTTTACTAACATAACTTTAATTAAAAGCAAATGTAAGGTACTAACAATGAAACAAATATTCATACAGATGCATGATTTTTAATATTTGATGTTAAGGGGACTGATCACGTGCCCAAAGTTGTGCATCTTATAGTGTCCACCTTTACAAGTGTCAAGTTCCTATTAGGAGATTGTGAGCTTCACAAATTAATTCTCAATAAGTATTTAACACGCACCCAGTCACCATTATAAGGTGTGTGACTATACGCCCTTGATTATACTTCTTCATGTTAAAGTTATGAGTCTTTTATTTCACATTTATTTATTTATTTTTGTTCTTTTTGTCCCAAACATTAAGTAAAGCATTTTTTACGCCTCCACATGCACAATGTTTACTCCCAAACTTACATTCAGATGAATGGTAATGCTGGTGGAAAAAAAGAGGCCATTTTGCCGTTGCCGTGTGATAAAGTCAATTTTGAAGAAAGACTAAGTTGGTATAATATGTAAAAAATAGTGTTACTTGCAATGCTTCCCGGGTTTTTTTTTTTCCTAATAAGTAAGCTTTTTGTTTTCGGTAAGAGGTTTGAATTTTGTGCCTTAAATTATGGAAAGAAGTTAAGATAACTTATCAAAAGGGGGCACGGAGATGGACATGGATGACTATAGAAAGTTTTGTAGTATATTAAATTACTTAACTTTGCTGATCTGCTAGTCAACAGATCTGTCTTCTTTGTGCCCAAACGTGCCGTGTATAACACGCAAGAAGCTTCTCTTCAAAAATTTCTCCGCTTATTATTATTATTATTTTTTTGTGTGTGTATGTTTAATTTAGCGTAACGGAAACAAAATCGGTTTATTATCTATGTAAGTGAATTCAAACCTCAAAACCTCTAGTTTTTAAGTCAAGAAATTTTACTACATAAATTAACTAGCATCCACCACTTTATTTATGTCATTATATGTAAGTATGTGTGTATTTGTACATAAATTATTTGCATTGGAAAATATAAATTTTTATATTAAATACTAAACTGAATCTTTGGATGATTGTCCAATTAGATTAACTTCTACAATTGGAGTAAAAAGTCTAGAGTTCAAGTTTAACAGACACATATAATTTGACGATGAATGCAATGTAACTACCGGGGGGAAAAGAAAGATATGATTTAAGTACAAAATTTATACAAAATATGTAGTAATAGAGCAAGTGATTAAACCTCTTTGCTTTAGTAAACTAATCACACCTTCAATCATGTTTCAAAACTCATCAAAAAAATCGGTCTTTACTTGTTAATCTATTTATTCAAGTGTCATATTTTCTCTTCAATAATATAATTTTTTGTCACTGTTTAAATCCTAGAATAAGATATTAAAAATTGAGATCTCCTTAAATGATATTTAATGTATATTATGACCATTTAATGTAACGTACAACTAATAAAAATGATGTGAAAATGAGTTACATATAAACTACATGGGGCTAATATCTTAATTTCGTCTTGCTTTATCTGGTTATCAGTTACAATAAATGTAAATTAGAAATTGCCTTAAAAATATGAGTCATAGGACTATTTGACTGCCATTTGTCGGCCAATTTCAGATCCCATCCCTATAAAAATAATAATAATAAAATTCCAACGCAAGATAAGTTATCATACGCTCATGGATGGAATGAGTCCCGACTTAGATATGCAAATCTGCAGATCTGCCAAACCTTGTGAACAATATTGCCCTACAAACATAAGCACCCACTACACTCTCTTTAACCTACACTAAATTGTCTTAATTTCGTTTGAAGTAACATAAAAATTTTGCCCTCATGTAGCAAAAACTTATTGTGTTCAAGTCAGAAACGATATTATTGTTCGAGCTTAATAAGATTTAGATACATGCTACTCCATATTAAAATTTTAAATTATCAACCACAAGTGTTCTAAAATTTATGTTTAATTAACATTATATATTATAATTTAAATAACTCATTTAGTCTTTATATTTTGAGTGTTAATTATTCAGTTAGTCTCCGTATTTTAAAAAATTATCCCAAAAATCCATGTTTTAAATTATCCACCACAAGTTTTTTTTAAATTAATAGTTAATTGACATTATGTATTAGAATTTAACTTAACTAATTCAGTCTTTATATTTTGAGTGTCAATTATTCAGTTAATTTTTGTATTTTAGAAAATTATCACAAAGATAAATTAAATCCAACAGCTTTAAAAGTAACGACGGAGATTTTTATAAATATGGTTGACATGGTCTAAAGTTATTCCATGAACTTATTTGCGTCTTTCATGTGGCTCATGTCTTAAAGTAAAGAATGGTATGAACAAAAGCATATGCTATATGGGTTAATGTACTGAAAATATGCATAATAGATTCCAAAACAAGTTGTCTTCATTCTTTTGAATAATCAAATCATCCAGAATTATGTGCAATTTTCTTCTTCTTTTTTTATTTTTCATAAACTAATATATGGTACTGGCACATATACTCATCTTTGTTTACACCAACTAATCTACATAATAAGAATCTCCCAAAAGCATTGAAAATTTGAATGAAAAAAGAACATAGGTACAACTCAGGCCTTGATGGCAGAGCTTCATGTGGACTATCTTTTAACTCACATTTGTTGATAATTTCTTTTCATTTTATACCGAACAAATGGGTACCCAGTCTTCCAGAATCATCTTTAATTGTACAGAACCATAAATTTAGTTCTGAAATAAAATAATAGCTACTTGAATCGGTCCAAGCTCAAATAAGTGCTTATTTCTTAGCCAAGAAGTGTTTTTTTTTTCCGTGGGTTTATTTTAAAAAAAATGATGAAAAAACTTGTGCAGCCAGCACATGGGTAGGGCCGAATTTTGCTGTTGGCACATGAGGTAGTTGTAAGAGCTGGTCTTGTGTTTCTAATTAATATATTATTTCTCTCGGCGGCAAAAATAGTCTCGTAATAAGTTAGTAGCGACAATATAATAATTTCCTAAATAGTAATATATAATTTTATTTCCATTAATTAACAATAAATTGGTCAATTACCAACCAAGAAATTGATTTAATTGTTTATTTTTATGTTGAATTGACAATTTTAAGGCCCAATGTAGGAAGTTAATTAATTATTGGTTTCAAATTCTGATAATATATTGTTTCAGCTCTTATCTTTGTTCCCTTGAAACTTAAACCAAAATTGTACAGATTCTTTGAACTAAAAGCTTGAATAACTTATCAAAATTAAAATTAGGATTAATAATATAATTTCTTGATCTGGCAGTCCACTGATCTCTCTTGAATCTGACCCCCTATTTTCTTGAAAACACATGAAACTTGCATTGATTTGTGCAATTTTACATTTTCCCACGAATAATTTAACTCTGAAAAGGATGCAAATCCATTAATACGCTTTGAGGACTTATTGAACGACACGTTAGTTTCTTTTCGCCGTAACGTGTTACAGTCAGGACTATTCGCCAAGATTTTTTTATTTTTAAAAACAAAACTCAAGTACTAACAGTAAAGTCGTACATTTGCAATTGTGCCTTCGTGGTTTCCAAGAAAAAGAGCCAAGATGGGTGATTCAGATTCACTAGTATTCGATGTTAAAAGTCAAGACTTTGCTTTTTCTAATTTTCTAATTATTTAAGTAAAAACACTTTCAGTAAAAGCGCTTTTGGTAACATGCACAAAGGTCCTCACAAACTTACCTTCTGATGAATGGTAAAAGAGAAATACTTATATGGATGGGATAGATTATCTTGGCATGTTGTGATGGTGCGTTTAATGAATGGTATTGGATAAATACTTAAAAGGAAGGAGCATATCATCTCAACACACTGTGGGAGTGAGTTCGATGTTAACTATCCACTTTTATATTATGACATTATAAGAGAAAGAAAAAGATTTGTGGGTCCCTATCACGTGACCTGTTACAATATCAAATGTTTGATTAATAAATCGTACCACTCACTCAGCATATGATAAGTAAACACGTCCGTCCCGTACAAGTTTTTCTGTGGAAAAAAAGGGCCAATTGCGTGGTGTTAAAGTCAAATAAGGAACCGAGAACTGCGTGGTATTAAAGTCAATTAAGGAACAAAGAACTGCGTGGTGTTTAAGTCACATAATGAATGAAGACCATTTGGTACCAACACTAAGCAAGCAAGCACGTAGGAAAGTGAACAGAGTCTGCTTGTCGCATATTCTAGTTCTAGTCCCATTCTTCGCCTTAAACGAAAACAAGAAAAAACATGGCGTGTTTTAGGGACTGCAAAGTCAGCATAAATGGTTTATACCAAGGCATATTCCATGTATTGCTTCCACATAAAGATCTCCAACTTGTGTGACAAGGTAATAGGATGACTTGAATCAAAGATCATATAGAAAAATTAAGATTCCAAATTAACTTAAATATAAGGATATGCCAAATGCTTAGATCAAAAGCTTGCAAACTTAGATTCCGAAATCTATAAGCAAAACTTGTTAATACGATGGTAATAGATTACAAGCAGCAAGCTAACTAATAGTCCATTAGCTCTCTCACTTCCTTTTAACTTTCTGACAAATAAACTGTAAAGCAAAGGCGGGGAAAGACTTGGATGGATTCTCAGTCAGCCTTCTCATCTGTCTATCTACAAGCGCTCTCTCTCAGGATTCTCTTTATCAGAGTAAATACAAAAACCAAAAACAAAAAAAAAAAGTACAAAACAAGCTACTGAACTTTATAAAAAGTCTTTTGCTGCAGGAACCCACGTGAAATTTTGAACTTTCACCCTCGGACTCTGGTGTTCAGAAAACTGAAATTTCTTGGGAAACAGCTGGGTCTGAAACTGATATGTACAGTACTGATAACTGATAGCAACTGATAAGCTATTGCTGCGCTGCAAAGTTTGTTTATTTGGGGTTGTTACATTTTCAATCAGTCCATTGAAGTTGTTTCTCCTCCACTTAATATCCATGGGTGCCCTGCATTTAACCAACATCAAAACAGAGTAAGCCCGAATTGCAAGGTCTTGAAACTTTCGAAAATTTATCATGAAAAATAGAAAATGTGATAAAAAAATGTAACAAAAATTTGAAAGATTAAAAGATATAATGACTTACTCAGAGCCTGTTCAGCTGATAATCTCCTGGAAACATCTCTACAAATCATCTTCCTCAAAAGATCCTTTGCAGCCGGCGAGACCGACCGGAAAATCCTCGTCGGAAACCTCAAGTTGGCTCTCAGTACAGCCTCAAAGATCTCAGCAGCAGTCTCCCCATAAAACGGCGGGATCCCGGCCAACATAGTGTACAAAACGACGCCGGCACTCCACACGTCCACCTTCTCACCGTACTCCCTCCCCATCACCACCTCCGGCGCCACATAATACGGCGTCCCCACAACACCGCTCGTGGTCCCCATCTCACCCAGCAACCAATCCGCCGATCCAAAATCCCCGAGCTTCACCTTCCCCCTCGAGTCCAAGAACACATTCTCCGGCTTCACATCCCTGTGGACGACACCGTATCGGTGACAATGCGCCAGGGCCGAGAGCAGCTGCTGCATGTAACCCGCTGCCCGCGTCTCGCAAATGGGATTCCGCAAAATCTCGTCGTAGAGGGTCACAGGCTCGCAGAGCTCCATGACGATGGACATAAACGCATCGTTTTCGTAAACGTCGTAGATTTGGACGATGTTCGGGTGAGGCGACAAGAGAGTCATGAACTTGGCTTCGTTCTGTAAACACTCGCGATCTAAGGGATCCGTTAGGAGGGACTTGTCGATGACTTTGCAGGCGAAGAAATTGTTCGACGATGGAGAGAAACAGCGGGAGATTGTCCCAAAACGACCCCGTCCGATCTCTTCGCAGAGCTGGTAGTTGTTCTTCAATGTCTCACACATTTCTTGACTCTTCCTTTTTCGCTCTCTGTTTTCAACGTTTGGGTTTTAACTTTTAAGGTTTGTTTTGCCTTTTTTATAGAAGGTTTCGGTTGTGGGTGGTGGGGTTGGGGGTTTGGGGGGGGGGGGGGGGGGGGGGGGGGAGGAGAGAGAGAGAATCAGTTGGAGGAATATTCGGTTGGTGGCGTGAAGAGAGAGTGGTGAGAACCACTTAAGATTCGACAGAGGTTTTGGGGGAATCAGCGGCTGTGATTTGGTTTTATTTTTTTATTTGATTCGGGGAGAAAGTTCCAACAAATGTGTAACTGATGTGCAGTGAATGTGTTACTGTCGGACTGATGTGGATTAAATTGTGTTTTTCTTGGAAAGGGAAATTCAATTTGAATTTTTGTTGATTTTTTAAACTTGTAATTAAAATTATTTTTTGCTTTAGTTTTAATTGTTTATTTGTTATCATTCTGATAATAAATTTCATAAAGAATAATATAAATTTTATCAACTATTGAAATCCATGATATTACTCTAAGAGTGTGTTTAATATGCCATATTACATAGGATTATATTAGATAATATAACTGCAATTTCATGTTTCGTAATTATTCATGTTTATAGTATATTGCATTATAATATGCCATAATGTGAACATGTCGCATTAAATAAACTTTAAGGAGCTTCGAATTTGTGTAATATGGCATTATTCAAATTATTTTTTTAATTTCTTTAATTAAAAGAATAAAAACTAAATAAAAATTTAAAATACTAAATAAAACTAAAAACTCAAATATGCTACCGCAGGCGACAGTTCAACAGCTACTGGCCGCCGCATTGCACTAAAATTTGTTATTGATAAAATCTTTATTACGGGGGGCTACGAAATGGTGCGATTATTACCGGAAAAAAATTCCATTTCCCATAAATTTAAGATCAAAAGTTTGAAAACTAACACTTTGACTGTAGAATTCATTTATTGATAATAGTTGCACTATTGCATGGCCTTGACAATAAAGAGTTTAATGATACTAAAATATAGTTTAAATGACATTAAAGTACGGCAACCAACTGTGGATTGTGGTAGTCAGCATTGAAAATTATTTATTTTAATTAAAATTTTAAATTATTAGTTGAATATAAATATAAATAAATTTTAAGTTATTAATTTAATATGAATCAAAATAAAAATATTATTTTTCATAGTACAATCAATAATACACCAAACGTAAACTGTATTATATTTTAATACAAAATAATATAATACACTTTAATATAATATAATATAATACAGTGTGTCAAATACACCGTAAAATTATTACATTACCCAGACATATCTTGTATGGCAGAGTTTACTCTTTTGGGGGAAAAAAAGGAAAAGAAGAAAAGAATAGGGTGGATTTACCTTTGGAGAAAGTTAATCTCACATTG
Organism: Citrus glauca; assembly: GCA_029633175.1. Classification (NCBI taxonomy): domain Eukaryota; kingdom Viridiplantae; phylum Streptophyta; class Magnoliopsida; order Sapindales; family Rutaceae; genus Citrus; species Citrus glauca. The sequence goes on from JAQOOD010000008.1 coordinate 28,009,756, forward strand.
CATACGGAAAACTTAAAAGCTATGCCTGGATAGCTCTATTGTAGAGCAGCACGAATTTCTTGGTCCAAAACGAATTACCTCCAAATAATATTAAGAAAAATCTTTCCCACATTGCACGTAAGGGATTTAATCCTTTCTAGAAATCAAAATATTCTCTATATTACACACAAGGAAACTTCAATCCCTAACTAAAGTGATTGGATAATTACTTGTTTCAACAATGTATATAGTAAATGACATGAATGTTACTGTCGGTCTAATGTGGATTAAATTAAGTTTTGTTTTGAGAAAAGGAAATACAATTTGAATTTTTGTTCAATTTTATTATTATTATTATTATTTAAATACTGTATTAAAATAGAAGGATTGTCACTTTTCTCCCTACAGAAATCAATATATACAATTTATTCCCATATTATTTTTATAATGGCCAAAAAGATAAAAACCCCCCTGACATTATAAGTTTACAATATTATTTTTATTTTTAATTACTCTTTTATTTACATTTATTATAAATAAAATAAATTATATGAATAGAAACTAAATAAAAAATTAAGTATTAAAAATAAGAAATATATGTTTTGATATAAGTAAAAAAATTACTAATAAATTTTTTTGTAATTATTGATTTTGTGAATATTTTCCTATAATAAACTAATATTTTAAAATTAAATGTAAAACGTATAGGTAAAATATTTTATTATTTATCTTCTAATAAATTTTTATTTTTCATTCAAAATTTTTTATAATAATTTTTTATCATTTTATAATAACTTTCTTATATATTTATTATAAGAAAATTTTCACAAAATAAATAAGTATAAGAAAAAAATTATTATTATTTTTTTCTCATATCAAAACATGTATATTTCTTTTTTTAATGCTTAATTTTTTATTTAGTTTCTATTCATGTGATTTATTTAATTTATAATAAATATAAATAAAAGAGTAGTTGAAAATAAGGATAATATTGTAAACTTATACTATCAGGAGGGTTTTTGACTATTATAAAAACAACAGAAAGAAAAATAGTATATGTTGATTACTGTAGGGGAAAAATTAACAAATCTCCCTATTAAAATATACTTGTCATTTGTTAGGACTCTTCAGAGTAAGTCTTTAGCTTGATATACAAATATATTATTAATAGATAATACCTAAATGGATATGTAACATATATTGTGGCACAATTCGGACTTTTGAATCTAGAATAGTTGGATCTGCCTTCATGTAATTATATAGAGGTAGCCAAGGTCTGTTTGGCTCCAAATCAAACTGTACCAATCAGTTTTTATCCTATAAATGAACCAGATCGAAATTGTTATTTTTATTTTTTTTATATGAACCGATTGATTTTTATTAAATTTTTTTAACTAAACCGATAGTTAGAGAAGATCAATCTCACATTACTTACAAAAAAAGTCAAAAATCATGTCGCGTGGCTCTTTTATAGAGAAACTTGGGTTTCTTTTTCATTTTTATCCTGATGAAAATCTATTTGATTACATAGATCAAAGGATTAATTGTATTGACTACATAACTATTTTACTTTGCTCAATTTTAACTTTTGGGAAATGCTTAGATTATTTGTATTGAACTTTACATGATAGTGATTATTGTTGTTGTTGAAATTAAAAGAATACATAGTTAATATAGTTAAATATCAATTACCATCTTTTTTTTTTTAATACTTTAGGTTAAACTTATGGGATTACCCAAAAAACAAATGTTACTGGATAGAGAAATATTATGGAGTCATAGAAAAAACAATTTATATAAAACAAAACGAAAGATTCCAAAATTATTCTTGCATGTTAAGTCAAGAAGATACTTCCTACAAAATGAAAAAAAAAAAAGTTAATAGATACTAACTTATCAAATAAAAGAGTATATAGTTATTTTAAGAGCCTGTCGTGTCCTTGATAATCTTTCATGCCTTATCCATAAACAATAATTTAAGATAACTTTGCTAACTTATCTGAATAGCCTTATGTCTCTTTTCTTCACTAGCTAGCTAGGCTCCACACACAGTTAAATTTGGCAATTGGCACCACTCACCTTTTGACACACTTTTTGTGATAAATTGATGAAATATGGCCATATATAATTACAAGCTTTGTCAACAAATTTATAACTTTTTCTTTCAAATTAAATTAATTTTTCAATTTTGTAGTTATGTATCTACAGATGGATAGATAGTTATAACTAATTGGTTTGTTTAATTATCATGTGCATAATTAATTGTTTTTTGATATAACTAATAAACTAAATAGGTGATAGTTTCTAGTTAGGATGAACTAGATAAGGAATTAAAACCTTTGAGAAATTAAATTATTTTAAAGAAGACGTTCCATAATATTTTTAATTCTTTGCCGATTTAACGTAATTGTACAATCAGATTCGGAAAAAAAATTTATAAAAAAAAGAACTTGAAATCAAAGATTCTATCTTTCTCCATTATTGCTTGTGCTTGTGAGAGTAATATATATCTGTGGGACACAATGTAATCATTTATCTGAGAGAAAATAATTAGGATCATAATCCATTTGTCCCATCATCATCATACATTAATGTTAAGGAAGCTCATATTTGCAGTCAAACAGAGGATCACACAGCAGAGGATCACATAAGCTTCTATAATCAGTTACAAATTGATGACATGTACTGGTATAGCCGTTTGTACTTATACACGTGATAAGTTTGTTAATCAATTTGTAATTAGTTAGTTAGTATGGTAATCTTCAGCTAAGCAGCTACACTTGTATATATATGCTTGTAATCATTTAGTAGCACCTTAAGCTTGAGAAAATAAAAGGATTAAAAGTTTTCAGATCTCATTTTATTTTCTTATTAGCCAAACATTCATTTTCTGCTTCTGTAACTTGGTATCAGAGCTAATCATGGCGTCTCTGAATATTGCTTCATCAACAAACCACACTTCAATGTTTATGCAAACTCAACAAACTTCTCATGCACATTCAACACTCCTGTGAAACTAGATCGGTCAAACTATCTGATCTGGAGATCCGAAGTTCTAACTTCCATATGTGGCAATAGGCTAGAAAAATTCATTGATGAGACTGTCACTCCTCCTCCATCTCATATTGCTCAGAGGATTGACGATGAACTTAGATCTGTTGAAAATCCAGATTTGTCAAGCTGGAAGGCACAAGATCAAGTATTTCTTGGCTGGTTGCTATCATCGATGAGTGAAGGTATTATAAGTCTGGTGTTTAATCTGGAAACTTCTCTTGAGGTATGGAAAACTATTGAAACTCAATTTGGATCACAATCAAAATCCAGATTCCTACATTTGAGATATTTAATGAATTCAACTAGGAAAGATGACTTGAAAATCAATGAGTATTTCATTAAAATAAAGAATATTACTGATAACATGGTTGCGGCAGGAAGTGCCTTAAGCAGTGATGATTTAATTTTGCATGTACTCTCAGGATTAGGACCAGATTATAATGTTGTTGCTACTTATATTACTAGTCAAATAAGTGGTGATAAAATGAATTTGAATGAAGCTTATGCTATGTTGTTGACTCAAGAGGCTAAAATTGAGCAACAAGCACATATCCTTTCTGGAATGTATGTTAAGCATAATTTTGAAGCTAATTTAGCTCAGAACGGAGGTTTTAAGAAAGCAAACTTCTCAGGTGGTAGAGGATCTAGGAATCATAACTATTTTTTGGTTTTGACAATGCTAGAAATTTTGGAAATAATTACAGAGGTGGCTATAGAAGATCTAGTTTCATTGGCAATGGTTCTGGAAATAGTTCAAATAACCAATTCAGAGGATTTCAAAGTGATAATCAAAGGGGATCAGGTTCAGGAAATTGGAACAATGGTGGGGGTGGTAACAATAAATCTATTAGGCCCCAAATGATTCCTAAACCTCAGTGGAATGCTTCTAAACCAACTTGTCAAATCTACTTCAAAACTAGTCATACTGCAAATATCTGCTGGAAACTTGAAGAATTCTTTACTTTTGGTGCTTATAGACCTCCCCCAAATAGAAATACTAAAGCTGCATATCTAGCTGATATGGATGCTGCAGCTGATGCCAACTGGTATCTAGATAGTGGAGCTACACACCATCTTACCAATGACATGAGAAATATGACTATGACATAACCTTTTGCAGGTAACTCTAAACTCATCATTGGAAATGGTACTGGTTTATACATAACACATGTTGGAAATGCTGTGTTAAGAATGCATAACTCTTCTGCTCATAACACATTTAAATTAAATAACATGCTACTTGTTCCAAAAATATCCAAGAACCTTATTAGCATATCTCAGCTAACCAAAGATAACAATATTGTTATTGAATTTACTGATAAATCTTGTTTTGTGAAGGACAAGGTGACAAATTTGATCATACTGCAGGGCAAAGCTGAAAAAAGGTTTATACAGATTGCTATTGTTTCCTTCTAATAAAGTCTCTTTTCAATCATTTCAAAGTTCTCTTGAAGCCACTCAATCCAAAATTTTAGATGTTTCTTTGTCTATGTTTTCAGTTGCTCAATCAGTTGTTAATAATCAAACAAGCACCTACTTGCATACTACAGCAGAACCTTGTATCAGTGCAAATTATAAGCTAGGTGTTTAGGTGTTGCATCAGAAACTTGTTACTCTTCTAAACAAGTAGAGCTATGCCTCCTGCGACTTCAACTTGGTAGACTCTTGAGTACACAAAAACCAGTCAGAGCACGTCGGGAGTTTTCCCAGCATAAATCCTCCAACGCTCAAGTCAGAAATTCAGGCTTTCTTTTTGGGAAACTCTACCACTGATCTCTTGCCTCTTTAATGATCTCTTAGGCAATGGAATACCTATGAGTTTTTCTCTTGTTTTCTCTCGAATGCTTTTTTTTTCTTAATTCTTTTGTAAAAGTGTCTTACCCCCTTACCTTTGTTGATTACCTATTTTATAGCCTTCATATAAATCTAGCCCCCTATAATCCACTTTCACCACCTCCCCCAACTCCCGGAAGTGGATGCTTGAATATCGTAGCTGCGGCTGAGTGGATTTCGTACTTGGATTTTTGGATAGTAGTGCACATCTCGTTAACTATTATGGACTGGGTCTGCCGACCTCGGTCTTTAGCAGGAAAGGTTCTCGGCTCCTAGAAGGAGGTCTGCTCGTGCTACGGTCCAGAAGTGGGTGTCCTCATAATCGAGCAGAAAATTCCTGCTCTTAGCCACCCGCTACTAGACTACACATGTCTGCTCACTTATAAGAAGGTTGGCTCCCTGTTTAAGGCATGGGTGGTCGCTTTACACTGCACCCTCAAACATGAATCACGCCAAGAAATGCACAAATTGGTGGAGTTATATTCCCTCTTGTTTATTTTAGATAGTGGATCCAATAATAGTTCTACGACAAAGTCAGGATTCATGCTTCAAGTAAAGTGGTTACTCAAACCTTTTTAAGAAAAAAAAAATAAGGGAGAGAACGAAGAACAGATGAACTGTATATATAGAAATTAAATATTAAATATTCATCTTATAATATCTAACTATGATATATTTGAGTGAGATAGACACATACACTTGAAATACTACATTAAAAATCAACTACTCTTTGGTTTAGTAGTTCACAAATTTTTTACTAATTCTTGAGGTTAAAGATTTGAGTCTCCTCATTTGACTGTGAAAATAAAATTCCTCATAATTTGAGAGTAAATCTCTCTATTTTTTTTAAATAAAATTAAGTTTCAAATAGACTATAGTTTGATAGATCTCAACAAATTTCTAATTATCATATTAGTAAAATTACATTGTAATATTAGATTTAGAAGCATCATGATTAGACCTATGTTAAGGTTTGTGGCCATGTTAAAAATGACACTACAAGAAATTTGACTTTCTAAGACAAATGTTTTTATGACATTTGTAGATTTTGTCATAAAATAATACTTATTGTGATGATCTTTTAAAATTGCAGCAAATAATCTCGTCCCGGCTCATGTTATATTTTGTAACGAATAATATTCATTTTATGATTCAATAATTGGTCACTTAATCAAATGTTTTGCGACAAATATAAAATTAGCCACAAAAGGACATACTTTTTTAGCAAAAAAAATTCCCTCCAAAATTGATCATTTTTTGATAAAACATCATCTTTTATGACAAAAACATATGGTAGCGAAATGTAATTATAAGTGACATAATTATTTCGTAACTAAAAAAGGGATGTAAAGTTGATCAAACCATTTGTGACAAAAAATATTAGTCTCTAAACCTAATATGGTTTGGTTTAATTTTTAAGACCCTATTTTTTTATTACATATAATTGCCTATTGTGACAAAACTAAAAAATAATAGTTTAAAATTTTTTTCTTAAGTAGTTTTATATTTCATGACCTTTTTTTTCAGAGACACTTTATTTAGTATTTGATTCATATTTTTTTGGCAAACTTTACAACAATGACAAAAAATGGAGAATAATAATCAATATTTTTAAATTATATTATATTTTGTGACCAACAAATTTTTTTATGTATTTTATTAAATACATGATAAGATAAAATGTCAATACTCTTATTAAATATCAAGAAAACAAGGTATTTAACTGATAGGTATTTTATTAAATAATACATTTTTCTTGAAATTTAATTACGCACATTATTTTTTATCATGTAGCTTCATACAAATTTTGTTTAACTATGTTAGATTAATAAAAATTAAAAACATAATATAATTTAAAACGAAGAAATTAATAGTGGAGTGTATAAATGTTACTTCTTATAAACATAATAGAAAAATTAATTTCTTTAATTTATTTTGTATTTGGTCATTTTTTTACAAAAAGAAGAAAAGAAAAATTTGTAAAAATAGTTAGTGACATCAAATTAATAGTTAAAAACTCCCTTTCTCATAGTCAATTCAGACAAATTTAAAATCATGAATAATTCTAAAGGAAATTCTTTTGATTTGTTTTGTTTGGGAAATTTTGGTGGTTGGACCCAAAGTCACCGAGTTTGGTTATGAAAAAGGAGATTTTTTTATGATGAGACTTAGCTTGCATTCTCTTTTTTCTTCGAATATTAAGATACCTCTCGCTTTTACTTATAATAATTTAAACTACAAGAAGTACTATAAAATATCATTTTATTACATTTTATTAAAAAATTGTTAAAACAAAAAATTAATAGTGGAGGGTTTAAATGTTACTTCTTATAAACATAGTAGAAAAGCTAATTTCTTTTATTTATTTAGTATTTGGTCCTTTTTTTACAAAAAGAAAAAGAAAATTTTATAGAAATAGTTAATGACATCAAATTAATAGTTAAAAACTCCCTTTCTCATATTCAATTCATACAATTTTAACGTCATGAATAATTCTAATGAAAATTCTTTTGGTTTGTTTTGTTTGAGAAAATTTGATGGGCGGACCCAAAGTTAGAGAGTTTGGTAATGAAAAAAGAGACTTTTATTAAGATGAGACTTCGCTTGGGTTCTCTTTTTTCTTCGAATATTATGATACTTCTCACTTTTACTTATAATAATTTAAACTATAAGAAACACTATAAAACATCATTTAATTACATTTTAGGAAAAAATTTAAAACGAAAAAATTAATAGTGGAGGGTATAAATGTTACTTCTTATAAACATAATAGAAAAGCTAATTTCTTTTATTTATTTAGTATTTGGTCCATTGTTTTACAAAAAGAAGAATTTTTTTTTTGTAAAAATAGTTAATGACATCAAATTAATAGTTTAAAACTCCATTTCTCATATTCAATTCATACAATTTTAACGTCATGAATAATTCTAAAGAAAATGCTTTTGGTTTGTTTTGTTTGGGAAAATTTGATGGGTGGACCCAAAGTCACTGAGTTTAGTCATGAGAAAGGAGATTTTTATCAAGATGAGACTTAGCTTGTGTTCTCTTTTTTCTTTGAATATTATGATACTTTTCACTTTTACTTATAACAATTTAAACTATAAAAAGGTATTATAAAATATCATTTAATTACATTTAAGTAAAAAATTGTTAAAACAAAAATTTAATAGTGGAGGGTATAAATGTTACTTTTTGTAAACATAATAGAAAAGTTAATTTCTTTTATTTATTTATAATTTGGTCCATTTTTTAACAAAAAGAAGAAAAGAAAAATTTTGTAAAAATAGTTAATGACATCAAATTAATAGTTACGAACTCCCTTTCTCATATTTAATTTTGTACAATTTTAACGTCATGAATAATTCTAAAGAAAATTCTTTTGGTTTGTTTTGTTTGAGAAAATTTGATAGGTGGACCCAAAGCCACTGAGTTTGGTCAGAAAAAATGAGATTTTTATTAAGATGAGACTTAGCATAAGCTCTCTTTTTTCTTCAAATATTACGATACTTCTTACTTTTACTTATAATAATTTAAACTATAAAAGGTACTATAAAATATCATTTAATTACATTTAAGTAAAAAATTGTTAAAACAAAAAATTAATAGTGGAGGGTATAAATGTTACTTCTTGCAAACATAATAGAAAGCTAATTTCTTTTATTTATTTGTAATTTGGTCCATTTTTTTTACAAAAAGAAGAAAAGAAAATTTTGTAAAATAGTTAATGGCATTAAATTAATAGTGAAAAACTCCCTTTCTCATATTCAATTCACAATATTTTAACATCGTGAATAATTCAAAAGAAAATTCTTTTGGTTCTTTTTGTTTGGGAAAATTTGATGGGCGGACCCAAAGTTACTGAGTTTGGTCATGAAAAAGACACTTTTATTAATATGAGACTTAGCTTGGGTTCTCTTTTTTCTTCGAATATTATGATACTTCTCGCTTTTACTTATAATAATTTAAATTATAAGAAGTACTATAAAATATCACTTAATTTCATTTTAATAAAAAATTTTAAAACGAAAAACTAATAGTGGAGGGTATAAATGTTACTTCTTATAAATATAATAGAAAAGCTAATTTCTTTTATTTATTTAGTATTTGGTCCATTTTTTTTACAAAAAGAAGAAAAGAAATTTTGGAAAAATAGTTAATGACATCGAATTAATAGTTAAAAACTCTCTTTCTCATATTCAATTCATACAATTTTAACGTCATGAATAATTCTAATGAAAATTCTTTTGGTTTGTTTTGTTTGAGAAAATTTGATGGGCGGACCCAAAGTCACTAAATTTGGTCATGAAAAAAGAGACTTTTATTAAGATGAGACTTCGCTTGGGTTCTCTTTTTTCTTCGAATATTATGATACTTCTCGCTTTTACTTATAATAATTTAAACTATAAGAAGTACTATAAAATATCATTTAATTTCATTTTAGTAAAAGAATTAATAGTGGAGGGTATAAATGTTACTTCTTATAAACATAATAGAAAAATTAATTTCTTTAATTTATTTTGTATTTGGTAATTTTTTTACAAAAAGAAGAAAAGAAAAACTTGTAAAAATAGTAACTAACATCAAATTAATAGTTAAAAACTCTCTTTCTCATATTCAATTCATACAAATTTATCATCATGAATAATTCTAAAGGAAATTCTTATGATTTGTTTTGTTTGGAAAATTTTTGTGGTTGGACCCAAAGTCACTGAGTTTGGTCATGAAAAAGGAGATTTTTATTATGAGACTTACCTTGCGTTCTATTTTTTCTTCGAATATTAAGATACTTTTCGCTTTTACTGATAATAATTTAAACTACAAGAAGTACTATAAAAATATCATTTAATTACATTTTAGTAAAAAATTCTTAAAAAAATTAATAGTGGAGTGTTTAAATGTTACTTCTTATAAACATAGTAGAAAAGTTAATTTCTTTTATTTATTAAGTATTTGGTCCATTTGTTTACAAAAGGAAAAAAGAAATTTTTTTAAAAATAGTTAATGACATCAAATTAATAGTTAAAAACTCCCTTTCTGATTTTCAGTTCATCATATTTTAACGTCATGAATAATTCAAAAGAAAATTCTTTTAGTTTGTTTTGTTTTGGAAAATTTGATGGGTGGACCCAAAGTCACTAAATTTGGTCATGAAAAATGAGACTTTTATTAAGATGAGACTTAGTTTAGGTTCTCTTTTTTCTTCGAATATTATGATACTTCTCGCTTTTACTTATAATAATTTAAACTATAAGAAGTACTATAAAATATCATTTAATTACATTTAAGTAAAAAATTGTTAAAACAAAAAATTAATAGTGGAGGTATAAATGTTACTTCTTGTAAACTTAATAGAAAAGCTAATTTCTTTTATTTATTTATTATTTGGTCCATTTTTTTACAAAAAGAAGATAAGAAAAATTTGTAAAAATAGATAATGACATCAAATTAATAGTTAAAAACTCCCTTTCTCATATTCAATTCATAATATTTTAACATCGTGAATAATTCAAAGGAAAATTCTTTTGGTTTTTTTTGTTTGGGAAAATTTGATGGATGGACCCAAAGTTATTGAGTTTGGTAAAAAAAAAAGAGACTTTTATTAAGATGAGACTTAGCTTGGGTTCTCTTCTTAGCTTGGGTTCTCTTTTTTCTTCGAATATTATGATACTTCTCGTTTTACTTATAATAATTTGAAATAGAAGAAGTACTATAAAATATCATTTAATTTCATTTTAGAAAAAAATTTGAAACGAAAAATTAATAGTGGAGGGTATAAATGTTACTTCTTATAAATATAATAGAAAAGCTAATTTCTTTTATTTATTTAGTATTTGGTCCATTTTTTTACAAAAAGAAAATTTTGTAAAAATAGTTAATGACATCAAATTAATAGTTAAAAACTCCCTTTCTCATATTCAATTCGTAAAATTTTAACATCGTGAATAATTCTAAAGAAAATTCTTTTGGTTTGTTTTGTTTGGGAAAATTTGATGGGTGGACCCAAAGTTACAGAGTTTGGTCATGAAAAAAGAGACTTTTACTAAAATGAGACTTAGCTTGGATTCTTTTTTCTTCGAATATTATGATACTTCTCGTTTTTACTTATAATAATTTAAATTATAAGAAGTATTATAAAATATCATTTAATTACATATTAGCAAAAAAAATTAAAACAAAAAATTAATAGTGGAAGGTATAAATTTTACTTCTTATAAACATAATAGAAAAATTAATTTCTTTTATTTATTTTGTATTGGTCATTTTTTTACAAAAAGAAGAAAAGAAAAATTTGTAAATTTGTAAAAATAGTTAATGACATCAAATTAATAGTTAAAAACTCCCTTTCTCATATTCAATTCATACAAATTTAACATCATGAATAATTCTAAAGGAAATTCTTTTGGTTTGTTTTGTTTGGGAAATTTGATGGGTGAACCAAAGTCACTAAATTTGGTCATGAAAAAAGAGATTTTTATTAAGATGAGACTTAGCTTGGGTAGAGGCCAATACTTTGATGAGATATCTAATAATAATTCAGGTAGAGGCGGTAAATTAGATTTTCGTATAATTATATGATACACATATGATTTGACTTTTTGTACTGTGTTGACAAATACTGAAATGATTAATGAAGGAATTAACACGACATGAAAAATAACCATGTCATATCTATGTTGAACTAGCTCAACACGATTACATATTTATGACACAAATATTAATTAATATGTGGTAATATTATTAAAAAAATTACTAATGTATATAATGAACACTAAATTAATTATGCATGGCACATCTATATTGTTTTATAAACTTATTTATGTCATGTTAATTTATTTCTAACTTATTTTTAATAATAATATTGACATATTTGTTATTTTTTAAACTATTCTTTTTTATATAAAATATGTTAAATGGGTCAACATGATAAACACAAGTAATAACATGGGTATTCATGTTTTGATATTTCAAAACAATTAATAAATAGGTCATATCCGTATTGACTTAATTTTGACACCAAACAAATAAGATACAATATAATTATGAATTGATATCTCTAAATCCAAGTTTACGAACAATACTGTTGGATTATTTATAGATCATTCTGACTCTTTTGTTAGTGGTCAAAATAAACACTAATTATCATATGGAGATTCTCTTTTCTTTAAAATAATAAGATTATAATAAAAACATTATAAAAGTATTATTAATTACCTTGCAAATTATTTTATAAGTTACTTTTACAACGCAACCTTCTCCTTAGTTCTAAAAGTCTTGTGCTAAAATTAAGATTTATTATATATAAAAAAAATTACCAAACACTTTTTTTATAAAAAAATTATGAAATAAGTATGTTTTTTTTTTCAAGTTTTAAGTACAATTCTAACCTGAGCCTTACGAGAATTTCTTGAGTAACCAGTTGTTTAAACCAAGTACTTTTCAGGCTAGAAAGAGCCTTCCCTCAATCATTAAAGAGAAGAATTTGTCAGAATGAATAAAAATTATTTTCGTTGAACAAAAATGAAGAGAGGATTTCTCTAGCTTGAATTTTCTAGCTCTTCATCAATAAAAAGAACTTCTCCACATTAAGGACTATTGAAGGGAAGTTCTCTTGTGTGTTTAATTTTTATTTTTCAGAACTTTATAAAAAGACTGTCCTCTAATCTCTAATTACTCAATAAATTGAAAGTTATGGATATAAATGATGAGTATGAAGTGAACAATTTAACATTTTACAGTTTGATCTCTTAATTAAGGTCACTTCGAACCTACCTTTATATATAAATATATACTCTCCAAATACAATAACATGAGCTCACAATATTATTCTTGAGCTGAAAAAAAAAATAGTATACAATGCATGAGACTAGCGCCCTGAATTTTCCTCCATTTCTATTGAGTTTCCAGAATTCATCAAAATACTGTACCAAAATTCCACGACATTAGAACAATTCTCGTAGTTCATTTTTTCAATTGCAGCAAAATCTCTTGTCTCATATTTCCCTTCGATTCCAGGCAAGTTTTCTGAAGCAATATCTGTGCTCTCATTGCAGGACTTCGGTAGAAAATTTGGTGTATCTTGAGGATGATTTTGAATTCCTTGATGGGTGGAATTGCATACTGGCTTACGTATAGTTGTATTGCCATTATGATCACTGTGGAGTAATGCTTGAACAACATCACACTGTTGTTTGGGGGAGATCAAGTTTTGTTTAAGTCTCTTCTTCAGGTGACTGTGCCAATAATTCTTTATCTCATTGTCTGTTCGTCCTGGTAATCTTGCTGCAATTGCCGACCATCTGAAAGATTTACAATGCAAAATAACTCTCCATCTCAAAGGATCCAGTGAATACGTATATAAAATTAGACAATGTTGACATGTTCAGTAACTCATATCCTCTCGTTATCAGAAAATGGTAATATTTATGGATTAAATTCAATGCTAAGTTGATTTTGTACGTTGAACACTGAATTAAAAATCAGGATTTATTTTCCGTTTCTATTACCTAAACATGAATTGATTTAATACTCGGTCAAAAAATTAGCTCAGTGTTGAATTATTATCCAATATTTACATCAGAAATATGCACAGTTTTATTGTCTGGTTGTATTTATGGTGAAGACATAAGAGCTTCTCAACTAGAGTGGATGTATGCTTGCACGCATGTATAAGATGCTACTATGAAGAGAGGCTGAATCCTTAATTAACACAAATGAATCATTTAAAAAAAAAAAGAATTAGATCTAAGTACCTATTACCAAGAACTCGATGCAGCTTGAGGATAGTTTCTTCTTCATCCTTGCTAAAGTTTCCCCGTTTAATATCTGGCCGCAAGTAATTTATCCATCGTAGCCTACAGCTCTTTCCACATCTCATTAAACCTGCACACAAGTTAGTAATCTCCCTGTACATACAAGAAATATTTTTATGACAATCAACAGATTCATAAATACATGCCCTAGACCTATATCATATATGATACACAACATGACAAATTATTAGAAATATGAACAACAACTTGTGAACTAACAATTACCGGCTTGTTTGGGAAGAGCACGCCAATTGCCGTGGCCATGTCTTTGAATGAAAGAAATTAATATTTGATCCTCTTCAGGAGTCCATGGTCCTTTCTTCAACCCCATCGTCTCACAACAAGGAGTCCTCACCATATTGAAATTATATAATAATTACTTTACCTTTACGCAATTTAATTCTTGTTAGCTGCCAGCGAGCTCTTTCATAGTCATCAATGGCGGCCGACTTTTTATTTACTGTCCAGGAACAGCAAGACTTGAAAAACAAAACAAAGTTAGCCTGTTATGGAGATGATCAGACTTTGATTACAAAGAGATGGACCATTGAAGAACTCTTCGACCGTCACAACTGTGCTTGATACTTAAAGCTAAAGACGTGTGACTTTGTCATGTCTCATTGTCCACAAGCTGCTTTTGAGAGTAGCAAAAAGTTGAGTATGCAATTGAGACGCTTTAATTTTGGTATCTGATAGTCAAAAATGATGTCCCTTTGTGGGGCGATCTAATCCTGTTGGGATCTTGAGCTAGCTGTCTTTGTTATTATCTTCGTATTAAGCGTGCTTTTTTCTCTCCCAAAAAACAAATTATAAAGAAAAGGAATTCTCAATTTATTCTTCCGATTTTAGCTTACTCTGTGTGTGTGTGTGTGTGTTTGTATTGTAAAGAAGGAAATAGGACATTGAAACTTCAATCAATGACCTAGATCATATAAAAACAATTTCTAAGGGAGAAGTGTGATTTAAAGAAAACTAAAAAATTAAAGGCATTGTTATGGTGCAATTAAACATTGTAAATAAGGTATTTACAAATAGCTTTAGCATCATTAATATTAAAACCTTACATGAAAAAAATTATTCCATTCGAGAGTTACAATTTCAAATTAAATATTGACAATAATTTTATCGTTATACTTCTAATATTAGATATATAAAATTTATCAAAATACATATGATTTATCAAGTAAACACGTATATAATTTATAAATAACCCAAAAAAAATAACTTTCTCCATGTCCATTTCATCAATTTGGAAACGTCCAATAAACTCCTAAAACAATTAGTATTAGTAGAAAATTAGGGTTTCTTGGTAGCAAATGATGTTGATCATAAGAAAATAAAATATGCATTATTATAAGTTTTCCAATGATCAATCATTTCGGTCGGCTAGAATTTTGCTTTTGGTGATCAAGCCATCATGACAAAATCTTTGACTGCGAGAAGAAAAGGATCCTGAACTTCTCTTTTCGCAAATAAAAAAACCCAAAGAAAAGTACCAAAAAAGAGGAAAAAAAAACAACAATGGATTTAAAATTTCAAAATTTTTCCTTTGGTTCTGCCACTTTGGTTTACAAAAGCATATGAAAATCATAATTTATTTTGACAAATCCATTGACTCTTGAACTATATCTACTTCAGATCCTTATTCTCCTACCTTTTAACTTGCATCATTTGGACAATCATGAAGGAGACTGTTTATAGCAATTGGTTATATGTGTATCTATAGCTTTGAAGTGCTTGTAAGGGACTACGTACTATACATATAGCCCATATTAACATTATGCAAAACTATTTTTCTTTTTGGCAATATCAGCGCCAACGGCAAGTATTGTTTAAATTGGTATCAGAGCCAATTGCAAGTACCATATCAAGGCATGTCGATTGATAAGATACTAGCACAATTGACTCAGATACCGAGTTAAGTTTTGCTGAAAAAGAAAAAATTAAGTTTTGCAAAAAGCTATGGATACACATCTGATAAGAGCAAATCTTAACAAACTACAAGATAACGTAAATGTTAGCTTGTGTATTATCTCCAGACAATCGGAATTTTGAGAGGGGGGTGTGGTGGGTGGGAAAGATAAATGGAGGGAGTTGAAATAGTATTTTAGTGATCATGGCTATTTCGCACTGGCTCAAAGGAAAATTTATAGGAGAAAATCAATGACATGGAAAGAAAATAATTTTTAATGAGAAATTCATATTCCAAATATGTATTAACTTCATAATGACTGTTATCTCTTGCATATAGGCATAAATGACAATAATTCTTGCATATATGCATGCTATAATGATCTTGATTTGGACAATATTTGTCTTGATTGGAATGAACTTTTGTTAGATCAGCCCAAGAGATAATCTCACATTGGTTAATATTAATTTTTTATGTTAAATATATGAATTTAAAACAACTCTCACTCATAATCTAATTTTTTACTATGAGTTAGATCAATGGAATTATTGAAAAGTCAAAAAGTTTTGGTTGAAAAAGAAAAGCGAGCCACATGCATTGCTTTCGTTTTTCGGTACCAAATTGCAAGCGGTAAAATATTTGGCATTTGACAATCCTACACCAAATAAAGAAAAATAGAAAAGTTAACAAAATTTGTTAAATTGACAGAGATGAAGATTGACAAATTGTAAAGGGAGTGGGTGGAATCATACAAGCTTAAAGCCTATAAATTGAAGTTATTTCTTCATTCTAAATCATCCCAAAATTTGTTAAACTTATAAGTTTCTAAGCTTTTGAAAATTCTGAGAGTGAGCAATTGGAGAGTCTGTGTGAGAGTACTATATTTGAGTTCTGGGAAAGTGAGATTACTTTACTCAGATTTGTACTCAAATAATTATTAATAATATAATTATTTTTCTTTTGCTCCCGTGGAAGTAGGCACATTGCCGAACCACTTTAATTTGTGTCCTTTATTTTTCTATAATTATATTGGTGCGCTTACTTTCGCATTCCGCACACACCAGGACTTCCTATAGAATTGAAATTTATCATATCTTTTGACATCCTAGATAAGCTTAGACTAATCAAAACACTTTCCCAGCTTGAGCGAATGACGAAATTTAATTGAAGGTCATATGGATCAATATTAACCTAAAGATTATGGTTAGCATAAGATGAAGATCCTACTCAATAAACAAATTGTATATATAGTTGAAATCAAGATCGTCATGACACACACACAACTATGGCAAGAATCATGCCTGACCATCATGGAATGCAAAAATGGTAAGAACAATGATTATTATGGAATTGAGAAAAAAAAGGCATCAAAAATTTTGTATTTAAATATTCTTCGTTCAAATCATTTAATATTTTTGTATAAATTTGACATTTGAGGCCCATTGAAAAATAATAAGAATGGACGTTTCTTTTTCTTTTTTCTTTTTTCTTTTTTCTTTTTTCTTTTTTTGATTTGGCAGCCCACAAGATAATTTGCTTATTTTGCGAGAGTTTCCTTTGTCGAATGATATGTGAAATTCCTAGAATGATATGTGAAACTGTATCATAAATTTTAAAACAAATCTGGAATACATAATTTAGGCACGGGAATTTTAATTAATTAATTAATTAAGACTTGTAATCTTGAACAAATGATGCAATGTGCGAACTGATTGGCATTGGCTCCTTAATCAAAAGAAACTAAACAGTCCACAAACAGCTTTGTGGTTCCATTCATGAGCATGCTTCAATATATGTGAATATAAAATTTTGTGGTCCTTACGATAATAGAAATCAGTATCTAATTGTTTAATGATTCATTTGGTCAATTCTATAGTTTTATTTAAACAAGTCGGTGCAGTAGCATGATTCCATTCCAATTAATGCTGCCTTTTGGCATGTTTTGCTTCAGGACTTCAAGTCCTTTTTAAACTTTGAAATAATAATAAGAAAAACAATCAGCATTCATACGACTTCATCAGCTCTATTATTGTACTGTAGATGTGACATCTAAAATGAAAATATCAACAAAATTGGGAGTGAAAACTCAAAAATTTAAATTTTTAAAAGTCTACGTAAAAATTTGGATTAACGATCAAATATGGCGAAACTTTAAGTCTGATTTGGTGGCTACATAGATTGAGATGTGAATAATAATTTTTATCTAGCAATGACTTGGATCATCTGCATTATTCTTCAAAAAAATCAAAATTATTGATAAATTTATATACGAAAACTATTCAACGTTCAAGTCAGTAACAAATTCTTTTAGTAAGTGAGCTTTGGAATTGCTAAAGCGGAGGAGAAAGAGCGAATAACGATTGCTTCGTCTTGTGGTTCGAATATTTTATTCTACACAACATACCAATCAACTATTTTATAATAAAATAAATAATTTGTTGGACTCAAATTTCTCCACCAAATTGGGCTTAGGATAAATGGTCCACGATGCATTATAGGGTACATGTCATGACGGTATTTGGGCTTAACATATGACAAGAAGAGCTGAATTATTAGCAAACAATGAATCGAAGAAATGTAAGTTTGCGGTGCAGCCCTCTTAATATGCTTGATATTGAATCCTCACATTGATTTCACAATGTTTTGAACCATTGAAATTGTTGTACGACTTGTTTTTAAATAAAAAAAAAATATTTTCATCTATAAATTTTTTAAATCTTTTAATTTTTAGTGGCTTCTCACTCTTAAAATGCTCTTACAATTTTGATATCTCTATTATTCTCTTCAAACTTCCTCAATCTCCAAAACTCAAATAGCTTTTCAAAAATAAAAATAATCAATTTGAAAAAAAATAGTGATTAATGTTTTAAATTTGTGTAAACCAATTGCATAGATGAAACTACAAGAACAATGGAGAAAAGAGAGAGAAGCAAACATGCGCAAGTAAACTAAATTAGAGAGAGAGAAAATATAAATGGACTTAATTTTATTTGTATGTGTCCTTAAATGTGATTATAATAGAATAAATGTTTTATGAGATTGATGAAGGGGAGGTAAGCAACAACTTGGCTTAACATATGACAAGAAACAAGTCACTTTATGCATATGATCATCAAATGTTGTTGTACTATTATAATAATAGTGTTACTGTAAGTATTTTTTTTAACACTAATATGTATTTTACAATCAAAAGTCTACAAATATTTATAATTGGAAATTTATTGAGATTATGTCGATATTATTGGATAATAAAAATAAAATTATTAAAATTTAAAATACAAATAGTATTTTAATGCAATGTAGTCTAAACTCTACTCCTCATGGGATTATTTTATGCTCTTTTTATTGCATTAGTCATCTTTTTAATGCAGTGAACTACAACTACAAATTACAATAAATATATAAGTTACCATAAGAATAATATTTTAATACAATATAATACAGTATGATGCAGGTTGCCAAATGTACCCACAGAATATTTGTGGTCTTGGCAAGGCACGTTTGGTAACATTCAATTGCCATAGAACTAATTATAAATTAATTAGTTGCAATATGTTTAATTAATCGACTTCGAGCACATACAAGAAGCAAAAACAAAAAGCTTTGAAAATTGTCCTCACCTCCCTGTCCCAAAGTGATTACTAGAAAAGCTTTCCAGTGCCTAATCAAGCTAATTATTATTAAAACCTTCTAATTTCTTATTCATTGTATCTTGACATTAATTTATAGCCATCAATCATTTAATCTCATCAAATTCAAAGGTAAAGAAAATAGGGGGATTGTCATTTTCCCTCCTACAGAAATTAGCATATACCATTTACCCCCTTGTTGTTTTTATAATGGCCAAAAACCCCCCTGACAGTATAAGTTTACAACATTACCCTTATTTTTAACTACTCTTTTATTTACATTTATTATAAATTAAATAAATTACATGATTAGAAAATAAATAAAAAAATAAGTATTAAAAACAAGAAATATATGTTTTGATATGAGAAAAAATTAATAATAAAAATTTTTTCTTGTACTTATTTAATTTATGAAATTTTCTTATAATAAATATATAAGAAAATTATTATAAAATAATAAAAAATTATTATAAGAAAACTTGAATGACAAATAAAAATTTATTATAAGATAAATAATAAAATATTTTGCCTATTTTTTACATTGAATTTTAAAATATTACAAAATGTTTATTATAAGAAAATGTTCACAAAATAAATAATTACAAGAAAAAATTTATTATTAATTTTTTTCTCATATCAAAACATATATTTCTTGTTTTTAATACTTATGTTTTTATTTAGTTTCTAGTCATGTAATTTATTTAATTTATAATAAATATAAATAAAAGAGTAGTTAAAAATAAGGGTAATGTTGTAAACTTATGCTGTCAGGGGGATTTTTGGCCATTATAAAAACAGCAGGGAGGTAAATGGTATATGTCGATTTCTGTAGGGGGGAAAATGACAATCTCCCAAAAAAAATATATGGGTTGACAACATTTAATGCTATTTATTGATCATTTTGGCTCACTATTAGTTGATTTGATAAGATTAATAGTCATAAATTTATGTTAAAATTTTAAGTTCAAACTTTAACTTAAAATAACACCCATCTTTTAATTAACTACAGACTATTTTGCATGTCAAAAGAATAATTAGCTAGTAAGAGTTTCTAAAATAATTTTTGTGCCAACAATGATTTTATTTTTTATCAAATAGTGAATTTTTGCGTTCAGTTTGTTGGAATTTATCAGAGAATTTATTTAAAAACCATAACTTTACCACAGTGTAAATGTGCAATTTTACACTTTTAAGTTTAAAAATCTTAAAATCACGGCCATAAACTTGTTTTGAAAATTTTTTTTTAAAACTATTTTATATTGTATTTTGACACTTTTCCATTACCATTAGGGGTAAAATATTCTTTTACTGTAAATTTCTTAACATATTCTAAGAAAATGCAATGGAAAAGTGAAACAATTAATCGTGCAAATATAATTTCATAATCTTAGGTAATTATTTATACTTTCAATATCTAACATATGATTCGCAAATAATATCGATTAAAATAATTATAAATTAATTATCCTTAATTGAAAAAATTTGTTGTGAAAATTTTAATATACTCGCAAGCGTACGAATTTAGAGATAGAGTTGTGGTAACGAGGTCGATCCACAGGGATTGTTATAAATTAAAAAGTCTAATTTAAATTTAAAATTAATATTAATTCTAACATAGTTGATCAAATTGATTTTTAAGAGAAATTACACTAATTAAACTAAGGAAACAATTAAAATAAAGGAGAATTCAATAAGATAAGAATTACCAAGGTTTCAAAATCTAGCACTATTCAACTAGTAATTATCTAATTATTAATTAATCCTCAATTTTAGAGTGACAACTCGAAATCAATCTATGTCATCTCATGGATATAACAATTAAGCCCAAGTAATTAAATCTAATGTAGGTTCTTTTTCTGCTTAATAATATGACATCTAAGAATCTCATGTAAACATATTGAATAACAAGGAGTCAAAGTTTCCTAAGCACTCTATGTAAACAATTTAATGAAAAATATAAAATCAAAGATAGTCATGTATAAACTTTATAAATCCAAGCATAGATTTAATCGAATATTAATCCTAATAATCAATAATGCATGACAAAATTGATGAAAATATTTTAATAACATTCAATTAATCATGTGAAATAAAACCATAATCATTTAAAGAACATATATAGGGAATTAAATAAATAAAAAAATAATTATTTCATTGAATAGGGTTTCATCCTTAACCTCAGTATAAAAAATTTAGCTAAACATACTTAAATTGGGATCAGCAAATAAAATAAATTCAACCATGGGAAGCCGAAATATCGCTGCTGCAATTGCTCTCTCTTCAAAGCTGAATCTTGCGTCTGCAGCTCTCCTCCTTTCGTTTCCATTCTCCTTTTAATTCAAAAGCAAAACTCCCTTTTATATTGCTTGGCCACGGAATCCTATTGTGATTCTAATAATTAAACCAACTTTTACAAGCTAAAGCTCTAAGCCTGCCACGTTTGAAAACAATAAAAGCCAACAGCTATTGATTTCCTTCCTTTAATCTACTTTGACTTTCATTCAAAGGCTTATTAAAAGCTTTGTTTTTATGTGTTGTAGCTTTAACTTTCTTCTTTTAATGCCCAACACATGCACTCCAAATTGCCAAATCTTTGCTTTCCAAATGCATGCCCACCGTTTATCTTTTGAAAGGATTGACTTCCAATTTTAATCTTATTGACTCCCAAATTTGAATTTCCTCATGCCCTTTTTATCCTTAATCTTCAATTAATTCTCTATTCAACAAAATAATTCAATTAATTAAAAATAACAAATAAAGATAACTAATAATTAAATAATTAAGAATAAAATATGTATATAAATTATGTTCATTAAATACCCTCAAACTTAGATTTTACTAGTCCTCGAGCAAAACTAAAACTAAAAATAAAAAATAAAAACAATGAAACAAAAAGTAAATCCTCACTAAACCATTTTCGCAGGTGATCGCGATTGCATTTAGCGTATGCAACAAGCCTTTAAACCCCTAGGCAGCCCTAGTGGATGAGTCATAGTCTCGTGAGGGCTTCAGTGATGATACCCACAACATCATTTTTTTAAAAAAATTAAATTAAATTAAATTAAATTAACAAAAAAACTTTAAATAAAACATGAAAAATAGCCTCAAAGATTGCAAAAATTATATAGCTCAAAGAAAATTTCAAATATTGGCAAAGTTCTAACTTTAATTCAATAATCAATCTCATCTCTCTTTCGATTCTTGTAGTGTGTGTGTGAAATCAATTCAATCAAATCCATTCCTAAAATCCTCAGTATCAACAGCCTTTGCCTCAAACAAAGAACAAAGTATGTCAAACTAATCTTATCATCTTGATCTCCAATTTTTTTTTTCACAGGCTTTTATGTGCATTTTCTTTTGATTTATTTTTTATCACATGCACTTGATTTTTTTTCTCTTTTTTTTTTAACCATAGTCAGAAGCTTTTACTCTACCCCTTAAGGTAGTCTTCTTCTCATGGTAGATTATCCTCTATATACTTGTGGTACATAGGCCCAAATTATTCAAGGATAGCTTCACTCTTAATGGTTATAGGTAGATATTTCTGACTTTGGCGCCTGTTTATACTATTTTGTATTGTAAAGATAAGAGTCAAGACAAACAGTCATTTACTCTATCTAAAATTCTTAACTCAAGCTGCGTCAATCTCAAATTTCAAGTCAAAATCATAAAAGAACTGATATTAGTGCTCATGGTTTAAAGAATCTCAATCAAGAGGAACTAACACAAGAATCAAGTATAAACTAAGACAATATTCAACCCTTTCTAAAAACCATATTCATTGTCAATCAAATTTTTATCATTGCCTTTTCACATAAAAAAAAAAACAATGTTTTTAAAATTTTTAAAATTTTTGAATTTTTTTTGTTTTTTCTTTTTTTAACAAACAAAGTTTCTTTTTTTTTTAACAAACAAAGCACACTATTCCCACCCCCAAACTTATTCGAAACATTGTTCTCAATGTTTCACAAATAAAAAATATGCATGCAAACAATTGAAAGAGAAATAATAATAATAAAAACATAAATAATAAAAAAGAAAGTTGGAGAGAACACACTTGGATGGGTTGGGAAAGCTTAAAAGAAAATGCCAGATGAAAAGAAAACATTAGAAAAGAAAAGAAAACCTACTATTAAAATAAAATAAGAGTGCAAAGATGGACTTAATTAATCATGATAAACAGGATCATCTAAAAGTATCTCCTCAACTTCTGATGTTCTTAACTCTAAAAATGGTTTTAATATTTGACCATTGACCTTAAATGAATCACTATTTTTAGGATTTTCAATCTCAATTGCTCCATAAGGGAAGACAGTACGAACTATAAAAGGACCAAACCATCGAGAACGTAACATACCTGGAAAGAGATGCAATCGAGAATTATAAAAAAGTACTTTCTGACCTAGTGTAAAGGATTTTCTCAAAATGTGCTTATCATGAAAGACTTTCATTCGCTGTTTATAAATCTTAGCATTCTCATATGCATCTTTGTTGATCTCTTCAAGTTCTGTTAGTTGTAATCTTCTCTTGGAACCAGCCTGCTGCATGTCAAAATTAAATTTCTTGATAGCCCAATATGCATGATGCTCCAACTCTACTGGCAGATGACATGATTTTCCATATACAAGTCGATAAAGTGACATCCCAATTGGTGTTTTAAAAGCAATCCTATATGCCTACAATGCATCATCAAGCCTCAAAGACCAATCCTTTCTATATGGCCTAACTGTTTTCTCTAGAATCCGCTTGATCTCTCTATTAGAAATCTCTACTTGGCCACTGGTTTGAGGATGGTATAGGGTGTCAACCTTATGTGTAATGGAATATTTATCCAAAAGAGTTTTGAAAGGTTTATTGTAAAAATGGGTGCCACCATCACTAATGACTGTTGTAGGAAAACAAAACGAGACAAAATATTACTCTTCAAGAATTTCACTATAACCCTATGATCATGAGTTTTGCATGGAATAGTTTCAACCCACTTCGACATATAGTCCACTGCAACTAATATATACTGATAACCAAAAGATGAAGAGAAATATCCCATGAAATCAATACCCCATACATCGAAGATCTCAACCACAAGAATAGGATTGAGTGGCATCATGTTCATCTTTGAAATGCTACCTATACGTTGGCACCTATCACACAAAGAACAGAAAACATAAGCGTCATGAAAAAGAGTAGGCCAATAAAAACCACACTGTAAAATTTTGTTGCTGTCTTTTTAGCACTAAAGTGGCCTCCACAAGCTTGTTCATGGCAAAATGATATAACACTTTGAATTTCATTATCGGGAACACATCGCCTAATAATCTGATCAACACAATATTTAAATAAATAGGGATCATCCCAAAAGAAGTCCTTCACTTTAGATAAAACTTTGTTCTATCTTGCTTAGTCCAGTGCTCTAGGATTTGACCTGTAGCAAGGTAATTAACTATATCAGCAAACCATGGTACAACATTTATACTCATAAGTTGCTCATCTAGGAAAGACTCATTCAAAGGTAAAGATTTTGGAATAAATTTAAGATCAAGGTGAGATAAAATGATCCGCCATAACATTTTCAGAACCTTTTTTTATCTCTAAATTCAATGTCAAATTCTTGTAAAAGCAACACCCAACGAATCAATCTTGCCTTAGCATCTTTCTTAGTAAGCAAATATTTTAAAGAAGCATGATCAGTAAAAATAACCACTTTGCAATCTATAAGATAAGATCTGAATTTATCAAGTGCAAACACCACGGCTAGCATTTCTTTTTCTGTAGTTGAATAGTTTAACTGTGCATCATTGAGTGTCATTTTAGCATAATAAATCACATAAGGCACACGATCTAATCTTTGTCCTAAAACTGCTCCTACAGTATAATCAGATGCATCACACATAATTTCAAAAGGCAAATCCCAATTAGGTGGCTGAATGATAGGTGACAAAGTCAACAATTTCTTAAGCTTTGCAAAAGCATCAAGACATGATTCATCAAAGATAAAAGGTGCGTCCTTAACAAGTAAATTGTATAAGGGTCTAGAAATTTTACTAAAATTTTTAATGAATCTTCTATAAAAACCAGCATGTCCAAGAAAAGATCTTACTTCTTTTACAGATTTGGGATGTGGAAGATTAGAAATTAATTCCACCTTAGCTTTGTCGACTTCTATACCTTTGCTGGAAATTATATGACCAAGGACAATACTTTATTTTATCATAAAGTGACACTTTTTCCCAATTTAGAACCAAGTTCTTTTCTTTCCATCTCTGCAAAACTAATGTTAGATGCTGCAAACATTCATCAAAAGAATCTCCATAAACAGAAAAATCATCCATGAACACTTCAAGAAATCTCTCAACCATATCAGAAAAAATACTAAGCATGCATCTTTGAAAGGAAGCAGGTGCATTGCATAAACCAAATGACATTCTTCTATATGCAAAAGTTCCAAAAGAACAAGTAAAAATAGTTTTCTCCTGGTCCTCTGGAGCTATAGGGATCTAATTATAACCGGAATAACCATATAGAAAACAATAGAAATAATGACCTGCAAAGTCTATCAAGCATTTGATCAATAAATAGAAGAGGAAAATGATATTTTCTTGTGAATGAATTCAATTTTCTATAATCAATGCAAACACGCCAACCTGTAGTTACTCTAGTGGGAATTAATTCATTATTAGCATTAGTAACTACTGTAACACCAGATTTCTTAGGAACAACTTGCACAGAGCTAACCCAAGAGCTATCTGAAATAGGATAAATAATTCATGCATCTAATAATTTGATTACTTCAGCTCTTACTACTTCTTTTATGTTAGGATTTAGCCTACGTTGCATCTAGCATTTTCTTCAAGATGAATACGATGCATGCAATCTACTGGATTAATACCTTTAATATTAGCGATAGTTCATCCTATTGCCTCCTTATGCTCTTTTAGAATACCTAACAACTTAACTTTTTGCTCAAGATCGAGGGAAGAAGAAATAATAACAGGTAGAGTGTCAGATTCTCCCAAGAATGCATATTCCAGAGTGTCGGGCAGTACTTTGAGTTCCAATTTTGGTGGTGACACCGCAGATAGGCCAATTTTCTTTTCAGAATGAGGCAGTAGCTCTGACTTTAGCTTCCATTTAGTTGTGTCCATAATTAGAGGTGCATCAAGTAAAGCAATGACTTCTGCAATTGCAATGTCATTATTAAAAGATAAATCAGAAATACTTAGACATGCCTCTAATGGATTATCAGTATGGTTAGAAATGAATGAATCTTCTACTAATTCCTCTATCATATTTGCTTCAAAAAATTCATCTTCTTCTTGGGGCTGCTTGGTAACATTAAAAATATTCAATTCCATGGTCATATTACCAAAAGATAACTGCATATTTCCACTCTTGCAATTAATAAGAGCATCAGCTGCAGCTAAGAAAGGGTGACCTAGAATAACTGGAGTGTGTTTCTAGGATCATGTACATGCTGAGTATCAATAACGATAAAATTAACAGGATAATAAAATTTATCAATTTGTATCAATACATCCTCTATAATACCACGAGGTATTTTCATTGATCTATCAGCAAGTTGCAAAATAATAGGAGTTGATCTTAACTCACCTAGTCCAAACTGCATGTAAACAGAATAAGGCAAGAGATTAACACTAGCACCCAAATCCAATAATGCTTTATTAAAACATTGGTTCCTTATAACACATTAGATAGTAGGAGAGCCAGGATCCTTAAATTTTGGTGGCATTTTACATTGAAGTAAATTACTAGTTTGTTCAATTAAAAAAGCCTTTTTAGTGACATGTAAATTTCTCTTTTTAGTGCATAAATCTTTCAAAAACTTGGCATAGGAAGGAACTTGCTTAATAACATCGCGTAAACGGATGTTTATACTTACTTGTTTGAAGATTTCCATAATCTCACCTGTTGAAGTCCTTTTCTTTACCTTTGTTAACCTTTGAGGAAAAGGAGCCTTAGGAATGTAAGCTGGCGGGCCACTCTCTTCAGGATCATTTAGCGATGAGTCTTGTGATGGAACTGGATCTAAAGAAGTATGCTCAGATGTTTTTCTTGTTTGAACCTCCACTTTATTGTCAAATAATTTTCCTCTTCTTAAAGTTATAACAGATTTTGCTTGTTTATGCTGATGATTTGAACTTGATCCAACTTCATGCACCCCTTTGGGATTAGGAATTAGTTGACTTGGAAATTTTCCTTTTTCTCTCTCTGCTACTGTAGTTGCTAATTGACCCAATTGATGTTCAAGCTTTAGAATAGCTTGAGTGTTTGACTGAAAGGCTTGTTGGGTTGACTGAATGAAACTTTGAAGTGTATCCTTTAAAAAAGGCTTTCTTTGTTGGGGTGCAACAAATTGAGACATAGGTTGTTGGGCAGGAGGATATACTTGGTTAGAAGGGACAAATTGTTGATTGGGCATGTTAAATTGTTGCCCTCCTTGGTTTGACAAAGGTTGATTTTGTTTCTAAGAAAAATTAGGGTGATTCCTCCAATTAGGATTATATGTGGATGAATATGGGCTATTGGAGGTTTTCTCATATGATTGTAAGGCATGTACTTGCTCAGAATAAGCATCTGGATAGACCGATAATGATAGACATTTATGTGCTGTATGAGACAAGTTAGAACAAATAGCACATTAGGATGATGATTTATGGATTGATTTATAACTAAGGCATTTACTTTCCTAGAAAGTGTAGCTAGAGTGGATTTCACATATAAATCATCCTTAACGTCATATAACCCCTTTCTAGAAACTTGAGATGATTTTTCCCTTTGATTTGAAAAATCCCACTGTTGAGAATTTTCAGAAAGTGCATTAAAAAAATCCCATGCGGCCCCTTCACGTAAGTTCAAAAATCTCCCACCATTCATAGACTCTACCATATGACGATTTGACATGGTTAAACCATTATAAAAGCATTGTATAAGTCTTCATTTTTCAAAACCATGGTGGGGACACTTGAGGAGTAAATCATTGAATCTTTCCCAACACTCGTAAACCCTCTCTTTGATAAAAATCACTTATCTCTCTCCTAAGGGCATTTGTTTTAGACATAGGAAAAAAATTGGTGAGAAATTTATTACTCAATTCATCCCATGTACTAATAGATCCAGCAGGAAGTGAATTCAACCAAGCTTTTGCTTTGTCTTTTAATGAGAAAGGGAACATACGAAGCCTAATTGACTCATCATTAAAATTTTGAAAACGGAATGTAGAGCATATGTCAAGAAATTCCTTAATGTGGAAATATGGATCCTCTCTCTCTAACCCATGGAAGGATGGCAAAAGTTGAATGACAGATGGCTTTAGTTCAAAGTGTGTTGTTGTATTTTGTGGCAACACAATACAAGATGGTTGGTTGGCTGCAAGTGGTGAAAAGTATTTTCTAAGGGTTTTCTCTGCTTGTACTGGTGGGAATATTGGCAATAATCTATTTGGGTCATTCATGACTTGAGAAGAATTAGCTTGACTACTATCAATTTTCGACTCTCTTTTAACCAAACGATTTGTTGAATCACGTTTCCAAACACTCATAAACTAACTAGATAAGGAAAGAAAGAAAAATAAAATAAAAGAACAATAATGAGAATAAACGAAATTTAAAAATAAAAAAAATCAAATAATCAAACAATGAATTTAAAGATAAATAAAAGTTTTTTTTTTACTTGTTTTATAAAAAAATAAAAGACAATCTAAATTGTAACTAGTGGAAGAATCAAATCAACCTAGATTAAACTAACTTTCTAGCACAATCTCCGGCAACGGCGCCAAAAACTTGTTGTGAAATTTTTAATATACTCGCAAGCGCACGAATCTAGAGATAGAGTAGTGGTAACGAGGTCGATTCCACAGGGATTGTTATAAATTGAAAAGTCTAATTTAAATCTAAAATTAATATTAATTCTAACCTAGTTGATCAAATTGATTTTTAAGAGAAATTACACTAATTAAACTAAGGAAACAATTAAAATAAAGGAGAATTCAATAAGATAAGAATTACCAAGGTTTCAGAATCCAGCACTATTCAACCAGTAATTATCTAATTATTAATTAATCCCCAATTTTAGAGTGACAACTCAAAATCAATCTATGTCATCTCATGGATATAACAATTAAGTCCAAGTAATTAAATCGAATGTAGGTTCTTTTTCTGCTTATAATATGACATCTAAGAATCTCATGCAAACATATTGAATAACAATGAGTCAAAGTTTCCTAAGCACTCTATGTAAATAATTTAATGAAAGACATAAAATCAAAGATAGTCATGTATAAACTTTATAAATCCAAGCATAGATTTAATCGAATATTAATCATAACAATCAATAATGCATGACAAAATTGATGAAAATATTTTAATAACATCCAATTGATCATGTGAAATAAAAATCATAATTATTTAAAGAACATATATAGGGATTTAAATAAATAAAAAGATAATTATTTCATTAAATAGAGTTTTATTCTTAACCTCAGTATAAGAAATTTAGCTAAACATACTTAAAAGCTTTGTTTTTAGCGTTTTATTGAATAGAGTTTCATCCTTAATCTACTTTGACTTTCCATTCAAAGGCTTATTAAAAGCTTTGTTTTTATGTACTGTAGCTTTAACTTTCTTCTTTTAATGCCCAACACATGCACTCCAAATTGCCAAATCTTTGCTTTCCATATGCATGCCCACCGTTCATCTTTTGAAAGGATTAAATTCCAATTTTAATCTTATTGACTCCCAAATTTGAATTTCCTCATGACCTTTTTATCCTTAATCTTCAATTAATTCTCTATTCAACAAAATAATTCAATTAATTAAAAATAACAAATAAAGATAACTAATAGTTAAATAATTAAAAATAAAATATGTATATAAATTATGCTCATCAAATCTTCATTCTTGTTTTACCTAAATTGTCTTTTATAGTCCCATACTCACATACTTGCTCCACGATCTCTCAATAAATTAACCTAAAATTACTTGTAAGCTTAAACTGAATGACACAAAATGCATTATGTGATACCAAATGGCATTACGCATGTGATGTACAAGTAAAATAATTTAATTAGAATATATATCTTTAATTAATTAAACGAAAGAAACAGTGCACATATATATGATTCTATCACACAGATAATAAAATAATCTATTAAGTGAAAAAAATACTTTTTAGAAAATTTTGATAGTAAAGTGATATATCAAGAATATTAAGTAATAAATTATAATATATATATATATCATATGTTATATCATTTGTGATGAAATTTAAATTATCATTTATGATGTCTTACGGTTCAATAATTTTTAAAACCAGCAGTGAAAAAATGTTATTAATTATTTTGAATAAAAATATAATTTAAATAAATAAATCATTTGTCAAAGGCAAAAGCAGACACAAAGTGAAATTGTATGTATAACACGTAAGATAAATGGAAATGTTTTTAAAAAGCACATAATTTTTTTACATAAGAAAAAAGGATTAAAAAATTCCAAAATTTTTCCTCTGGTTCTTCCACTTCCGTTTATAAAAGCTTATGGAGATCATAATAAAATATATCGACAAATCCATTGACAAATCATAATAAAATTTATTCACTGGCATTATCTTGATGATCGAGGAAAAAAAATCGACAGCAATTGGTTACGTGTATCTGTAGGCCTTAAGTGGTATGCAAAGCTTTGATTGATGGTACAACTGACCCAAATACCAAGTTTTTTTTGAATACTGGTTACTCACCAAATTATGATATAGCACATATATTTATAATTGTTATATAGTTATATAACATTGATATTTATAATTAGATATATATAATTAAAACTTATATTATTATATTAAATTTTATGAAGTATATGCTCTGTTGACAAATAACTTTCACAGAGGATGAATGTGCCTATTTTCACTCGCATTTTGCAAAGGATAATAACTTATAAATATTTAGCCCCCACAATATTTTTGTGGGACAAATACAATTATATATGAACCACTCATGTTTTAACTCTCTCTCACATGTGGGACAAATACAATTTTTTTTAACTCTATGATATATTTTGAGCGATAATTTTGAATTCATTGAAACCTTTGTTAAGTATATACTATTTCAAAGTAATGACAAAGAGTATCTAAATCACTTACGATATTTCACTTATATAAAATAGATTACACTTAAAAATTATGCCACAAAATAGCAACCGACCATACTGTTTTTAAAAACATAAATTGGGCATTTGGGGCCACTCAATAATTAATTAGAATGAAAGTTTCATTTTTTTTTTCTGCAAATTTGTGTTTGGGCACACAAGATAACTTGCTTATCTAAACCATAGTATAGAATTTAAAACAACTTTGGCTGACATCATTGAGTTATTGATTCTTTAGGCTCGGGAATTCTAATTAATTGATTAATACTTGTAATCTTGAACAGGGGATGCAAGATGCGAACTGATTGGCATTATGCGTCCACCGTATGCCTGTACCTGTACCAGTAAAAAATTGCAAGAATGGATCCTTAATAAAACGAAAACTAAACAATCCACAAAATTTCGTAAAATGGGTCCTTACGAAAATGAAAGAAATTAGTAATTAACTGCTTAATGATTCAATTGGTAAATCCTATAGTTTTATTTAAAAAATTAAGTAGGTGCAACAGCATGATTCCATTTGAATTAATGCCGCTGTTTGGCATGTTTTGCTTCTGTAAGCATAGACATCATTCTCTCGAAACCAATGAAAAACATAATAATAATAATAATAATAATTTTCAACTTAATTAACTTTTATATATTTCTTAAAGTAGGATGTTCTGAACAGCGATGAATTTGTTGATATGACATTTAGAATTAAAAGAATAAAGTCGGAGAATTTAAATTTAGAACTATTGATACAAAAATTTGAATCAGCGGTTAAATGTGATAAAAATTTGAGTCTTAATTAATAACTACGTAGATCAAGATGTGAATAGTATTTTTTTTATTAGACTGTCTAAATTATTTTTAAAAGAAAAGATAAATAGTTAAGGTTGCCGGTGAATTTATCTGCGATAACTTTTCGATACCCAAGTCATTAAGGAAATTCTTTTAGTAAGTGAACGTTGGGATTGCTTGCTTGCTTTGAAGCTAAGGAGAAAGAGTTGAGGAAAGATTACTTCGTTAGTTCGTCTTGTGATTCTGCACTACATGCAGACCCAATTGGTGTTAGGCTAATAAACTATTTTGATAATAAAAACAACATTTTCTTGGACTCAATTTTATCAACTCAATTCGGCTTACGATAAATGATCCGTAATGCGTTATTTGGTTTATGTCATTTGGGCAAAACCACATAACAAGAAATAATTTAGTACGTGAATTGTATGATCATCAAATCCTATAGAATTATTATAATATTAGCGTTACTCAAGTTTTTTTTTTTTTCTTAACGCCGATATGAATTTTACAATTAAAAGCCTACCGATATTTATAATGAAAAAATTATTAAAATTACATTTATTATTATTAGTGAAATTTCTATATCACCCACATTTAAAAGAGAAATATTTATAATTACTCGGTCAACATCCCTCAAGTATTAGTTAATGTTAAAATCTAAATAACACTTTATATGATATTAATATATTTTTATTTCAACAATAAGTGTAAATATTAATTTTATTTCATATGAATTATAATCTCTTCTGAGAAATATTCACACCTGCCCATATTACGCAATTGATAGCACTCAAGTTACATCAACAGATTGAACGATTGCATTTTTTTTTTTGAGAAAGTAACAAGTGTCAGGTCGACATTTTAAAGACGGTACTCTTTGGATAGAACTAATAAATGTACAATACTTGTGGTCTTGGCATGGCACATTTGGTAACATTCCATTGGCACAGAATTAATTACCTGCAATTAATATGTTTAATTAATCAGCTTCGTGCACTGCCAGAAGTAAAAACAAACAGCGTTGATGTTTGTCCTCATCACTGGGTCAGAGTGATTACCTGTGCCAAAGCAAGCTAACCATTAAGACCTTCCAATTTCTTATTCATTGTATCTTGACGTAAATTTATGGCCATTAATCAATTAATCTCGTCACGGCGATAACTTTCAAGGCTGCTTGTGACTTTGAATCTGTAGCATTGAATTTGAAAAGATTAATAGTCATAAATTATGAAAAAATTTAAGTTAAACTAACTCCCTTATTTTGAATAAGGAAAATTATCTATGAATTTTATGATAGATGTTGAAAGTATAAGTAGTTACTAAGAATTTTTTAAACTTATTTTTGCTCTGCCTATTGTTTAATTTTTTTTTTGTCAAGTAGTCAATCTATCATTAACTTTGTTAGAATTTACCAAAGTATTTTTGCTAAAAGATCATTTTACCCTTGAGCAGTGTAAAAGTGCAAAGATACAATTTACATTTGGAAATTTAAAAAAAAAAGAAAAATATTTATACTAGAAGACGGTCATAACTAATAAACCGGTCATAAATGTTTTAAAATCCATTTTTTGTCATTTTATTTAGTATTTTTATACATTTACAAACCACTAGAGGTTAAAAAGTCTTTACTATAAATTGCTTAGCATCTTCTAAGAAAATACAATAGAAAAGTAAAACAATAAATGATGTAGATATAATTTCGTCAATTTTAGGTGACTACTTATACTTTCGACATCTAAAATGTGATTCATATATACTTTCCATTTAAGTAATTATAATTAATTATCCTTAATTGAATCTTCATTCTTATTTCACTTAAATTGTCTTCTATAGCTCTATAGTGACGCCATGGTCTTTCAATTAATAAAACGAAAGAAACAGTGCACATGTATATGATTCCAATACGCATGCTCCGTGTTATACATGTAATTACAAAATATTATGCAACGGGTGCTTGAGAAAATGACAGAAATTAGCAATTAATTAATTCAATTATTCATTCGGAATTCTATTGTTTTAAGTGGCCAGCATGATTCCATTTCAATTCTGAAGTTTGATTGCCACCTCTTGTTTTCGTAAGCATATACAAAATAAACTAATTGTGTTATTTTATTACATTTTATTGGTAGATTGTCATGAAATGATAATTTTACTGTTTAATGACAGCACACTAACACAGGCTAATGGAAAAATGGTTCGATGATACACTAGATAAATATTAAGTGGATAGATGATAGTTTTTTAAAAGATTAAAGAATTGCGTATTCTTTAACTTTTGCTAAAAGTTAGGTGGATTGCTGATATATTTTCTTTTACCATATATTAAGGCAACCAAATTATTATTATTATTGTTGTTGTCGTTGCATAGAAGTTTAGTGATTTTGATATGTTCTTCTTAGATTTAGATTTAGTGTTGAACTGACCTTTTTGTCTTTTTTTTATAGAAATTTACAATTGATAATTATTAAATAAGAATGTAAAACTAAATAAATGTTAACTTTATATTGCTATAAATACATATTTGGCAAAACAATTATGAGAATTGCATACATATTAGTTCAGAACTGGATTCAAATTCGTTCTTGTCTATGTACTATGAGCTTTTTGTTGTAATTTCATGTAATTAAGTCTCATGAAGTTGGTAAAATATATATTTTTAATTTAATGTCAAAGTATAATATTAATTGCTATCATTTGCAAAACAAACTAACTTAAATTTTATCTTTCAAAATATTATCATCCTATGATGTCATAAGTTTTTTTTACGGTAAATAAATGTATCCCATTAGATTTTGATCAAGAGTATAAAATATTTATATTAATAAAAAGTATAAATTCTTTAAAAATATTGTAATAAATTAAAAAGCTAGTTAAAAATATTATTTACAAATTAAAAGAAAAAAAAGAGAGTTATAATGAATCACAACCTCTCATAAGTCTCTACATTTAATTTGAATTCATAAAATTAATTTTAAAATTTACCTATTACTTTTCAGTTGACTAATTATTTATCCACTAAATTGAACTAATGGTAAAGATTAAAATATTGAAATCCAAAGTCTAAAACAACCGAATTATAGATGCTATAAAAAAAATCATACAACGTCATAGAAAAATTCTTCAAAATAATCTCTAGTTTAACGATAAAATTATCTGCTAAAAAGAGAAAAATACAATCAGTATCATATTCCACATTATTTTCACATACGGTTCAATCAACTTCAAAGACATGTAGACACTATCATTGCAATCTCAATTTTTTCTGGCCTTTAATCCTCTTAAGTTTGTTTCCAAAAATTTTGAAACTCCTTGTTAATAATTTGTTCATAGCCTGTTTAAAGCCTCTAAACAATCCGTTAAAACGACGTGATTTTAAAAAAAAATTATTTTAAGAAATGGCCTAATTAAAGCCCCAAAACCGCTTGAGCCGCCCCTGGTTCCCTTAATTATTTTTTTAATTCAATCAGACGGAAATTATTATTAGACTCTTGTTACTAATTAAACTGCAAAAGTAGTCCTCCTCGAATAATATCTGAAATTAATATTTTATAACCACTTCGGTTGACAGATTCAGCGTTATTAGTCCTTGTAACCTCGAATGAGGGACAGCAAATGCAATCCGTGACATAATAATTCCCCATTAATTATTCATGCTAAGAGAACGAAATAAAATGTGAAATGGATCCTTAGGAAAATGATAGAAAATATTAATGATTCGATTGCCCCCTTACGTAAATAGTTTATATGTAAGTAAGTGCAATGGTGAACTTTTAAATATTGTGATCAGTAATTATTAGATAAAAAATTAATATATAATTAAATTTTAGTCATATATTACATAAATGTCGGTACAACTTAACTCAATTTAGAATTTAAATTCGTTTCGATTATAATAAATTAGTCGTGAGTGTGTATCTATTGGCCAGCATCACATAATATTGCACAACTATTCGTACTCATAATGCATGCGGTGTTAATGTTAGTTAGCTTTTTTTTTTTTAAATGGATAGCAATGGACTTAAGGCTTGATTAAATTTGAAAAATAATTTAATATTCACAAGACTTGATCAGCTCTCAGGTAGAAATAATAGATTTTTTTTTTAACCACGAGGTATCTTGAGGAGGGCCCCAACTATGGGAGATACTTTTAAGCCCGTACTACAACTCAAACTAGAAGTCTCCGCTCGAACCGAGAGGCACATGTTCTCTCAACAAAGTAGACTTCTCTGCGACTCAAACTGGGGAGCAAACCCAGTCAAGTTACTTAAGGGGACTACATTATTAGTGGAGCCAACACTTTATTGGTAGATAAAAATAATAGATATGATGAAATAAGATTTGTCCCAATAGTGCTCAAGTTTACATCAACATATAATACAATTGCATTTGATGTATGCAATTAAGTAAACACAAGTGTCAATATATAAGTTGCCAACAAGTTTAATGAATTAACATAGCATACCAATAATTCTCTTGCATCTAGGGGAAAAAAATTGAATATGCCCTCACCAAGTCAGTATTTTGCACAGAGATGGTGTATACCTTATTGATACTTAATTAATAAACAAATTATAAACAAATTAAATCACGCCAAGAAATGCACAAGCTTGTTCTATTGTACTCTCACTTTGTTTATTCCAAATTGCAGACTACATGTACACTTGTATTGATTTTATTATTATTATTATAGGAGCGATTGATTATTTTTTTTAATTCTACCACAATGTAAGGATTCATATTTTAAGTAAAGAGATTGTGGATTTTTATTTTTTCTGGAAAAAAAATGTGAAAATAGAATTTCTCCTAATCCAGAAGTAGGTCTCTCTACTTTTGGAATATATTTCTAAGCTAAATTTAAATAGACTACATCAAGACAAGACAGGCTTGTAATTTTAATATTAATATAATTGTATTGAAATATTAAAAAAATACACTTAAACAAGCATCATGGGGTGGACCTATATCGAGGAACAAAAAAAGTAGGACTATTGGCACCCCTGTAAATATCTCTTAACACCCTTTTTCTTAGTAATTTTATTAAAAATATTTTAAAAAATTATAAAGTTCCTTTAACACCTCCATCAATGCAATGATAGAAACACCCTTAGTTAAAAAATTTTAGTGCAAATCTCATTCTCTAATTTTTATTTTATTTTTATTATTACACCCATTTCAACAAGGTTTCTTTCATTCAAAAGGATAAAAACAATGAGTTTTCTTCCTTCCATTGCAACGGACGACAGTATATTCCTCACCCAAAAATTAGAGAAAAATTAACTTTTTTAATTTCTAAAATGTTAGATTTTTTTAAATTAAAAAATCATTTAACTTTTGAGTGGAATATAATTAGAAATTATCATATTATATAATTTTAATAAAGGTTAAAATTGTAAAATAATTGAAGGGGTTTTAAGAGTTATTTGGACGGGTACCAATTGTCGCACTAAAAAAAAAGGGGGGGGGGGGGAAGGGGGGATAGGCAAGATAAGGTCCTCCATTAAATTTAATCAATTAATTTTTGGGAGGGTATATTTTACTCCATTATTTTCGTAAATTCACTCTAATTTCATAAAATAATTCTAAAAAAGTTTACACTATTTTTAAAATATACAAATCAACAAAATGTTTTGGCAATTAATTGATTAAGTCCTTTTTATAATTTTTTTACTTACATATCTTTAACTATTAATGTTACTTCAAGATACGTTTTATTTGGCTATTTTATTCTTATAATATAAAATAACTAAAATGCCCCCCAAAACATGTTCTCTTATATCCACTAGTTAGGTATTTATTTTTTTTGATTGAATTTCCAAACTTCTTCTTTATTTCTATTTTTTAAAAATAATGTGGACTTATTGTAATTAGCATTTTGAAAGTAAGATGAGTTTACAAAAATTATGGGGTAACATATAGGGCAAAATTATGTTGCAACTGTGGTATGGTTGGATTTAATGGCTGAAAGCAATTAGCCATTAGATTCACAGTTGCACAATTGCATTGGTTGGATTTAATGGCTGAAAGCAACTGTGGTACCTCACAATTGTAAAATAATTGGACCCTAATATATAATATCATCAGCCTTAATTTCTTTGGGATTTTTCTATTTTAGACCCTCCATTTACAAACTTTTTTCTGAGCTCCTCAACTTTTTTTAATAAAAAAAATCTGCCCTTTTAAACTAAAATCCTAGCTTTGTCCCTAAGTGGCATCCATCAAGCATTCTAGTGCCAAACACACTTAAATTAGGGAGCTGAGTTTAAAGAAATTTAATTCAATTTTTTTTTTGGGTGGGTGTGGGGAAGGGGGGTGGGCTTTATATTTTGTTTATGTTCCCTTAAACACATTTAAAGTCTAAAGTAAGGGTCTAGTTATGGTACCATAGTGGTATCATACCATAGTTGGATCCAGTCATTAGATCTAACTATGGGGACAATTATAGATTGGATTCAATGGCTGGATCCAGTTATGGTATGGTATCACTGTGGTACCATAGTTTTGCCCCTAAAGTAAATTGCAAGATGTAATCATTTTTTAAAATAATTTGCACAAATATCTACAAAAACAAAATTGTGTGGCTGTTCAGATTTGAATCAAGTCTCCAAAACCATCATATAACACTATCATCACTAAAGTACAAGCATTTTGCTTTAAAGAAAATGCAACCAAGTTTTATTTATTTATTTATTTAGTTCTATCATAAATAGCTTGGTATATAGTTACAAGGAAAAATAATGACCCGCCAGTGGCTTGCATCAGCCTTGGAAGCATTCTTACGAAATAACACTAAATAAATGTTATTGTATGCTATAAGATCTTATGGTGTATTTACTTGAGAGTTTAGGGAATGAGAATGAAACACATGTTTACTTGCTAAAATATAATTTAGAAATGGGAAAAAATATATGGATCCCACACTATTTGGAAAATAAATGGTAAAAATAAGTTATTTATTTTAAATTCTAGGATCATTGTATTCACATTTGTGAAAGTAGTTTGTAAGATATAATCCTTTTTTAACTAATCTGCACAAATTTAATATCTAAAAAAGTAACATTTAAAGTCTCAATAACGTAAATTTTATTGTTTTTAAAATAAAAAATAATATAAATAAATTATTTATTTTAAATAATTAGTTTATTACTGTCTAATTTGTGAAAGTAGTTTGTAGATATAATCCTTTTTATTAAAAAAAATCCTACAGAAGTATCAAACAAAAATAAAATTTTACGGATGTTGGGATTTGAACTGAGTCCCTAAGTTTATTATATTAACACTCTTGCAATTAATGAGTTCTAAACTACAAACATATTGTTTTGTGAAACACGTGGCCTTTTGTTAATTCTGTCAAAAAGAATTTAAGATATATTTAAATTCTATTAAAAGCTAGCCCCAATACCGTATGTCCTCTGTACCCTCTTCCATTGTCCGGTAAAGCACTTCCCTTTTCCAAAAAGCAAGAAATTAAGCACATATTAGTTAATCCTTTTGACACATGCAATTCACCCGTACCTTCGTGTCCCCAAAAGTTTGGCTCCGCATCTCTCAATAGTCGCTCCACTCAATTACAGTTTTGTTTTTAATCATTTTTTTCCCAAAAAAACATAGCTTTTAAGGTAGAGATCAGATTCCAGATTCATAAAAGTTATAATATAAAAAGTTTTGTAGCTACGGAAACATAATTGCTTGTCAAGTACCCCACTCTTAGTTTTTAGTTAAATTTTACTCACCATCACGAGAAAAAAGCTGTCCATAATCTTATTCACGCATGAAGTGGAACAAACAATAAAATTATGGCTGGCGCTAGTTCGGTTTAACATAACATACGCCACATATAATAACAGTTGTAAGTTTTATCGTAAAAATTATTATTATGTGCGGAACGTATGTTAAACGTAATGTAACAAGACCCTAAAATTATGTATCTGTAATATTAATTGAGTTAGTTAATAGATGGATTATAATAAAATGATTATTTTATTTCTATCACACCAATATATGCACTAATAGAGATAAATAGAAAAATGATTCAATGATAAATTTGACAAATCTTACGTGGACTGATGATAATATTTTAGAGAATTATATTTTTTTAATTTTCTCTACAAAAAAGTAGGTGGTTGGTAATAATTTTTCTTTTATCATGTTTAAAGCATTTGAATTGTTTTTAGTAATTAAGATAAATCTAGTAATTTTAATATGTTCTTATTTATGTCCGTTGAACTGTTTTTATTGTTGTAATTTTTTATAGTTAAGATCCCGTTTGAAAATTGAAATTCTAATATTAAAATCTGCTTATTATTTTACGATTTTTTATATTAAACCAAAAAAAAAGAATTCTATGACCCCAAAACCGCTTGAGCCGCCCCTGGTTCAGTAAGTTATTTTTTAAGTCAATCAAACTACAATTATTTATTAGAATTTTGTCACTAATTAGACTGCAACGTCAGCCCTTCCTCGATAATATCTGAAACTAATATATATAACTACGTCGGTTTACATAATAAGAATTATTAATCCCAGACAGACTAATTCCACATCATGCGTACTCTATACAAGTAAAACATTGCCCAATAATGGATCCTTAAGGAAATGAAAGCAATTGTGAAATGGGTCCTTAGGAAAATGGTAGAAAACATTAATGAATTTATATCCGAATTAATTCGATTGCCCATTTCTATAATCAGTCTATATATAAGTAAATCCAACGCTGAGTTTTTATGATGCCGTATCCGCGCGATGGTTATTAGATAAGAAAAATATGTAATTAAATTTAATAATACACTGTTATAAATAAAGACGTGTCAGAAAATGTGAAATTAATATAGCTGAACTTAATATGAGATGGATTCAAAGCTTCAATTAACTTGACTTGATCAGGTCTCAAGTCGAAATATTAAATATGATGATATAGCATGGGTTTAATTAGCACTCAAGTTTACATCAATATATAATACGATTGTAATTTAAAAGTCTCTTTAAATTTTACTCTTTAAATATTAATTTACTTTTTGATGTGGCAAATAAGTAGATAAACTTATCTAATGAGAATTAGGTAATATTATTTTAATCAAATCTTTTCTACTATCAAATTGAATTATTGTCATATTTTTAAAAAAAGCATAAATAATAATTATTGCAATCTTATCTTTTCAATAAAATAATAAAAAAATATTAATAAGAAAGGAAGACATTCACTCGATAATATTTAAGAGTGAGAAACAAATCTTATTTGAAAAATCTAAATTAATGTGTCTTTTGGAGTGTTTAATATTAATATAACTCTTCAAATAAGAAGTAGAATTTTATTTGAAAAGTATTTTGGAGATACTCTAAATACACACAAGTGTCAATAAGTTGCCAATGAATTTTACTACTAATAATTAATCAGCTTCAGAGCACACCATCTTGCACAAAGATGGTAGAAACCTTCTGGTTTATATACGTAGGAAATTAATTCATAATTAGAAAATAAACTATGCATGAATCACGCCAAGAAATGCACGAACTGGTGGAGTTGTATGCTCACTTGTTTATTCCAGATAGTGGATCCAATAATTGTATTATTTTACTATGTGGCGTTTTTGTAGTTTGTTATCAGCGCGATTGATCATTTTTATATTCTCTGACGAAGTAAGGTTTCATGCTTCAAGTAAAGTGGTTACTCAAATTTTTTTAAGAAAAAAAAATTAAGCGAGAGAGTGAAGAATATATGAACTGTATAGATGGACATTAACTATTAAAGATTCATCTTATAATATTTAATTATGATATATTTGAGTGAGCTAGACACACACACTTGAAGTACTACACCTAACACCTAAAAGTCAACTACTTTTTGCTTTAGTAGTTAACAAATTTTCGATTCATTCTTGATGTTGAAAATTTGAATCTTCTCATTTGACAGCGAGAATAAAATTTCTCTTAATTTAAGGGTAAATCTCTCTATTTTTTAAGTAAAATTAGGCTTCAAATAAACTATAATTTGATAGATCTCAACAGATTTTTTTATTATAATAATAGTAAAATTACATTATAATATTAGATATAGAAGCATCATGGGTAGACCTATGTTGAGGTTTGTGGCCTTGTTAAAAACGGAAAAAAAAAGAAAAGGGAATACATGGTGCATTTAAATTTAACCCATATCATTGGAATTTTATAGTTTAGCCCCTCAATTTACAAAGTGTTGATTCTCACCTACTCAATTTTTAGCCTTGATCGAACTAAAATCCTAACTCTTTCCTTAAAGAAGCATTCCTATAAAGTAATACCATATCAATGCGATTGATCATTTTTATATTATGGGACAAAGTAAGGATTTGTGCTTTGTTGGTGCAAATTTTGTCCCAACTTATGATGTGAAAATTTCGACTGAGTACAATCCCGTTAGGACTTAGGTTCCTCTTTGTTAGATTTGATAATGGTGAGTTTATCCTTTGGGCTGATCTTAATGTGCTTTTATATATGCTCTTTTGAGTTCACTTTCTTAGGCAATCGGAATATCCTTATCTATGATACTCTATAAACACAAGAAAAATATCAGAGGGCTGACTTTGCCAGCATAAACCTTCGGACGATCAAGTCAGTCATCGGACTTTTGAAAATATAAATATAGAAAGAGAAAGATTAGAGGGAGAAAGTTAGCATTTTCTCCTTTTTAATCTATTTTTTTCTTACCTTTTAGTAAGAATGAAAGACGTATTTATCGGCCAAACTGATTTGACTTGGTTCCTAGTTATTTTGATGATAAATGTCATTGTTCTTGTGATATTTGGCAATACTTATCTTTTAGTGCCCATGTTAATTGACAAATGGATATACAAACTTGTCTACGAATTAAAGGAAGAAATGTTTTATCCTTAGGTTATTTTTACTAAGACATTGAGATCATAAGAGCCTTTAAACATAAGAGGTTTGTCCTAGGATAAGAAATCCTTACCACCTAGTTAATTTATCCTAGGTAGTTTGTCTTATGATAGGAATTTAAGACATTAGATTCTTTTGGGCTTTAAAACCTTATTACTTAGGAGGATCATTCTAGGTGATTTGTCTATCACTTCGTGGGCTTAATTGGAAGGAAATTTATTAGATAGGCCTTGTTGAGATTAAATTTATTTGGCCCTCATTAGACTTATTTTATTTTTAGTTCAACATGCTTCAATTAAAGTGATTACACAAATATTCTTATTTTTTTTAAGGGAGAGAACAAATATTATAAGAACTACATGTAATCCATCTTATTCTATACCTCACGAACCAAACTCCTAGTTGGTTCCTTAAAAAAAAGCATTCCTATGAAATAATACCAAAATAATGCTTTTTCCATCCTATAAAATCTTAAGGATTATTCAAATGATCCATAATCTTAAAACTTATCCCCATCCGCAAGCTAGCTAATCAACACCTTCAATTAAATTAGTTTCTTGTCTATAATATCACAGATCACATTAATTATAAATTAATTGGAATTTTAATAATAGAGACTACTCACTATTTTTTTATTAATAGTTAAAGAAATAGAAAATGAATGTTTGGCTAATAAGAAAATAAAATGAGATCTGGAAACTTTTAATCCTTTTATTTCCTCAAGCTTAAGTTGCTACTAAACGATTACAAGCATATATATACAAGTGTAGCTGCTTAGCTGAAGATTACCAGACTAACTAACTAATTACAAATTGATTAACAAACTTATCACGTGTATGAGTACAAACAGCTACATAACCATCTGGTGCTAGCTGGCAGTACATATCATTAACTTGTAACAAATTATAGAAGCTTATGTGATCTTCTGCTCTGTGATCCTCTGCTTGGCTGCAAATATGAGCTTCCTTAACACCCCTTCGAGCTCAAGGGTCTGCTAATGACATTGAGCTTAGACCTGAAGTAGTTGAATTTTGGAAGAGATAAAGCCTTCGTGAGAACATCAGCAACTTGTTTATCTGTAAGAATGTATCTCACTTCTAATTGCTTTTGAAGTACTTTATCTCGGATGTAGTGGATGTCCAACTCAATGTGTTTAGACCTGGAGTGAAACACAAGATTTTTAGCTAATTCCCCTGCACTCTGATTATCACACCAAAGTACTGGTGTTGGCAGCTTTCAATGTTGAGCTCGGCAAACAAAGATTCTAGCCAAGAAATTTCTGAACTTGCTGATGACAGTGCTCTATACTCACTTTCAGTGCTGGATTTTGCCACTATGGCTTGTTTCTTAGAGGACCATGAAATCAAATTGTTACCAAGATAGATGCAATATGCTCCAATGGACTTTCTGTCATCTATATCACAAGCCCAA
This sequence comes from Citrus glauca, assembly GCA_029633175.1. Taxonomy (NCBI): domain Eukaryota; kingdom Viridiplantae; phylum Streptophyta; class Magnoliopsida; order Sapindales; family Rutaceae; genus Citrus; species Citrus glauca. Next base: position 28,054,214 of record JAQOOD010000008.1, read on the forward strand.
TCTGCATCTGAGTACCCATTCAAACCTGTAACTTCAAGCTCCCCTTCCTTCTGAATATATATTCCAGAAGTAACAGTTGCTTAAAGATATCTAAGTACCTTTTTACAAGCAAGCCAGTGCTAAAGTGTAAGAGCACTTAGATATTGACTTAACTTATGAACTGAGTATGCAATATCAGGCTTGGTGAGTATCAAATATTGGAGCCCTCAAACAATACTTCTATAGAGAGTTGGATCTTCAAATTCTTTCCCCAAACAACCCTTTACTACCTTTTTTAATTTTTGACCTGTGCTAAGAGGTGTATCAGAACCTTTGCAGTTCTACATTGAAGCTCTAGTTAAGAGGTCTTTGATATATTTTGTTTGTGATAAATGCATCCCACTATCTATAAAATACACCTCAACACCAAGAAAATAGGATAACAATCCCAAATCTTTTAAGGCAAAAACCTTACTGAACTTAGTGATAAAGGTTTCCAACAAGGAAGAATCTAGTCCTGTAATGAGCATATTATCTACATAGATAAGTACAAGATTGATTTCTCTTGTGTCATGTCTAATGAACAGGGATGTATCAGCCTTGGAGTTGAAGAAATTCCAGCTTGTAAGACACCCTTTGAATTTGTCATACCAAGCTCTAGGAGTTTGCTTCAAGCTATAAAGAGCTTTGCTAAGTTTACAAACATAACCCTTTTTGGTTATGAAGCCCCCTGGTTGTATCATGTATATATCCTCTGAAATATCTCCGTTAAGAAAAGCATTATTTATATTAATTTGCCTGACTTTCCAACCTTTCATCATTGTCAAACTCAATATAGTTTTAACCGTAAAAGACTTTACCACAGGACTGAAAGTTTCCTTATAATCCACCCCTGTTGTCTGGTGAAAGCCCTTGGCCACCAACCTTGCTTTGTGTTTAGAAACTATACCATCTATATTGTACTTGGTTCTAAAGACCCATTTACATCCAACCAACTTGTGCTAAGATGTCACAGGTACTAGAGTCCAAGTGTTATTGCTGGTTAGAGCATCAAATTCTAATTGCATTGCAGCTTTCCAGTTAGAATTAGATAATGCTTCATCAACAGTTGATGGTTCCAGGCTGTTATGTGATGTTAAGAATGCTTTAGGCTTGAATATACCCGCTTTTGCTCTGGTAATCATAGGATGATTTGGCAGAGAATGTTGGGATAGTTGTATGGATTGAATAGGGGATGGTGATGGCTGTTGTGTGGATGAAGGAGATAATAATGATTGTTGTGTATGCGAAGCAGCTATGGTAGAGGGTTGAAAATGTGTTTGAGAAGGTGAAGCATCAAAGGTTGTATTGTGACTATCAGGTGAAGAGTGATCACTGAAATGATGAGATTGAGCTTCATCTTTTGTAGTGCTAGCTTCAAAGTTTCTTGATTGCTATTGGTAATTGAAACATTATAAGATTGAAGAAGACTGTAATGAAAATCAGAGAGTTTAGATGGTGAAGTTAAGAATTTTGAATTTAATATGTAAGGAAAAGAGGTTTCATCAATTAACACATGACTGGCTATAAAAATCTTTCCAGAGGAATGCATACACTTGTAACCCTTGTGTAAAGGGTTGTAACCAAGAAAGACACATTTTGAGGTATGAAAATGGAATTTGTGAGTATTATAATGCCTTAGGAATGGAAAGTATGAACAACCAAAGACCTTGAGAAATTTGTAATCAGGTTTGGTTTTGAAAACACATTCATAAGGTGACTGCACAGATAATATGGGTATAGGATGTCTATTGATAATATAGGTGGCTGTATGGAAGGAATCCTACCAAAATTTTATAGGTAAAGTGGCTTAAGCAAGTAAGGTGAGACCTAGCTCAATTATGTGTCTATGTTTTCTCTCAACTAAATCATTCTAATTGTGAATATAGGGACATGAGTGCCTGAATTGAATACATTCCTCATGAAGAAAATTAACAAATGATATATACTCTCCCCCAGTCTGATTGAACACATTTAATGGATCTATCTAGCTGTTTCTCAACTTGCTTTTTAAAGATTTTAAAAACAGCTAGTGTTTCATCCTTGGTTTTTAATGGGAATATTCATGTGAACCTCGAAAAATCATCCACAAAACTCATATAGTATCTGTAACCTTGAATTGAAAGCACAGGGGCAGGTCCCCATAAATCAGTGTGCAGAACTTTTAATACATGCTTTGTTTTGGTAGTAGAAACTGGAAAGTGTAATCTATGCAATTTTTCCCATTTTACATGCATCACATGAATCAAGAAATTTACTTCCATTTAAATTCTTGAAAGCTGAACAAGAGTTTATTACATGACTTAAAACTTTGGAATCAGGATGACTGTTAAGTGTTAGAAAGTGCATATTTATAAAGGAGAAATCGTTATTTTATATATCAAGTATTGCTAACAACCGTTACTTTTATGTGTTTAAATTTCTTGTACTTTAATTATGTGTGTTTTATTTTAATTAAGTATTTGATGTATTTTAGGGGCATCATAGTCATTTCACAATAAACGAGAGATCAAATGGCAAAACGGACATCATTTTTGAACTCAGGACGGTCGAAAACCTTAGGAGGAGTATAAAAGGAAAAATGACACTGTTCACACGTACGATACTGTTCACATGTACGGTACTATTCACATATACGGGTACTGTTGGCGTTACTGTGTAAATAGTGGCGGTTGACTGTACTGTGCAAATAGTGGCGGTTGACTGTACTGTGCAAATAGTGGCGGTTGACTGTACTGTGCAAATAGTGGCGGTTGACTGTACTGTGCAAATAGTGGCTGATGACGTGGCGAAATCCTGAGCGTCCAAACTGTTTTTAATCCGATGGCCATGATTTACTCGATGTAACTATAAAAAGGGGGCCTCCCCCCCTAATTAAGCACCTCTGAATCCATTTTTGGGATTCATTTTCTGTAATTCTCTCTCTATCTTGTATTTTCTTCGTATTTTAATAAATTCCCATTTTGCCCCTAGTTCAACTATGAGTGACTAATTTTCTTTCAAGCTTGGGTTGAAGGTGAAGTCTCAACATGTGTCATGGGCTTAATTTGGTAAATTTATTTTCTCTTCCCCTCTAGTTTTTGTGGATGTTTTGACTTCTCGTCGACAAATAATACTAATCTTGTCTAGTACTGCCCTGGTTTCACCGGCACCCTAGTATAAGATTATTATTATTTGGCACGATAAGCCCTTAGCACCATATTTATTAGAGCGTGGTTCATGAGGTGTGGATTCCCCTCTCATGATTTAATTGGTATTAATATGGAATATTTAGCCCATGATGCATGTTGATACGGATCCGGATACCTAAGTACGTCATTTAATAGATTTATACTTCAATTTATTCCTGCCATTTTAATTCCACTTTTAGAATTTATTCTTGTCATTTTAATTTAAGTTTTAGCATATCCCAAATCATTTTCCACCTTAAATCCAATCACAAATTCACAAAATTAATTCTATATATAATTAAAATCCACCTCCTCGTGGGATCGACACTCGCACCATTAAGCTATATTACAACAGATTCGTGCGCTTGCGAGTTCAATAAAATTTGCACAACAAGTTTTTGGCGCCGTTGCCGGGGAGGTAAGTAATTTTAATTCATAGAATTAATTTTTGTGAATATTTCCATTTAATTTTCTTTTGTATTTTTTTTTTTAAAAAAAGTAAATCTACACTTAGAGGTTAGTATTTCTTTTCTTTTTCTCTACTTTAAATTCTGCAATTTAATTTTCAAGTTAATTTTTATTTCTTCTTTGTCATTTTTATTTATCTTATTAATTTATTTTTAGTTAGTTTATTTCACGTATTTGTTCTTGTGTTTTTATAGTAAGTTTGTAATAGCGCAACAAGATTAGTATCGTAATTTCTCCTTCTTCTTTATTTGTTTTATTTTTATTTTTATTTTATTTGTTTTGTTTTCCATTTATTCTTGTATTTCTTGTATGCATGGTCGTAGGTCATTATTACCCAATCTTGAACCTATAGACCTTGAATTAGAGAAAACACTTCGCACACACAAAAACATTAACAAAATGGATTTACAAGCACCACAGGAGAGGCCATTTAAGGACTACTTTAGTCCCTTAGCTAATTTGAGCACATCATGCATACGGTACCCAAATGTAGCTGCTAGGAGTTTTGAATTAAAACCTAGTGTGCTAAATTGTCTCCCCACGTTCTATGGCCTAGAAAATGAGGACCCATACAATCATTTGAATGATTTTCATGCAATTTGTCAAACATTTAAATATGAGAATTTTTCAGATGATGATGTAAAACCTAGATTATTCCCATTTTCTTTAAAGGATAGAGCTCGTTCATGGCTTAATACATTACCTGCTAATAGTATTGCATCATGGGAACAAATGGTTACAAAATTTTTAAATAAATATTTCCCAGTTCATAAAACAAATGCTATTCGCAGGGAAATCTCGGAGTTTACCCAGAGAGATGACGAGCAGTTTTTCGAAACATGGGAGCGATTCAATGGGCTACTCTTGAAGTGTCCACATCATGGGTACGAGAAATGGCACCAATGCCAATACTTTTTGGAAGGATTATTGCCAAATGTGCAAGAATGGCTAATGGCGACAAGTGGAGGAGAGCTAATGTCAAAAAGTGCATCAGAAATTTGGGAATTCTTCCAGCGACAAGCGGATAATTCCCAACAACGGAGTCGATCACTCAGGAGTACTAGAAGGATTAAGGGAGTAAATGAGGTTCAAATTGGTGAGTCAACTTCAGGAATTAAAGAAGTCAAGGAAATGGTTGAAGGACTTGCTCGACAAATAGCATCGTTATCGACTGCTAAATCAACAGAGCCACATGACCTTGACTCATACTCAGATCAAGCCAATGCCATAGGTGTAATGAGAAAAACATCGAATTACAACCCATACTCCAACACATATAATCCTGGATGGAGAGACCACCCTAATTTTTCATGGTCTCAAGGATTCCAACAGAATGGACCAGCAGCTCCAGCTCCACCAATGCCACAAATTCCTCAAAATCCTCAAGCCTCTCAGCCCCCATTCAGACCATACAATCAGAACCAGAATCAGAATTACTCTCAGCCCAGACCATGGGAGGATGCATTCCAGAATTTCAGGAATGTCACTTACTCCACGATTGAACAACAGAACCGCAACATTGATGGATTACGCAATGAGTTGAGAGCGGGCTTCAACTCACAAGCCCAATCAGTTTCAAGCCTCGAAAAGATGGTGGGACAACTTGCTTCTTCAGTTCAGACCTTGGCAATGACCGTTGAGAAAGGTAAATTTCCAAGTCAACCAGTGCCTAACCCTAAAGGAGTGCATGAAGCAAGTACCAGTTCACCACAGCAGCATGGAGAGGTCAAAGCTGTCATGACCTTGCGGAAAGGAAAAGAAGTCGACAATAAAGTGGAGATGCCAAAAGAAAACCAAATTGTACCTGTGAACGTTGAGGACTCATCACCGGAGGAGAAAGAAGACACCGGCCCTCGAGAATATATTCCTAAAGCTCCATTTCCTCAGAGGTTAGCTAAAGGGAAAAAGGGAAAATCCACAGGTGAGATTCTCGAAATCTTTAAACAGGTAAGTGTTAACATCCCATTACTTGATGCTATTAAACAAATTCCATCTTATGCCAAGTTTCTTAAAGATCTGTGTACTAAAAAGAGAAATATGCATGTTCAAAAGAAGGCATTTTTAACAGAAAACGTTAGTTCTATACTCCAACATAAAATTCCTTTAAAATGCAAAGATCCAGGTTCCCCCACTATCTCATGTAGTATAGGGAACCACACAATTGAGAATGCTTTGTTGGATTTAGGAGCTAGTGTAAATTTGTTGCCTTATTCTGTTTTCGTGAAACTTGGATTGGGAGAATTACACCCAACTCCAGTGGTGTTACAGCTTGCAGATCGGTCCACGAAAATACCTCGTGGTATTGTGGAGGACGTGCTTATCCAGGTAGACAAGTTTTATTTTCCTGTTGACTTCATTGTAATTGACACTCAACCAATACAGGAGTCAAGGAAGCACATCCCCATTATTCTAGGCCGACCTTTCTTGGCAACTGCGGATGCTCACATTCAATGCAGGACTGGAAATATGCAGTTGTCATTTGGCAACATGACTATGGAGCTGAACATCTTCAACATTGCCAAACAACCTCACAATACAGATGACGGAATTGTTGATGTGGACTTAATTGAAGCATTAGTTGATAACTCTTTTGTTTCAAACCTTAGTGATGATCCTTTACAAACATGTTTAACTCACTTTGGTTTGGATTTTGATATTGACAGATCGGTCGATGAGGTCAACGCCTTGCTTGACTCGGCACCATCCATGGACACTAATAAATGGAAGCCCAAAGTTGAACAACTAGCGCCATCAGAAAAGAAACTCATTCCATCATCAGAATCACCACCGAAACTCGAGCTCAAACCATTGCCCAACACCTTGGAATATGCATTTTTGGGGGACGAAAGTACTTTACCGGTAATCATCTCATCATCCCTCAATGACGAACAAAAAGGTAAGTTGTTGGATGTTTTAAAAGAACATAAAGGAGCATTAGGATGGACCATAGCGGATATAAAAGGTATAAATCCAGTAGACTGCATGCATTACATTCACCTTGATGAAAATGCTAAATCTACTAGGGAAATGCAACGTCGGTTGAATCCTAATATGAAAGAAGTTGTTAGAACAGAAGTCCTTAAGCTATTAGACGCAGGTATCATTTACCCAATTTCTGATAGTTCATGGGTCAGTCCTGTACAAGTTGTCCCCAAAAAGTCAGGAGTCACTGTAGTTACTAATGCCGATAATGAATTGATACCAACTAGAGTAACTACAGGATGGCGTGTATGCATTGATTATAGGAAGTTGAATTCTGTCACACGTAAAGACCATTTTCCTTTACCATTCATCGATCAAATGCTTGATAGGTTAGCAGGTCACAAATTTTATTGCTTTCTAGATGGCTACTCAGGATATAATCAGATTCCCATAGCACCAAAAGATCAAGAGAAGACCACTTTCACTTGCCCTTTTGGCACTTTTGCATATAGGAGAATGCCATTTGGATTATGTAATGCACCTGCTACATTTCAACGATGCATGTTAAGCATTTTTTCTGATATGGTTGAACGATTCCTTGAGGTCTTTATGGATGACTTTTCTGTCTTTGGTGATTCATTTGATCAATGTTTACGTCATCTAACACTAGTTCTGCAGAGATGTATCGAAAAGAACTTGGTCTTAAATTGGGAGAAGTGCCATTTTATGGTAACACAAGGTATTGTTCTCGGTCACATCATTTCGAGCAAAGGTATTGAGGTTGACAAAGCCAAGGTGGATCTCATTTCCAATCTTCCTCCACCCAAAACAGTCAGAGAAGTAAGATCTTTCCTTGGGCATGCTGGTTTTTATAGACGTTTCATTAAAGATTTTAGCAAAGTTTCTAGACCCTTATGCAATTTACTTGCTAAGGATGCACCTTTTATCTTTAATGATTCATGTTTTGTGGCTTTTGAAAAATTAAAGCAATTGTTGACAACATCACCCATCATTCAGCCCCCAAACTGGAGCTTACCATTTGAGCTCATGTGTGATGCATCTGATTATGCAGTAGGAGCAGTATTAGGACAAAGAGTTGATCGAATTCCCCATGTTATTTATTATGCTAGTATGACATTGAATGATGCACAGTTAAACTATTCAACTACTGAAAAAGAAATGCTAGCAGTAGTGTTTGCATTGGAAAAGTTTCGATCTTATCTCATTGGTTGTAAAATAATTGTGTTCACAGATCATGCTGCTCTGAAATATCTTCTCACGAAGAAAGATGCAAAAGCTAGACTAATTCGTTGGGTGTTACTTTTGCAGGAATTTGACTTGGAATTCAAAGATAAGAAAGGCACAGAAAATGTTGTAGCGGACCATCTCTCTCGTCTTCATTTTGACACAATTACAGAGCCACTAACATTGAATGAGTCCTTTCCAGATGAACAATTAATGAGTGTGGAAGTTTTACCTTGGTATGCTGATATAGTTAATTATCTTGTTACAGGCAAACTTCCAGAGCATTGGACTAAGCAAGACAAGGCCAAATTCTTTGCAGAAATAAAGAATTTCTTTTGGGATGACCCATATTTGTTCAAATATTGTGCAGACCAAATTGTCAGACGATGTGTCCCAGAAAATGAAATTCAGAATATCCTTTCATTCTGCCATGAACAAGCTTGTGGAGGCCATTTCAGTGCTAAGAAAACAACGACTAAAGTTTTACAATGTGGTTTCTATTGGCCAACTATATTTCGAGACGCTTATACTTTTTGTTCTTCATGTGATAGGTGTCAACGAATGGGGAGCATTACACGAAGGAACATGATGCCACTAAATCCAATTTTAGTGGTTGAGATTTTTGACGTATGGGGTATCGACTTCATGGGACCCTTTCCCCCTTCTTTTGGCCATCAATACATCTTGGTAGCTGTTGATTACGTATCGAAATGGGTAGAAGCGATTCCATGCAGAACTAATGATCACAAAGTGGTGATAGGGTTTTTGAAAAGTAACATTGTTTCACGCTTTGGATTCCCTCGAGCGATAATCAGTGATGGTGGTGCCCACTTTTGCAATAAAGCATTCAAAGCTCTTTTGACAAAGTATTCAATCACTCATAAAGTGGCGACCCCGTATCATCCGCAAACCAGTGGCCAAGTGGAGATCTCCAATCGAGAACTAAAGCACATATTAGAAAAGACGGTGAGGCCGGACAGAAAAGATTGGTCATTAAGACTTGATGACGCATTATGGGCATATAGAACGGCTTTCAAGACCCCGATTGGGATGTCACCCTATAGGCTAGTGTATGGAAAAGCTTGCCACCTACCTGTGGAACTCGAGCATCGTGCATATTGGGCTATCAAGAAATTCAATTTCGACATGCATCAAGCCAGCTCAGAAAGAAGATTACAACTGGCAGAACTTGAAGAAATTCGTAATGACGCGTATGAAAATGCCAAAATTTACAAGCAACGAATGAAAGTCTTCCATGACAAGCATATTATGAGAAAATCTTTCACTCCAGGTCAGAAAGTGCTTTTATTCAACTCTCGCTTGCACCTATTCCCAGGTAAGTTACGCTCTCGATGGTCTGGTCCATTTATTGTTCATACTGTTTTTCCACATGGGGCAATTGAAATTAAGGACCCAAAGAACGGTGTCACATTTAAAGTTAATGGTCAAAGATTAAAGCCATATCTAGAATACCAACCACATGGAGAAGACACCGAAATAAATTTGAGTGACCCACCAGATTTGAATTGATTTTTTCTTTTCGGTGGTTTGACTTTTCTTTCTTTATTTATTTTTATTCTTTTGCTAATTGAATTTATTTTTGCATAAGTGTGTTTCTTTTGTCATTAACTTTTCTTTTATCATTGTTAATCATGAGTCTCTTACTTAGACCGTTCCTCCTGAACATTCTTAAACCACTTCAACGTGTCAAAACTCATCTCAAAAGACAGATTCACTCTTGTAAAACACATCGCATTTGGGCTCTACAACCACCAGAGTTGGTAGCCTATGTTGAGGGTTTAGAACGCCAACTCAGAGATATTGAGAAAAGTGTTTTCGACATCCAGTTGGAGCTTGAGGTAAATTCAATAAGAGGACGATTTTAATTTTCTTTGTGTGTTTTAATTTGTTTTTCTGTTTGTGTGCTTTAGTTTGTTACCCCGGTGAAGTGGCGGATAACGGTACTCCGTGACAATCAAGTCGGTTACTTCAGTTTCCCATAATAACTGATATTCTGAGGTGAAAGAATGGACAGAACCGAGATTCTAGCGAAGCTCCACAAGCGATTCCCTTCACTCCCTCAGAATGCCCTCCTTACGATCTACAAAACTCGGTCCGAACGCATGCGACTGCTCATGAGGAATAACATACCTGCTGACATCCGTTGGTTAATTGAAGCAAAAGTACGATTGGCAGGTGAGTTACCTCCAAAATTTATTGCATACATGCCTGGTTGTGGGAAAGGAAACTATGCAAGAAAACGACGAGCTCGAAGAATTTCTGTTGCTTGTCATAAGTGTGCCAGAATGAATTGCAATAAAAACCGATGTTCTTTAGGAATGGTATCTGATAACAGGGAAGATAAAATTCAATTCATTAGGGATGGCTTGAATAAGGAGTCATTGGATGATATCCTTTTGTCTCTTGAAACGCATCCCAGTGGATATGTGCAAGGAGCGATTCTCCAGTTATGGCCATTATTCCAGAAAGAACATGCACGATATAGTCTCGGGAATCTGACTATAAAAGACCATGTTTGCCAGTTTATAAGAAAATTGGATGGGAAGCCTATCCTCGACCCATAGAGGGCGTTCAAGCCGTTTCTGGACGTAAAACCAGAGGAAGATGTGAGCCACAGTCGCAACTACCTGTCAATATCCTTTTACTTTACTATTATTTTATTTTATTTCACTGTTGCTTTATCAGTGCATTATTGTCTTTAATAATTTTCTTACTGTTTGTTTTTACTGTTTTCTTTTTGACTATCGAGCCATGTGCTTTACGCGTTTTTGACATTGACCCGCCACCTCATACACAGTTGTGATCCATTGTCACCAAGAATCTTAAATATGACTTTTTGTTAAGCACTCACAAATTGTTTTTGAGAAATATCCCAATGGCAGCTACTCCCAATAGACAATTCAAGAACATTTGTGTGCTTTCTGGATTTACCTATGGCAAACATAAAGAGTTCGTTGATGTAGCCATAGATCTTGGTCGAAACATAGCAGAGAGAAAATTACACTTAGTGTATGGAGGAGGTAACCGAGGGTTATCAAAATTGGTCTCAGAAGCTGCTCTTGTCAGAGGAAGCCAAGTGTTAGGCATCATCCCTAGAGTCCTAAAACCTTTGGGCAGTGTGTCTGACTCCACGACTGGAGAAGAATTAGTCGTCTCAGGTATGCAAGAACGGATAACTGAAATGCTCGATCATGCTGATGCTTTTATTTTCCTGCCAGGAGATCTTGCAACACTAGAGGCACTTATCACACTAGCATCTTGGGCCCAACTGCACATTCACCAGAAACCCATCGGTTTGTTAAATGTCAATAATTTTTATGATGGCTTTATCGCATTTCTTAACCATGCAATAAAAAACTACTTTATTCCTTCCAGTGCGAAAAAACTTTTTATTTGTGCTCACACTGCTAATGAGCTACTTGACATGTTACAAGCTTATAAACCAGAGCCAGACCCCTGGAGCTTTGTGTTGGAGCGTTTAAATGATGATGGTAACAATAGCCGCAGTAAGAAGTACAAATTAGATTTAACTCTTCGCCTGTAACTATTTTCTTCTGTGTTACACCAACCAGGTGATGTCTTCTGAACTCTACTTCTTTTCTTTAAAACATTGAGGACAATGTTTCGTTCTGGTTGGGGGGAGGGAATAATGGACAATTGTGGAATCTTGGTTAAGTTTTTACTAATTTTTTGTTGTAGAAACTAACTGTTGCTAACTTTTTGTGTTGAAGATGGCTGAATATGGAGTGTAGTGACTCTAGAAACGCATCTTCATTGTTTGAAAATAAAAATAAAAAATAAAAAAATTTCAAAAAAAAAAAAAAATTTCAATATATTTTCTTTTTTATGTTTTGATGTTCATTTTTCTTTTTCTTTTTAATTTCTCCTTTATAAATATACATTTTCCAACAAAATTTTTTTTGAGTCAAAGATGGCTGAATATAGAGTGTAGTGCCTCTAGAAACGCATCTTCTTAAAAAAAAAATTCATTTTCTATCATTTTCTAATTAATTTTTCTGCATCATTTTCACATTTCTGCATGCATACTTTCTTTTTACGTTTAGAATAGGTTGGGGGGTAGGGTGTTGTTTAAAAAAAAAAATTTAATTTGTTTTAACATTGGATAACATGATGATTTCAAATTTTAGTATTTGTATTATCTTTAGTCTGAAGTGATGTTACACTATGTTTGCGACTCTACATGTTGATGTCGGAGACAAAAATGAGTTGCTTGAAGGAATGAACATGTCATAATAAATACCAAGTGAGTTTTTGAGCCTATTATTTTTCTTGGAGAGTAACCCTTTTGCCCATTCTTTATATAGCTTAGCAGTTTATTATTGTACACGATCTCTAGATTGCTTTTGAGTTAACCCTAAAAAAAAAATTTAAAAAAAAAAAGAAAAAAAAAGAGTGTGTTGTTACATTTGGAAGCCCATTTAATTAGTAGATATGGAAGATTATTTAGAGTCCTAAAAGATGATGGAAAGGCCTTCTTTGATCCGTTTGAGCCTTTCTAGCCATCCTTTTTATGAATATCCATAGTTAGCCCTTTTGAGCCTTTAAAAAAAAAAAAAAACTTTTCTTTCTCAACTTATTATCTTGACCCACTCCGATTTGGAGTATTACCCAATATCTTATAAGATCCATCACCTTTTTATGTTTGAGAAAACTGTAAATAAATATTTTGTAAATTAAAGTTATGCCTAGTTCAAAAAAAAAAAAAAAAAAAAAAAGAAAAAAAAAAGAGAAACAAAAATTGTTGCTTCAAAAAAAAAACAACAATAATAGGTGAAATCCACCTTGTAACTTTCAAAAAAAAAAAAAAAATTCTATGCATTTTTCTCAAACATACATTTTGTCTTCCTTATTTTCCTTCTTTGTTAGCTATGTCCCTAGCCTACGTTACGTCCTAATAAAAGTCCTTCTTGATTTTAGGGAACTATAATCTGAAGTAGAAGCTAGTTATATGGGCTAAAAAGATGTAGTGATGCATAAAAAAAAATAATAATAATAAATAAAATGGGTTGACTAGCATTTTTATTTGACTGGAGATCGTATTATTTCTAAGTTAAGGGCACATTTCTTTTTGGTGAGAGCATGTGAGACCACTTCTTATTATTTTCTCTCAATTACCATTCATTGGAGTGACTATTTTTATTTGGGTTTAATTTCTTTGTGAGAGTGTCACTACTTCCAGTGAGATTTTGGGGTTTAACATGTCATTCTTAAAGGTAGCTACAACAAAGTCTACTGGGCTGATTCATGTGGATGGTTGATGTGGGTGTGATGTTTCTTCAAACTTGAGATAATACTTATACTTTTATTTGATTGTTATCATTAATCTGATTGAATAAAAAGAGGTTTAAAAAAAAAAATCATTTTTTGAATTTTTGTTTTCGCTTTATTTGCTAGGGACTAGCAATAAGCTGGTTGGGGGGTGTGTTAAGTGTTAGAAAGTGCATATTTATAAAGGAGAAATCGTTATTTTATATATCAAGTATTGCTAACAACCGTTACTTTTATGTGTTTAAATTTCTTGTACTTTAATTATGTGTGTTTTATTTTAATTAAGTATTTGATGTATTTTAGGGGCATCATAGTCATTTCACAATAAACGAGAGATCAAATGGCAAAACGGACATCATTTTTGAACTCAGGACGGTCGAAAACCTTAGGAGGAGTATAAAAGGAAAAATGACACTGTTCACACGTACGATACTGTTCACATGTACGGTACTATTCACATATACGGGTACTGTTGGCGTTACTGTGTAAATAGTGGCGGTTGACTGTACTGTGCAAATAGTGGCGGTTGACTGTACTGTGCAAATAGTGGCGGTTGACTGTACTGTGCAAATAGTGGCGGTTGACTGTACTGTGCAAATAGTGGCTGATGACGTGGCGAAATCCTGAGCGTCCAAACTGTTTTTAATCCGATGGCCATGATTTACTCGATGTAACTATAAAAAGGGGGCCTCCCCCCCTAATTAAGCACCTCTGAATCCATTTTTGGGATTCATTTTCTGTAATTCTCTCTCTATCTTGTATTTTCTTCGTATTTTAATAAATTCCCATTTTGCCCCTAGTTCAACTATGAGTGGCTAATTTTCTTTCAAGCTTGGGTTGAAGGTGAAGTCTCAACATGTGTCATGGGCTTGATTTGGTAAATTTATTTTCTCTTCCCCTCTAGTTTTTGTGGATGTTTTGACTTCTCGTCGACAAATAATACTAATCTTGTCTAGTACTGCCCTGGTTTCACCGGCTCCCTAGTATAAGATTATTATTATTTGGCACGATAAGCCCTTAGCACCATATTTATTAGAGCGTGGTTCATGAGGTGTGGATTTCCCTCTCATGATTTAATTGGTATTAATATGGAATATTTAGCCCATGATGCATGTTGATACGGATCCTGCTGTGCAAATTTTATTGAACTCGCAAGTGCACGAATCTATTGTAGTGTAGATCAATGGTGACGAGTGTCGATCCCACGAGGAGGTGGATTTTAATTATATATAGAATTAATTTAGTGAATGGGTGATTGGATTTAAGGTGGAAAATGATTTGGATTATGCTAAAACTTAAATTAAAATAACAAGAATAAATTCTGAAATTGAAATTGAAATGACAAGAATAAATTGTAGAGAATTCTAATGAAATGACGTACTTGGGTATCTGGATCCGTATCAACATGCATCATGGGCTAAATATTCCTTATTAATACCAATTAAATCATGAGAGGGGAATCCACACCTCATGAACCACACTTTAATAAATATGGTGCTAAGGGCTTATCGTGCCAAATAATAATAATCTTATACTAGGGTGCCGGTGAAACCAGGACAGTACTAGACAAGATTAGTATTATTTGTCGACGAGAAGTCAAAACATCCACAAAAACTAGAGGGGAAGAGAAAATAAATTTACCAAATCAAGCCCATGACACATGTTGAGACTTCACCTTCAACCCAAGCATGAAAGAAAATTAGCCACTCATAGTTGAACTAAGGGCAAAATGGAAATTTATTAAAATACGTAGAAAATACAAGATAGAGAGAGAATTACAGAAAATGAACCCCAAAAATGGATTCAGAGGTGCCAAATTAGGGGGGGAGACCCCCTTTTTATAGTTACATCAAGTAAATCATAGCCATCGGATTAAAAACAGTTTGGACGCTCAGGATTTCGCCACGTCATCAGCCACTATTTGCACAGTAAAGTCAACAGCCACTATTTACACAGTACAGTCAACAGCCACTATTTGTACAGTAACGCCAACAGTACCCGTACATGTAAATAGTACCGTACATGTGAACAGTATCATTTTTCCTTTTATACTCCTCCTAAGGTTTTCGACCGTCCTGAGTTCAAAAATGATGTCTGTTTTACCATTTGATCTCTCGTTTATTGTGAAATAACTATGATGCCCCTAAAATACATAAAATACTTAATTAAAATAAAACACACATAATTAAAGTACAAGAAACTTAAACACATAAAAGTAAGGGCTGTTAGTAATACTTGATATATAAAATAACGATTTTCTCCTTTATAAATATGCACTTTCTAACACTCAACAAGTAACGCGAAGTATGCTCGTTTAATTGTAAGTTCAAGAGTTGAAGAAAGATCCTGGTTACGGACAAACAGACACCAAAATCTCGCATAAACATTTTGGCATCGTCTGTAGGGAGCTGAACAAAAAGTTTCCATCAATAGAGAGAAGAAGGAAAAAAATAGTGGGGAAATAATGGACATAGGTGGGGGTAGTGCCTAAGGGGGTGATTTGAGGCTCAGCAAGTATATAACATTGAGAGAAATAGCTAACGAAGGACGAGAAAAGTAATGTATGAGCAGATGGAACGAATGGAAAGGGGAATTTAAGAGAAAGGGATGAGAAGTGGCGGAGTAACACAAGGACATGTTAACAGAAGGAACAACAATACCGCAATGAGAGGTCGAACCTCCAGGAGGTTTGGTGGTGAAGTGGGTAACCAATCTCTACAGGGAAGAAGTCATGAAAGAGGAGATCAGTCTCTGGGGAGACAGGTCTTTAATAATAATGACAAGGTTGTGAATACAGAGGAAATGGAATTTTGTCAACACTTGCATAACGTTAACCAAGAATGAGAGTAGGTTGTGGTACGTGACCTTAGTCGTGCCATATAATTGAAGGAAGAAGTGCGTAGACTAGCACAAATTGTAGATGACATGCAGGGATAGAGTAGAGCACCTGGTTGGAGGATAATACTTGACAGTGAATCCCCTAACTCAGCAGAAATCATGAGTGCCGTCATCTCGAGAGACTTCCGCATCACTGACCTCAAGTACTCTAGGCAAACTGATCTATTGGTGCACATAAAGCGTTTTAATGACATAACTAGGGTGCAAGGATTATCTTAAGTCCAAAGGTATAGAGTGTTCCCGCTGCCTCTAAAGGGATGAGCACGTGAGTGGTGCCGGAAGATTCCTCGAGGGCGCATCAAAACATTCAAGCAGATGTGCCAAGAATTTACAGAGTAGTCTCGAGGGGCAATGTCACTTGAAGATAATATGATGGAGCCAATGAGAATGAAACAAGGAGATGATGAAACTCTTCAGGAGTTTATCAAAATCTTTCATCGCGTTGTCCTTAATATGGGAGCCTTCAACCATCTCTAAGCATTAGGGAGATTAAAGGAAAGAGTAAGGATAAGACATTTGTGGTACAACTTGAGGAGTCCAGTAATTCAGTCATATTTCACCGCCTATGAGCAGGCCAAGAGGGACATAGAAATCGAGGAGAAAAAAACAATAAAGATCAAGACAGATCGACTAGAAGGGTTGGGGAGAATAAAAAAGAGCCCTATTAGGAAGTAAGTTGATTAAGCGGAAGGACTGTGATGCCCCATGTGGCGGTGCAAGAGGCTGGGTTGCCTCATATCAACCTCATCAGAGGCCACCCCAATATCAACGTAACGAGACGCAACAGTACCGCAATGATAGGTCAAAACACTAGGAGGCTTGGTGGTGAAGTGAGTAACCAATCTCTGCGGGGAAGAAGTCATGAAAAAAGAGATAAATACCAAGGGAGGCAAGTCTTTGATAATGATGACGAGGTTGCGAATGCAGAGGAAAGGGAATTTTGACAACACCTGCATGATGTTGAGCAAGAATGAGACCAGGTTGCGGCATGTGACCCTGGTCGTGCCATGTAATCGAAGGAAGAAGTGTGTAGACTAGCGTAAATTGTAGATGACATGCAGGGACGGAGTACAGCACCCGGTTGAAGGATAATACTTGACCGAGAATCCCCTCTCTTGGCAGAAATCACAAGTGTTGTCATCCTGAGGGACTTCTGCTTCCCTGACCTCAAGTACTGAGAGCGAACTGATCCATTGGTGCACATAAAGCATTTGAATGACATAACCGGGGTGCAAGGATTATCTCAAGTCCAAAGGTGCAGGGTGTTCCCACTGTCTCTAGAGGGACGAGCACGTGAGTGGTATCAGAAGCTTTCTCGAAGGCGCATCAAAACATTCGAGCAGATGTGCCAAGAATTTACAAAGTAGTCTCGGGGGGCAATAGCACTTGAAGATGATATGATGGAGTTAATGAGCATAAAGTAAAGAGATGATGAAACTCTTTGGGAATTTATCAAAAGGTTTCATCACCCTGTCCTTGATATGAGAGCCTTCAACCATCCCTGAGCATTAGAGGGATTAAAGAAAAGAGTAAAGATAAGACGTCTGTAGTACAACTTGAGGAGTCCAGTAATTCAATCATATTTCACCGCCTATAAGCAGGCTAAGAGGGACATAGAAATCGAGGAGAAAAAAATAATAAGGATCAAGACAGACCGACTGGAAAGGTTGAGGAGAACAAAAAAGAGCTCTACCAGGGAGTGAGCCGATTAAGCGGAAGGACCACCATGCCCTAGGTGGCGGTGCAAGAGGCTGGGTCACCTCATACCAACCTCATCAGAAGCCACCCCAATATCAGTGTAACGAGATGCAACAGTACCGCAATGAGAGGTCGAACCACCAGGAGGTTTAGTGGTGAAGTGGGTAACCAATCTTTGCGGGGAAGAAGTCATAAAGGAGGAGATCAATACCAGGGGAGGCAGGTCTTTGATAATGATAATGGGGTTGTGAATGTAGAGGAAAGGGAATTTCGACAACCTTTACATGATGTCGAGTAATGATAAGACCAGGTTGCGGCACATGACCCTAGTCGTGCTGTGTAATTAAAGGAAGAAGTGTGTAGACTACCGAAAATTGTAGATGACATACAGGGATGGAGTAGAGCACCCGGTTTGAGGATAATGCTTGACGGTGAATCCCCCCTCTCAAAAGAAATCATGAGTGCTGTTATCCTGAGGGACTTCTGCTTCTCTGACTTCAAGTACTTAGGGCGAACTGATCCATTGGTGCACATAGAACGTTTTAATGACATAACTAGGGTGCATGGATTATCTCAAGTCCAAAGGTGCAAGGTGTTCCCGCTGTCTCTAGAGGGACGAACAAGTGAGTGGTACTAAAAGCTTCCTCGAGGGAGTATCAAACATTCGAGCAGATGTGCCAATAATTTACAGAGTAGTTTTGGGAACAATGACACTTAAAGATGATACGATGGAGCTAACGAGCATGAAGCCAGGAGAGATGAAAATCTTCAGGAGTTTATCAAAATGTTTCATCACGCTGTCCTTGATATAGGAGCCTTTAACCATCTTTAAGTGTTAAGGGGATTAAATGAAAGAGTAAGGATAGAACGTCTGTGGTACAACTTGAGGAGTCCAGCAATTCAGTCATATTTCGCTGCCTATGAGCAAGCCAAGAGGGACATAGAAATCGAGGAAAAAAACAGTAAGGATCAAGACAAACCAACTGGAAGGGTTGAGGAGAAAAAAAAAGAGCCTTACCTAGAAGCGAGTCAATTAAGAGGAAGGATGGCCATGCCCCAAGTGGCGGTGTAAGAGGCCAGGTCGCCTGATACCAACCTCATCAAAGGCCACTCTAATATCAGTGTAATGAAATACAACCTCCTCGCTCACCATACAAAAATTCTTAGAGAAGACATGATCAGACTTACAGTTATCCTTATCAGCACCCCGCGATAGCTCACTACCCACTAAGTGTGAGAGCTAGTAGACCAAAGGCATTGGTGCCCCTTCTAGCTTAGAACGGCACCCACAGGGAAAAGCCAATGCATATGATCAATCAGAGTCAAAGCTATGAACGGTATACTTCTTTGAAGGTACCCTTGGACGAGGTGTATGATGTAATAAAAGACTGTGGGTTGTTGAATCCCCTCACCTCAATAGCAAAGCTACCCAGCAGGAGAGATAGGGGACGGTTTTGTAAATTCCATGGCATCCGTGGTCGTACTACAGCCGAATCCAGGGATCTAAAAAATCAGGTGGAAGATTTAATAAGGAATAACTATGTGGATGAGTTCATAGATGGAGCTATCCCGATGGTGGGCTCGTCATGCGAAGAAGAGCAGAGTAATAGAAATATAGGCCACGAGCAGCCAATGGTAAGGATAATCACTAAGGGCCCAACGTTGGTGAAAGATACCAACAGATCGAGGAAGAACTATACTAGGTATGGCATGACTAGTAAAAAAATGTTCTTCAACACCTCAATGGCCAAATGAGCAAGAATCAGGCAGGTGCCATCATGTGGACAGATGAGGATAAAGAGAGAGTTTTATATCCATATAAGGATGCATTGGTCATTAAAGCCATCGTTGCCAGTAAGAGGTTTAACCAGATTCTGGAAGATACAAAAAGTTCGGTTGATGTCCTGTTTAAGTCAATTCTAGAGAAAATGGGAATAACAGATTTGAGGTTAGAGCACACCAATACCTCCTTGAAGGGGTTCGGTAGAGGAAAGCTAATTCTTCTGGGCGTAGTCGAGCTGCCCATCACGATAGGCAGTGCCCTGTTAGAAAAGATCATGATCCTAGATTTTGTGGTTGTCGATGAAGAGAGCCCTTACCAAATGATTCTACACCGTCCCTTTCTAAGAGTGAGCAAGGTAGTGCTCCATAATCACTACTTAGCTCTCAAATACCGGGTGAATGGAGTAATATAGGTGATACGAAGAGACTAGAGAATTGCCCCAAGCTATTACTCTACAGCAACAAGGGAGGCGATGCAAATCACATCGCTTGATACTAGAGTGGAAGTCAAGGATGGCAAACAGAAGCTGGTTAAGAAGTTGAAAATAGTAAACTTGGAACAAGGTGACTCAGAAAAAACAATTCGAATTGGGTCAAGAATTAAAAAAGAACTGAAGTAGGAGCTGCTGCATTGTTTGCGGGCTTACACAGATCTATTCGTTTGGACGCATGATGACATGCCAGGAATCGACCCTGAAGTGGCCTGCCATAGGTTGGTAATAAAGAAAGGTGCCCGGCCTGTAAGGCAAAAAAGAAAGTACTTTAACTAGGAGAGATATGAAGCCATAAATGGCGAAGTTAAGAAGCTCTTGAAGGCTAATAGTAAATGGAGGATGTGCGTTAATTTCACTGACCTTAACAAGGCGTGCCTTGTTGAGTGCTAAAAAGTGTGTATTTATAAAGGAGAAAATTGTCATTTTACATTTCAAGTCTTATTAACATCCTTTTATGTATTTAAGCTTCTTGTGATTTAATTATGTATGTTTTATTTTAATTAAGTATTTTATGCATTTTAGGGGCATCATGGTCATTTCACAATGAATGAGAGATCAAACAGCAAAACGAACATCGATTTTGAATTCAGGACAATCGAAAACTTTAGAAGGAGCATAAAAGAAAAAATGACATTGTTCACATGTACAATACTGTCCATGTTTCTGTTCATGACACTGTTCGTGTATATGGAACGATGACGTGGCATTGACTGATGAAGTGTCACGATCCTATTGGACTAAAATTCTTACGCACTGTTAATCGGTGATGTGACAGCATGTTAGTGGATAAAAAATCACACGTACAATACATGTATATACACGAAATTATTTTCAACCAAACCGCATTACTATTCAAGCAGCCTCACTGTTCAAACCGTGTGATCAAATCATGTCACTATTTAAACTGGGTGGTCAAACCGCGTACTGTTGACTGATGACGTGGCACAATCTTGAGCGTTCAAAATGTTTTTAATCTGATGACCATAATTTACTCAATGTATCTATAAAAAGAAGGGCTCTCCCCTCTAATTTGGCATCCATGAATTCATTTTTTAGTTCTTTTTTCTTTCATTCCTTCTCCATCTTTATTTTCTACGTATTTTAATAAATTCTCATTTTTTCCCTAATTTAATTATAAGTAGCTAATTTTGTTTTAAACTTGGGTTGAAGGTGAAGTCTCAACACGTGCCATAGGGTTTATTTGGTAAATTTACTTTCTCTTCCCCTCTAATTTTTGTGGATTTTTTGACTTTTCGTCAATAAATAATAATAATCTCGTCTAGATACCGCTCTGCTTTCATCGGCTCCCTGGTACAAGATTGTTATTATTTGGCACGAGAAGCCTTTAGCACCATATTGATTAGAGTGTGGTTCATGAGGAGTGGAACCCTCCTAATGATTTAATTGAAAATAATAAGGAATATTTAGCCCATAGTGTATGTTGAGGATGCACTAAGACGCACAAGAGAAAACTAGGAGTTGCATGAGTTGCCAAAGTTTTGTCAATTTCTCTACCCATCCACTAGAAAAACTCACTTCTATGGCCTCGCCATGGCCATTTGCTCAATGGGAGATCGATCTGATTGAGCCATTGCCAAAGGGACGAGGGGCAGCTAAGTATACAGTAGTAGCAGTAGATTATTTCATGAAATGGGTCGAGGTAGAAGCCCTCAGTCGGATCTCAGAGAAAACAGCGACTGATTTCATATGGAGGAACCTGGTCCGCCGATAGAGGATCCTTATGCCCTAATATCAGACAATGGCAAGCAGTTTAACAATCATAATTCAGAGAATTTTGTCAGTACCTCGGAGTAGAGCTGAAATTTTGCTCGCCTACGCACTCTCTGTCCAATGGACAAGTGGAAGCAGCTTACAAAGTTATCAAGAAGTTTTTGAAGACTAGGCTAGGAGCGAAAAAGGGAGCATGGGTTGATGATGAGCTACCAAGGGTATTATGAGCATACAGGACAACCTATAAAATAGCAACGGATGAAACTTCGTTCGCTTTGGCCTTCGGACATGAAGCGGTTGTGTTTGTGGAGATAGGGGCAACCATGCACCAAACCGAGCACCTTGATGAGCATGAGAACAATGACCAAATATACTTAAATCTAGATCTGCTAACTGAGAAGAGGGAGCAAGCATTGAAGAGATCAGTCGCATATTAGTAAAGGGTCACCCATTATTACAACTAAATATGTATACGATAGTTCAGGGTCGCCGATTGGGTCCTTAGAAAGGTGAATTAGAACACTAAAGACTCAACACAAAGGTTACTCGGTCTTAACTAGGAAGGGCCATATAGAATCAAGTAGATGGCTGGACCCGGAGCCTAAAAGCTCATTCGTACGGATGGCCACGAGGTGAAATGATCGTGGGATGCAGCGCATCTCAATAAATACTTCCAGTAAGCCAACAATGCTTAAGAGTTATTTATATTCATTCATGTTGTTATTTGTTTTTAATGTTTAGTCACTTTCATGTAAATTGAGTTCAGTGATCAATGAAGTTTGGAGGAATTCCATTAAGTTGTCATCAATGAAATAATAATAATAATAATCCAAGGCATGTAAAGGCTTCAAAGTCTCAAAGCCTACTCGATGACAAGACAAAGAGCCAAGCTTGTTAGAATCTGTTCAACTATATGGGGGCAAACAGACAATAAAAATCTTAAGAAATGCCTAAGGCAAGCGAAGATGTTATAGTCCAGAAGCCTGCTCGATAGAAACATTAAAAGCCGGATTTTGTGTAATTCTATTCCTCAAGGAGTAGTGAACAAAAGAGTAAGTATTTTGAAAGCTTATCATCAAGTAATAACGAACAGGCAATCGAATATTTAAAGCGAGGCAAAACAAGCAAACTGAGGAATGTCATTCAAATTTTTAGCAAATTTGATAACTGGGCATATAATAAGCGCAAAATACAATCAAGAGGATGGGGGATCATCTGCTGGTTGGTCCACTTGAGGAGCAGGGGGGTCTCCCTAATTGCGCCCGGGGAGGTATTTGCCTTGGCAACATCAGTAGGGACTGCACGAGGAGGGGAGGTTGCCTCCTTGATTGCATCTGGCTCTAATCCTTCGCTATTTTCTTTGGCCGCCTCATTGTCCATGTATTCAGCTACACCAGTAGCAAGCTCATCTATCTTCATATCAGGATGTTGTTTCCTGAGGACGACAATGATGCAACGATAAGAATGTCGAAGCCCCTCGTCGTACTGGTTGTCAGCTTCCTTCTCTAAGTTTTCGACCTGAGTCTGGTGAGAAATACTAAGGGATTTGAGTTGAGCTTCATAGGTAATCTTTTGCACCTACAAGTCCTCCTTAACCTTATTCAACTCCTCCTTAACGTTATTCAACCCCTCCTCAAGAGTGATAGCCTTTGCTTGCGCGAGAGATGCTTGCTTTATCAACTTCAAATTCTCGAGTATGAGATCTCCAGCTTTCTTCTCAGCAGCGTCATCTTTGCTTTTGGCTGAGTGAATATCTTTTTTCATTTTCTGATCATAACGGCTGACCTTCGCCTTGTAGTAAATAGGCATGCAGCTAAGGTGAAAAGCACTGAACTGCATAGCCCTAACTAGCTTGCCAATAGTACTGTTGTCAAAATCTTCTAGGTCTTTTTCACTTACGAGCCTAGAAAACTCATTAATATAGGGGTTCAAATGCTCTAGTCAGTTATCTGGCAAACGATGTTTTAACCTTGTAGTCCCACTAGTTTTGCTGACCTTAGAAGGAGGAGGTGGTAGAGTCTTTAAAGGGGAGACCTGCTCCACAATATAAACCCACTTTCCAAGGGGAGCATCTTTGTTGTAATCTCGCTTAGCAGTATTGGGACGATGATGTTTTCTATTCAAAGGCCCAATCACAGCATCCTCTATAATGTAAGTAACGGGTACCAGACGACACTCGATTAAGTTGCGAGTAGGCAACAAATCTCTACATGGGCAGGAATTGGCCAACGCGGTCTCGACCCACTTAAGTACTTCAGGCTCGAGGTTGTAGTGAACACCCCAAGAACCTGTAGCTCGAACAATGACTGTGTTAGAAATGGATTAACCATTAGAACAGCTAGGGGTATAAGACATCTAAAGTGAGTAGGCAACCTGGAACTACAAAACAGGAGGGGACGCGGACGTTCTCCCCATTAATCTTTACCACTTGACCCTATACAGTAACTACACTGTTCCAGACTTGATTCCATTTTTCTGTCATCTTATTATTTTCTTGTCTTTTTCAAGCCTATAATAACAATATTCCTCCCTTGAAATTTGACTCCCAATCACCTACAATTATTCACACCATCTAAGCACACAATTATTCTAAAATAACATAATTTATTAGAAAATAAACTAAAATGGTTATTCATACAAAATAAAACTAAAATGCAATTAAAACATGTCATTCACTCTCAAAGTAATCATGATTTAAGTTTCAAAAGTGTCATGATAACTCTCATTTCATAAAATTATCACATATGCAAATAACAGGTGTGATACGGTGGTAGAACTCCCAAATCTTAAACCATGAATAAGATTTTGCCCTTTCACATGTAGCAATAAACTGGAAAACACCTCCGCACACATAATAAATAAATAAAAAGATAGCAGGTAGCCCTGCCTTATGTCACGGCCCGGTTTGTTCCAAAGCTATATCGTGCGGCCTTAGGTGCCAAATTCACACTCTCTTGGCCCTAAGTCAGCCTTACACCCAAATTAATTGCTGGATTTGAAAAGCGAAAAGAGTATACACTCTAACTCACAAAAGATAAGTGGAAAAGACTTGTATTATTCGAAAATATGCTTACAAAGCTAAGTGTGTTGGAATTGTGTATTGCTTGTGATTGATTTGATCAAATGAGACCCTCTCGTATTTATAGAGTACAAGAAAGTATCTAGAGAGTGTCTAGAGTTATCACAACTACCATCTAAACACATTAATGACAAATGAATATCTACATGCTCTACACAAGTCTCCATAGCTCTAGAATTCTCCATAGGCCAGGCCATGTGGAGGCTTGGGCCATGACACTTAATCCCTTTTGAGGAGTAATTAGTCTTTTAGGCACCCGGTTGATAAGCACCAAGAAAGATGTTGACGTGATACACCTCATTATGAAATCTACCCAACTATGAGAAAAGCTTAATTTTAGCATTGATGCTTCAACAAAACTCCACTCCACCCTATCATAGGCTTTACTTATATCTAATTTCTTGCTTCTTACCCTTACTATGCCTAATTTTGTGAAGACATTTATAACCAATGATAATATTGTCGGTTATTAACCTTTTGAGAATGAATGCACTTTAAGTAGGAGATATAATTTGGTGGAGTATGGTTTTAAGTCTATTTGTTATAGTTTTTGCCATAATTCGATATATGACATTACACAAGCTTATAGGCCTAAAATCTGATACTTTCCTAGGCTTCTCTATTTTATGAACTAAAGCAATGTAGGTGTGGTTCAAAGAGGCAGAAGTACTTTTTACATTAAGCACGTGGAGACAAGTAGAAATTACACCTTTGTTGACTAGCTTCCAGCGTTTCTGAAAAAAATATAGCAGGAAGGCCATCAGGACCAAGGGCTTTGTAGGGAACATTTGAGCAAGGGCTGCAAAGATTTCCTCCTCTGTGAAAGGTTCCTCCAATTCTTCATTCATCTCATTTGATATCTTAAGATGTAATCCAACAAGAGCAGTTTTCATATGTTCTTGGGTGGGCTTGGTAGTGGTGAACTTTTTTGCAAAATAGGAACAAAACTGACTCCACATCCCGATGGTCATCCATCCATTTTCTATTTTCATCATTAATTCCCCAGATTTTGTTCTTCCTCTTTCTAAATGAAGCTTTAGAGTGAAGGAATTTCATATTCTTATCACCCTTTTTAAGCCAGTCAACTCGTGAGCACAGTTTCCAATAAATTTCTTCCTCAAGCAGTAAGTTATCAATTTGCTTTTCAACTAACTGTATCTCCATACCGTTCTCCCTTTGATTTGGGTTCTGTTTCAACACTTTAAGCTTGCTTACTAAGTTTTTCAACTTGCCCTTCTTAACTCCAAACTCAATATTGCTCCACTTTTTTAATTGAAGCATAGACATTTTTGCTACTCTCTAAAAAGTCTGTATAGGATGCTCATTTGCCCAATCCTCATTTCTCAACCATTCATTCCTCTTCAATGATCTTTTGACAAGCTTCGTAAAGGCTCTAAAAAATCCTCATAAAGACTTCTTTTAAAGCTTTCCCTTGTATAACTCAGCTCACCTCTATCAATAACCTCCATCATAATTGGACTATAGTCAGATGTCCACGACTCCAAATAAACAACCAGCAAGTCATTAACGTGGTTTTTCCAGTTAGTACAATAGAAGCATTTATCCAACAGTCTTCCACAAATTGCTGGCCATATATTTTATTTGACCAAGTACATAATCTCCCCGAAAATTCCATGTCCACTAAACCACTATCTTGCATAGCTTCCCTAAAATCATTTATCATTCTCACATCCCAGTCATTACCACCTCTTTTTTCCTCTATGTGTAAAATTTCATTAAAATCACCACAACAAAGACAATGTGAAAATGATAAACCTGCTAGTCGCCTCAATAAAGCCCATGTATGTCTTTTTTGGCTCGCTTCTAGATTGCCACATATTCCCTTATATCTCCAATTCTTCCCCTTCTCATTATATACATCAGCATCTATGTGGTGAAGGTTGAATGAAGCAATATATACTTCTACATCCGAATTCCATAGCGTTGCCAAGCCTCCCCCCAATCCATTTCTGTTAACCAAAAAATAACAATAAACTTCAATTTTGCCCTAACTTTATTTACTCAGCCAACAACTTTGTTTCACACAAGAAAAAAATTTATGGCCTATGCTCTTGGAGAATTTTTTCAAAGCAAGCAATGTTTGGAAATTCCCCAAATCCCGAACATTCCAACTAAGTATTTTTATGGCTAACGGCGGGGCTAACAACTAGCCTTCGCCGATAGTTATTTAGTACTTGACTCAGTAATCTCCATTTCCTCCATAGTTTCTGTCTCCCAACTTAGCTTAATCTTTGTTGAAGGGGAGTGAAGATAGTTTACTGTAACAACTTCCTTCCGAACTCACTTGGGTATTATGGACATTTTCCTTTTATGTACTTGTCAAAGCCAAAATCTATAAATTTTTAATTGGGGCTTCCTTTTATTTCCCCCCTTTTGTCTCTCTCTCTTTTCCTTTTTTATTGTAAAATCTTTGTGCACCCAGCTGCGATCGTCTGACTTTGGCTGCCATCAAGTTGTTGTCTCGGTATTCCCTCTGCCAGGTTGTTGTCTCGGTATTCCCTCTATTAAGTTGTTGTCTTGGTATTCCCTTTACCATGTTGTTGTCTCGGTATTCCCTCTATCAAGTTGTTCTCTTGGTATTCCCTCTACCAAGTTGTTGTCTCGGTATTCTCTCTACCAAGTTTTTGTCTCGGTATTCCCTATATTAAGTTGTTGTCTCAGTATTCCCTCTACCAGGTTTGCTTGCTCAATGCCCTCTTCAGCTACGTGTCCAATTTCTATTGGCCTTTTGTACCCACCCATTTTCTCTTAGGTTAACTCTGCCCCAGTACTAAATTCAAACATTATGGGTGTCAATGTATAAGTGTACACAACAAGTAATATAATGATGAGCATTCAAGATTGTCTCCACACATATTGATGAAATCAAATGTGCTACAGTAATTTCAACAGTACAGTTTTTCTTTAATTAAAAATAAAACAGGCAATAAAACTAATAAATTAATTAAAATAAAATGCAAAAAATAAAAATGTAAATAAATAAATTCTCGCGTCACACACAAGGATAAAACCAACGGGAATAGAGTAGCTGAGTTATTAAACTCACTTAATGGTTTTAACTATTTTTTTAATATTTGACTCGATTGCTATAACATCTGCTACAACACTAAGCAGAATCATTATGTATCATCAACTGTCACATGTTGGATATCTTATATCTATATGCAACCTAACAGTGATAAGTTGTTATGCCCATAAAAGATATAGCATTATGTGCTTAGATTCTATTTACCTTACAAGGTGAATCCCTATGACTAGTTCATCATTAATTTTATATTAAGCATGACCCTTTAGGAATCAAGAAAAACTCAAAACTCAACTTAGGAAATTCAATGTAAAATCAGGTATTGCTTTGATATATTCCACTAAGATAAGTCCTTTTGTGATTCTTTCTTAGCTAATATTATTAAATGGGTGATCAGCCAAAATAATGAATATAAACAAATACTATCAAAACAAAATGCTTTAGGGAACATGCAGCAACATATATATTCAGTCAATAAACCATCAAGATTTTGTTTGTCACTCAACCACAAATAAATTTATTTCATGGTTTGCAAAAGAAAAATAAAGAAAAGAGTTTTAGTCATCAAATACATCCCCATGAACAAATAGAAAATAAGAAAAGAACAAGAAGGATTGATTTTCAATAGATCTCTATGTTTTCACCTCTGGTGCAGCCCCTAATCTCTCTCTTAAATTATGTTTTTCTTTTGTTTCCTGGCAGTTTTTCTCCTTGAGTGACAACTCTCCTTTTCTTTTGCGTGTGTGTTTTTTTATAGCTGAAAATTAAGATAAACGGAAGTTTTAGGTACGTATCTTCCAGATTAGGAAACTCCAGATCGCAATCTTCAAAGTATTTTGCATGAAATCTTCTCTGTTGTTATTCCAGGATTACTACAGCAACGACCACAACATCTGCACTATTTTAGACTTGTTTCAATTCTTCTGTAGTTAAGTTCTTTTCCATTTTTTGCAAACCTATCACAACAATATTCCTTTTTTAAAATTTGAGATTCTGGTCACCTTCAATTATGCATATGATCTAAGCACAAAAAATTATTCTAAAACAACGCAATTTATTAAAAATAAACTAAAATTGATATTCATGCAAACTAAAAGTAAAATGCAATAAAAACATATCATTTACTCTCTAAGTAATATTGATTTAAGTCTAAAGTGCCATGTTAATACTCATTTTGTAGAATTATCAGTTACCTAGTTGTTTATGGTGTTCTTGGCTCATAGATTCTTCTGCTTTCTTGCCTCTGTATTGATTTCCTCTTTCCTGATTCCTGTTTTGCTTAAAGCAATCTGGAAGTATAATTGCTTTCAGCCAAGGGCCAAATGCAAGATCCTCTTTAAGCTGACCTTTGTATTTCACACATTCTCTAAATTGATGTCCTAACTTACCACAGCAGAAACAAAAGTCCAACAACCTTTCATATAAGACTGGTATTGGGATTTTATTCTCTCTATCTTTATCCAGAAGTATAATCTTTTTCAACGGTTTAGTTATGTCAACTAAAATTCTAGCCCTCGTATACTTCTCAATACACTCTCTATTATCATCTGATTCTACTTCTTCAATGTTCCCAACGACAACTCCAAGCTCTTTTACAGCGTCTACATTCATACACATTATCGACAAATTTTGAAGATGAACCCAAAATGATGTATGGGTAAATGTATGTGTTGTGATGTTTCTAATACCCTTTGGTTCTATAAAGACTATGAAAGCCCTATCGAAATGCCAAGGTCCCCCAGCTAGAACCATTCTTCTATATGCTTCAAGAGTTAATTTGAACATAAAAATCTTGTCTCTCAGATTCCCAATCTTCACCTCTCTCACTGTCTTCCATACTTGTTGCATGATTGCTACAGTAACAACTACAGCAACTATATTGTTTCATATTTGTTTCAATTCTTTTATAGCTAAGTTCTTCTTTATTTTTGCAAGCCTATTGCAGTAGTATTCCTTCTATGAATTATAAGCTTCTGGAAACCTACAATTATGCACACAATTTAAGCACGAATTATTTTAGATTAAGCAAAACTCATTAAGACTAAACTATAATGAATATTTATGCAAAATGTAACAAAAATGCAATAGAAACACATAATTTACTCTATAAGTATTATTGATTTAAGTCTAAAAGTGCCATGATAACTCTCATTTTATAGAGTTATCACACCCCCAAACTTAAACCATTACTTGTCCTCAAGTAATGACAACAACGCTAACACTTCAATCACACAATCATGCAACAAATAACTTAGCTACGTCATCAAATTTGCAAGAATTCTTCCACCCTCGGATCACACTCTTAATCATGCAAAATATCCTTAGCAATGTAGTTCTAGACTTAGGCTTCATTATGTCCAAAGTGTGTGTGTGTCACTTTGATCAAATTCCAAAGGTACTATAGCATTACACGAACATATATAATTCAAAGGTAGAACACAAATCTATTCACATATGGGAGAGCAGAATTAACAAATAAATCAAAAACTTGTTGGTGAACTTTATAATCAAATGCTACTAATGCCAATGTGTAAGTATACACAATAAGTAATAAAATGATGAATATTCAAGATCGTCTCCAAAGGGATTAATGTTACACGAAATGCTATAGCAATCACAATAGTGCAAACTAACTTAAGTTGAAGTTAACAAACGTAAAGTGAGTTCTATCGTAATTGATGATTGTGAGAGAATAAAGTAAAACAATACCGTAATGAAACAAACTAAATTAAATGTGTCCACGATTCAATTGAGATTAGGGTAGTTGGATGATCAAACTCTCCTTATGGGTTGTCTGTTTTTCATTAAGTTAATACCAGTTGTTACGGCAAGTGCTGCAGCACTAGGCAAAATTAATCTACATCCTCAGTTGTCGCGTATTGAAACTCTCATACCCTTAAATATATTAACAATAACCAGTTACTAATCTACTTATGATATGGCCTTATGACCCTTTAGTCTCTCCACCCCACAAGGTGAGCACCTATGTCTAGTGTGTTACAAATCTTAACTTCAAGTATAACCTTTATGGGATTCAAGATAACTTAATCTAGGAAACTAAAAGTAAGATCAATCAAGATAACTTAATCCAGGAAACTAAAAGTAAGATCAAGTAATACTTTAATAATATCCGCTAAAACATGCCCTTTTGCTGCTTTATCTTAACTTGAACTATTAAATGGGTGGTTAACCGAAATAACAGTTATATTAATAATAACTACTAGAGTAAAATGCTACAACAATGACATAACTACTAGAGTAAAATGCTACAACAATGACATAACTACTCATAAGAACAGTCGAGTACCCATTAGATTGTTTGTTACTCAACTACAAGCAATTCTAATTCATATCTGAATAAGAAAAACAATCATTAAAATATTGATCGTGAAATACATCAATTCAATCAAAGAGTAAAGCAAAGAACAAGTAAATAACGATGAAGACTGAATCCAAATAACTCGGCTGGATTCTTCACTGATGCAGACTTGGTTCTCTTGAATTCTGATTGTTTTCTTCTTTTCCTCTCAATTTCTCCAATGTTAATTCATTGCCACCGTTTTATGTAGTGCGCGCCCTCCTTTTATACTGCAATTAGGGTAAATAAAAGTTCATGAACGTGCATGAGTTAAATTAGGAAACATGCATATCCTAAATTTGCAGCTGACCTATGCTTAAGTTTTCTCTCTCCGTGCTCCCAGATTGCTGCAACAATGGTTGCTCTAACAATAGCTACAACACTATATTGTTCCTGATTGTGTTTTACTTCTTTTGTAGCCATCTTCTTCCCTCCTCTTGCTAGTCTAATGTCTCAGCATCCCTTCATGAATTAAAAATCTCTGAAAACCTACAATTATACACATGTTTTAGGCAAAAATTATTTTGATTCAAGCAAAACTTATTAAGACTCAACTAAAATGAATGTTTATGCAAAATATAACCAAAATGTAATAAAAACATCTTATTTGCTCTCTAACTGATCTCGATTTAAGTGTAGAATTGATGTAATAACTCTCATTTCATAAAGTTATCACACCCCCAAATTTAAACCATTACTTGTCCGCAAGTAATGACAACATACTAACACTTCATGCAAACAATCATGCAACACAACTTTAGCTCTTTTATCAAATTTGCACGAATTCTTCCACCTTCATATCATAATCCCAATCATGCAAAGTAACCAAGTAAATTAGTTCTAGACTTAAGCTTCCTTCTGTCCACAGTGTGTGTGCGCTACTTTGATTGAATTCCAAAGATGCTATAACATCATTAAGAGATTGCATGTAATTCAACAATAACAAAATTTCATTCATACATGGGGTAGTATAAATTTCACATACTCAAACTGTGATGATTTTACGATTGAAAACTTAAGAGTATTCAACCTCCTCACTGCAACATTTATTTTTTATGTAAATGTCAATCAATTGTAATGATGACACCTAATTAGTAAAAACATGCACATATCAGAGATGTTGTAGCAATATCTGTAATATAATCTTATCTAGAGATATTTTTTACTCAAGGCTGAATATGAGGCTCATGAACAGACCTGGCTACTTAATGCCTTAGACAGAGGACTTTCTTGTATTACTGTCTTACTTTTCTCACTTCTTTTTTTTTTATATAAAATGCTACAGCGTTGCTCATAACTATTGTTACCTTTGAACACAACTCTGCATATGGGGTACATACTCAGATCTGGTTACTCAGCAACTAGAGCCATTGGAATAGAGTTTATTTCATAGATATCACAATCAATCAAACTTGCTTTTCCCCCCAAACTTAAGATCTTTACTATTCTTTTATCTCTGCTCTAACAGTCTCATACAATTCAACCACAATCCAAGTGTCGGGACAAAATTTCAACCTCCATCTATAATTATCTCTACTTGACATTCTTATAAATACTTAATAACACTCAATTTATCTTCATTAGGTTTTCAAATTCATACAGAAATATTAGATAACAGAGCTTCACACAACACACAAGCATAACACAACCCCCCTCAAACTTAAGAGATGATGTGTCCTTACAAGCATACACAACAAAGTCACACAAGTTGTCAAGGACATGGAATACCTTAGGCAATACCACACAAATGGAAAAGCATAATGAAAGAAAATTTTTTTTTAACATGAAATAAATTAACTAGCAAGAAAGGAATACTTCTCTATGGTTAGTACTACTATAACATGGAGGGATGACATTAACGCTTCTTGGATGCACTGCGTAGCTTATCTTTTGGTGAAACTTGTGGGGAAGTAGCTGACAACATCTTTGTCTTTTTCTTCACTGGGCCGGTAAGAGGAGTTTCGGTTGGGGTAGCTTGCGTGGTTGCCACTAATTTAGTCCGTTTTGGTTATGTCGAGGCTGCTGTAACAATGCCTCTAGATGTACTACCATTTCTTTTGCTGGATTGTCGCGGATTGGTACGAACAGGTTGGCTAGGAGTTTGTTGTGGAGGAGTTCGGGTTGATGCATCAGCTACCTAGCCCTCAGCTATGATGGCAACAATGATATCAAGTAGCTGCTTGGCTTTTGCAGGTGTAGGCGTAACTCTGGTTGCTGCAGCAGCCAGCTCTGCGTCGACTTGCTCCATTTCATCCTCAGAGGCTGGAGGGGTTGCCGTTTTTTCCTTGTCCTTTCTCGAAAGGATTGGAATTGGGGGCTCCTCTTCAGGGTCCTCCTCTTCATCTTTTTGGACAATGTGTCTTTTCTTGGTTTTAAAAGGGGTCTTGATGGAAGGTCATCCCACTGATACGAAGATGTGCTTCCTTAAAATCTTAAAAAAATTACAAACTTAAAAAATATATATAATTGTTTTGCAATATGACCATTGGGTTGCACATTAATTTAAGGCTCACAAGTGGCACACACACAAACAATTTGCATTTCTTCTTCCCCTCTACTCTTAATGGATTATGAAAGCTCAAATAACACAATCAACTTTTACTGCCCATCCCTATCATTACCCATTCAAAATGCATCCTGACCATTTTTCAACAAGCTCCATAAACAAGAACAAATTTTAAATAGACCTACGCATGAATTAGTGAGTTGTCAAATGTAAAAAAATTTAAGAGATACAAACTTTTATTATCAATCCCCGTCATTACCCATTCAAAATGTATCGTGACTGTTTTTCGGCAAGTGCCATATACAAAATAACAGCGAATTTACCGAGAAACAGCAGAAAATTTAATAGAAAAACAATAGCACATTTTTTATAAATTTTAAGATTTGTAATTTTAATTTTTTTAAGATTTTAAGGAAATATGAATAACTTGATCATGGTGAAAATAGTTGTTTTAATTACTTATGAAATTGTAAATATTTGGAATTGTAAAGGGCGAAAATGTTAAAAAAATAAAGTCAGTGGTTTACGCATCATAAGTTTCAGCCCTTGTACTTTAGTTGTGCCGGTCTATAAACTATTATTGAGGGTAATATTATCTTTTCAAAGTCAACAGTTAGTCAATGAAAATTTTAACTGACGGTAGGAGGTCTTTTACAAATAAAATAATTTTCACCATCTACTTGCAACAATCTCAAACTTCAGGGGAGGTTTTTAAAAATTACCCCTCAATTAATCTACGTGGGCATTAAATCAGACTCAAATTTTTATCATATTTAACCATTGATTCAAATTTTTGCATCAATATTTCTAAATTTAAATTCAGGCTTTTTTTCATTCTAAATGTCATATATACAAATTCATCGCTGTCCAAAAACATCCTACTTTAAGAAATATTTAAAAGTTAATTAAGTCAGAAATCTTGTAAATTATAGTGTCCTTTTTTCGTCGTTTTAAATTGGTTTCGAAAGCATGATGTCCATGCTTAGAAGCAAAACATGCCAAACAGCAGCATTAATTGCAATGGAATCATGCTATTGCACCACTTAATTTTTTTTAAATAAAACTGTAGAATTACGAATTGAATCATCAAACAATTAATTACTAATTTCTTTCATTTTCGTTCAGACCCATTTTATTTTGTGGATTGTTTAGTTTTCGTTTTATTAAGGATCCATTCTTGCAATATTTTACTTGTGCACCTACAGGCATACTAATTAATTAATTAAACTTCCCGAGCCTAAAGAATCTAGTCAATAACTTAATGATGTCAGCGAAAACTGTTTTAAAATTTTATAAGAAGGTTTGAGTATGCAAATTATCTTGTGTGCCGAATCACAAATATACAGAAACAAATGGAATTTTCATTCTAACTAATTATTGAGGGGCCTCAAATGCCCAATTTATGTTGGAAAAATATTATGGTCTGTGGCTAGTTTGTGGCATAATTTGGAGTGTGACCTACTTTGTGTAAATGAAAGATTATAAGTGATTTAGATACTCCTTCATTATCACTTCAAAATAATGTATTTATCTATTGAAAATAATATATTAAAAATTGTCACTCGAAATACATCTAGAGAGTTGAATTTTTTTAAAAAAAAATGTATTTATCCCACATGAGAAAGAAAGTTAAAACTTGAATGGTTTATATTTAATTACTGGAATATATTTAAATAAGAATGTAAGTTGGCTTTCTCTTAGGTAAAATTAACTTGGTATTTGAGCCACTGTTATCTTATCAATCGAAGCTTTGCATAAACTCTTCAAAGCCTTTAGATACATATAACCAATTGCTATCAATTTTTTTCCCTCGATCATCAAGATAATGCCAGTTAAACGGCACAATTCATTTGAGTCAACGGATTTGTCAATAGAGTTTGTTATGATTTACATCGCTTTTGTGAACTAAAGTGGAAGAACTAAAGGAGAATTTTTGGAATTTTTTTTCCTTTTTTTATTGGTTAAAAAAAATTGTGTGCCTTAAAAACATTTCGTTTAGCTTATGTGTAATACATACAATTTCATTTTGTGGCTGCTTTGCTTTGACAAATGATTTATTTATTTAAATTATATTTTTATTCAAAATAATTAATAACAATTTCTCTTTTTTTTACTGTTTTAAAAATTATTTAATTGTAAGACATCATAAATGATAATTTAAATTTCATCAATAATTGATATGATATATGATATAGATATTATTATCTTACCACTTAATATTTTCTAACATATCATTTGGCTATCAAAATATCTTGACAATTCTGTTCAATGAATCTTATATATTCTAATTAAATTATTTTACTTGTACAACACATGCGTAATGCCATTTGGTATCACATAATGCATTTTGTTGTCACTCATTTAAGCTTACAAGTAATTTTAGGTTGAGAGATTGTGCAGCTAGTATGGAACTATAAAAGACGGTTTATGTGAAACAAGAATGAAGATTCAATTAAGGATAATTAATTTATAATCATTTTAATCAAATATTATCTGCAAATCTTTTGTTAGATAACAAAAGTATAAATAATCATCTAAGATTGATGAAATTATATATGCATTGTTAATTGTTTCACTTTTCCATTCCATTTTCTTAGAATATGTTAAGAAATTCACAGTAAAAGAACATTTTACCCCTAATGATATGGAAAAATATAAAAATACAATATAAAATTGCAAAACAAACAAGTTTATGACCGTTTCTTTAAAAACTCTAGTATCTAATGAAAAATGAAATCATTGATGCTACAAAGATAATTGTAGAAACTCTTACTAACTACTTATTCTGTTGACATCTAAAATAGTTTGTAGTTAATTAAAAGATAGGTTTAGCTAGCTTGCAATCGTGATTTGGTACCCCATTTTTTGTCTTTTTGTGATCCAACCATTGGATTCAACCCAAAAATTGCAAAAGCTATTCTAACCTCAAGGGAATAATTTCTTGGTTATTAACACTGCAGCCCCTCTTGTTTCATTAAAAAAAGACTAAATTTCAAGATTTTGTCACATAAGTTCATCAAAATATTTTATGATCTTTATATAAATCCAGGTAATTTAATAAATGAATATATTTAGATATAAAAAAATATGGATGGATTATTTTAACTAGCTAAAATACTCCCCACATCCATTTATTTAAAATATCAATTACAAAAAATCCCATATTTTAATATATTTTTTTAAAAATAAATACCCATTTAATGTTTTACCATTTAAGATAGTGCTACTTATAAGGATAAATAATTATTTTAATTAAATAAATGAAACCAAACTTTTATTTATTTCTATAAATTTGCTCAACATCAAATAACCTTATAATTGTGAGCATAAGATATAAATTTAGTCTAAAAAATTTATTCAAAAGGTCCCTTAGGGTAAAAAATTAATTATCATATGATAATTTAGTTGGAACAAACTCTATTATTATTAATTTACTTATTTGTGCGAAACACTATATTGAAATTAAATTTTAGTAAAATAAATATATGTCATCATCTTTAACCGCATTCAACAAGCCTTAATTGTTGAGATTTTATTATAGAGAGCAAGATATAGTTCTTTTCTTATTATAGTAGTAAAAATAAATATAAATAAACACGATAGATTTCTTTTAAGAGAATGCAAGCATTATTTTTATGAGATTTTGTGTTCAAGAAATTAATCTAATTATGGTTAGAAGACTCTCGATTTTTTTATATTTTAGAAGAATTATATGTTGGATAAATGAATAGATTAAGATCAAAGCAAAACAAAATGATTGAGAAGAAAACCGAAAGAGAATAATTTTTTAGAATTTTAAAATTTTCATATTTTAATTGGGGTTTATTTTGTAAAATTATTGAAATTTATAGCTTTTAATATTACAGAAAACAGTAGAGATTGTTGAAAAAAATGCCAAATAAATTTTTTAAAATTCTAAAATTATTATATTTTTATTAGGGCTTATTGTGTAAAATTTTTAAAGTTTTTATTATATATAAAAAACAATGGGAGCTGTTAAAGAAAATGTCAAAATTAGGTATTTGGGATAACGGAGGCAAGGTAGTTCCGTCCTTAAAAGATAGGTGTTTCTCCAACATAAAGTTTTAACTTAAAATTTTAAAACAAATTTGTAGCTATTAATCTTGTCAAATTAAATGATAGAGATTCAAAATGATCAATAAAATAGCATTAAATATTGTCAACCCATTTATTTCTTTACCTTTGAATTGAGATTAAATGATTGATGGCTATAAATTTATTTCAAGATACAATGAATACGAAATTAGAAGGTCTTAAAGATTAGCTTGATTCGGCACTGGGAAGCTTTTCTAGTAATCACTTTGAGACGGAGGTGAGGACAATTTTCAAAGCTTTTTGTTTTTACTTCTTGTATGTGCTCGAAGTTGATTAATTAAACATTCTGCAACTAATTAATTCTACGCCAATGGAATGTTACCAAACGTGCCTTGCTAAGACCACAAATATTCTACGGGTGTATTAACAACTTGTATAATATTGTATTGTATTAAATCATTAATTTTTATGCTAACTCATATATTTATTGTAATTTGTGAGTGCACTGCACTTCATTAAAAAAAATGAGTAAAACAATGAAAAGAACATAAAATAATCGCATGAAGGTTAGAGTTTAGGCTACATTGCATTGAAATACTATTTATATTGTAAATTTTAATAATTTTAATTTTATTATCCAATAATAGTGAGCGTAATCTCAATAAATTTCTAACTGTAAATATTTGTAATCTTCTAATATAAAATATATATTAGTATTTTTTATTTTAAAAAAACTTAGAGTAACACTATTATTATAATAGTACAACATGATTTGATGATTATACAAGGCACCCAACTAACTTGTTTCCAGCTAAATGTTAAGCCAAGTTATTTCTTGACTCCCCTCATTAATCTCATATAATCACTATTTTATTAT
Source organism: Citrus glauca (assembly GCA_029633175.1). Classification (NCBI taxonomy): domain Eukaryota; kingdom Viridiplantae; phylum Streptophyta; class Magnoliopsida; order Sapindales; family Rutaceae; genus Citrus; species Citrus glauca. The sequence goes on from JAQOOD010000008.1 coordinate 28,092,872, forward strand.
AATTAAATTTAAGGACAAATACTAATAAAATTAACTCCATTTATATTTTCTCTTTCTTTTCTTTATTTTATTTTACTTGCACAGGTTTGCTTCTCTCTTTCTCTCTCTTTTCTTTTTCCTTTATTCTTGTAGTTTCATCTATGCAATTGATTGCTTTTATTTCTTTTCCTTTTTAAAAAAATTGATTATTTTTATTTTTGGAAAGTTAGTATTTTTGAATTTTTTTTTAGAATGAGAAAGTTTGAAGAGAATAATAGAGAAATCAAAATTGTAAAAAAAAATTAAGAACGAGAAAGTCACTAAAAGTAAAAGACTTAAAAAATTTACAGATGAAAATATTTTTCATTTAAAACCAAGTGGTACATCAATTTCAATGGTTCAAATTAGTGAAATCAATTTGTGGATTCAATAAGAAGCATATTAAGAGGGCTGCACTACAAACTTACATATCGTTGATTCATTTTTTGGAAATTTTATTGTGCCTATAATTCCAACTCAAAAAAATATTTTGTAAGCAGATACTCTGTTCTCAAAAAAGTTTCTAATAAATTTTTAAGGGATGCCAATAATTCAATTCTTCTTGTTAATGGTGCGTTTATTTCATAGAATAGGAATAAGGTGGAATGGGAATAGGTTGAGAATGTGAATGAGATTTAATGTTTACTTGACAAAAATAAATGAGAATGGGAATGTGCTAAAATGTCATTTCTTTGTTTACTTGACAAAATAAATGGGAATGAAAATCAATTTACTAAAATATCCATATTATTAATAATTAATAAAAATAATTAATTTATCATTATTAACAATAATTAATAATAACAATAATATAGTAATAATAACAACAGCAATAATGATAATATTGTTAATAATGATAAATTAATTATTTTTATTAATTATTATTTTTATCATTATTTTTAGGGTAAAAGCTCGTTTAGTCCCTATATTTTTAAAAATACCCCAAAGCATCTCTATCATTAAATTATTGACATCCTTGCCATTACCTTTAGTTTATTTTGACTTATTTTTACAATATTATCCTATTACAATAATATTCCTTTTTTAAACATTGTTTAAAAGAAAAATTAAATTGCCAATTTAACACCAAAAAATTAAAATAAAAACAATATATATATTAATTTTTGTGGAAAACTCTGCTGAGAAGTTAAAATATTAATTTTTAAAAAAATTGATAATTTAATTTTTTACAACATTAATTTTTTTTGACACACATGAACTTCCACAAAAATTAATCTATATCTTTTTTGTTTTTTATTTTATTTTTGGGTTTAATTTGATAATCCAATTTTTTATTAACATATAAAAAACAAACATTACTGTAAGAGTGTAAAATTGTAAAAGCATGCTAAAAAATAATAATAATGGCATAAGTGTCAATATTTAATGGCAAGGACGTTTTGAGGTATTCTTAAAAATATAAGGATTAAATGGATACTGAGCTCATAATATAGGGATTAAATAAGCTTTTACCCTTATTTTTATTGTTATTTGTTAATAATGATAATATTGATAAAAAAATAATAATAATTAAAATAATAAATTTAATAAAAATATTATTATTATTAATGACATTTAAAATAATAAAATTAATTGTGATTTAAATGAGGGTAATTTGAGAAACATAAAAAAAATTAGAGAGATACAAAAGTAAACATATATTCTTCCTATTCCTTCATTTTCATTCCGAACCCCCTTATAGGAATGAAATTCTCATTTTTTATTCCCAAATTGTGTGAGATCTACACATTTTATTCACATTCACAAATTATATTTTACCAAATAAACATAAGTTCCATTCTCATTCATTCTTTTTTATTCCTCATTCCATAAAATAAATACACCATAAATGTTAAGCCAAAATGTCATCACGATGCATATCCAAATCCAATCCAATAATGCATCGTGGCTCATTTATTGGAAGCCCAATTCTGTGGAGAAAATTGAGTCCCACAAAATGTTGTTGTTGTTATTAAAATTAAAATAGCTGATCAGCCCTCCCACCAATTAGGTCTGCATGCTGTGTAGAATAAAATATTCGAACCACAAGACGAAACAATCGTTCTTCAACTCTTTCTCCTTAGCTTTAAAGCAAGCAATTCTGAAGCTCACAAGAGCATTTGGTTACTGACTTGAGCGGATGATGGTATATCGTATATAAAATTATCAATTATTTTGACCTTTTTGTTTAAGAATAATGCAGATAATCCAAGTCTTTTTTAGATAAAAATTTTCATTCACCTCTCAATCTACGTAGCCACCAAATCAGACTTAAAGTTTCGCTATATTTGACTGTTCATCCAAATTTTTATTTTACGTAGACTTTTAAAAATTTAAATTTTTGAGTTTTCACTCTCAATTTTGTTGATATTTTCATTTTAGATGTCATATCTACAGTACAATAATAGAGCTGATGAAGTCGTCTGAATGCTGATTTTTTTTCTTATTATTATTTCAAAATTTAATAAGGACTTGAATCCATCCAACGCTGTCCAAAAACATGCCAAGTTAAATATTCATTTAAAAGTTGAAAATTATTATTATTATTATTATTATTTTCTTTTCCAAACAATGATGTCTATGTGCTCACAGAAGCAAAACGGACCAAAAGGCAGCATTAATTGGACTGGAATAATGCTATTGCACCTAATTGTTTAAATAAAACTATAGAATTGACCAATCGAATCATTAAACAATTAGATACTGATTTCTTTCATTTTCGTAAGGACCATTATACAAAATTTTATATTCATATAGATTGAAGCATGCTCATGAATGGAATCACAAAGCTGTTTGTGGAGTGTCTAGTTTCGTTTGATTATGGATCCAATGCCAATCAGTTCGCATATTGCATCATTTGTTCAAGATTACAAGTCTTAATTAATTATTTAATTAAAATTCCCGTGCCCGAAAAATGTATTCCAAATTTGTTTTAAAATTTATAATATAGTTTCACATATCATTCCAGGAATTTCACGTATCATTCGACAAAGGAAACTCTGGCAAAATAAGCAAATTATCTTGTGGGTTGCCAAATCAAAAAAAAAAAAAAAAAGGTCCATGAGAGGGACTATTGGCACCCCTCTAAATATCTCTTAACACTTCTTTTCTTAATTAATTCCATTAAAATGTTTTAAAAAATTTTATAGTTCTTTTAACACCCAATCAATAACAAAAATACATTTAATTAAAACTTGTTATGTAAATCCCATTCTTTAATTTTTATTATTAAATCATTTTTGAACAATAGGATCTCTTACAATATTTAAAAATAATAATGGGTTTTCATTCTCTCTATTGTACCTATCGGTGGTAAATTTCTTACTTAAAAATTAGGTGAAAAAATAACCTTTTTTATTTCTAAAATGTTAAATTTGACAAAAAAAAATTATTTGACTTTTGAGGGAAGTTTAATTAGAAATTGTCCTATTATGTAATTTTAATAAAAGTTAAAATTGTAAAATAATTAAAGGGTTTTAAGAGTTATTTGGAGTGGTGCCAATAGTCCTACTCAACATCCATTCTTATTATTTTTCAGTGGGCCTCAAATTCCAAATTTATAGAAACATATTAAATGATTTGAATGAACAATATTTAGAGTCTGTTTGGGGCAGCTGCGTTGCCACAGCGCAGCTACTCCCCATGCTTTGTTCTAGGGGATATTTCCCTAAATTAAAGCATGGGGAGCAGTTGTGCTGTGGCAGCGCAACTGTGCTGTGGTAGCGCAGCTGTCCCAAACGGACCCTTAAATACAATAATATGGATTCTTTTTTTTCCCCAATTCCATAATGATCATTATTCTTACCATTTTTAAATTCCATGATGGTCACGCATGATTCTTGCCATAGTTGTGTGTGTGTTTTTGTGTCATGAAGATCTTGATTTCAACTATATATACATTGTGTTTATTGAGTAGGATCTTCATCTTATGCTAACCATAATCTTTAGGATCACTAATGATCCATATGACCTTCAATTAAATCATGTCATTCGTTCAAGGATGTCAAAAGCTATGATAAATTTCAATCCTATAGGAAGTCCGTTAATCTAACTCAGTAAAAAAAGTAGGTTATGAGTGAGACTTGTCCTAAATTTGTATATTTAACATAAAAAATTATTATGAACCAATGTGTGATTATCTCTTTGATACCTCGTTCACATGTGAGCCGATCTAACAAAAGTTCGTTCCAATCAAGACAAATATGGTCGAAATCAAGATCATTATAACATGCATATATGCAAGAATTATTGTCATTTATGCGTATAAGCAAGAGATCACAATCATTATGAAATTAATACATATTTAGAATATGAATCTCTCATTAAAGATTATTTTCTTTTCATGTCATTGATTTTCGCCTATAAATTTTCCTTTGGGCCAGTGCAAAATAGCCATGATCACTAAAATACTCTTACAATTCCCTCCATTTATCTTTTTTACCCCCCCCCCCCTCAAAATTCCGATTGTTTGGAGATAATACATAAGCTAAGATTTACGTTATCTTGTAGTTTGTTAAGATTTGCTCTTATCAGATGTGTACATCCATGCATTCGTACAGTTCGCTTAGGACTTTGCATCTTCTCGTAGATTCATATAAATGAATGGTCTCTCTTGTATCGTTTGGTCAGTGCTATTAGCTTTTTGCAAAACTTAATTTTTTCTTTTTCAGCAAAACTTAACTTGGTATCTGAGTCAATTGTGCTAGTATCTTATCAACCGACACGCCTTGATATGGTACTTGCAATTGGCTCTGATACCAAGTTAAAACAATACTTGCCGTTGGCTGTGATATTGCCAAAAAGAAAAATAGTTTTGCATAATGTTAATATAGTGTTGCTATGGCTATATATATAGTACATAGTCCCTTACAAGCATTTCAAAGCTATAGATACATAGAATCAATAGCTATAAACTGTCTCCTTCTTGATAATCCAAATGATGCAAGTTAAAAGGTGGAAGATTGAGGGTCTGAAATACATACACTTCATGAGTCAATGGATTCGTCAGTATATATTATGATTTCCATATGCTTTTGTAAACAAAAGTGGCAGAACCAAAGGAAAATTTTTGGAATTTTAAATCCATTGTTGTTGTTGTTTTTCCCACCACTCTTTTTTGGTACTTTTCTTTGGGTGACTTTGTTTGCAAAAAGAGAAGTTCAGGATCTTTGGCTCTCTCGCAGTCAAGATTTTGTCATGATGGCCTGATCACCAAAGCAAAAATTTAGCCGACCGAAATGATTAATCATTGGAAAACCTATGATAATGCATATTTTATTTTCTTATGGTCAACATCATTTGCTACCGAGTCACCCAAAAGTTCAGCATTAAAGTCAAGTTTTAACCTATTTTTTGAGCCATGTGGATCCCAAGAAACCTTAATTTTCTACTATTATTAATTGTTTTTAGGAATTTATTGGATATTTCCAAATTGATGAATGGACATGGAGAAAGTTCTTTTTTTGGGTTATTTACAAATTATATATGCGTTTACTTGATAAATGGCACATATTTTGATAAATGATATAAATCTAATAATTTAGAAGTTTAACGATAAAATTATTGTCAATATTTAATTTGAAATTGTAACTCTCGAAAGGATTAGTTTTTTTTCATGTAAGATTTTAATTTTGATGATGCTAAAGCTATTTGTAAATACCTTATTTACAATGTTTAATTGCACCATAACAATGCCTTTAATTTTTTAAGTTTTCTTTAAATCACACTTCTGCCTTAGAAATTGTTTTTCTATGATCTAGGTCATTGATTGAAGCTTCAATGTCCTATTTTCTTCTTTACAACACACACACACACACACGAGCAAGCTAAAATCGGACCAATAAATTGAGAATTCCTCTTCTTTATTATTATTATTTTTTTTGTTTGGAGAAAAAAAAACACGCTTAACAGGAAGATAGTAACAAAGGCAGCTAGCCCAAGATCCCAACAGGATTAGATAGCCCCACAAAGGCACCTCATTTTTGACTATCAGATACCAAAATTAAAGCGTCTCAATTGCATACTCAACTTTTTGCTACTCTCAAAAGCAGCTTGTGGACAATGAGACATGACAAAGTCACGTCTTTAGCTTTAAGTATCAAGCACAGTTGTGACGGTGGAAGAGTTCTTCAATGGTCCATCTCTTTGTAATCAACGTCTGATCCTCTCCATAACAGGCTAACTTTGTTTTTTGTTTTTCAAGTCTTGCTGTTCCTGGACAGTATATAAAAAGTCGGCCGCTATTGATGACTATGAAAGAGCTCGCTGGCAGCTAACAAGAATTAAATTTTGCAAAGGTAAAGTAATTATTATATAGTTTCAATATGGTGAGGACTCCTTGTTGTGAGAAGATGGGGTCGAAGAAAGGACCATGGACTCCTGAAGAAGATCAAATATTAATTTCTTTCATTCAAAGATTTGGCCACGGCAATTGGCGTGCTCTTCCCAAACAAGCCGGTAATTGTTAGTTCACAAGTTGTTGTTCATATTTCTAATAATTTGTCATGTTGTGTATCTTATATGATATATAGATCTAGGGCATGTATTTATGAATCTGTTGATTATCATAATATTTATATATTGTATGTACATGGAGATTTAATATGTGTATGGTGATAAAATATTTCAAGCTCATGCATCGTTTTATCTTTTGTGATTAATAATTTGTGTGCAGGTTTAATGAGATGTGGAAAGAGCTGTAGACTACGATGGATAAATTACTTGCGGCCAGATATTAAACGGGGAAACTTTAGCAAGGATGAAGAAGAAACTATCCTTAAGCTGCATCGAGTTCTTGGCAATAGGTACTTAGATCTAATTCCACCTTTTTTTTTAATCATTCATTTGTGTTAATTGAGGATTCAGCCTCTCTCTTCATAGTAGCATCTTGTACATGCGTGGATGCATACATCCACTCTAGCTGAGAAGCTCTTACATCTTTACCATACATACAACCAGCCAATAAAATTGTGCATGTATACGTACATATTTCTGATGTAAATATTGGATAATAATTCAACACTGAGCTAATTTTTTGACTGAGTATTAAATCAATTCATGTTTAGGTAATAGAAATGAAAAATAAATCCTTATTCTTAATTAGTGCTCAATGTACAAAATCAACTTAACATTGAATTTAATCCATAAATATTACCATTTTCTGATAACGAGAGGATATGTGATTTAATGAACGTGTCAACATTGTCTAATGTTATATACGTATTCACTGGATCCTTTACGATGGAGAGTTATTTTGCATTGTAAATCTTTCAGATGGTCGACAATTGCAGCAAGATTACCAGGACGAACAGACAATGAGATAAAGAATTATTGGCACAGTCACTTGAAGAAGAGACTTAAGCAAAACTTGATCTCCCCTAAACAACAGTGTGATATTGTTCAAGCATTACTCCACAGTGATCATAATGGCAATACAACTATACGTAAGCCAGTATGCAATTCCACCCATCAAGGAATTCAAAATCATCCTCAAGATACACCAAATTTTCTACCGAAGTCCTGCAATGAGAGCACAGATATTGCTTCAGAAAACTTGCCTGGAATCGAAGGGAAATATGAGACAAGAGATTTTGCTGCAATGGAAAAAATGAACTACGAGAATTGTTCTAATGTCGTGGAATTTTGGTACAGTATTTTGATGAATTCTGGAAACTCAATAGAAATGGAGGAAAATTCAGGGCGCTAGTCTCATGCATTGTATGCTACTTTTTTTTTTTTTCCTTTTCAGCTCAAGAATAATATTGTAAGCTTATGTAATTGTATTTGGAGAGTTTATATACATATATATAAAGCTGGGATTATAAGAGAGTGATGTGGCATCATCATTTCTCATCTTTGTATATTTTCTATTATATAATAAATAGAGAAATTTTCTTTCAAATTTAGCTTTTTATCTTCTCATAATTAATTTGATTGTTATTACACAATAATAATTATGTAAAGATTTTCATTATTTCAAATTATGTTCTTTATAATGAACATCCGAGGAAAAGTGTTATAAATTTATTAAAATAAATATGGATATTCATAACATACATCTCTTAGTCTCCTCACTATCTCTCATTAGTAACTTTTAGCTTCCCTATAACTGCCACGATCTCATAAGGAATTATGATCCATAATTTTTCATTAATTTCATGGAGTGATTATGTAACTATAAAAAGAGGGTTCATCTTTTTGTTTCGTACACACACAATTGAAATGAATAAAATCACTCTATAATATATTCTCTTATTTTATTTTTTATCTTGCATTGCTTCTTTATTTGTGTTGCTAGGTAATAACTTTTTATTTTTTGGTTTAAGCCACTCGATTTCCGACGACCGCATTGGATACTTTTACTGCAGTCAACATTTCTAAATTTTATTGGTTGATATATATGTGATGATAACACAATCCTCTGAGGTATTTTTTTAATTATTAATGTTTGTTAATCTTTAAGTGTATAATAGACATTATTGATCCTTATGTTTTAACATGTTTATGTTATTTTTCCATAATATTATAGATGTTGTCGGAAGTTTATGTGGTGTAGGTGATATTGAGATCGTTGGAGCTGGTTGGAAAAAAAGAGATATAAAAGTTCTAAAAGATTAATAAGTTGAATATAATTTAGAACTTATCAACAACTACAAAAGGTATAAGGTTTGTACACTTAACTATACACATTAATATATATATTTAAAGTTAACGAACAAATAATTTTCATAAATAACATTAATTTTATAAGGCTGCCTCATCTTAAAAAAAATCAATTCATATTTTTTATCAGTTTCATCAAGTACAAAGTAAGAAAAAATGATAACACTAAATTATTTTTTCAAAGCTGCATGAAGAGTAGTTTTATTTCCTAATTTATATATAAAGATAGGCTCAAAGTGATCTTAATCATGAGATCAAAATGTAAAACATTAAATTGTTCATTTCATACTCATCATTTCTGTCCACAACTTTCAGTTTATTGAGTAATGAGAGTCTTTTTATAAAGTTTTAAAAAATAAAAATTAAATGAGAACTTCCCTTCAATAGTCCTTAATGTAGAGAAGCTCTTTTTATTTATGAAGAGCTAGAAAAATCAAGCTAGAGAAATCCTCTCTTCATTTCTGTTCAACGAAAATAATTGTTATTCATTCTGACAAATTCTTCTCTTTAATCATTGAGGGAAGACTCTTTCTAGCCTGAAAAGTATTTAGTTTAAACACCCTGTTACTCAAGAACATCTCTTGAGGTTCATGTTATAATTGTTGTTGAAATTTCAAAAACAACGTACTTATTTCATAATTTGTTTTATAAAAAAAAAGTGTTTGGTAATTTTTTTTAATATAATAAATCTTAATTTCAGCACAAGACTTTTAGAAGTAAAAAGAGGGTTGCCTTGTAAAAGCAACTTATAAAATAATTTGCAAGGTAATTAATAATACTTTTAGTGTTTTTATTATAGTCTTATTATTTTAAAGAAAAGAGAATATTCAAATAAAAATTAGTGTTTATTTTTACCACTAACAAAAGAGTCAGAATGATCTATAAATAATCCAATAGTATTGTTGCTAAACTTAGATTTAGGGATATCGATTCATAACTATATTGTATCCTATTTGTTTGGTGTTAAATTTAAGCAAATACGGATATGACCTTTTTATTAATTGTTTTGAAATATCAAAACATGAATGCCACTTGTTGTTAATTGTGTTTATCATGTCGATCCGTTTAACATATTTTATACAAAAAAAATAAAAAATTTAAAAAATAACAAATATGTCAAATTATTATTAAAAATAAGTCAAATAAAATTAACATGCCATCAATAAGTTTATAACACAATATAGGTGTGTCATGAATAATTAATTTAGTGTTCATTATACACATTAGTTAATTTTTTTAATAATATTATCACATATTAATTGATATTTATGTTTGTAAACGTGTAATCATATTAAAGTGGTCCAACATAGATATGACATGATTATTTATCATGTCTTGTCATATCTTATTAATCGTGTTAATATTTATCGTCACATTACAAAAAAAATCATATAATATGTTTATCATATAATTACATCATAACTTATTTTACTAACTCTACCTGAATTATTATTAAATATCCCATCAAAGTATTGGGCGCCACCCAAGCCGAGGTTGGAGCTTTGCACAGTTTCGCCCAAGCTAAGTCTCATATAAAATCTCTTTTTTTATGACCAAACTTAGTGACTTTCAGGTCCACCCATCAAATTTTCCCAAACAAAACAAACCAAAAGAATTTCCTTCAGAATTATTCATGATGTTAAAATTGTATGAATTGAATATGAGAAAGGGAGTTTTTAACTATTAATTTGATGTCATTAGCTATTTTTATAAATATTCTTTTCTTTTTTTGGGTATAGAAAGGACCAAATGCTAAATAAATAAAAGAAATTAGCTTTTGTATTATGTTTATAATAAGTGACAGTTATACCCTCCATCATTAATTTTTTGTTTTAACTATTTTTATGAAAACGTAATTAAATGATACTTTATAGTATTTCTTATAGTTTAAATTATTGTAATTGAAAGCAGGAAGTATTATAATATTCGAAGAAGAGGAAGAGAGAATGAGAGTTTATTTCATTTAATTTTTGTCAAATAAATATTTACAACTGATATCGCCTATATTAGAGGGAAATGTAGTCGACAATTTAAAATATAAATTCTAATAATACAATATTCAAACATCATAATAGATAGTTAGAACTTAAAATACAAAATTTAGAATTTAGAACTCATAACTCAAAATACAAAACCTAGATTCAATGATTGAGAAACCCAATATCACAACAAACAAATTTTTAGTGAAACTTGTTGTAGTTGACTAAAAAAAGATGGAAAAAATCAAGTATTTGATGTATGTGCATTGCATGGCATATGTTATTTAAAACTAAGAATGGCTGTGCAATATGCAAAATCGAAATTGAAAAGAAGAATGCAAAGCACAAAATCCGGGTAATTCATTTTCGGATTGACCCGTTTTACGTAAATCACATGATCCGATTGCCCGACCCGATACGATGCAATTCAAACTCACTGGTCCCTTCCGTTTCAATCCTCTTCTAAGTACTCCCGAGCCAAGAAAGGGGAAAAAAAATTCTTTAAAACCCTAAATCAAAAATTCGTTGCATACACGTAGAATCATCAAAGCAAATGCCGATCACTGTCTCCAATGTGTTTCACTGCCCAAACCCAGAAGTTTCTCTAAGGAATTTTAATTCCAGATCCTCAATTTCGCGATTCCCGCGTTCTTTTGTTAGGCAACTCACTCAATCTCATGACAAGTCGTCTTTTTTCTTTCAAAGGTTATCGCTTTTCCTTTCTTTTCATTCTTTGTTATTCAAACACTGAACCTTTTTATTTTTATAAGAGCTAAAGTGTGTATTTTTCACTTAAATGATGCTTTTTGTGTTAATGTACTTGGATAAGGTGGGATGTGTCAGCGAGGTTTAATTGTGAATTTTATCATTACTTTATCAAGTAATTTATCTTATTGGATGTTTCAGCGAGGTTTAGTTGTGAATTTTATCATTATTTTATCAAATAATTTATATTATTGGGTTTGTAAAGTGAAACCAATGTCAAAAGTCAGCATATATGGGGCGTGTTTGGGATTGAATTGGCTACTGTAAAATGTAATCACTAATTATCAAGCGACTAGATTTTGTTTCTGAGCCCCCCTCAAAAAAAAAAAAATCAAGTGAGTGGATGATTCATTAACGGTAGTTGTGAAGTAACAATGGGTGTTTACTGATAGAACCACAGCTGTTGTGCTTTCACAATTTATCAGGAGAACAACAATTACAGGCATACATATAGCTTATGCAATATGCAACTAGCTTTTTCTAGAACTGATGATGCTTTTAGTTATATGATTATTTCTCTCTCTCTCTCTCTCTTTCTCTCTCTCTTTTTGTTTTTGACTCAATGATGTGATGGTAAGAGTGTCGTCGAAGTTTCAGTTCATAATGTTTAGTTTGTGAGTATGCAAGTATTCTGTTTTTGCTCATTCGGTCCTTCCCCAGCCTTGAATTGAACACATAACTATAACGGCTGGATTTTGAATTTAACAGGTTTCCTAGAGCAGTTTCATGGGATAGAAGTGTGACTTGCGCTGCGGCGTCAGCAACAGGGAGTTCAAATTCAGACAGTGAGTTAAATCCATATGAGGTAAAGTTGGCATGTATTAATTTTGAGTTTTGCAGAATTTGGAAGTGAATGAATCATTGGGTATGAGTGTATGGTTGATAATTGTTTTTCTGAAATGTTTTTGTTTTTAAGGTTTTGGGTGTCAATCCTATTGAGGGATTTGATATGGTCAAAGCAGCATATGCAAAGAAACGCAAGGAAGCTGAAAGAAACAATGACGAAGCAACTGCTGCACGAGTGGGTGATGGGGCTTGGCTCTTTTCTGTTTATATAAAGCGAAGAAAAAAAAAAGTTTTATTGACATCCTGATTCATAAATTTGAATCTGTGTAGAAAATGAGAAAGTATCCTTACACTGGGGGATCTTGTGATTTGTGAATGTTTTCCAGCTTGAGAAGGCATATGACAAACTCATGATGGAACAATTGAGTAAGCGGAAGAAGGGTGTGACTTTTGGTTCCTTTAAGGTGCTGTACCTGTCTTCGATTATTTAAAGTTTCTTTCTTTTGATAAATTTTATGTCATGTTTGATCCAAAGGCCATCTTGGAGGGTGCTGGATTGTGGACAACTGTATTTAGAATAATTTTTTGTGGTGATGGTTAATTTTCTAGCATAGATAAAATGTCATCATCTTTTGATCTTGCAGAGAGAACTACTTTTTCCTTAAAATTTTGGTTATATTTTATCATTTTTTCCTTAGGGCAGAGGGTTTGAGTGGGTGGGAGGGAAGGGAGGATATGGTGAGATCTAAGTATAGGAAAAGAAATATTAAGGACTTGTTTGCCTTTAATTAATTGAATATAAAATAACATGAAAATTGACATACAACAAATTTGAATATCTACAACTTTTGCTTGTAGACTTGAATTATCTAATGACATATATTTTATGTAAATCACTGTTCTACTCATTTATGCCCTTGGTTTATCAAAATATTTTTTTTTCATTAATTTTTTTGTGTGCACATAAATGATTCTTGGCTTTTTGCAGGCACCCTTTTGTTACATAAAATGATTGTCTTTACTTTATACTTCACAATGCAGGTTTCGAAGGAGATAAAATTTGCAGATAAGCAACCTATTTTTCCATGGGGGCCAAGGTTTGTGATTGCTGATCAAGGATACTAAAATATTTCTTCTAGCGTTATCTGCTTATTATTATTATTATTATTATCGACAATATAACTCTTACTTTGGATCAAAATATGTTTTCAGGTTTGCCAAGTCCAGTCCACAAGACATACGTATCAATTTAGCAATATCTGCTGCATTTGTGAGTGGAGATATGTTTGTCTTCTTTCTTCCTCTTTTTGTTTTGCCCACTGTTTTTGGAGATGAAAAGAAACTGCAGAACCTACTATGCAACAATTTTTGAACTTTGTATTTGGCTCATATGCTTCCTTCACCAGGATAATTATTGAATTGTTTGTTTAAGAAGCTTTCTAACTGTTAAATTATCGCTTTATTTCCTACAGTATAACCTCTAGAAATTAATAGTGTTGGGACCATATAAAATCTATTAATTAAAAGAGGTATTAACTAACCAATAAATTAATAATTTATCAAATAATGGAGTGCAATTACAATTCAAAGAACATGCATTTAGTTAGCTAAAATTTCATTGTATTTTACCATCTAATCAATTGAATATGAATTAATTCGCTAAATATGCATTAAATAAATTGGAAAAAAAATACATTGTATTTATCTACTTATTTACATCTTGGATTACCCTAAAATGATGTAGGTTCAGAGGTTTCAAGTTTAGAAAAATTGTTGCTAACATCATTGAAAATTCTGCTGATGATGAAGCTCTGGATGATACAATAGCTTCGAAGCCAGTTATGTGAAAGGAAGCCCTCAAATCATAAACAACACTTCATAATTTTTTATTGTAATTCGAAAATTCATCTCCAAAACTCCTAGATGCAATTAGCAAAATTAGAGATGAGATCCAACTATATTTAAATTCGAAGAAAAAAAAAGTAACAATAGATTAAAAAATTAATAATACTGTAAATAAAATATCATAGTCAATTATATTTGTAATTTTAGCAAATTATTAACTTATAATATGGAGGAGAACATAAACTTATATAAGGGCTTTAAGAAAAAGTATTATCGTATTAATTTATCAAAATTATTAATTGAGCCTATTGGCCAAAGTCGGGATCATAAAAATTATTATATAATAGTGGATAGTAATTTATGGAGTATTTTAGTATAGAGGTTATAACATATTTTGATTTTCCATGCTCCTTTTTTTTAACCTCTTGCAGACAGCTTGGATTGCTATCAAACGCTGTGCTGAGTACAAACCATTGCAGTTTTTGGCTTTTGCATTTGTTTATCGATTTTTTGAGAAGTTGAAAAGCTTTGAGCCAGCTGTATCACCAACATATACAGTGAGTTGTTAGGCTTGCCTTTATCATCTTAAATAACCAATTTTAAACTATCTTTTTTATCTTGTGTCATCATTTGAATAGAAATTTTTGATGATGCCCATCCATTTAAATTACTCTGATCTTTTACAATGTTTGAGTTGATCCTGGCTGCAGGAAGAAGGTGAAGATGATGGGCGAGCACTTCGAATGGGAAAACGGCTTCTTCGCTGTCTTGCACTAGTTTTTGGTGTTATTGCTGTTTCCTCTCTGGTATGACATATTGTCAAACTTCTTGTTGTTTGTCTAAAATTATTTATTGATATGGTTCATATATTCGTTGGATTGCTTTTTGTTTGTTGTAATATGCAGTCGCTTCACAGTATATGATAACGTAAAAAACTCTTTGAATAGAAATGCTGGAATAATCGTCAAAGAACAACCTAGATCAACTCGATACCTGTCCTGGCTGCTTGAACAAACCTTCATTTGTGGTGTCTGTAATAACATTCGGTTTGCAAATATTTCTATAGGACTGTTAAAGAACAACCTAAGCTCAACTTGCTTGCTGTCCCGGCACAATATATCTTAATATTAGAGATTGTTAGTCATTGTTAACTTTAAACAAGTACTGTCTTGAAGTTTTGGAGTAGCTTCCTCTTCTTTCTAACCTCAGCACTAAATTCTAATTTCCTGCTCCATTCGTCGTGCAGGCATACACTGGTATTTTGAATTTGATTGAATATGCAGGTGGTTTCATACCTGCTTTTCTCTTCGATAACCAGGTAATGACACTTCTAACTTATTTTCTTCATTAAAAGGCCTTATGTAAATAACGGCTGTGCTAACAAGGAAACTAGTAAGATGAGTTATGCCTGTGCATGATTATTATTGTTATCTGTGATCCTTGCATCACTGTATCCATATGTGATCTTCTGAATATCTGTTGCTCTTGCTCATGGGTTGAAGATTATTATTGTTGTATGTTGATCCCTGATGACGAGTTTTTGTGTGCAGGAATTGATAGTCACTGGTTCATCAGCTGTTTTGCTCTTCATAATGGCATCATATTATCGGTGATGAATCTGCTGTAGAGGATTTGGGGACTTGAAAAGCCAAGCCTACAGCACAGGGTTGGTTGGATCAATGCTTAATTTGGCTGTGAAATTTTGTCAAAAAATGAGATTCTGATCTTTTAATATGAACATTAAACTTAGCAGAATAATTTCAGCAATTAATATCACTTGTATGTGTCTGTAAGTTGCAAGTCCATGGTTGCTGCCCTTTGCATTCGCGCGTTTCCTTTTACTGTACTTTAGGCCCTATTCATTACGCTATCGAATTATATTATATTTAGCACAGTTTCGTGTTTAGTGTAGTTGGATTGAATAGAAACGATAATTTTATTATTCATATTTATTTTTAAATTATTTAATTAAATAAGTACTATTGATGAAATGGCAACTCACAAAATACGAAGAATAAAAATCAATTTTAATTATAAATACCTAAAATTTTTAATTTATGATATCAATATTGTAATTACAACGTAATAATTTAAAATATTTTGTACTAAATTAATTGAAAAAGTTAACATATTGTAAATATTTGCTTAAACAATAAATTTATATATGTAAATCTAAAATTATATTATTATTTAATATTTGAATAGTTTAAAATAATATTACAATTTAATTTGAATTGAATTATAATATTTATAAGGAAAAATATTCACTGTTCACTCGTTTTTTCTAATTTTTTTAAAATGCACAATTCTTTTTTTTTATTGGAATCCATATTAAGTTACATTTTTTTTTTACTTTTCTACTTCTGTTTGGAATCCGTTAAGAAAACTAATGAAAATCTAAAAAAATAATCATTTTACCCCCAAAACAAAAATTATAATTTCACCATAAAAATGCCAAAAATAATAATAATTAATGATAAATATCATTATTGGTACGTTAATGAAGTATAAAAAAATCTTAACTACTAGATATTATAACTCAATGAATAATAAAATTCTACTTATTTCAAATTCAATTAATGGTTTGCGAGATTATGTTATTTTTAATACTACTATTATAATTTAGCATTCTAATTACAGACATATTTAAAAAAAAACTTGCATTTGATGGTTGTGAAATTAATTTCTTTATTCACCGATGGGGAAAATATTTAGATTTAATTTGATTATTTTGTAATTTTTAAGGTGAAATTGTTATTTTCATTTTGGGGGGTAAAATTGTCATTTTTTAAGTTTCTGTTAGTTTTCTTAATGGATTCCGAACGGAAGTAGAAAAGTGAAATAAAATGTAACTTTAAATGGATTCTAGCAAAAAAAAAAAAAAAGAATTGTTTATTTTTTAAAAAGTTAGAAAAAACTGATAGATGGTGGATATTTTTCTTATTTTATAATACCAGTGACATTAAATTAACAATTAATTAAATGAGGAAATGTCCATTTTTTTTTGAAAGAAAAATAATTCATTCAACTCAAATAAAATAGAAGGAACATAAGTTCTTAAGGGAATGATTCCATCCGCACAAGAGTCTTGCATTTCTCAATAGCTAACTTAGTTAAAGAATGGGTAATAGCATTACATGATCTATGAGCATACTAGATATTAACGTTATCAAAGCCCTTAACTAAATTTTGAATTTCCGATATGACCCAAAAGATCTCAGTTTTGCTGCCCTGCCTGTTGTTCACCACATTAACCACCTCTTGAGAGTCTGATTCGATAACTAGCCACCTTAGTCATGCATATCCAGCAATCTGCAGACCTCATTCCATTGCTTCGACATCCATAAAAGTTACATCTCCATTAAACTTTGAGGGTTTAATTGTAGCTGCAATAACTTTTCCAAGCTCATCTCTAATAACAGCTCACAACCTTGAGATTTGCTTTTCTAAGTTAGTGGTTGCATCTACATTCACCTTACAGTAGCCACTTTTAGGGGGACTCCACGTTCTTTGAGTCATGCTCTGTTGATCTCCAGCAAAAACAAGCATTGGGATTTGGGTTCTTTTATAAGCCTCAGCAACCGCCTCTGCTTTAGCTACTAACACCTGAGGATTTTCTCTCTTTCCTTTAAAAATAAACTTATTTCTAACAATCCATATTACCCAAAAAATGGCCACCAATAATTCAACATCAGCCTTGCTTCTTAATTTATAATGTTGTGCAATAAGCTTAACATGTCTTGTCTAGAAACTTGTCCAATTTCAGCTACAAAAGGGGTAGTTTTCCAAACCTTCTTTGCAGCCTTGCAGGTCACTAAAGAATGAAAAATGTTCTCCAGACTATTTCTACACAGCTGACAAGTGAGCTCTTGAATTATCTTTCTCTTCTAGAGATTTTCAGCTATTGGGAGAAGATTATTAGCTGCCCTCCAACCAAAGATTCTAATTTTTTTCTGGTAATCCCAGAGGCCATATAATATTCTATTGATTTTTAGCAGTCATTGAGCATGTTGGAGTGGTTGGAAATTTCATTCTTAGAGCTATTTGGTATCAACTCTTGACTGTATATTGGCCTCTCTGCCCGTAATGCCAAAGCAATTGATCTTTCATTGGTCTTCTAGGCAAGGGAATGCTAACTATCCTCTTCGCATCCATTTTGTCAAAGTGATTATAAATCAACCCTTCATTCCATTGGTTTTCATCATTAATCAACTCAAAAACTAGGGTATTCATTGGTAAAGTTAGTTTTGAAACAGATCTGAAAGTCAGAGGTCTCAGCAACCAATTTTCTTTGTAAACCTAAACATTATGCCCATCTCTGATCCTCCATCTTAAGCCATTTTTAATAACATGTCTGCCTCAAATAATGCTTTTCCATATGAATGAAGGATTCCAGCCTAGTTTAGCATTAAAAAAATCTTTGTTCTTAAAATACCTTGCTTGCAGGACCCTTGCCACTGAAGATTCTGGACTTTGAAGAATCCTCCAACCTTGCTTCCACTAAGGCTTGATTAAAGTTTGAAAATTCTCTGAATCCCATGCCTCCTCTACTCTTCGTCTAACTGAGCCTTTCCCATTTTGACCAATGGATGCTTCTCTTATCACCTTTAGTTCCTCACTAAAATTTAGCAATTACTCGTTAGATGTCATCATAGATACCAGTAGGAATCTGGAATACGCTCATAACGTATGCCGGAATAGCCTGTGCAACTGCCTCAATCATCACTTCCATGCCCCCAGATGAGAAAAACTTGTACTGCCAATTTGTAATTTTGCTGAGAACTTGTAGGTCAATGTCGCTGAAGAAGCTACTTCTTTTCCTCCCAACCATAGATGGAAGCCCCAAGTATTTTTCATGCCTTGAAATAATGTTAAGCTAGAAAATATTTTTAATAATTGAGGCTTGTTCATTCTAAACATTGTAGTTGAAAAACATGGAAGACTTGTCATAAGTAAATAGTTGTCTAGAAGCTGCCGTATAGTAATAAAAAAATCTTTTCAATTTTTGACAGTCCTTTGTTGATGCTCTGGTGAAGAGATGATGAGAGATTCTCATACCATTTCCGAAGGACAATCCATGAATTTGCTTTTATTGCTCAACCTGCATCAGTAAAGAAGAAAACAAATTATAAACAAGTACAGAGATAGCCAACATCTTTGTCTTAATCTCCTCTGAGGTTGGATTACGCTGCTGGCCATGCCATTTATAATTACAGAAAAAGAAATAGAGCATATTGTCACGGGATGAGTAATTGGGCTAGCGAATTGGGCGGTCCGCGACAATATGCACCTCATGATTAGACTCATCCAATTTTGAGAAAAGCCTAATTTTAACACAGTTTATTCAAGAAAGCTTTATTCCAAGCTATCATAAGCCTTATTAATATCGAGTTTCAAAGCCACCAAGCTGTTTCTTTTTCCCCTACTGTGTCTTATTTTATGCAAGCATTCGTAGCCTATAATAATGTTATCGGTGATCAGCCTTTTAGGGATGAAAGCACTGTGTGGAAGATATAACTTTGGACAAAATTTGTTTAAGCCTATTAGCTATTGACTTGACTACAATTCTATAAATGACATTGAAAAGACTAATGGGCCTAAAATCAGTGACTTTCCTAGGTTTCTCGGTCTTTGGAATCATGTATGTGTGGTTGAGAGGAGCTGCGGTACCTTGCATATTGAGAATGTAAAGGCAAGTAGTGATAACCCTACCTTTGACCATGTGCCAATGCTTCTGATAAAACACTACTGACAGTCCATTCAGGTCTGGAGCCTTCTTAGGGCACATCTGAGATAGTCAACAATTTCCTCCTCTATGAATGGCTTCTCCACCTGCTTGTTCATTTCACCCGACACCCTCTAAGTTAGCCCTGCCAAAACTGCTGCTATTTGATTCTGGTTTGGGCTGGATGTTGTGAATAATTTTGTGAAGTAATTACAAAATTCATTCTCAGTATCTTCTGCTCTTTCAGTCTATCTTCTGGTTGTATCATCAATCCCCCATATTTTGTTCTTTTTCTTTTTAGATGGAGCCTTGTGATGGAAGAACTTAGTATTCTTATCCCTCTTTTTGAGCCAATCCGCTCTCAAGCGCTGCTTCCAGTAAATTTCTTCATCAACTAACATATTTTGAATATTTCTTTCCACCTTTTTTATTTCCTCTCCATTATCATGCACCCTTCTATATTTCAAATTCTAGAGTTATTTTATTAGCTTCTCCATTTTCTTTTCTCTCCCTTTAAATTCATCTTTACTGAAAAAAAAAATGAGTCTGGCCATTGATTCTTTAGTCATCTTATAAAATTCTTGTGTTGGGTTATCTCTATTCCAGCTTCTTTGTCTGCTCCACATATCTTTAATAATTTCCTTGCACACATTATACGAGCTCCAAATATCTTCATAGTGAATTCGAGAGGATCGCTTCTTATTTGTCTCAATCTATTGCCTCAATTTTGCACTTCCATCAACACAGGGCAATGATCAAAAGTCCAACTCTCAAGATTAATGGCTGCGTAATCAACAAAATTTTCACTCTAAGCATTATTACACAAAAACCTATCAAGTTTTTCTTCAATAAAACTAGTCCTATATCTGCCATTACCCCAAGTAAAAGGGTATCTTGTGTATCATATATCCATTAGATCACATTCTATTAAAGCCTCTCTAAAATCTCCAATTAAATTTGGATTTCCATCATTTTCCCCCATTGTTTGTATATATGCAGAATCTCATTAAAATCACTGAAACAAAGCCAAAGAGTAGAAGATAAACCTGCTAATCGCTTGAATAACGTCCATGTATGCATTTTCTGCTGCACTTCTGGGTGTTCGTACATTCTTGTACATCTCATTTGCTTCTTGTTTTCCATCTGCAACTCAGCATCAATGTGGTGCATTTTGAAGGATTTTATTTGCATGCAAATGTCTGAATTCCAAAACATTTCTAGGCCACCTCTCCTCCCTCTACTATGCACGACAAAACAACTTTCAAACTTTAACTTATATCGGACCACCTCTATTTGCGTTGATTGCATCTGTCTCGCATATAAACATGAGTTGGGGTCTATGTATTTGGAGAATTTTTTAAAGTGCTAGAAACGTTCGGGGATTCCCCAGACCCTGAACATTTCAGCTAAGGATTTTTATGGCTTTCAGCCGGGTTGGCCACTAGCCTCCGCTAATATCTTTGTTGTATTTGAAACTGTTTTATCCTTCTCTTTCATTGCCAACGGTTCCCAACTTAACTTGAGTTTTGCAACTAGTGAGTGTAGCTTGTATTGCTTTAACACTGATTTTAGTGAGCTAGTGAGTTTCGTCTTCTTTTGCTTTGGACTTGGCCCTTCTAATTCCCCACTTGGTTGTTTTGATGCCACTCACCCAGCTTTGTTTCCACTATTATTATTGTTTTGGATTTCTGGCATGTAACTTCCATTTCCTCATACTGGGCCTAGCTTGTACATTCCCCAGCCCATTTTTTATCTCACTCTCTCTAGTATCTTCGTGGGCTTGTTTTGCCATACTTGTTGACTTATTTCTCAAGCACATTGTCTCCTCATATACCACAATTGGAGTTATCTTCGAACTTTCCCTCTATTTTGCATTTTCATTTCCCGCTTGACTACCTATTTTTTCACCTCCCTCTGCATTTCCCGTTATTATATTTAACTTTATACCGCCTGATTGCTTTTTTGTCATTAGCTCTGTCATTCCCTTCATTAAATGGTCCTCAATTACCCCCTTCGCATCATCATATTGAATTGACTCATCAGTTTGACCCTTCTCTTCCAAGTCTAATCCTGACCCAGTTTTACCATTTGGGTTTCCTTGGCTTTGGCTCTGTTGTTGTGAGCACCCTTGATGCTCCAAAGTTGCATGATTTCTTTCTAATTTACTATTATCATTGTTCCACTTTTCTTTACTTCGGTATTTCCTGGAGCGTCCCCCCACCATGACTGTCTTCATCCATACTGACACAACTTAAAAGTAATATTAAACTCCCAAGTATAAGAGTGTCGTGTTGTATTATAACTCGGTGAGTCCGAGGTCGATCCACAGAGAAAAGATTTAATTTGTTTATTTTATTTTATCTAAAAATTGAAATTAAAACTTGAATTTAAATAACTTAATTTAAGTGAAACTATAGAATTGAACTAGTTAGGGTTATGGATCCACTCTTAGGAATAAATAAAATTTAATAAATTCTTTTTGCCAATTTATTTAGATTTATTACCCAAAAGATTAATTATACAAATTATTATTATTTTCCCTTTAATTTTATGATGGATTAAGTATTTATTGTGCCAAAATTTATTTTGTCTACAATAAGTCAAAATACCATTTTACCATGCCTTATATTAAGATCTTAAGAATTTATTGTGCCAAATTCATTTGTTTGTCTACAATAAATCAAATTTTCAAAATATAAAACATGTATAAAATTAAATAGAAAATAATTTAATTTATAAAATTAAAAATGAATTTGATTAAATCATATTTATTACCTAAGAGTTTCACCTTCCCCTAACTAATATTATTTAGTTAAGCATAATTAAAATAAAAAGAAGGAGTAGAATTGAATTACTTATAATTAAAAGTAATAAAAGCAATTAAAATTGGAAATAAAACTAATTTTATTTATAAAAATAATTATACAAAATATTAAAAACACACCTGGAAATGAAGATTACAAGGAGATGGAGAGAATTTGAGAAGAAAAGAGTTGTAGAGAGATGATTAAAAACCTAAAATGAGGCTATATTTATAGAAAAATAAATTCCTAATCTAGTGCTTTGCGGTCCATCATAAGCTTCATGCATGTGCTCCTCACAACCTTTAGATCAAGATCCAATGGCTGGTCAAACTTCAAAAGTCAACATCACACGTGGCATCATTTGACTCGTCCGATTTGCCCAAGGAACGGTTGAGATTTGGCGGGTTAATGGGCGGATCGGGTCGACCCGAATACAAGGATTCGGATCCTGCCACTTGCTTCACCAACCATTGCCACGTGGCACAATCATAGCCATTGAATCATGGACGGTCGAGATTTAGTCAAAATTGCCAGCTATCCCATGCACTCATATCTATTGTAAGCTCATTTCATCATCCAATCAGTGCTCGGTCAACAGGAAAAGTCAACTTTTTTTATACAAGCCCAATTTTAAGCCGATCTTGATCGATCCTAAGGTTTTCGGACCTCCGGAATCCAAATTTCACCTCCATTTTTCTATTTGGAGCCTCGAAATACGTGAAATTACTATTTTTCCTAATAAACACATAAAAATACACAAAATTAAATATATTTAAAACATAATTAATAATTCCTAATATATTACATAAACAAAAATATAAATTATAACATAAGCATAAAATAACATATTATCGCTTGATAATTCAACAATATTTAATACTAATCACATACCCCATATGCCAATTCCTCTTTTGATTGACCTTGGTATTTTGGGCACTCCTTATATTGGTGGCCAATGATTCCGCAGCAAAAACAAAAATCTGGCAAGCGTTTATAAGCCACTGGAATTGGAATATCTACTTCACTATCCTATTTCAGGATTAAATTTTTTTCCAATGGCTGTGTAATATTGATCGAAATCCTAATTCTTGCATATTCGCCAATTCACTCCCCATTTTCATTAGTTTCAACCTCCTTTACAATCCCAATTTTTCCACCTAGTTCTTGGAGAAAGTCTCGTTCCATGCAAGCAATTGGTATATAGCGGATCAACACTCAAAAGGACGTGCGAGTGACCCCCCCCCCAAATTGAATCGCTCTTATGTTTCGAAAAACTACTCATCCTCTCTCTGGGTAAACTTCGAGATTTCCCTGCGAATGGCATTGGTTTTATGCACTGGGAAATATTTATTTAAAAATTTTGTAACCATTTGTTCTCATGATGCAATGCTATTAACAGGTAATGTATTAAGCCATGAACGAGCTCTATCCTTTAAAGAAAATGGGAATAATTTGAGTTTTACATCATCATCTGAAAAATTCTCATATTTAAATATTTGACAAATAGCATGAAAATCATTCAAATGATTGTATGAGACCTCATTTTCTAAGCCATAGAATGTGGGAAGACAATTTAGCACACTAGGTTTTAATTGAAAATTCCTAGCGGTTACATTTGGGTATCGTATGCATGATGTGCTTAAATTGACTAAAAGACTAAAGTAGTCCTTAAATGGCCTCTTCTGTGGTGCTTGTAAATCTATTTTATTTCTAATTTTTCTGTGTGTGCGAAGTATTTTCTCAAGTTCAAGTTCTATAGATTCAAGATTAGGTAATAACGACCTACGACCATGCATGCAAAACAAATAAAATAAAAAATAAAGATGGGAACAAAACAAATAAAAATAAATAAGAGGGAGAAATTACGATACTAACTTTATTGCGCTATTACAACATTACTATAAAAATACACAAAAACAAATATGTGATAATAAATTAACTAAAAATAAATTAATAAGATAAACAAAAAAATTACAAAGAAAATAAATTAAAATTAAATTACCGAATTTTAAAAAAGAGAAAAATAAAAGAAATACTAACATTTTAATGCAGATTCACTTTTTTTATTTTTTATTTTTATTTTTAATAAAAAAATTAAAAAAAATTAATCTCAAAAATTAATTTTATGAATTAAAATTACTTACCTCCCTGGCAACGGCGCCAAAAACTTGTTGTGCAAATTTTATTTAACTCGCAAGCGCACGAATCTATTTTAGTATAGATCAAATGGCGACGAGTGTCGATCCCACGAGGAGGTGGATTTTAATTATATATAGAATTAATTTTGTAAATGGATGATTGAATTTGTGGTGGAAATAATTGAGAATATGCTAAAACTTAAATTAAAATGGCAAGAATAAATTCTAAAATTGGAATTGAAATGGCAAGAATAAATCAAAGAGAATTCTATTAAAATGACGTACTTGGGTATCTGGATCCGTATCAACATGCATCATGGGCTAAATAAACCTTATTAATGCCAATTAAATCATGAGGGGCGAATCCACACCTCATGAACCACGCTCTAATAAATATGGTGCTAAGGGCTTATCATGCCAAATAATAATAATTTTCTACTAGGAAGCCGGTGAAATCAGGGCGGTACTAGACAAGATTAGTATTATTTGTCAACGATAAGTCAAAACATCCACAAAAACTAGAGGGGAAGAGAAAATAAATTTACCAAATAAAGCCCATGACACATGTTGAGACTTCACTTTCAACCCAAGCTTGAAAGAAAATTAGTCACTCATAGTTGAACTAGGGGCAAAATGGAAATTTATTAAAATACATAGAAAATACAAGATAGAGAGGGAATTACAGAAAATGGAGTCCAAAAATGGATTCAGAGGTGCCAAATCGGGGGGGAGACCCCCTTTTTATAGATACATCGAATAAATCATGGCCATCGGATTAAAAACAGTTTGGACGCTCAGGATTGCGCCACGTCATCAGTCAACAGTACAGTCAACACATGCGTGAATAGTAACACGGTTTGACCACAGTTTGAACAATGACACGATTTGAACAGTAATGCGGTTTGCATAGTAATAATCTCATGTGTTGCATGTACCGTAACTGTGAACAGTGTCATTTTTCCTTTTATACTCCTCCTAAGGTTTTCAATCGTCCTGAGTTCAAAAATAATGTCCATTTTTTCATCTGATCTCTCATTTATTGTGAAATGACTATAATGCCCCTAAAATACATAAAATACTTAATTAAAATAAAACACACATAATTAAATTACAAAAAGCTAAAACACATAAAAGTAAGGGTTGTTAGTAAGACTTGAAATATAAAATTACGGTTTTCTCCTTTATAAATATGAATTTTCTAACACTTAATACACCCCCCAACTAGCTTATTGCTAGTCCCTAGCAAATAAAGCGAAAAAAAAATTCAAATCCAAAATCATTTTTTTCTAAGAAACACTCGTATTTATTCAATCAGACTACTGATATTAATCAAATAAAAGTATAAGCATTATCTTAAGTCTAAAGAAACATCACACCCACATCAACCATCTGTTAACATAAATATGTTAATAATATTGATTTTGATAATAACAAACTTTAAATGATTTTTGATAAATTTATTGAAGTTATTTCCTAACAAATGAAAGTCATAAAAACTATTCCTTTCATGCTTATAAAAGATGGATCTTAATTTGGAAAATGATTCTTTGCAAAAACTGGTTTAAAATATGTTTCTGGCAGAAAACGGTGAACCGTTTATTTATAAACGGTTAACCGATTACGACCAGAACCAGAGATCAAAGGTTTGTCTAGGCTCTAACCGATTAGTGAAAAACGGAAATGGATAGCTTACTGGACGCTAACGGTGAACCGTTTATTTATAAACGGTTAACCGATAACGTCCAGAGAGTAATGTCACCTACAGCCTTAGCTGTTTACTTAAACGGATAACCGCTGCTCTTTTTGCAGGTTACAGGACACTAACGGTAAACCGATTATTTGCAAACGGTTAACCGATAACGTCCAGAGAGTCATCTCATGCAAAGCCTTAGCCGATTACTTGAAACGGATAACCGATATTCATTTTCAGGTCACTGGACGTTAACGGCGAAAGGGTAACCTAAAAACGGCAAACCGTTTATTTGAATTCTGTCTTAACGGTAACTTTGACTAGCACAAACGGTTAACCGTTAACAACTAACGGTGAACCGTTTTCGGGCAGACAGCAAATAACGGCTATTTTTTCAGCTCTACTTATAAATAAGCTCATTCAAATTCAAAGAGGACTGATCACAACACAACCATTGAGCTTATACTTGAGTTTGCAATCTTCACAAGGGATAGAAACATAGTTTCACTTCATCTATTCACACTTTGAGCATCAACTTGTAATCTTTGATTTAGTGTGAGAGAAAAACAAATTATAATCTTTCATTTTGAGGGATTGTGAGTGTTGGGATACATTTGGGTTAAGAGATTGGGGATAATCTCTAGTTGTAAAGGTTATTGACATCTTGGAAGTCAAGTGTAAGCAATTGAAGCCTTGGAGGCTTGCTTAGTGAAAACTTCAAGCCCGAAAAGCTTGGAGGCGTAGACATAGGCGAGGTTGGCCGAACCACGTAAATATTGTTGTGTTTGATTATCTCTTTCCCTATCTTTTTAATTTATGATCAATTTATTTATTATTGTATTTATTTCGTTTTTAAATTTGTATGATAAATTTGTTTTCAGTATTTTATTTTATATAAACTCAATTCACCCCCTCTTGGGTTGCCTAGTTAGTATTTCACCATCCACATGAATCAGCCCAGTAAACTTTGTCGTAGCTACCTTCAAGAATGACATGTCAAACCCCAAAATCTCACTAGAAGTAGTGACACTCTCACAAAGAAATTAAACTCAATAAAAATAGTCACTCCAATGAATGGTAATTGAGACAGAAAATAATAAAGAAGTGATATCACATGCTCTCACCAAAATAAAAGAAATATGCCCTCAGCTTAGAAATAGTACGATCTCAAGTAAAATAAAAATGATAGTCAACCCAATTTATTTATTATTTATTTTTTTTATGCATCACTACATTTTTTTAGCCCATATAACTAGCTTCTACTTCAGACTATAGTTCCCTAAAATCAAGAAGAACTTTTATTAGGACGTAACGTAGGCTAGGGACATGGCTAATAAAGAAGGAAAATAGGAAAAACAAAGTGTATGTTTGAGAAAAATGCAGAGGATTTTTTTTTTGAAGTTGCAAGGTGGATTTCACCTATTATTGTTTTTTTCTTTGAAGCAACAATTGTTTTTCTTCTTTTTTTTAAGAAACAATTTTTTTTTGAATTAGGCATAACTTCACTATACAAAATGTTTATTTACATTTTTCTCAAACATAAATAGGTGATGGATCTTATAAGATATTGGGTAATACTCCAAATCAGGGTGGGTTAAGATGATAAGTTGACAAAGAAAAGTTTTTTTTTTTAAAGGCTCAAAAGGGTTAACTATGGATATTTGATAAAAGGGATGGCTAGAAAGGCTCAAATTGATCAAAGATGGACTTTCCATCATCTTTTAGGGCTCTAAATAATCTTCCATATCTACTAATTAGATGGGCCTTCAATTGTAATAACACACATTTTTTCTCTTTTTTTTCTTCCTTTCTTCAATTTTTTTTAGGGTTAACTCAAAAGAAATCCAGAGATTGTGTATACAATAACAAACTACTAAGTTGTATAAAGAATGAGCAAAAGAGTTACTCTCCAAGAAAAATGATAGGCTCAAAAACTCACTTGGTATTTATTATAACATGTTCATTCCTTCAAGCAACTCATATTTGTCTCCGACACCAACATGTAGAGTAGCAAACATAGTGTAACATCACTTCAGACTAAAGATAATACGAATACTAAAATTTGAAATTCATCATGTCATCCAATGTTAAAACAAATCACACATTTTTTTAACAACATCCTAACCCCCAACCTAATCTAAATGTGAAAGGAAAATATGCATGCAGAAATATGAAAATGATGCAGAAAAAACTAATTAAAAAATAATAGGAAACAAATTTTTTTAAAATTTAAGAAGATGCGTTTTTAGAGGCACTACACTCCATATTCAGGCATTTTCGACTCAAAAAATTTTGTTTGAAAATGTATATTTATAAAGGAGAAATTAAAAAGAAGAAGAAAAATGAACATCAAAACATAATAAAGAAAAAGAAAATATCTGAAATTTTTTTATTTTTTTTATTTTTTTTAAAGAATGAAGAGGCGTTTCTAGACTACACTCCATATTCAGTCATTTTCAACACAAAAAGTTAGCAACAGTTAGTTTCTACAACAAAAAAAATTAGTAAAAACTTAACCAAGATTCCACAATTGTCGATTATTCCCTCCCCTCAACCAGACCGAAACATTATCCTCAATGTTTTAAAGGAAAGAAGTAAAGTTTAGAAGACATCACCTGGGTGGTGCAACACAGAAGAAAATATTTACAAGCAGGGAGTTAAATCTAATTTGCACTTTTTACTGCGGCTACTGTTACCGTCATCATTTGAGCACTCCAACACAAAACTCCAGGGGTCTGGCTCCGGTTTATAAGCTTGTAACATATCAAGTAGCTCATTAGCAGTGTGAGCACAAATAAAAAGTTTTTTTGTATTGGAAGGAACGAAATAGGTTTTTATTGCATGGTTAAGAAATGCGATAAAGTCATCATAAAAATTATTGACATTTAACAAACCGATGGGTTTCTGGTGAATGTGCAGATGGGCTCAAGATGCTAGTGTGATAAGTGCCTCTAGTGTTGCAAGATCTCCTGGAAGGAAAATAAAAGCATCAACATGATTAAGCATTTTAGTTATTCTTTCTTGCATACTTGAGACGACTAACTCTTCTCCATTTAATGAGTCAGACACATTACCCAAAGGTTTTAAGACTCTTAGGATGATGCCTAACACTTGGCTTCCTCTGACAAAAGCAGCTTTTGAGACTAATTTTGATAACCCTCTGTTACCTCCTCCATACACCAAGTGTAATTTTCTTTCTGTTATGCTTTGACCAAGATCTATGGCTGCATCAATGAACTCTTTATGTTTGCCATAGGTAAATCCAGAAAGCACACAAATGTTCTTGAATTGTCTACTGGGAGTAGCTGTCATTGGAATATTTCTTAAAAACAATTTGTGAGTGCTTATCAAAAAGTCATATTTAAGAATCTTGATGACAGTGGATCACAACTATGTATGAGGTAGCATGTCAGTGTTAAATAACGCGTGGCTTGACAGTAAAAAAGAAAACAATAAAAAGGAAAAAATAGTAATAAAATTATTAAGGATAATAATACAAACAATAAAACAACAGTAAAATGAAATAAAATAACAGTAAAGTAAAATGATATTAACAGGTACTTGCGACTACGACTCACATCTTCCGCTAGTTTTACGTCCAGAAATGGCTTGAACACCCTTTATGGGTCGAGGATGGGCTTCCCATCCATTTTTCTTATAAACTGGCAATATGGTCGTTTAAAGTCAGAACCCCGAGACTATATCGTGCATGCTCTTTCAGGAATAATGGGCATAACTGGAGAATCGTTCCTTGCACATATCCACTGGGATGCATTTCAAGAGACAGACGGATATCATCCAATGACTCCTTATTCAAGCCATCCCTAATTAATTGAATCTTATCTTCCCTGTTATCAGACATCATTCCTAAAGAACATCGGTTTTTATTGCAATTCATTCTGGCACACTTATGACAAGCAACAGAAATTCTTCGAGCTCATCGTTTTCTTGCATAATTTCTTTTCCCACAACCAGGCATGTATGCAATAAATTTTGGAGGTAACTTGTTGTGCAAATTTTATTGAACTCGCAAGCGCACGAATCTGTTTTAGTGTAGATTAATGGCGACGAGTGTCGATCCCATGAGGAGGCGGATTTTAATTATATATAGAATTAATTTTGTAAATGAGTGATTAGATTTGTGGTGGAAATAATTGAGAATATGCTAAAACTTAAATTAAAACGGCAAGAATAAATT
The DNA here is from genome assembly GCA_029633175.1 of Citrus glauca. Classification (NCBI taxonomy): domain Eukaryota; kingdom Viridiplantae; phylum Streptophyta; class Magnoliopsida; order Sapindales; family Rutaceae; genus Citrus; species Citrus glauca. Next base: position 28,123,481 of record JAQOOD010000008.1, read on the forward strand.
CTAAAATTGGAATTGAAATGGCAAGAATAAATCGAAGAGAATTCTATTAAAATGACGTACTTGGGTATCTGGATCCATATCAACATGCATCATGAGCTAAATAAACCTTATTAATGCCAATTAAATCATGAGGGGCGAATCCACACCTCATGAACCACGCTCTAATAAATATGGTGCTAAGGGCTTATCATGCCAAATAATAATAATTTTCTACTAGGAAGCCGGTGAAATCAGGGCGGTACTAGACAAGATTATTATTATTTGTCAACGATAAGTCAAAACATCCACAAAAACTAGAGGGGAAGAGAAAATAAATTTACCAAATAAAGCCCATGACACATGTTGAGACTTCACTTTCAACCCAAGCTTGAAAGAAAATTAGTCACTCATAGTTGAACTAGGGGCAAAATGAAAATTTATTAAAATACGTAGAAAATACAAGATAGAGAGGGAATTACAGAAAATGGAGTCCAAAAATGGATTCAAAGGTGCCAAATTAGAGGGGGAGGCCCCCTTTTTATAGTTACATCGAGTAAATCATGGCCATCGGATTAAAAACAGTTTGGACGCTCAGGATTGCACCACGTCATTAGTCAACAGTACAGTCAACACACGCGTGAACAGTAACATAGTTTTACCGCGGTTTGAACAGTGACACGGTTTACTCACGGTTTGAACAGTAATGCAGTTTGCACAGTAATAATCACATGTGTTGCATGTACCGTACAGTGTCGTGAACAGTGACGTAGATAATACCCGTACATTTGAACAGTACTCGTACATTTGAACAGTACTGTACATGTGAACAGTGTCATTTTTCCTTTTATGCTCCTCCTAAGGTTTTCGACTGTCCTGAGTTCAAAAATGATGTCCGTTTTGCCATTTGATCTCTCGTTTATTGTGAAATGACTATGATACCCCTAAAATACATAAAATACTTAATTAAAATAAAACAGACATAATTAAATTACAAGAAACTTAAACACATAAAAGTAAAGGTTGTTAGTAAGATTTGATATGTAAAATGACAGTTTTCTCCTTCATAAATATGTATTTTCTAACACTCAACACACCCTCCAACCAGCTTATTGCTAGTCCCTAGCAAATAAAGCGAAAACAAAATTCAAAAATGATTTTTTTTTAAACGCTCTTCTTTATTCAATCAGATTAATGATAACAATCAAATAAAAGTATAAGCATTATCTCAAGTCTAAAGAAACATCACACCCACATCAACTATCCATATGAATCAGCCCAGTAGACTTTGTCGTTGCTACCTTCGAGAATAACATGTCAAACCCAAAAATTCTCATTGGAAGTAGTGACACTCTTACAAAGAAATTAAACCCAATAAAAATAGTCACTCCAATGAATGGTAATTGAGAAAAAATAATCAAGAAATAATATCATATACTCTCACCAAGATGAAAGAAATATGCCCTCAACTTAGAAGTAATACGATCTCAAGTCAAATAAAAATGCTAGTCAACCCAATTTATTTATTTATTTATTTTTATGCATCACTACATCTTTTTAGCCCATATAACTAACTTCTACTTCAGACTATAGTTCCCTAAAATCAAGAAGAACTTTTATTAGGACGTAACGTAGGCTAGGGACATGGCTAACAAAGAAGGGAAATAGGAAAAATAAAGTGTATGCGAAAAATGCAGAGGATTTTGTTTTTTGGAAGTTGCAAGGTGAATTTCACCTATTATTTATTTTTTTGAAACAACAATTTGTTTTTTTAAGTAACAATTTTATTCTTTTTTTTTAATTAAGCATAACTTCACTATACAAAATGTTTATTTACATTTTTCTCAAACATAAATATGTGATGAATCTTGTAAGATATTGGGTACTACTCCAAATCGGAGTGGGTCAAGATGACGAGTTGACAAAGAAAAGTTTTTTTTTTAAAGGCTCAAAAAGGGCTAACTATGGATATTTCATAAAAGGGATGGCTAGAAAGGCTCAAACGGGTCAAAGACGGCCTTTCCATCATCCTTTAGGGCTCTAAATAATATTCCATATCTACTAATTAAATGGGCCTCCAAATGTAGCAACACACATTTTTTTCTTTTTTTATTTTCAATTTTTTTTTAGGGTTAACTCAAAAGAAATCTAGAGATCGTGTATACAATAATAAACTGCTAAGCTGTATAAAGAATGGGTAAAAGGGTTACTCTCTAAGAAAAATGATAGGCTCAAAAACTCACTTGGTATTTATTATGACATGTTCATTCCTTTAAGCAACTTCATATTTGTCTCCGACATCAACATATAGAGTAGCAAACATAGTGTAACATCACTTCAGACTAAAGATAATACAAATACTAAATTTTGAAATTAATTATGTCATTCAATGTTAAAACAAATCACATAATCAATTTTTTTTAACAACATCCTACCCCCCAACCTATTCTAAAAGTGAAAGGAAAATATGCATGCAAAAATGTGAAAATAATTCAGAAAAACTAATTAGAAAATGATAGAAAACGAATTTTTTTTTTTATTTAAGAAGATGTGTTTCTAGAGGCACTACACTCCATGTTCAGTAATGTTCGACTCAAAATTTTTTTGAAAATATATATTTATAAAGGAGAAATTAAAAAGGAGAAGAAAAATGAACATCAAAACATAATAAAGAAAAAGAAAATATATATTTGCGCCACATCATCAGTCAACAGTACAGCCAACACACGCGTAAACAGTAACATGGTTTACACATAGTTTGAACAGTAACGCGGTTTGTACAATAATAATCTCATGTGTTGCATGTACCGTACGTGCATTTTTTGGTCCACTAATATACTGTCACGTCATCATAAATAGTACATGAGAATTTTAGTCCAACAGGATCTTGACACATCATCGGTCAATGCCACGTCATCGATCCGTCTATGTGAACAGTACCATATATGTGAACAGTACCGTATATGTGAACAGTGTCATTTTTCCTTTTATGCTCCTCCTAAGGTTTTCGACCGTCCTGAGTTAAAAAATGATGTCCGTTTTGCCATTTGATCTCTCGTTTATTGTGAAATGATTATGATGCCCCTAAAATACATAAAATACTTACTTAAAATAAAACACACATAAAAGTAAAGGTTGTTAATAAGATTTGATATATAAAATGACAGTTTTCTCCTTTATAAATATTTATTTTCTAACACTCAACATAACTCACCCGCCAATCGTACTTTCGCCTCGATTAACCAACAGATGTCAGCAGGTATGTTATTCCTCATAAGCAATCGCATGCGTTCGGACCGAGCTTTATAGATCGTAAGGAGGGCAGTCTGAGGAAGTGATGGAAATCGCTTGTGAAACTTCACTAGAATCTCATTTCTGTCCATACCTTTGCCTCAGAATATCAGTTATTATGGGAAACTGAAGTAACCGACTTGATTGTCAAGGAGTACCGTTATCCGTCACTTCACCGGGGTAACAAACTAAAGCACACAAAAAGAAAAACAAATTAAAACACATAAAGAAAATTAAAATCATCCTCTTATTGAATTTACCTCAAGCTCCAACTGGATGTCGTAAACACTTCTCTCAATATTTCTAAGTTGGCTTTCTAAATCCTCAACATAGGCTACTAATTCTAGTGGTTGTAGAGCCCAAATGCGATGTATTTTACAAGATTGAATCTACCTTTTGAGATGAGTTTTAATACGTTAAAGTGGTTTAAGTATGTTCCGGAGGAACGGTCTACGTAGGAGACTCTTGATTAACAATGATAAGAGAAAACTTAATGGTAAAACAAATACACTTATGCACAAATAATTTTCAATTAATAAACGAATGATAAAAAGAAAGAAAGAAAAACCAAACCACCGCAAAGAAAAAAATCAATTCAAATCTGGTGGGTCATTCAAATTTATTTCGGTGCCTTCTCCATGTGGTTGGTACTCGAGATATGGCTTTAATCTTTAACCATTAACTTTAAATGTGACACCATTCTTTGGGTCCTTAATTTCAATTACCCCATGTGGAAAAATAGTATGAACAATAAATGGACCAGACCAACGAGAGTGTAATTTACCTAGGAATAGGTGCAAGCGAGAATTGAATAAAAGTATTTTCTGACCTGCAGTGAAAGATTTTCTCATAATTTGCTTGTCATGGAAGACTTTCATTCGTTGCTTGTAAATCTTGGCATTTTCGTATGCATCGTTGCGAATTTCTTCAAGTTCTATCAGTTGTAATCTTCTTTTTGAGCTGGCTTGCTGCATGTCAAAGTTGAATTTCTTGATGGCCCAATATGCACGATGCTCGAGTTCCACAGGTAGGTGGTAAGTTTTTCCATACACTAGCCTGTAGGGTGACATCCCAATCAGGGTCTTGAAAGCCGTTCTATATGTCCATAATGTATCATCAAGTCTTAATGACCAATCTTCTGTCCGGCCTCACCGTCTTTTCTAATATATGCTTTATTTTTCGATTAGAGATCTCCACTTGGCCACTAGTTTGCGGACAATATGGGGTCGCCACTTTATGAGTAATGGAATACTTTGTCAAAAGAGCTTTGAATGCTTTGTTACAAAAGTGGGCATCACCGTCACTGATTATTGCTCGAGGGAATCCAAAGCGCGAAACAATGTTATTTTTCAAAAATTCTATCACCACCTTGTGATCATTAGTTCTACATGAAATTGTTTTTACCCATTTCGATAAATAATCAACAGCAACTAATATAAATTGATGGCTAAAAGAAGAGGGAAAGAGTCCCATGAAGTCGATACCCCATACGTTAAAAATCTCAACCATTAAAATTGGATTTAATGGCATTATGTTCCTTCATGTAATGCTCCCCATTCGTTGACACCTATTACATGAAGAACAGAAAGTGTAAGCGTCCTGAAATATAGTTGGCCAATAGAAACCATATTGTAAAACTTTTATAGTTGTTTTCTTAGCACTGAAATAGTCTCCACAAACTTGTTCATGGCAGAATGAAAGGATATTCTGAATTTCACTTTCTGGGACACATCGTCTAATAATTTGATCTGCACAATACTTGAACAAATACGGGTCATCCCAAAGAAATTCTTTATTTCTACAAAAAAAATTGGCCTTGTTTTGCTTGGTCTAATGCTCTGGAAGTTTACGTGTAACAAGATAATTAACTATATCAACATACCAATGTAATACTTCCACACTCATTAGTTGTTCATCTGGAAATGACTCATTCAATGTTAATGGGTCTGTAATTGTGTCAAAATGGAGACGAGAGAGATGGTCTGCCACAACATTTTTTGGGCCTTTCTTATCCTTGAATTCCAAGTCAAATTCTTGCAAAAGTAACAACCAATGAAGTAGTCTAGCTTTTACATCTTTCTTTGTGATAAGATATTTAAGAGCAGCATGATCTGTGAACACAATTATTTTCAACCAATGAGATAAGATCGAAATTTTTCCAATGCAAACACTACTGCTAGCACTTCTTTTTCAGTAGTTAAATAGTTCAATTGTGCATCATTCAATGTCATACTAGCATAATAAATAACATGGGGAATCCGATCAACTCTTTGTCCTAAGACTGCATAATCAGATGCATCACACATTACCTCAAATGGTAAGTTCTAGTTTGGGGGCTGAATGACAGGTAATGATGTCAACAATTGCTTTAATTTTTCAAAAGTCACAAGACATAAATCATTAAAGATAAAAGGTACAGCCTTAGCAAGTAAATTGCATTAGGGTCTAGAACTTTGCTAAAATCTTTAATGAAACGTCTATAAAAACCAGCATGCCCAAGGAAAGATCTTACTTCTCTGACTGTTTTAGGTGGAGGAAGATTAAAAATGAGATCCACCTTGGCTTTGTTAACCTCAATACTTTTGCTCGAAATGATGTGACCGAGAACAATACCTTATTTTACCATAAAATGACACTTCTCCTAATTTAAGATTAAGTTCTTCTCGATACATCTCTGCAGAACTAGTGTTAGATGACGTAAACATTGATCAAACGAGTCACCGAAGATAGAAAAATCATACATAAATACCTCAAGGAATCGTTCAACCATATCAGAAAAAATGCTTAACATGCATCGTTGAAATGTAGTAAGTGCATTACATAATGCAAATGGCATCCTCCGATATGCAAAAGTGCCAAAAATGCAAGTGAAAGTGGTCTTCTCTTGATCTTTTGATGCTATGGGAATCTGATTATATCCTAATTAGCCATCTAGAAAGCAATAAAATTCATGGCATGCTAATCTATCAAGTATTTGATCGATAAATGGTAAAGGAAAACGGTCTTTACGTGTGACAGAATTCAACTTTCTATAATCAATGCATACACGCCATCCTGTAGTCACTCTAGTGGGTATCATTTGATTATCGGCATTTGTAACTACAGTGACTCTTGACTTTTTGGGGACAACTTACACAGGACTAACCCATGAACTATCAGAAATGAGGTAAATGATACCTGCATCTAATAGCTTAAGGACTTCAGTTCTAACCACTTCTTTCATATTAGGATTTAACTGACGTTGCATTTCCCTAGTAGATTTTCATCAAGGTGAATGTAATGCATGCAGTCTACTGGATTAATATCTTTTATGTCTGCTATGGTCCATCTTAATGCTCCTTTGTGCTATTTTAAAACATCCAACAACTTACCTTTTTGTTCGTCATTAAGGGATACTGAGATGATTACCGATAGAGTATTTTCTTCCTCTAAAAATGCATATTCCAAAGTGTTGGGCAATAGTTTGAGTTCGAGTTTCGGTGGTGATCTTGATGATGGGATGAGTTTCTTTTCTGATGGTGCTAGTTGTTCAACTCTTGACTTCCATTTATTAGTGTCCATGGATGGTGCTGAGTCAAGTAAAGCATTGACCTCATCGACCGATCTGTCAATATCAAAATCCAAACTAAAGTGAGTTAAACATATTTGTAAAGGATCATCACTAAGGTTTGAAACAAAAGTGTCATCAACTAACGGTTCAATTAAATCCACATCAATAATTCCATCATCTGCACTGTGAGATTGTTTGGCAATATTGAAGATGTTCAGTTCCATAGTCATATTGCCGAAGGACAACTAAATATTTACAGTCCTACATTGAACGTGAGCATCCGCAGTTGCCAAGAAAGGCCGGCCTAGAATAATGGGGATGTGCTTCCTTGAATCCTGTATTGGTTGAGTGTCAATTACAATGAAATCAACAGGAAAATAAAACTTGTCTACTTAGATAAGCACATCCTCCACAATACCACGAGGTATTTTCATGGACCGATCTGCAAGCTGTAACACTACTGGAGTTGGGGTGTAATTCTCTCAGTCCAAGTTTCACGAAAACAGAGTAAGGCAACAAATTTACACTAGCTCCTAAATCCAACAATGCATTCTCAATTGTGTGGTTCCCTATACTACATGAGATAGTGGGGGAGCCTATATCATTGTATTTAGAGGAATTTTATGTTAGAGTATAGAACTAACGTTTTCTGTTAAAAACGCCTTCTTTTGAACATGCATATTTCTCTTTTTAGTATACAGGTCTTTAAGAAACTTGGCATAAGATAGAACTTGTTTAATAGTATCAAGCAAAGGGATGTTAACATTTATCTATTTGAAGATTTCGAAAATCTCACATGTGGATTTTCCCTTCTTTCCTTTAGCTAACCTTTGAGGAAATGGAGCTTTGGGAACATATTCTCGTGGATTGGTTTCTTCTTTCTCCTCCGGTGATGAGTTCTCAACACTCACATGTACAATTTGATTTTCTTTTATCACCAGCATCTCCACTTTGTTATCGACTTCTTTTCCTTTTCGCAAGGTCATGACGACTTTGACTTCTCTATGCTGCTGTGGTGAACTGATATTTGCTTCATGCACTCCTTTAGGGTTAGGCACTGATTGACTTGGAAATTTACCTTTCTCAACAGTCATTACCAAGGTCTGAACTGAAAAAGCAAATTGTCCCACCATCTTCTCAAGGCTTGAAACTGATTGGGTTTGCGAGTTGAAGCCTGCTCTCAACTCATTTCGTAGTCCATCAATAGTGCAATTCTGTTGCTCAATCGTGGAGTGAGTAACATTCCTGAAATTCTGAAATGCATCCTTCCATGGTCTGAGTTGAGTAGTTCTGGTTCTAATTGAATGGTCTAAATAGGGGCTAAGAGGCTTGAGGATTTTAAGAAATTGGTGGAGCTGGAGCTGCTACTCCATTCTGTTGGAATCCTTGAGATCATGAAAAATTACGGTGGTCTCTCCATCCAGGGTTATATGTGTTGGAGTATGGGTTGTAATTCGATGGTTTTCTTATTACACCTATGGCATTGGCTTAATCTGAGTATAAGTCATGGTCATGTGGCTCTGTTGATTTAGCAGTCGATAATAATGCTATTTGTCGAGAGAGACCTTCAATTATCGCTTTGACTTTTTTAATTTCTGAACTTGATTCGCCAATGTGAACCTCATTTACTCCCTTAATCCTTCTAGTATTCCTGAGTGATCGACTCCGTTGTTGGGAATTATCCGCTTTTCGCTGGAAGAATTCCCAAATCTCTTATGCACTTTTTGACATTAGCTCTCCTCCACTTGTTGCCATTAGTCATTCTTGCACATTCGGCATAATCCCTCCAAAAAGTATTGGCACTGGTGCCATTTCTCGTATCCATGATGTAGACACTTCAAGAGTAGCCCATTGAATCGCTCCCATGTTTCGAAAAACTGCTCGTCCTCTCTTTGGGTAAACTCCAAGATTTCCCTACGAATGGCATTGGTTTTATACATTGGGAAATATTTATTTAAAAATTTTGTAACCATTTGTTCCCATGATGCAATGCTATTAGCAAGTAATGTATTAAGCCATGAACGAGCTCTATCCTTTAAAGAAAATGGGAATAATCTGAGTTTTACATCATCATCTGAAAAATTATCATATTTAAATATTTGACAAATAGCATGAAAATCATTCAAATGATTGTATGGATCCTCATTTTCTAAGCCATAGAATGTGGGAAGACAATTTAGCACACTAGGTTTTAATTCAAAACTCCTAGCAGCTACATTTGGGTATCGTATGCATGATGTGCTTAAATTGGCTAAAGGACTGAAGTAGTCCTTAAATGGCCTCTCTTGTGGTGCTTGTAAATCCATTTTATTTTTAATTTTTCTGTGTGTGCGAAGTGTTTTCTCAAGGTCAAGGTCTATAGATTCAAGATTAGGTAATAATGACCTACGACCATGCATGCAAAACAAATAAAATAAAAAATAAAGATGGGAACAAAACAAATAAAAATAAAGAAGAGGAGAAATTACGATACTAACCTTATTGCGCTATTACAACCTTATTATAAAAATACACAAAAATAAATACATGAAAATAAATTAACTAAAAATAATTAATAAGATAAACAAAAAAATTATGAAGAAAATAAATTGAAAATTAAATTATAGAATTTTAAAGAAGAGAAAAATAAAAGAAATACTAACTTTTAAATGCAGATTCACTTTTTTTAATAAAAAAAGAAATTAATCACAAAAATTAATTCTACGAATTAAAATTACTTACCTTCCCGGCAACGGCGCCAAAAATTTGTTGTGCAAATTTTATTGAACTCGCAAGCACACGAATCTATTGTAGTATAGATCAATGGTGACGAGTATCGATCCCACGAGGAGGTGGATTTTAATTATATATAGAATTAATTTTGTAAATGAGTGATTTGATTTGTGGTGGAAATAGTTTAGAATATACTAAAACTTAAATTAAAATGGCAAGAATAAATTCTAAAATTAGAATTGAAATGACATGAATAAATTGAAGAGAAAACTATTGAGTCATGAGAGGGAAATCCACACCTCATGAACCACGCTCTAATAAATATGATGCTAAGGGCTTGTCGTGCCAAATAATAATAATCTTATACTAGGGAGCCGGTGAAACTAGAGCGGTACTGGACAAGATTAGTATTATTTGTCAACGAAAAGTCAAAACATCCACAAAAACTAAAGGGGAAGAGAAAATAAATTTACCAAATAAAGCCCATGACACATGTTGAGACTTCACCTTCAACCCAAACTTGAAAGAAAATTAGCCATTCATAGTTGAAATAGGGGCAAAATAGAAATTTATTAAAATATGTAGAAAATACAAAATGGAGAAGGAATTACAAAAAATGAGTCCAAAAATGGATTCAAAGGTCCAAATTAGGGGGAAGACCCCCTTTTTATAGATACATCGAATAAATCATGGCCATCGGATTAAAAATAGTTTGGACGCTCAAGATTGCGCCACGTCATCAGTCAACAGTACAGTCAACACACGAGTGAATAGTAACATGATTTGACCACGGTTTGAATAGTGACACAGTTTGCACACGGTTTGAACAGTAACGCGGTTTGCACAGTAATAATCGTATAGGTTGCATGTACCGTACGTGTGAACAGTGCCATTTTTTCTTTATACTCCTCCTAAGGTTTTCGACCGTCCTGAGTTCAAAAATGATGTCCGTTTTGCCATTTGATCTCTTATTTATTGTGAAATGACTATAATGTCTCTAAAGTACATAAAATACTTAATTAAAATAAAATACACATAATTAAATTACAAAAAGCTAAAACACATAAAAGTAAGGGTTGTTAGTAAGACTTGAAATATAAAATGACGGTTTTCTCCTTTATAAATATGCATTTGCTAACACTCAACAGCTATAAATTCCCATCATTTATTAGGATTTAAACTCATAAACTCAAGCTAATGGGCCAATTAATAAAAATTAGATTGGAAATTTACTCCCACTAATACTTTGGGAAAAATACCCATACTCCATTAATAATTCAAAAGATATGTACCTGTACTTACATTTTTTTTATGAGACTATTTCTTATGATATTTACAATCATATAATTACTGAGATCAGTTTACATCAAATTTTATATAGCACCACCTATTTTCTAATATTCGAGAGACGTCAACTCCACTTCTGGGAAAATACTGTCTTCACTCAAGTTTTGAAGAATAAAATTTAAATTAAACCTTCACAATGTATTTATAGGGGTTCAAACCACTTTCCTTATACTTGTGAGGGAGTGACTCTAGCCACTAAGCCAAGCTCTAGTTGTTGTACCCGTACTTACATTTACAAAAGAATAAATATTTTTAGTTGACGCGAGACTAGAACTTGCGCCCTTAGCTTTGTTGTGGTAACAAATTCACCCCTATCCAATTAATGATTATTTATTATGAGTTAGGAAGATACAGTTTGTTTCTTAATTACCATTTTATAAAAAAGAAATTTATGATTATGAGTAAAATTACAACATGGTTCAACTCGGGTCATTATCTTGACAAAAGTATAAGTTCTAAAGGATTCCAATAATCATTTGTGCAAGACACTCTTCTTAGAAAGCTTTGGTTTCTTTTGATTATGATTCTGCAAAAATCATAAAACAGATGACACATTAGCAGATACCCAAGCAGACTACAGAGAAAAAAAAATGCACAAAAGTACTCGCCTTTGATCTCTCAAGAGCCTCAAAATCTGTCCTCTCTTGCCACTTGCTCTTCCGCAGTTTTATAGGCCGATTTCCAACATATTTACCTGCACAAGGGTACAAGTAACATTAGTATGTTACAAGATTAAAAGTCGACCAACATTAAACATTACGAAACATTCTAATGGCCACAAACCAAACAACAAAAAGTTCGTGCAACAAATAAACAGCACTGGAGACATTATACAGTGATAAAAAGTTCGTCACCATTCATTTCTTTAAGTGCTGCTGCGATATCAGAAGGGTTGGCAAAGCTAATAAACCCATATCCCTTTGTTTTGCCGGTCCGCTTATCTCTCACAACCTAATTTGCATAGTAAATAGTGAAGATAAATTTTCTTAGTTTCCAATAATGAGCTAATAAATCACAAATCCTCATCAAATTATTCATCAAGAAGAAAAACAACAACTGCCACAAACCAAACAACAAAATAACAGAAATTGGGTAACACATACACATAATAAATAACATTGACAAAGCAATGGCAGTTTAAGAGTAACTCCCAAGTTAATGGACATGTAATAGGAACTGTCAAAGAAAAGGCGTACGGCTTGCCTAGGTGATAAAGATCTAAAAAGTTCCCTCCAATTCATGCATAGACAATGACTCCTCTAAGGCTGTCTAAAACTGATGAGAGATGCAATACTCCTAATAAAGCTAGTGACTCTTCTAGCTTTCAAGCAAATTCAAAAATAGAACAGCATGAACTCCCAATCCCAAAATGGATGATGGCTTTCTTGAGGACTATAGTCAAATAGTTTAGATTGTAATTAAACAATTTCAGCTGAAATATATTGATTAAGCTCTGGCCCCAGGGGCTTGACTAAGTGGTTTTCAAGCAACTTTTTTTAGCTAGCCATCAGGGTTCAAATCCTGGCGGGAGGTACGGGCTAAATAATCCAGAACTTAAGGCAAATCAGCATTGAAGGAGAAACAAGTTAGAGCAATAATGCAGTATTACTCACGATAACCCATCTAGAGTTCTCCCTTTACCCACTTATAAAGGTAGCTGAACTCCAATTATTAACCCAAAGTTTTCACAAAAACAGAGAATCTCATATACAGTTGTTAAATTGAAGAACAACTAGAGTTATCCTAGCACCAAACAGGCATTGTTAAAATGTCTTAGAACCCACTCCTTTAACACACACAACACACATATTGGTTAAGCTCTCTAAAACCCATTTATATTTTTTATTTAGGCTAAATAATCCAGAACTTAAGGCAAATCAGCATTGGAGGAGAAACAAGTTAGAGCAATAGTGTAGTATTACTCACAGTAATACATTTAGAGTTTTCCCGTTACCTCACTTATTTAGGCAGCTGAAGTCCAACTATTAACCCAAAATTTTCACAAAAACAGAGAATCTCATATACAGTTGTTAAAATGAAAACAACTGAGAGTTATCCTAGCACCAAACGGGCAAGGTTTCTTAAAATGTCTTAGAACCTCACTTATATAGGCAGCTGAACTCCAACTATTAACCCAAAATTTTCACAAAAACAGAGACTCTCATATACAATTGTTAAAATGAAAACAACTGAGAGTTATCCTAGCACCAAACAGGCAAGGTTTCTTAAAATGTCTTAGAACCCACTTCAGAAGTTCAATGAACTGACCTGACTCCTACTTGATCAAATCAACTCATCCTTGCTATAATTCATCAGGTAAAAATTTTACCAATTCATGCTTCAGATGTCGATTCCAACTGTTCATATCCAATATTAAATGATCAAACCTGACTTTAAGCTAACTTTCAGTTTTGTAAATTAAAATAATAAAAAAAAGCAAAAGCTTTGAAATCCTAATACATAAGTCAAATCCTTTGTCAAATAAATAACATCTTCACTGATGTCATAAGTAGACAAATATGAATATCGTTAAACTAAGTAAATTACAAATTCAGAAGATATACTAACATGTAAATTGTAGACAAAACCTACCTTAAAGTACAAAAACATAATATAACTTCTCTGTGCGCTTCAAACAAAAATCTGAAGAGGAAATAAAAAACTTCACAGCAAGTGCACAATGCTTGTAATAAAAGTACAGAAGTAATCAAGTGAAACAGAAACTTACTTTGGCCATATTAAAGGAAGGAAACCGTGAAAATGCTTTAGAAAGAACATCATCATTCACCTCATTACCAAGATCACCGCAGAATAGGCGATAGTCATCTGCAAGAAGTTAACAGAATTAAAACACATAAGAGTTGCCCCTGGAAAAAGAGGAAGGACATAATCACCCACCCAAAAAAAAAAAAGGAAAAACACACACATTGATGCAAGAATGAGCCCTCTGGAAAATTTAAGAGCAAAATGCTCAGAAAGAAAAGGTATGAGACTCATCAAAACCCATAATCTCACTCACACGAGTTGTTGGGGGCCAATTTAAAATAGCAATCATACAACTATAAACAAAGCATGAGTGCTTAATCAAGGTCAAAAGCCATCTAACAGCTTAACCAAGTAAATATTTGAGATCTTCACAGGAGGGACTCTCCACCCAGACAAAGACTTACTTGAACCTTGGACTCCAAAATATTTTATCAAGTCATTATACAGAAACATAAGAGCAATGAATTTTGCACTTATTATCTAATGTATGGATAAAAACTTGCAATATCTGGGTCCAATCCAGCAAAGCAAATCAAGCCTCTAAATCTAATTCCATAACAGAAAAGAATCTTGCATGAGAGTAGCACAAAACCAAGGAAAAAACAAGGATGACATCAGTTCGAACAAATAAAGAAACTTCAGACAGTTGTCATGCTCATTGATCATGTAAGCAAAAAGAACTAAACAGAAAAATGGAAAAGATAGGTGAACATATTCTTACTTTCTGGCCACTCTGCAAGCGTTGGATCCTCCCAAGTCTGCCCAGCTGCTTTACGAGGTATTGATTTCTTTTTAGTTTCTGCTTTGTGCTCAATATCACTGCTTGCAAGTGCAGCTTTCACACTCTCAAGTGCTTCAGGCGTAATCGTCTGTGCATCCCTTTGAAATAACTGTTGAGCCTGTTCAAATAAAAAACAATCAGAAACAAAAACCAAAACACACGCCAATAATCTGCTACAAAGAAATATCTTAAAACTTCTTCAAAAATTAGCTACACCAACTAAGAATGCCATTAAGAGATTTTAACAATTGAATGATACCCCTATGAATATTCACACTCCTGTACAATTGATACATTAATCACATTGCCTATCCTTTCACTAATTAATATCCCTACATAATCATAAATCCAAACAATGACTCATTCAACCTTTAATAATAAATCTAAACAACTGACTCATTAAATCTTTCAAAACTTTCTCAATTTACATCATTCAGAAACCTACAATAGGTTTAAATTCCAAAAAAATCAACCACTAAATCTAAAATTCTCAGTCACAGCAATTCAAAAAATTAATTTTTATTCGAAAAAATAAATGTACTAAAAAAAAGGGCAATTGCACGTACCTGGTGGTATTGGGGGAGAGAGTAAACGGGGGCGACGGGGGCGGCATAAACGGAGGGGACAACGGGGGTGGGATAGGCAGCAGGCGGGGGGTACTGAGAAACGGCCGTCGGGTCGGTTTGCTGGAGGTGGAACGGTAAGGGAAAGTATGAACTATTCGCTGTTGTTGGTGCCGCCGGCGCCGCTGCGTATGTGAATTGACCGGAGGAAGAAGACGATTGCGGCAGCGACATCGGAGAAACGAAACGCCGTTGGATTTGAAAGATTTGGGAATCGGGGTTTGCCGATAGAAGGCTCTAGAGTTCTGTCGTTAAGAGGGGAACTACTTTGCATCAAAGAGGGAATATTTACCTCCGAGTGGGCGGACTTGGCATAGAATTACGAGAATATGTCGAGTGAGATTCGAAATTACTAAAAAAACCCCTACAAGAGTGCGATTCATTCTTGAATGGTTTGTTAGTAAGGGCACTGATTTTCCAGCATAAACCGAGTTGAGGGAAAATAATTAAACTAAAAAAATCTTGACATAGAAGGCTTTCCAGATCAAACAAGAATTTTGAAGTAGGATGTAATTTTAAAATGTTAAATCGCTCGATTAATCTTTACAAATTTAGAATTTTTGCATGATTGGCCATAAGCTTAGTACTGACTCACAGAGGCTCTCAGGTTCTATGTCGGACTGAGGTATAAACAATAAAAATAATTATTTTATAATTTTTAATAAAAAAATATTTTTTAATAATTTTTTAAAATTGATTTACATGGCATTTATTTTTTGTTTAAAATTTTGAATAAGTTTAAATTTGACTTAAATATGAATTGATTTGAATACAAATGTCTAAATATATTTTTTTATATCAAAATACAAGTAGCATCTTATTTATTTTAATAAAACAGAAACATCTAAAATATGGTTATTTGATATTTATGTCCGTGTAAATCAAAATAAGAAAAATGATTAGGTTTTATAGTATAAAAAATAAGTATGAAAGAGTCATCTAATACTCACAGTTGTACATCTTACAATGTGTGACTACGCACATTATTATATATATAACAATCAAAATTCTATTAATATATTTATAATATGATATTTATTAATAGAAGTATCTATTATGACTAATTTAGATCAATTCTATTAAAACAAAACTGAAATTTCTACCTAACAAATTAGAAAAATAAATAGCTATTTCATCCACAAACCACAAATTTGTGAAAGAAACAACCACTTCTATCCAATTATACAATAATAATTGGGAGAGAAAGAATCTATTACGAGGTGGAGACTCAAGCCCACGCACCCATGAGGCTTATTCAATTGTGATAATAGATAAATGTTGGGCTTGTGGTTCTTTGAAACCGACTATTATAGTTAGCCAGCAACCATACTTAATACCCGTACTCGACCTTGCTATGTTTAACAATGCAAAGCCCCATCGCAGTAAGTAGTTGCCTAAAAATTGTTGGATCGATATGTTTGTTGCAACTACTCAATAAGTCACCAATCAGTAAATTGTTCCAATTTGCATGCTTTTATTATGGAGATGCTCTTATTTTAACACGCTTAACTATGGACTTTCAAAATAAAGGTTACTATATTCCTTTAAAAATCAATGTGCTCAAAGAATGGACATTAAATCATTTAATATCATTACTTCATTAGTCTTAAGGGTAGTTGTTGGCCTCCTATAGGGCCAACAATTTTAAAATCAATAATATTGTTACATTATACAGTTAATTTAGGATTGTTGATAACTTTTGGAAGCCAATATAGTGGTGCCACATGATTAGAAAATAGAGATATTAAGGGGTCCGAAAGACGGACTTTCTATGTTCTTTGAGACTTGGACACCTTTTTAAATAGAGTAACGATATAGTCACAAACTCTGGTATAAATTAATGTAGCCTTAATTTATTAGTTGAATTAAATATCTTTTAGCCCACATAATTTATTTTTATTATTTTATATTTTTATTCAATCAATAAATTAATACAACATAAACTTGTACAATATAAATTTATATAAAAATTTATAATTATATCATCATTTCTTTAAATATACAATGTTTCAGATTAATGATAAAAATGAGGACCACAAAACTGACCTCGGACATATTATTTTTGAAGTTTTTTTTTTATTTTTTAATTCCAAATTCAGTTGAAGTTGTCACCTCACATTGATGTGATAGGGCCTCAACACTTTTTTACCAATTTATCTTATGGACCAATAGGTTTTCTCCAACAAAGCCCAAACATCTCACACGATAAAAGGAACATCAACTTGAATGGTAGTCCTAAAGAGACTATTGGGTGCGAATAGTTTAAAACAATGTAGGAAGCACTTGACTTCTCTAAACACCTAGGCATTTGGTGAAGAAGAGTCACCTATAAAGTGATTGTATTGTTCACTGGACCACAAAATTAAAGACACTAATCAGTAAGCCATAGATGAACAATTAAGGAAAATACCTCAATGGCTTTATATTTAAATATGAGACTCAAGTACCATAATACCCTTACCTAAGGAGGAGTTGAGCTAGTAGATCTCTTCCACGTGTCCGCACGGACCACAAATACCATTAGGAGCTCTCCATATAAAAGATCAAGTTCACGAGTAAGGGAGGTATCTTCACCTTCTCTATATTTTGGTTCTCTCCAACTGATCATCTTTTGCACCTATTGTCGGCTACCATTAGCAGTGCCTTCCCCATCACATTCCCCTGCTTTAAGATTGCCCTGAAATTCAATTTCACAAGCCTTCCCAATCATTTCGAAGACAATCCTTTTTCTAATCTTTTAGCCTACTGATTAGCGTTAAAAATTATATATTTATTAAGGAGTAAGAATGTTATTTTGTGCTTATAATTATAATATATTTTACATTTATAATTATGTAACATATTATGAATTTTTAATCATTTTTTAAATATTTAGTTTTGTATATTTTTACGTGTTATTAGGTAAAAATAATAATTTCACCAATTTAAAACTCCAAACAAATATACGGATGTCAAATTTAAATTCCAAAAATTCGAAAAATTAAGTCATTATCAAGGAAGATCCGCCACTTTTGTTGTAAATTTATAAATTTTTACCACGATAAATGTGGTAATTGTGAAATTAGAAGTTTTTACTATGCTACGTATTCTAATTGTTAGTGGAATGTGTTAGATGTGCTTAAGTGGATTAAGATAGTTTAATGTTTTGTTAGTAGGGAAAATGTATGACGAAGATGTAATTAACTTTATTTATTTATGTAGTGTTGATTAATCATGCATTAGTATAAACAGAGAGAGGGAAATACACCTCTCCACACATTTTCTTCTCTTCTTTCCCCTCAAATTATTCTTCTCATCTCAAATTATTATTCTCATCTCTTTTTGTGATATATTTTCAATAAATAAAATTAATTTCATTTTCAATTTTCAAATGCTTTTTTAATTATTTTTTATTTTAATAATTTCCTTTATTTCAATTATATTTAGATAAATACTAATAGTTAGGGGAATGTGAAACTCTTAATAAAAAAATGATTTAATCAAATTCTATTTTTAATTATATAAATTAATTTATTTTCTATTTAATTTTATCCATATTTTATATTTTAAAATTTTGATTTATTATAGACAAATATAGGAGTTTGACGCAATGAATTCCTAATATCTTAGTATGAAATATGGTAAAATTGTACTTAATCTATAATAAAATTAATGGGAAAATAATTGAAATCTATACAATTAATCTTTTGGGCAATAAAATAAAAAATAAAAATAATTTATTAAATTGTATATATTACTAAGCGTAGATCAATAATCCTAACTAATTTAATTTCAGAGTTTGTCTCAAATTAAATTGCATATATTTAAATTTTATTTCATTTTTTAGATAAATTTAAATTAATTAACTAAATATTTTCTTTGTTGATTGACCTTGAACTCACCGAGCTATTTAACTAGACATTCTTATACTTGAGAGTAAATTAAACACTTTTAAATTGTTACCTGCAAAAAATGGACTAAAACATTTAGTATTAAAATTAAATTAGAAACCAAAAGAAGATCAAAATTAATGCAAATTCAATAATTTAACAGTAGTGCTACATATCCCAAATTTTTTATCTTAAAAAGTTATCCCAAATAATGGTTATTAATTGAGTGGTTGATAATTTTTTACAAGATCCAAGTGAATTAATTGTATTATGTCACCAATTAATTTATAAATGACACATAATTTGGGATAATTTTTTAAGATAAAAAAATTGGCATGTGTAGCATTACTCATAATTTAAATACCTATCAGAATCAGGATAACTTTAAAATTTTTCAATTTAATAAATTATTTTTAAAATAAAATAGATTAAGTATAAATGACGTTGAAATTCACCATGTCGGAGCCAAACGGTAAGCTCAATAAAAAAAAAAAATCTAATCCTGCACGGTTGAGATGCAAGATCATATGGCCTTGATTTAAAGTATGGTATAATTGTTGTATAAATATAGGACGCTTTCAAAGTAGTAAAATCTATATATATATATAAAGGTTCAATTTGATTTCAAGGACAAGGAGGTGTCCAAAAAATCGCTAAATTTTGTCTTTAAACCAGACCAAAGTTTTATTTATTAATGAAAAAAATCTTAATATGTCCATGCTAAAAATAAAAAAATGCCCACCACTTTTTGTCTGGTTAATAAATACTCTAGTATATTTAATCTTTATGTTATTAAATGTGGAATAATTACATTAATGGTGTCTAAAATATTTTATGATGTATGTAATTTATATTAAAATTGAAGTACTTAATAAATATGTTCTTTATTTTTTGTCTTAAATATTTTTAATAATTTACTTCAATAGATCAAAATTTTAACTACCCATTAATGAAAACAAATTTTAAAGCATTACAATGATGAATATTATTGATAAGAGTGAGGTTTTTTGCACTCCAAAAATTACTTTAAAAACTCATATTTGTATGAAATTATTTATTACCAAAATAATAAAGAAGTAATTTACTAAGGGCAATCTATTATGAACAAATACAATATTATTACTTTGGACACTCATTTGAGAGCAACGAAGCTAGCACATATTTTTAGGGTGGGCTAAAATTTTTTAATGGGATATTATCATTCTAATACCTTATAAATATTTTATTATAAAAAATACTATAAAACTTTGAGAGTATATCAATCGTCCACCTTAAATTGACAAAAGTTATCTGTCGACCACCAAACCGTTAACTTCCATTTGAAAGTTAACGAAATTATAGCGAATTGAAGATTTTATTCTTGAAAAGTATCACTTGTATATCCTTAAATTCTTTTATTATCATTTGTATACCCTTAAATTATTACATGTATCATATGAAAAAACTAAATTACCCGTCTAACGTTATCCTATTTAAACGGTAAGTAACGATTTGGTGGACGAGAGATACATTTTATTAACTTAGAGTGAACGATTGATACATCCTCAAAGTCTTGTAATATTTTTTATAACAGAGCATTTATAAGATATATAAATGATAATTTCCCTTTTTTAATTACCATTCATGGTTAAAACATAAAGAAAATTTTTGACTTTACACCAAAACATTAAAATAAAAAACTTAAAAAACAACAAAAACCTATTCATTGTCGTCTCTGTCTGTTTTCCCTCTCTCTTATTTCTAAAAGCCAAAATCAAGTAGTTTCTTCTTTACATCATCTCCCCAAAATTTACAAAACAAGCAACCCTCTTCTTCTCTAAACATAGGAACCCCAAGTTAGTTTCACTCTCATGTTAAGGCCTAAAAGTCAACCTTCACCTCATCTAACCATCTATGGTCGTCCTTTGTCACCGGATCCAATTCATGGAGCCATTAGCATAGCTAGCCAATGTCGAGCCGCCGTCGGTTTACAATTTGTTACGTTTTAAATATGTTTAATATTTTTAATATAGAGAAATTTATTTTATAATTTACTTTTTTTTTGGGGGAAAATCTTGCCCACCCAATATTTAGTTTTCCTACCATCAAACCCTAAAATATGTAGATGACCAATTTTGCCATGCCATGCCTTACAAATTCATCATATTCCTCCTTCTTGTAATTTGCTAGAGCTGGCAAAACGGGTTACTGTGTCGTATCAAATTTAAATTGACCCAAAAATAACTCATTTGATAATTGTGTCAAATATTGAGACCTTAACACGATATGGAAAATAAACATGTTACCTAATAACTTATTTAATATTTATATATTTAACAAAAATTTATATTAACCATATGCATATCTATCAAAATATTACATATTTAGACTATTGAAATTTTACCTCTATACATACATACATACATACATACATATATACATGCAAATAATGTTATATATGTATTATAAAATATACATGTCTACCAATATTTTTGACATTTATACTATTAAAGTTCTAAATCTAAATAAAATTTTATAACTAAAAGATTGTGTATATATTCATCCTTGCAAAAATAAAAAAATAAAAAGAGATAATCATGTCTAATATTTGAGTTGTGATGACAAGAACCTAAAACTAATTTAGAATAGAAAATATAATAATGTCATTTATTGGGTAAATAAGTTAAGAACTTTAATTATAACCTGACATAGAGAAAAATCATGCCGACTCAAACCCTACCTATTTAATAATCGTATAAAATTTGATGACTCATACCGATTTATTCGGATCGTATTTGTGTCAACTAATCAAATTGTGTGAAATTTTACTAACTCTATAATCATCTAGCTGGTGCATTAGTCAATTATACTTTTGGTGCACGTGTTTGATTTTCTAGCTTGGGTGAGAAAAACTTCATGCCATATATTTGACTTATTTCTTTTTCGTTATAAGGGTTCTAAAGCAGATCAATTTCTATCCCAAAAAATGTTGAAAATTGAAATGCGTATATGGTGAAAGAAAGAAAAAAAGTAACAAACCAAACTTTAACTGGTAATAAAATTTATTAAAAAGAAAAATAATGATCATATAAAATAAGATAATTTTTTTTCTTTTATAGTATTTCGATACTTGATTTTCTAAACAAATAAATTTTATACAAAAAAATGGTGTTTAAAATTATTTTTTGGATGAATTATAATTTTTATGTGTAAAGTAACTAAATATACTTAATTTAAAAGATTTAGTTGAGAATTTTTTTGGTATTTCAAAAGTGTACAAAGTAATATTAAATATTTTAAATTTAATAAAAAAGATACACAATAATAGAGTGTTCAAAATATTTTTTAGAATGTAAATATCAAATAGCAATGCATCGCTATATACACGTGCCACGTGTATGATAACGACTTTTTGACACGTGGCAAGTTGCAAAATGTCATTCACGCTTTTCATCCGATAGAGTGACCCCACGAGCTGGCCTTTTTCCCTTCACAGCCTCGTTACCACAATTCATAACCATGGGGCCGCCCAACGAATTGCACTTTTTTTTAATTTATTTTCATTTTACTTTATTATTATTATTTTATAGGTTTTGGCTTTAAAACTCAGCTCTTCTTAAACAAATCAAATCGCTCCACGCTTACGAAATTCGTCAGAATTTCTTCACGCAACGCAAGTACAGCAAAAGCAAAATAAATTATCACCGAATCCGAAACTTCCGCTACCGCTCAAAATGTTAGTCTCCCCAATTTCTCCCCAATATCTCACGTCCCTTTCAATTTAACCCTACTAAGTACTAACAAAAATTAAATTATCTTCCATTTTTTAATTTTAGATAACAAATTAATCAATTAATTTTAATCCCCAAACTACCCTTAAAATTGGTATATTATTTTTTTTGAGTAACACATTATTATTACATATGCTTTTACTGTTGCATAAAACAGATAACGGATGGCATAATTAAGGCAATAAGGCAGTAAAAGGCAGGCTCCTGCCCATTTAGGTAACTTGATGACTTTATTTTTTTTTAAAATAAAGAATAAATAAAAGAAAAGAGAGCAAAATTCACAAGGGAACAAAATTTCTTTTTTGTTTTAATTTTGTTTTGTTTAATTTTTTTTTCCTGTAATTGTAGGTGTTACAGTTTCCAGAACTTTTTGAGATTTTTAACAAATCTTGGGTGCTGCAGATTCTGTTATTGCATAGACCTAGTAAAATTTTGTTCCAAATTTGCCCTTATCCGATTCTGTTGAGTAGTTGAATTTGGGATTTTCTGAATTCTAGATTATATACAACTAATTTTTTTTTTCAGATGAAGAAATTCTAGGGTTTGTTCATTGATTTTTAATCTTATGATTTAGAGAAAAGTGTTTCTTGTTTATCATAAGTTGATTTGTGGGGTAACCTTTTGAATCCTTTTTTTTTTGGGTAGAAAAGTAAACTTTTTTTTCTCAAATTTCTCAACAGGGCATCTGGGTTTAGTGTTACGGTTAAGGTTAGATCTGATAATAATCAGATTCATTATTCTTCTTTTTTTGGATAATTTTTTTTTTTCTATTATTGGGTTTTCGATTTGGATTTCATTTTTTTCCTCAACTGCTGCTGAATTTGTTAATTTACACATAATCTGGGTGTTTATATATATACTGGATTTTCAGCTGCTTTCAGTAAACTGAAGTTACAGAGACTTGGATCAGGACCCCGTGAGCTCATAATTTCGATTTGTTGTTAATTTTACAATTTCTGAAAATTTTGCCTTGATTTGGAGTTGTTTTGCCGATGAATGTATATTGTGTGGATTTATTTGATTAAACATAATTGGATATTTGGCTATTCTTATTTCATGGGATTAATTATGATGTGTGCAGGATGCGTGATGAGTAATTTGATGCATGTTTTATGCGAATCTTAGTAATTTTGGGGAAAAATTGAGTGTGCTTGAGGTCTTTCTACCGGCAATTAATGGAACTTTTAAGATCATGAATATAATGTACATTGTCGATCTTGGAAGACAAACTAATCTGGTATCTTCACTTAATTTTTAATTTAACAATAAAAAGAAAATACTAATAGATATTCCTAGAAGAAAGGTGAAAGCTTGAACTTACCCATAAAAAATAAAAAAAGGAAAGTAGGAAAATTTTGTTGATTCAAATTTGTGAATTATTATTGCTTAACCACATTGATATCACTTTTAAATAATTTTCATGTGATGACTATATAATAGTTTAGCTCAACTGAAAAAAGAATTACATGATAACTTGGGATTTGATGGTAGATGATGTACAATCTTTGCAAATACTACAGTAATTTAGACTGCATTTCTTTTGGTCTTCAGTACATCTTTAATCTAGACAATGTACTAGGAATAGCACTTTCACGCGAAGTTGTTCTGTTGCTACTTTGTTATATTGTCAAGCTTATTTCGTAACAGTGATTATTGTTGTAGTCTCTAGGCTAAATAGATGTTGGTTTGGGTAGATGATGGCTGAAGTTTTTTAATGTGTGTGTCATCGTTATCTTATTGCAAGCTTTTGTAGGCACTTTGTGAAGATACTGGATGTTGGATTAGCCATTTTCGTAATTTTCATTGTAGCATGCAGGATTTCTAAGCGCCAAAAGCCATTTTTTCTGTGTTGTCAACTTAAATAGTTCGTTTCTTGCTACAGAAAAGAATTTGGATAACAATATAATCTGTTGTCTTTGTGTTGCAGTACTGATGGGTACGGAGCTCATGAGAGTTTGCATTAAAGAAGAAAATGACGAAGTTCCATCAGTTCCGCCGGGTTTTGAATCATTTGCATCTTTCACCTTAAAGCGAGTACAAGATACTGAGAAACATGACTGTGATATCACGAGTTGCTCAGCCTCTGCAAGTGCTTCCGAATCACTTTCAGTTCATATGGAAACTGAGGTTAAGGTTGCTGATGCGGCAAAGGCTGCAAGGCCCCTCCGGCGTAGACCAGGGATAAATTATGGACTACTTGACCACAGTTCAGAGGATGAGTCTGATTCTGGAAAGCTTGGTCAAGTCAGTGTCATTTAGACCCTCTTTCAAGTTATTGACTTCTGGAATTCAATAATATAGTCTGTTAGCTATTTTGTTGGAAGTGCTATGTGTTCTGATATTGTTAATTGCTGTGGTTATTTCAGAATTTTACTGCAAGGCCTTGTCTCCCCAAGGGTGTTATCCGTGGATGTCCAACATGTAGTGATTGCCAAAAGGTTATTTCTTAAACCTTATTTGTAACTCTTACAAAAGATTCATGCATTCCGACTATGTCAATAGGTTCCAGTAAGATATGTTATTCGTTTCCATGTTACTTTCATCAAAGTGATCAGCCTATTGAAGTTGCTTTTCAGTATGCAAATGAATGCAATGATTTTGAAAGTACTCTATTATAATTAGTGAGACATCATAGGAGGTGGCTTTAAGGCATTGCTGATTGACTGCTGACTGTGAGGTTACTAAACATCTGGACCCTAGGCAATCTCGACTTGTACTTTGATGCCTAGTTCCTTTTCTTCGTCTTCCAGCAGTCTGTAATTGATATATAAATTTTTTGGAGCAGGTCACGGCAAGATGGCGTCCAGAAGATTCCTGCAGGCCTGACCTTGAGGATGCTCCCGTGTTCTACCCTACTGAAGAGGTCTCTGTTGTTACTCTTACTGTCAAGTTGTTTCAATTAAAAGATCTAGCTGTTGTAAAACCTGGTGATATAAATTAAATTTTTTTCAATTTGTTTTGTTATTTTCCAGGAGTTTCAAGATACGCTGAAATATATTGCTAGTATTCGGCCAAAAGCTGAACCATATGGAATCTGTCGGATTGTTCCTCCCTCTTCTTGGAAACCTCCTTGTCCTCTCAAAGAGAAACCTATATGGGACAGTTCTACATTTGTTACGCGTGTTCAAAGGGTTGACAAACTTCAGAATCGGAATTCAATGAGAAAGGTCTCAAGGATCCATAACCATTCAAGGAGGAAAAGGCGTAGAAGCACAAGAATGGCAGTGGACTGTGGAAGTGATAGCGGAAATGTCTCAGCTTCTGGTGATGTTGGATGCTACGAGGATGAGAGATTTGGCTTTGAGCCTGGTCCAGCATTTACTCTGAATACATTTCAGAAATATGCAGACTTATTCAAGGCCCAATACTTCAGCAGGGATAAGAATGATGCTAAAGGCTTGGGTGCTAACACAGCTGTGCTTGAAGATCACTGGGAGCCACTAGTGGAAAATATTGAGGGGGAGTATTGGCGAATAGTAGAGAAGGCAACTGAAGAAATAGAGGTAATCTATGAGTTGATAAATTTCTCTGCTTTAAAATGTTGCAAAGACACCTGGTGCCTTTAACTGTCTTGTTGGCTCTCTGTTGTAGGTGCTCTATGGGGCTGACCTTGAAACTTGTGTATTTGGTAGCGGGTTTCCTAAAACGCTTAACCAGGTTGGCTCTGCTTCAGATGAGCGGTACATTAAATCAGGCTGGAACTTGAATAACTTTCCACGGCTTCCTGGATCTGTCCTCTCTCATGAAAGTGGTGATATATCTGGTGTTCTGGTGCCATGGCTGTATATAGGGATGTGCTTTTCCTCCTTTTGTTGGGTAAGGGTTAATTACTTCCAATGGTGTTCCCATCATTAGGGCACCATAAAAGGATTGAGAAACAAGCATGGTTTTTGAAAGAGTTAGAGAGAATAATGCGGGTTGTTGGAATTCTTTCTGGCTATACGATAGAAGAAAACCCACCTGCTTGTCAACTTTCTGAATCAGTGCTCTATGTCATTAGATTTAACTTCTAAAGATGCATTTGTTGAGAAATTATCAGTTAAACAATAAATAAAGTTTGGTTTCTTTTTTTTTTATTTAGAAAGAAAAAGAAAATGTATGTTATAGCATAAAACTTTCCAACTTTCTCACTTTAGATTAATGCATCCAAAAACCATATAATTGCATTAAAACTTAACTTCTGTATCTTTTAGAATCAGTGATTCAAGGTTTCAGCTTGAAGCAATTTCTATTATCTTGTCATTGTTTTCTGACTTATTAGTTGTACCTCTTGTTTTACATGTGGTATAACAGCATGTGGAAGATCATCACTTGTACTCACTGAACTACATGCACTGGGGCGCTCCAAAAATGTGGTATGGTGTCCCAGGAAAAGATGCTCTTAAATTGGAGGAGGCCATGAGAAAGCATTTGCACGACCTTTTTGAAGAACAACCCGATCTGCTTCATAAGCTGGTGAGTAAAACTTAACTCAGTATTCGGAATTCGTAAACTTGTGCCTTGGGGCTAATGTAATCAGCTGTTTGATATACCTCAGTTAATGCTATCAACTCTGGCAATGATTTTTTTGGCTAGAAGCATGCACACAGTCACAGTTGTTTATTTCAGTTCTTAGAGAGTAGAAAGCCTAGTCCTACTTTTTGCAAATTCTTACTAGCAATTTTTTATGAAGTTTGTAAAGTTCCATTAGGTTGAGGGCAAAGAAATCCAGGACAACCTGATCATGTAGCCGGGGGGCCAGGATAGTACATTTTAGATTATAGGCAGTATAAGAGATCATGGATAAGCATGATTATCAGGGAATTGCTTACTTTAATATATTCCCTTCGCATAACAATCGCAACCTGGACTTCTTGTTCTTTCATGTAGGTCACACAGCTGTCCCCCTCCATACTAAAATCTGAAGGACTACCTGTCTATCGGTGTGTTCAGAATGCTGGAGAATTTGTTCTGACCTTCCCTCGAGCATATCATTCAGGGTTCAACTGTGGCTTCAACTGTGCTGAGGCAGTTAATGTAGCTCCTGTTGACTGGTTGCCCCATGGACAGATTGCTATAGAATTGTACCGTGAGCAGGGAAGGAAAACTTCCATTTCCCATGATAAACTGTTGCTTGGTGCAGCAAGGGAAGCTGTGAGAGCTCATTGGGAGCTTAATTTGCTGAAGAAGAATACGTCAGATAACTTAAGGTGGAAAGATTTCTGTGGGAAGGATGGTGTCTTGACAAAAGCACTTAAGGTAAGCTTTGTCTCTCCTCCTTTTCTCGATTTGTTCTTGGCTTTTGTCATGATTTTTAAAAAAAATGAACTTAATTTATATAGCGTGGGAATTAGGTAAAATTCAGGATCTAGTCAAAGTATGCCAATGCTAAAAATAGCATTGGGTTAGGTAACAAGCAGTATTAGCAAAAGTGAAGAGACCTGTGTCAAAATTTTGAAATCATGTATTATTATTTTCAATTTGGAATGGATTTGTTGACCCCCGTATTAATACTCACTGCATAATCTGCTGCAAATGTTGCTCAAATTTAAAAATCTCTGATGACTTTTGGATCAATACTCTTTCAATGGTTGAGATTAAATCTGACAGGTGTAATTAGTGCAATGCAATTAATGCACACTTGAGATTTATTCTAAGCCATTAGATGTACATTAATCCAAGGTTCTAAAAACTCTTTAAGAACTTGTGTAAAACAAGTGGTGCCATACAACCTGCCCCTTTATTGTTTCTATGTACAATAGTTCTCTCATCCAATCTCCCGGATTTAAGTGAAAATGCAGACTATAAATGCTGATCATCAAATGAAGCAACTTTTAAGATTCATTACAAGATTATTATTAAAGTAATATATTTGTAAGCTAAAAGAAAGTGGGCAGCACATACCGTCAGCTCAATTAAGGAAGGAGGATTAATGCTATCAACAAACATCTTAATCATCTATTATACATATGTTTCTTCCTCTCCCAAAAAAGTGGTGATCATAAAACCTGCTTGTTTATATATGTGCCCAATAGTTCTCTCGTCCAGTCTCTCGGATTTAAGTAAAAATGCAGCCCATCGTATGAAAGCAACAGTCGAGAATCATCACAAGTTTATTATTAAGTAAAATATTATAATGCTAAAAGAAAGAGGACAGCTCTTATTCTTAAAGGTGCCCATTTTAACTCAAGGTGCATGAATGCTCTCAGTCCTAAAACCATTTTCTTCCCGATTTCATCCTCTTATCTCTTCCTTTCTGAGAAGCTTTAAACCTTCAGTAAGTACTAGTTCCCTTCCATTTTAAGGCCTCTTTTCACTTGGATACTACACAATGACAGCAAAAGGGGCCTTTTAAATAAATTGGCCTTCTCTTATTTTGTTCTGTTGTTTTCCTTTACCAGAAACTGGTAAACTCAAAAAATATTGCTCTAAAGGCTGCTGTTAGTTTTTGTTTACAATATTCAAGAATATCTTCCCTTAGCTAGGGAACCTTCAAGAAGTTTAAGTTTGCACAAAACAAGGAGACATGAGATGGTAGCCATGAAAGTTTTAGAAAGATGTACTACTCTTTGGCACAAAAATGATTGATTGTTGATCTTAGTTGTAGCTACGCTTCTTGAGATTGTGCATCTCATGTGGTTCATTCTGCCAATCTGATGCCTTTCAAAGTTGCTTCATCCCAATGTCTAGTGACTAACCATAAAAAGCAAATGCAATAACATGTTATTGCTATTATTTTATTTCAGATCATTCTGCTCAAGATAATATGGCAATTTATGATAAGAATTTATAAGAAATGTATATAAAACTAGTGTTTACCAGCCCCATTAATGATCTTTCCTTGATTGAGTGGATGTGCATCTTTGGACAAGAGTGCTGCCTGTCTTATTTTAGCTAATAAATATATTTTTAATAATTTCTGTTGGTTCTTGATTGATGCTTTCATCAATTTTCAGCATATTTAGTCCACAATTTCACTTAAATTCAGGAGACTGGATGAGAAAGCGTACTGTTTGTGAGCGTGTGTGTAGAAAGGATGGCGTAGCGATAGCCATTGGGCTGACTCTTTGGCTTTGCAATTCACTGCCTATTGTGTAATATAAAGAGATAAAGTTTCTCCACTACCAGCAAGCTTTATTACACGGAGGACAATGAATTGTATATGTATACTGCTGTAAATGTGCATGATTGTTTTTGCATTCTTACTTATCTTTTTAAAACATTCTTACTTATCTTTTTAATTGCTTTATTTTTCATTTGATTTTCACATGAAAACCCCTGAATGTTATTTTTTATTTTCTCTAGTACGTCCAGCCCAATACCTAATTGATTCGATCAATCCTAGGACAAAATAATAGTGAAAGAAGTAAAAAACTAACAATTACAACAACACAA
This sequence comes from Citrus glauca, assembly GCA_029633175.1. NCBI lineage: Eukaryota > Viridiplantae > Streptophyta > Magnoliopsida > Sapindales > Rutaceae > Citrus > Citrus glauca. The sequence goes on from JAQOOD010000008.1 coordinate 28,153,540, forward strand.
ACACAAAAGTTAACTCTAGACAGTTTAATTCTGCAAGTTTCATCATTATGTTGGCAATGAAGTATGCATTTGAATTACAAATGCTTTGATTATGTTTCCCTCCTAACTTTATTTATTTCTGTTACCTAGAAACGTGTTGACATGGAGTGTGCAAGAAGGGAATTTCTTTCCAGTTCCTCGCAAACAATGAAAATGGAGAGCAATTTTGATGCTACTAGCGAGAGGGAATGCAGTGTATGCCTTTTTGATTTGCACCTGTCTGCAGTGGGTTGTCATTGTTCCTCAGATAGATATGCATGTTTGATTCATGCAAAGAATTTCTGCTCATGTGCTCGGGGGTCTAAATTTTTCCTTTATCGCTATGACACCAGTGAACTGAACATCCTTGTTGAGGCATTGGAAGGAAAACTAAGTGCAGTGTACAGATGGGCAAGACTCGATCTTGGGCTGGCCTTGAGTTCTTTCATCTCCAGAGACAATATGGATTTTGATAAGCTATCTCATTCCATGGATGGCCCAGTACATAAAAATGTGAAATCACAGCCCTTGGACATCCCTGTGAATTCGACAGGTATCTTTAGTGAAACCTCTTTCCAACAGAAAAGAAATCCAGCAGAAGCTTTTTTGCCTTTAAAAGACATGAAAGCATCATCTACATCTCATAGTTCTTCTCCGGAAAGTGAAATAAAAAATTATGATCTCAAGTTGAAGACAGAACAGCCTGCCCGTCTACCTTCCAATTTAAAATTCCCAGCTGGTCTGCTCTCTCAAAGAGACAGGTCATACAGCGTACGCCCAGCTGAGGAGAAATGCACACTCAAGAAGCCTTCAGTTTTGGCAAATGACAATGTCATACTTCTTAGTGATGATGAGGGTGATAAACCTGAAAAGCCATTTTCAAAAAGAGCAACAGATGGTTCTGTAAAACATTCAGAACCTTCTGAGAGGGGTGCTTATTCTGGAGATAAAGCCAATGGTAAAGATCCAACTATGTTTACCCCTAAGATTGAAGCAGGAATGTTGAGTCATAAGGATTTGAGTTCTTCACCTGATTTACAGAGGAGTAATTGTCTATCCTATTCTATGCAATTAAAAGATACACGTTATCCAGATGGTGGGATAGTGTTAGGGTTACCAAACTTTACTCGCCATGTAGGTTCCACCAGCAAAAAATCTGGTGGAATTGTTTCAAATTCTTCAATTAGTAAAGAGCCCAACAATCATAAAATGGCAAATGTTGAGACTAACCTTCAGCATCTGCCACCATGTGACACAGAAAAACCTAATAATGAGGTTAATCTTGAAAAAATGGGACCAGCTTCTACCTTAAGCTTGGATGGGAATGTGAGAGCTAATGCTGGAAATTCAACCTGCTCTCAAAATAATTTGGATAAATATTTCCGCCAGAAAGGTCCTCGCATTGCAAAGGTTGTACGGAGGATCAACTGCAGTGTTGAACCCCTTGAATATGGAGTTGTGCTTTCTGGAAAGTTATGGTGTAACAGCCGGTCAATTTTTCCCAAAGGTCTGTTCTACATGGAATATGTAGAGATCATTAATCCTGATAAAAATATTTATGCAAAGAAAGCATATGTACTTATGTACTTTATTTTACAATGCAGGATATAGGAGCCGTGTTAGGTACATAAGTGTTTTGGATCCAACAAGCATGTGTTATTATGTATCTGAAATTCTGTATGCAGGACTGGATGGGCCTCTTTTTATGGTAATTAGCTTTATCTTTTTGTTCCTAAAACTGCTACTATAGTGTCGTGCTATCAGCTTAACGAGACATTTTTTTGTTTACCACTTAAATGCTTCACTGAAAGAAATTTATTGAAAGAGGTCATTGTTATTTCTTACTTGTACAATAGGTCTTGAATAGTGATTATTTTTCAATTTTAACTTTTCCATCCTCCTTATATCCAGTAGCTGCTAAATTGTTTTGCACAGTTCATATACAAATAAATGCTGAGGAGACCCTGAATAAATAATTTGTAGCCTATCTAACTGCTTAACAAATAATGGGCATGGTCAAAGTCTTGCTTGCTGACACAGCTATCATGCAGGTTATGCTGCCTGTATTGTGTATGCAAGATAATTAATAGTCATAATTGGGAATTTTCAACTTCTGATGCAACTCTCCGGTCACAAATGATTCAGTGCTGTCCAAATTACATTATATCATCAAGTGGCCCTTTGGATTAATGTTGTGTTTAGAAATGTTCAGTCTAGGATAGTTTGAAGTTAAGGGAATAAATTTAACAGTGGGCTGTTTTCTTTTCCTTTGTCTTTGTTTGGTAGGCAGTTGGTTTGAAAGGCTTGCCAAAAAAGGTTCAATAAACTATTGTGAACCATTGAATTGTTTTTTGTTGAGATGGCATGACATACAGATTCATTTAATTTTCAGGTTTCATTGGAGCATTGTCCGAGTGAGGTATTTATTCATGTTTCAGCGGCAAAATGTTGGGAAATGGTGAGAGAGCGAGTGAATCAAGAGATAACGAAACAACATAAATTGGGAAGAATGAACCTTCCCCCTCTACAACCTCCTGGGAGTCTTGATGGCTTTGAGATGTTCGGGTTTTCTACTCCAGCAATTGTACAGGTAAATATGCTAGTGGAACTGACGGAGCATTCGCAATCCTACTACTAGTTACTACTACTCTGTTTAACATTGTTTTGGCTTTTTCTTTCTTTCCTTCTGGGGCAATTGCTGTTAGCTTTACTGTTATAACTCATCTCCTTTTCCAACTTCCTTGTCTTTCTCTCAAGCATGTTCTTTGATTTCATGGCTCATAATGTTTCTTAGTTTAGGACAAAAGCATCATGTCAACTGTCCAATACAGAACAAAGTTGATTTTTCTTTTCTTTTCTTTTAATAGGCCATAGAGGCAATGGACAGAAATCGAGTTTGTACAGAGTATTGGGACTCCCGGCCCTACTCCCGCCCTCAGGTACAGATTCCACAACCTTTGCACTTTAAAGACAATGGGGCAAACTTGCGTGGTTTACCTGGGGAACAACATAATCAAGAGCCCCATAAGGGCAATCTCTTGTCTGGTGGAGTTGAATCAATACTTCAGGGCCTTTTTAAGAAGGCATCTCCAGCAGAATTACATGTGCTGTATAGCATCATTAATAATGATAAGCCAGCAGCTGATCAAGGCCTACTGAGTCGACTACTTAATGAAGAGATCCACACTCATCCTACATGATTCATTGTCAGCCTCACAAGGGTTTGAGTCCGAACTGCCATGACAGGTTTGACTTCTGTAAATTCCTACGTTCTTGCTTGTCCTTGCAGAGGCACTTACGCATGTATTTTATTCAACCCATCATTTTTTCACATAGAGTAGTGATAAAATAGGACTTGTAGGTCGGAATTTTTTTTTTTCCCTTTCTTCGACTGAATATTCATCTGGTGGATACCCCCATTTTTGTGATATGGTGTCCATGGTTGGCCTATGAAGGGGGTATAAATACGAAGTCGACCAAATTTGTTTTGTTCTTTTTTAGGTCGTTAACACTGTATAAGCTAAGCTTCTAGTAAAAAATGAATTTGCTTACGGTTCTGTTGTTAAACCTGAGATTCCTTTGAAATTTTTTGTTGATCTCTCAGCTCTCAATAATATAAATCGAAATTCATTTGAGACACCAAAGCTCGTTGTTTCGGAGATATCAGCATGCTTGGCTGCCTTTGCAGGCCAGTTTTGAGTTTGATGTGATATGTGGTTTTTACTCTCCTGTTGCTGGGGTAAAATTGTCAAATTTAAAAGTTTACTCAAAATGATAAACAGTGCATACGTGATAAGAAGAATGCTTGAAGAAGGGAGTGTCCTCCGGTGAGAGACGCAATGCTCTGGCATAAAATAGAAGGGACCAAGATTTATCGTAATATATTGCTGCTACGTGTAATTAATAAAATAATAGCAGTTAATGAGAAAGTAAATTTAAGAGAGAAAAATAATGAGTCTTTAATTCTTTTTTGTGTATTAGAATAAAGAGATAATAAGAGCTGGATGATCTTTCACTTACAATATCTAATGGTTATTTATAGCGAAAATTTTCATTAGCTTTAATTTGTAAAATGAACGGACCGTATACTTATTAAATTTAAGCAATAAATAAGCTGTGGTCGTAAATCCACTGTTTCATAACAGTAGGGCTTATTAAATTTAAGTTTTTAAATAGTTTATGCAAAATATGAGATTAAAAAGTTAATTTGGACTAATTAAAATTGTAAGCAAAAAATAAGTTCTCTTTATTCTGTTACCTCAGTATGGGTTCGATTACTGACTGAATTATCTTTATTCTGTTTCTATTTCTTCAATTAATTTTCGATTGATTCATATTAAGGAAAAGAAAAAAAGTAAAATGGTGTTGTTCAATTAATTAAAAAAATTAAAAGTAAAATGTGGGGCCACCAAGTGTGCACCCCATGAATAAGCAGGACAAGCACGGCCAATGAAGGAAATCAAATCCTACACGCAAATCCACAATACTCTAATTTAACATCTAGCCGTACGGACAAAATCACGTTCGGTCTAAGGCACATCAAAGCGGTTCAGAAACCTCCACGTGTCAATAAAGAAGGGAGAACTTTCATCTCAGCACGATACTAGGCGGTCATTGGTCGTGTCATTTGCTGTTTCCGAATAATGGCAAGTGGGGATGGGAACTGTGTGCTCCGACACGTAGTACAAGAGTCCACGTGGGAGCACGCTGTATGTGGGGACCCCTAGAGAGGCGCACGTGTCAGGTGCTGCTTTGACCGCGGACTGCGGAATCTTTTTCTGTACGGAATGTTTAAATTGATAACTGTTGGCACACTGTACGTGTAACTCGTGACAAAATACAATTACTTTTCACTTTTCAGGCTGCGGCCTCTTATTTGGTCTCCTTTTTCGTCTCTGTTTTACTTTTGTTTTTTTACTCAATTCTGTTTTGTGATTCCTTCTTGACTGTTTTTTGAGCTAAAAAACAATTGGTTGATTGATGTTACGTGGATGAATCTCAATGGTACATTTTCTTTTTTATATTGGAATCCGAATCAGAATCAGGGTATAATGGATGTGCGAGCTCAGTTGCGTTTAAAGTAATTTACGCCGCACATAACAATAATAACAGATCCCACTAATGTATTACTGTTGCTGTATATAGCGTAAGTTATGTTTAAACATAACTTAGCATCCGCCTTGATAGTATTTATTTTTTAAAATAGAGACAAAAATAATAATATAATATGTGAAATCCACAGATTTAAGTTCTCATTTTTAAATTTTCCATTTTACCTTCACTTAAGTTTCATAATTTCACTTTTGTCCTCAAATGAAATATTATTATATTATTTTTATTATTATTAACAGTAATTATTTTGAATAATAAGAATTAAATTATTATAATAAATAAATAAAATAATCAAATAGGGTCATTTTAATAGCTTGCAACAATTTATTTCAATTTTAAGACAAAGTAAGCACATCAATGAGAACATATCTCATTCGATTCCGATTCATACAACTAAAGTAAATAATTTATTTTTATTCTCATTCCCCATTATGATTATAATCCATTCTTATTATTGTTTAGTAAACGCACTATTAATGGCACATAATACATTACCACTCTTGAATATTTGATACACTAATTTTAGAATCTTAGGAAATCTCGTATCATAAGAGAATCTTAATTTCTTAATTAAGCAATGGGAGCAAATTTGAGATTGTGATGAATGATGAAATAAATTATTTCTGTTGTTGAGGTATTATCAATTACTGACTAAAAAAAATTGCTCGATGTTGATAAATTATGTTGTTGCCATTGTTGTGAGTTTGAAAAATAGAGTATAATGCATTTAGTAAATCTTATTATAAAAGTGTTATTTTATTATATAATTACAAAAAATAAACATAAGTTTAAAATGACTTTGATTTGTATATTAGGATTTATGGAAAAAATTAGATATAATATTAAAATATTAAAATTATAATAGGAATTTAAAAAATGTATGATACCTTATTTAATAAACTACTTATAAAAAAATAACTCCTATTTACTTTTAAAAGTTACTGCTTTTAGAATTTACTAAATATTATTTTTGTCAAAACTTATGAAATAACATTTCGTAAGTATTCCCAAATGGGTTAAGTAGCTATTATTATACAGAACTTTAAACTTTGAGGGGGGAAACAATACACTTTCCATTGAAATATGATAAGTTTAATCAAGAAACTATAATAGCTTAAAATGTTACTTCCCAGTTCCCATTATTAAAGCCCTATAACCTATTGAACCAAAATCTTTGTTTTACCAGCATTCTTAACGTGTTTCTAAAAATGCTTAAGTGCTCATTGAATATGATTCCGTTTTAGTCATTGAATGTGACACAACTTGATAATTATGTAACAAAATAAAGTTAAAGAAAATCATAGAAATCCATTCATATGGACACTTTATTAAGAAATATATATCTTTACAATGCCAATATAATTAGTAACTTTGAAATTTTTTATTAGAATGTATTAGATTGATAGAAGAGGTCCATGGTCCAAACTTACACATGTAGAGAAGATTTGGACATTTTAGTACTTTGAAAAAATAAAATAAAATAAATGTAACCTTGGTCATAAAAAGTTACGTTCAACAAACATGATCAACAATACAACAAAAGTTGGTGTGACATTGTCTAAAGGTGGAAAATCTCATGTTACAACATCACTTTATTGGATTTGAGTAAATGACAACTCTCATATATATTGATCTTTAAATGATGGAAAAAGTTCTTACTTTTCCCTGTTCTTGCCTTGAAATGGATGAAGGAAACAAGATGTGCCATGGCCTGACTAGCATAAATTTTTAGATAATTTGGATAAACAATGTTGTAATTATTAGGAAACAATTCTAATTATTTTTTTTTTGTTAGTATAGCTTTTCTTAATTAATGGAGTTTATACAAGTCTAGTTGACAACTCTTGGTTGTTTGGTTATTGATAGTAAAAGTGTTTTTCGAGTATTTTATCTTCAAATAAGCCATAAATGTGCTAATAAATCAGTTTTATTTTTTAAATGTCGCAAAACAACTAAATAAAGAAAGTTTGGACCCTGCAGCCACCTCAAAGAAATTATTTAGTAAAACCTTTTAGCATGAAACTAATTTATTAATAGGGGATTACCACTTTCTCCTTATAATAATTAACATATAATATTTACCCCCATATTATTTTCATAATGGCCAAAAAATTATCTGACAGCATAAGTTTACAATATTATTCTTATTTTTAGCCACTCTTTTATTTATATTTATTATAAATTAAATAAATTACATGAATAAAAATTAAATAAAAAATTAAGTATTAAAAATAAGAAATATATTTTGATATGAGCAAAAAAATTAATAATAACTTTTTTCTTGTAATTATTTATTTTGTGAATATTTTCTTATAATAAATATTTTGTAATATTTTAAAATTAAATGTAAAAAGTATGGGCAAAATATTTTATTATTTATCTTATAATAAATTTTTATTTGTCATTCAAGTTTTCTTATAATAATTTTTTTATCATTTTATAATAATTTTCTTATATATTTATTATAAGAAAATTATCACAAAATAAATAAAAACAAGAAAAAAATTATTATTAATTTTTTTTGCTCATGTCAAAACATATATTTCTTGTTTTTAATGTTTAATTTTTTATTTAGTTTCTATTCATGTGATTTATTTAATTTATAATAAATATAAATAAAAGAGTAGTTAAAAATAAGGACAATATTGTAAACTTATACTGTTAGAGGGGGTTTTTGTCTATTATAAAAACAGTAAAGAGGAAAATGGTATATGTTAATTATTATCGGGAGAAAAATGGCAATCTCCCTTATTAATATGCAGAGTTTATAACTTAATAAAAGTGCAATTACGAAAATTATTATTTTGACTTAATTTATTATCTTTAGTGGAAGAATATAGCGGTAAATTACACATTACATTAATAATTTAGTATTGGAGCAGGTCAAATCTAATATATCAAAAAGTTCAAACATGTGTCTATGTACTATTGTTAAGAATATGCAAAGTTATTCTCTTTAACAATTTTCTCTCATTGTTTAATTATACTATCTAGAGGCAAGTTTCATTGATCTAATATAACATATATTTTTACAATATATGAATAATTATTCCTATATAGAGGCAAATACCTTAAGATGAGATCTAAAAAAATTACAACGTAAAGTTTATTTTCATTTATAACTGGCCCAAATTTATTTTTTATGATTAAATAGAAATTATTCTGATATAAAGTGTCACTATAGAGAGATTTTATTGTAATTGAATATCAATACAAAGATCGAATAATTAAGGGTATGGTTATTTGAACTCACCAACGGCCTCTCTACACTCATTTGAAAGATAAATTTATTGCTAAAAATTAAAAATTTACTGATTTCAAAATTATCCTTCACTAATCTCTTTCTCTTTCTATCTTATAATTACTTATAATTACACATTCTCTTTTTACTCTCACATTCTGCAAACTAAATACTCAATTTCACTTTCTTTTGAATTTTTTTTACCTTTCTTAGTAGATCATTATCGCTATTTCATGCTTTTTCTCTATAAGATTTTTTTATGATATTCATTAACTTTTGTGTTTAATAAAAATTAATCTATTGATATTTATTAACTTTCATGCCTGATAAAAATTTATTGATATTTAATTTTAATAGTAAATTTTATTCTTCTTAGTTTGTGATATCAATTATTTGCAATTAAAAAAAAATATATTTGAATAAATTGATGAGAATTTATAAAATTGAGATGAGAAAGAGAAGAAATGGTTAATTAAGTATTTTTTTAAAATTATTTAGATTATAAAATTTTTAATTAGAAAGATGGTGTGGAGAGGAAATTGATGTTTTCAAATATTTCCACCCAATAATTAAATATTAATTGATAAAGTTGAATTGCACTCACTAGGTAATTAATAAACTTGAATTTTAGAATGAACTCATGATATATATGATCCTTTGGCAGACTATATAAGCATTTATAAGATTTGTGGCGCACTAAAATTGCGCACAATAACTTACTGGACGCTAATCAAATCTTTAAATTTTGATTTCTGGAACAATATCTTTTCATTATTGTTACAAATATAATTCAAAATTTTTGTCAAATCACTTTATGCATTCAAAAGAATAACAATTAAGCTTATTATTGGGAATGCATACATATACATCCAGTTATTGATTTCACCGCTTTATATTTTTCACAAAAGTCATTATCTTCTAAATCTCATTATATCTCAATTTGGAGGTTGAAATATCACATCAATTTTCTCAACCACCAACCATATGTATATTTGGTCTAATTATTCCACTACTCTCAGAGAACTTGCCTCACTCAAGTTAGTTTTTTGAGTAAATAACGAGATTTCCTCAAATCGTCAACTATTTTCTCTTCAAGTCAAGTGACATGATGCTGGGAGTTACTGAGAGAAAACTAAGAGTAATTTACTTTTTTTATTATTGATATATTTGGATTTTTTTAATTAAAAAATATAATTGGATGGTATAAGAAATTTTATTGCTAAACACCAAATCTTCAACCCTTACTATTTACTCAAACTTAGGTGATCATAGATGCAAAGCTCCTTCACAACTTAAGCGACCGCAAGTTGAAAGCACATTCACGATTAATTGAGCTGCACCTTGAGAACATAAATGACTTGGATTCTTAATTTTCCTTCAACTAATAAGATCTATGACTTTTACTATCTGTCGTCAATTGATTAATACAAAAGAGAATAAAGACTTGAGAAGCTTATACCAGATAAAATCTGCAGATTAATTAGATTCCAATAAGTTTCACAGAAGATATTTAATAACGAAAATGTGCATTTTTCAGAAGAATTTCATACAAAGGTTTTAAGAAGGCAATATTGAATCTTTCAATATCTCAACATAATATAATTCGTAATTATCTTTCAATATCTCAACATAATTATCAGATACATATCATTTATATCATGGCCTTTGCATCTATTTTAAGCTTCTCTTCAAGGACAAAAAGCCATTCTGCATTATCATATCACAATTATCATATCAAAGCAAATTTGTTGGGCTAATAATCTATCAGATATTTTCAAATCCATTCAAATATAAAATTCCTATAATGTCATGATATTCACCTTAAAATCTAGAACGTGTGAGTAATTTGCATTTTAGTACATTTAATCTATTTGGATGCATGAAAAATACTAAAAAAAGAGTTTAAATGGAATGTGAATTTTCTAATGCTCGTATGTACTAAATTTTGAGAGAGTCTTGGGTGTTCCTAGATTATTATTCTATATCCATTTATTACTCCTCATGTATGAATTTGATTAGGATTGATTGAAACATATACATGAGGTAATGAGTGAAAATAAAAAAGGAATAATACTACTGGTAAGGTCGACCCACAAACTAAGCAATCCCAAAGTGTACACCATATATACTAATGCTTTAGTAAATTATTGCTTCAAAGATTAGGCAGCTGCCTATTTTATTAAAAGAAGAAGAAGAAACAAATAACCTTCTTGTCATAATTATCAAGCACTGAATCAGTTCAGCACCAATAAACAAGTCAAATAACTATAAAGTTTAACAGAAATATCTGAAAGAAATACACTAACCTTATAAAAGCTCATTTAGCTTCAATCTAGTTGCATAAACTAACAGTTCCACTTCAAATCAATCCTTTGTCTCAAGTGCATTAGAATAACGATAAAGGCAAAACAAGCAATGCAGAGCATGCATTATTATACATATCAGCAGCTTCTACACCACGCACACACACACATCACCTACTTTAGAGTTGTATAATTTCCCAAGTCTTCAATTCTCTCTGAAATCTTTTGAATATTATAATAATGAATCTTTCAAAGGTGACATTACATTATCAGATACACCTAAAAGCACAATAATCCAACTTCACAAACAAAAATTTAAAACTATTATCGATAATCATGTTATAAAGTTTGTCGCCCAAGTGGATTAGGAAATAGCCACTCAATCTCTCCCTCTCTCTCTATAATACTCCCATTAATCAATTTCTTAATTATTAATTACTATACAACATGTGTGTTATTTATAGCTGGCATCAATATTAAAAAAAATGAATCTAGGATTTGTCTTTTTGCCTAATAATAGATCTACTAAGATTATCTTTATTTGGTACCAAAACCGACTTCTTCTTTCATAGTCTCGTGACATTGTCATTCATTATTAACAATTTTAATTTGACAAATTCTAAACAAATTAATGTTTAATCAATAGGGTACTGCTCTTTACAAGAGAGAGAGAGAAATAGTGGTAGCAGTGGAGGAGAAAGATGATAGTGTTGTAGGTTACATCTTCATCAAACATTCACTATGTCTGCTACTTAATAGCAATACATAATAACTTTGATTCAAATAAAAGTAGAATGTTTAAATATATATAAACAAACTTGTCCCAGTCATAATTGAGCCTTTAGGTCTGTGGTTTTGATAGTGGAAGGCATATCTCCATGCATATCTTTCTTGTAAAGTTCTAATTATTATTATTCAATTTCTTTCTCTCCAAATTTAGTATATAGTAAAAAGAAAAAAAGGTAAATTACTTGCACATAATAGAAGGAGATCAAGAGACAGATTATATTTTTACAAAATACACCAAGTCCATAATATTAATCGATGATATGATCACAAGTATCACTTGCTTCAGCCACAAATCTACCACAATCACCCACTAAAATATTTGCCCTTTTATCCTTAAAAAAGGAGCCCATTTTAAGGTACCCAAATGCTCAAAACACCATAATACATACATACATACATACATACATACCAAATCAAAATTACATCACTTATTTATTATCAATTATTTATCATATTCTTAATTTTATTTTCACTCATTTGCAGCAGATTGATGATCAGATGGTGGTGGTGGTGGTGGTGGTGTAACATTATTATTATCATTAAGAGTTACCTTTTGCTGCTGCTGCTTAGGCCTTTTCCTCTTCTTGTCGTAACTAACACCTCTTGCTTTGGCTTGAAAATCACGAACCTCCCTCAAGAAAATCCTCACAGCTCTTGCACCAAAAGGGTTCGCTTCGGGTCTGCCCCCGTGCTCCTCGTAGGCTGCCCGGAGTCTTCCAATGAGAGCATCGAGGCTTCCCCAGGCTTGCCGGAGCGGGCAGGGGCAGGGCGCCGGAGGATTAGGCAACCCAAAGAAAGGACAATTTTGGTTATGCACCTTAGTCTTGCCAAATTGGTCCAAGTACCGGAGGAATTCAAGAACGTGAGCTCCACTACACATGGGGAGACTCAGCGGTGGCCTGTGGTTCCGAAGGTACTGGCAGAATGTGTTCCAGTCTCTCCTCTTCTGGCTCTCATATCGGCTCGGCGTCGTTGCGGAAGGAGATGATGAAGATGCTCTTGCTGTTGGGGTTGTGGGAACCGTAGGGCTTGATGATGGGAAGCCACTAGTATTTGGTGGTGGAGAGACTAAGTCCATCAAGATATTTTAGGGTTGCTTGCTCTGATAATATATATACTTGATCTTGATCTTGTTTTAGGGTTCAAGTGTGAGGAAACCCTAGAGAGAGTGAGAGTGAGGAGAAAGTTTGAAGCTTATTACTTGATGAGATGAGGCTTCTGTTAATGTGTACTATTCAAGGAGAAAAATACCCAAAAGATGAGTGAAGGCCAAGCTAAGCTAGAAATTATGCATGAAGGGGAAGATCATGTAGTGAAATTTGAAAAAGATAGAAAGTGGTCCTTACATAGTTGAGAAGAGAGAGTGAAGATCAATCAGCAAAAGACTGCAGTTAAATTGAAGAGATCTACGAGATATTCGAGACGACCCTTTAAAGATTTCCTGTTTCTCTAAACATAAAGGGATCCACTTACTCACTCAGGTAAAATTAAGGAGAGCTCGAGCAAGAGAAAGAGAAAGAGGAACAAATATTAGCCCAATGGGTAAAGAAAGAGTTTTCCATTTTCAATTTGTCAGTCTGTGATGAAAGAAAGAAAACGTGGGTGCCCCCTCTCTCCCTCTCTCTTATCAGCTCACTCAGCTCACTCAGCTCACTCAGGAGGGTAATAAGTAGAGTCAGAGTTGATGACAGGAGACTGTTTGCTAAAAATGTATGTAAAGGACAAGTCTAGCACTAGCAGTGACTGGGAATAAAGCAAAGTAAAAGTTGATTGATGCTGACTACCCCAACTGGCTGTACATAAATTTATATGCTGTGACACTTCAAGCTACTACACAATAATCGACATGTATGTATTCGTAAAATTATTAATGCGCACGACTGTTTTGCTAAAAATTTATAAGTATAGAGACTGATAGCTACTTTTTAGAAACTCTTCGTGTGAGGAACCTTCACAGCAGTTACCCATGCCCATCTCCTCTTTTCATCTCTTTCTATGTTGACGTTTTATCTTCTTTTTTTTTATAGATAAATTATATTCATTATTAATTATAAAAAAAAGTTATATTTACTATTGGGTATTTTATATATTTACCATTAGGTTGTGACTATGGTAACTAAAAAATATTGTACTTCAAAACGATATGATGGGTGTCTAGGCTATAAAGCAAAAGAATTAAGGATGACAATATTACAGTAAATTTTTAAACTCACATAAATTCATTTGTTGTGGGTAATTTAATAAATTACGGACGGGTTTGATATCATCTAAATATTCAATGGTTATTCATATGAATATCTGTCAAATTTATAATTTTTAAAAAATATTTTTAATGTAATTTTAATTAAAAAATAATTAAATTTAAAAATATATGAATTAAATAAAATGTAAATGGAATAATATTTCACCAAATATTTCACGCTATTCTTTATCTGACCTTAACTTATTTTTTCCAATTTTCTTGAATAAATCTATTATAAGAGTTGTTGCCTTCTTGGGGCTATTGTAGATGTTGCCTTCTTGGAGCTATTGTATCCCAAATTAGTTGAAAATAATATATATATATATATATATATATAGGCAATCCTTAACTCTTATAGTCTTATATTTACCTACAAGTAGGCCCATCCATGCACCAGTCGGTTTACACTATTTTTGCATATGATGTGGGCTAGGCAAAACAACCAACCTACACGTGACGGGATGTTAAAGATATTATCGAGTTAATAATATAAGTTTCAGGCAGCCCTCAACTCTTGAGCTAGCCTTGTGAGAAACAAAAAGATCAAGCTGCATATGATGTGGGGTGTTGAAGATGGTTAAGAATCTTTTTTTGAACATTTAAAGATCTTGTACCATGTATGTTTTAACGATAGTGTGTGGCTGTGTAGGAATTAATTGCATAGTTTTATTTATTAATCAACAATAGTTATCACTTGAATTTTCATTCATGAAAAATTTAAATCATAGGAGAATTCTGATCTATTGAGAATATTATCCTACATTGGTTGTGAATAGTTATTCACAATATAAGTTTGAGATAATCCTCAATTCTTAAACTAACTTTTAATATGGGTTAAACTATAGGCTTGTATAGTAGTGAATTTAACACATAATTGCCTTCATCTCACCGATCGATTAAATTCTTATGTCAAGATTAGCACAATTTTTTTTAAAAAAAGGATTAATATTAGCTAACTCAAAATAACTTAAATTGGTATATTTATTTGCTCTAACAAAACTGCCCATTCCAGCTCGATTAAATTCTTATGTTAAAGTTAGATTTTTTTTTTTCAAATTGAAAGGAATAAGATGAGCTTACTAGAATGGTACATTTATCAATCAATAAGCAGAATCAATATAAACTAGAATAAAAAATGAGAAATGAAAATTAGAAAAAGATCCTTACTTGAGCTGCAGTAATTGGAATCAGAATGAGTTATATTACCATTGGTGTATTTACTTTATCTTATAATCAAAATGAATTATTTTAAGTTACTAAAAAGCCCTTAGTTAATAATTATCATTATTTTTTATAATAATTGTAATTATTATTATTATTAATAAAAAATTGTAGTTAACAATAATAAAAGTAAAAATAAAAATGTCATAACTATATAAATTAATAATAATAATAGTAGTAGTAATAGTAGTAATAATAATAATCATCACCACTACCACCATCACCTTTACCACCATTACCCCCAAGCACTAGCAATTGATAGCAACAACAACGAAAGCACTGGCAGCAAATGATAACAACGACAACCGGTGAGTGCAGAACGATGAAATCAACAAGGAGTAGCAATATTGATCGATTCTATGCACTTTTTTCTTTTAATTTTTCAAATATATAAAGATTGACAAAATTGGAATTTTGAAAATTGTGTGGGGGTAGTATGATCAATTCTAGGAATGAGATTCCTATTATCACTTCCCCCCGTAAGAATGGAAACTTTCTTAAGTATTTTCAATTTGACGGGCCCACTACTTTGATTCTGATTACACCTCTCATATAAACAAATAAACACAATATTTATTCTCGTTCCCTTATTTTCATTCAAATTACTAATTAATAAATACACTACAAAAGTACATATATTGTCTCTTAACAAAAAGTCCTAACTAAGCTAAGAATTACAACAAGAAATTCAATATATATATATATAGACACACACACACAGCCATTTTGATTCCGATTCCACCCCTCATTTAAGTAAGTAAACACATCATTTATTTTTATTTTCTAATTATCATTGCAATTGCTAGTTAAACACTATAAAGGTACATATATTGTTCTCTTAATAAAAAGTCCCGGCCAAATTGAGAATTATAACAAGAAATTCAATAATAATTACAATGATATTAAAGTTTAGGGCAAATTCATGGTGTTGTAAAGCAACTTACATGCTATAAAAATTGATTTACAATGTCATAAATCCATCCTGAACTTTAATTTTGGATTGAAAAAATTTCCCCAACAATAAAAAAGATCAAGTATGTAGGCAAGAATAGATCAACTAGAATACAGACTGTTTCTGAATAAGACTATAGATTTTTTTTCTTAGTAGCGCAAGAAGCTAAATCTAATAAAAATTTACTCAAAGATCTAAAGTGAACGTTGTGGTCTGGTAAACGCAAGGGTACTTGGCGTCACCAGGCTCTACTCATGGCGGTGACACAAAGGTGGAAAAAAAGGGCCAATAAATAACAAGGGAGATAGCTAAGGTACAAACATGGTACCTAACAGCTGCACCTTAGCCCACCTTCCACAAAGGTAGGGGTGTTCACAGATCGAATTTTATGAATTAGACATTATTTCATATCCGATTTATGATTTTGTAGATTATAGTTTTTCAATTCAATCCAATCCACAGATTGAATAAATTCAATCCAAATCCAAATTTAATCCATACATTTGCAGATCAGATGCAGATTTAACTCAATCCATATCCAATCCATACGTCTGCGAATCAGATGCAAATTTAACTCAATCCATATCCAATCCATTCGTCTATGGATCAGATGCGGATTTAACTTAATTCACATCTAATCCACCATTTTGTGCATTAGTTCTGAATTAAAAATTTTTGGTTCTCTCCAATTCATGAACTAGGATTGGCAATGAGACGAGATGCAATGAGATTTACCAATCTCAGTCCCGTCTCGTATATGTAAGTGAGATGAAAAAACATCTCACCCCCATCCCTATATTTTTTTGGGACAAAAATATATCCCGATCTCGTCTCAAAAGAGATGGAATCCTGCGGGATCCCATCCCAATTGAAAATATTTTCATTCTTAGTAGGCAATAAGACGGATGGGATGTAATTTATCAATTTCACTCTCGTCTTGTGTATGCAAGTAGGATAAAAAAAAAAGGTCCTAGTCTCGTTTTTAAATTATTTTATGGAACAAAAATATGTCTCAATCCCATCCCAAATTGCCATCCCTACCATGAACTAATGAAATAAAAAAATCTAATATAAAAATAATTTTACTACTAATTAAATTAAAATTTGAATAAAATTTAAATAAATTAATTGTTTAAATAAAGATAAAATAATACATTCATAGTTTTAAAATGCAACACATCGATATTAATTATTCAAATAAAACTACAGTAATACATTCAAAAAATATAACACACTAAGATTAATTGTTCAAATAAAGTAACGATAATACATTAATAGAACACTGAAAATAATTGTTCAAATAAAGCCACAATTAATTGAAATGACGAAGTTTCTGAAACCAAACACAGTCTGATCCTTCACCAGAGCTGTTGTGCCTGTCGAAAAATGGTGATTACGGAACCGTCAACGATGAGAACCAGGAGAAGCCATACGGGTGGCAATCTTAAAGGTTGTGATAGTACAATTGTTCGACTGTAACCTATGATTGTGAGTGGTTTGATGGACTCGGGGAAGAAAATTGCTTGCTCTAGCCGGAATCACGCGGCCAACGTCCTTCAAATCGGTGTTGAGAGTGTATCAAACCAATATTAGGTGTTGCTAGTGCATGTGACGGCGGAGAAGCTTAGGGTTTTTTGTTTGCAAATTGTTGGTGACTTACATTATGTTACTTTGCTTTTGGGTGGCTTTGCAAATTATTGGTAACTTAGCGTTATCTTAGGTTGCTTTTGCTAATACGTGTGATTTTGCTTTTATTTTGTTTTACAATTTTTATAAGTTATATTTATATATTTGTATATTTGATTATTTAATTATTAATTATTATTATTATTATTAGGTAACGGATAAGATATGTTATAGTATTTATGTAACTATGTAATGTCACATTTATAATTTTTTTAATTAAATAAATAAATATTTTTTTTTACGAATTCACGGATTTTTATGGATTTATAAAAGTAAATATATATCTAATTAATCGACTGTGGATTTTTAAATTTACAATCCATATTCAATCCATCAATCCACGGATATCAGACGGATTGAGCGGATCGAATTGAATTCTTAACACTCTTATCACAAAGGGTGCATTTGGTAAGTAATTTATCTCTCCTGTGCATGTGTGTCTTTCTACCATTGGGTGTGTACGTGTCAGATAATGTACCCAATAACAAGACCTGTAAAATAACAGAATCTTTGCAGAATTGTAGCAATGTAGCAAGTGTATCTCCCTCCCTCCGGCCTCCCAAAAAAAAAAAAAAATTGAACAAGATCTGCTAGCTGTTGTCGAGATTTTGATTGATTAATGGAACCACTAATTGAAACTACTCTTTGCTGGAAGGGCATGTCTACCTCACTAAGATTCTATATGAACCATAGATTTGTAGTTGTATCATGTCTAGATCTAAATGGTGAAAGTTACGGTTTAAACTGAAATAACTCGGATTTTTATTCAAAATTTAAATTGAAATAATTCCGATTTTTATTCAAAATTAAAAATTAGAAGAAAAATCTCTCACAATCAATCCTAACAAAATAGGAACTAAACCCACAAAAAAAGGTACAACGCCTAGAAATAACCCTAAAATTAAAAAAAAATTTACTAAGAGAGAAATGACTAATAATCTTGTTATTAGCATAAAAATCAAATAATTGATTTTTTTTCTCGTCTTCCATGAAAAAGGATAGGTGGAAGAAGAAAATTTCTCAAGTGGGAGCAACGGGAGAAACAATATCGATTTATCCAATATGAGTATTTGTGACTCAAAACATTGTGAAGGATGTATAGCAAATTAGACAAAAATAATAATAATAATAATTATTATTATTAATCTCATGAGTAAAGTTTGGACTTCCCGCATTATACTACAAAGATTTTAATAATTGTACTAACTCTACCCACGATTAATTGTTTACTCCATACCTCCATTAACATACACCAGATTGAATATATGACTATGCATTATATGAAGGGTTAACAATTTATCATGTAAGGTCATCGTGTGTCAAAAAACAATGTTAATAGTAGACAAAATAATACAATTAACAGAAAAAGAAACCTTGTCAAACCGGAAATGCTTCTTTCAATGGAATTTTTTTTTCTTTTAAGCCACTTAATTCCGTAGAAATATAAAGAATTTTTTCTTCCATTAAGTATTGTTATTGTACTACTTCAAGGAGTCTGGAATGGCTTCTAGTGATGCCTAATTCGAAGAAATGATTTGCTGAAATAATGAATGAGACCACTGACATTGACACATCGTAGAATGCTCGGTACGTGAGATTTTCTTTCTTTTTCCTCTTTTATATTAAAAATAAGATCTTTTTATATATTTTATCAAAATTTTATAAATTAATTTTTGATAAAGAAGCCCCAATTTATATAATAAAATAATAATAATATAATAGAATCACAACCACCTTATATAAACAGTTAATCTAAGAAGAAATTTTTTTTTATTCCTAGTTTTAATTATAAAGAGAGAATATCTTGTTGGCCATTATTAATTGTCATAACGTAATGATTGAAAAAGACAAATACATGCTTCCACTTAAATGAAAGCAAGCACCTTTCCTCCATTTGAAGTTTTGAACTCTCAAAGCTACAAATACCATACAATCAAATTCCTCCAACATATCTATTGGGACAAATAATAAAAATGGGAGTGGCACAAATCATGGTGTTATACATTCACATTGAAAAGTTCTTTAATTAATTCCACTACCCCTAATTATCATCAGTTTTTTTTATTAATAAAAGTAAAATTTTAAATTCCTGAAATTGTCCATATTCTCTGAAAATTTCAAGCAATTGATTGCATTTTGAAGCAAGTTTCCCTAGAATTTTCTTGAAATAAAGTTACAAAAGCATTGGTTCTTCTACACCCAAATTTTATTTTATCCTTGAAATAAATCAAATTTAGTCCCCCATTTTTGGAAAGTTTCTATAAATGGATGCAGGGCCGGGCTTGGGAAAACTGAAGCCTCAGGCTAAAAAATATAAATTATATTTTTTATAATTACAATTAAATGAAATATATACCTCCAAATAAACAAAATAAATTTGTGAATTTTTCAATTTATATTTATTTTCTCGCTCCTAATATTGTTATACAGTCTTATTACGTTAGTCTCCACACAAAAAAATTCTACGGGTGATATGCAATTAATATGGAAAAAATATTTGGAGAAGATAAAAAGAAGTTAATGTGAACAAAAATAAAATTAGTTAATCTGGAAAAAAAAATAACGACATTTTGCTAAATTTATTTGATGATGAATTAATATAAGAAGTCAATGGAACATGAGTACATGGAAGCTACCAAGCTTGATGTTGAGTGACTTCAATATTGATATAAGGTGTTTTTTTTTTTTTGGGAGGCTAAAGTCTCTTCTGATATAGCCAAAAAAAAAAAAATTGAGATAGTCCAAATTGTCCCATTATTTGCTTCACTGATTTTTGGTTATAAGCAATAGATAGTGTTAATAGGTGAAGAAGATAAAAATACAGGGAATTCAATAAAAAAATTGATCGGGCAGAGTTTTAATGAGAGTGAAAATAAAAGAGTTTGAAGATAGATCAAATAAATGTGAGAGATATATATTAAATTGTTTTGTGTCCTTAATTATAAGAGAATTTTAAGAAGTGCCAATAGTCCTACTTAAACTTTAATTAGGAAAAAAAGATACTTAAACCTTTAAGGTTTGAGAAAATAGTCATGTAAATCTCTAAGGTACACCCGATTTTTTTTACTATAATACTTTTTATAAATAGTAACTAAAAAAATTAACTACAATTTTCTTAATAAATACAAATATAATTTAACTAATTTTATTTGTTTAGTAAACTAATAATATTATAATTTTTTACATATAAAATAATTTTTAAAATACAAATTATTAATTATATTTATAAAAGAATATATTTGCATTTGTTATAAAAATTATGAATACATCTTTTCTTAAATAGATTTACAATTAATAAAATATATCTCATACATTAATAATATTAAAATTATTTTATATAATATTGAAAATAATATAAATTTTTTTTATATATTTAGTTTAATATTAATTTTCTATTTATGAAAAACCATAAGTTAATTTTTATGAGTTAATAGAGCTAAAAGATTTTGTTGTCGAAAAGAGATCTTGGTGTCTCTTATTGAAAATTTGAGTGTTTGCATGATCATTCTCAATTTTTAAGGGTGTAAGTATTTTTTTTCCCTTATAATTATCTATAAAAATAAATAAACAAACAAACAAATAAATAAAGGGGCTTATTAGTAAAGAGAGGGGCTTAATTTTTGGCCAAGCTGCTAGCTGGGCGCTTTGCTTGCCTATGGCTTGAGCGGGTTCTGAATGGATGCTATTTTCAATCACTTTTAGTAACTTATAAAGCTCAAAAGTTGTATGTAACTAATCTAAAGAAACAAAATTTGGGAACCTTCAAAGAAATTCCCTACAATGTTCCTTCTTTTCTACTGCAAATTCTTATCAAACGAAAGTGTCTCTTAATTCTACTAAACAACAAAAATGTGTATCATCATTTATAACTAGAATTTTTATGCTCAATTAAGTTTGACTTTTATGACAAGAACTTGCATGGTGGTTGTGTGATCACACTTTAGCTTACCTAGAATGAGAAGGGGCATATTTTGCGTAAAGGTGAATAGTGTTTAATCATTTAAAGGATAATTACAAATATATTTCTAATGGTTAATTAAATCGTGGACCCAAATTTTCCATAATATTCCTCAGTGATTTAAATGGGGGCTTTTTACAATTAATTAATTAAGAATTCTTAGATATACTAGCACTAGCAAGTATACTTTTAGTATGTAGACATCAATTCTCTTGAGAAGTCACAATTATCGCGAGTGATTAATGATAAATAAATAAAATTGTAAAAGTAATTAATCATATATTATCTTCAAAAGACACATGATATACAATATTTGAAAGATCAAAAGAACTAAGATATAGAGAAAACCTTAATTTCTTAAATTGTATAAGTTCATAAGAAAATAATTCACTAAAGAAATCATGTGACTTGAAAACTTAGAAGTATAGAATCCAAATAATAATATTTAACCTTTGCTTATAAATTTTGGCCTATATCTGTACAATTTCACTAGATTAGGCATAAACAAAACCCAAAACTTTGAAGAGTTTTGCTAATATATATTCTCTATGTATGTGCTGTGCTGCGAGGAGAAGGGATAGGAGTGTTCGGGAGTTGGGAATGTTTGTGAACCCTAACCCTAGTATTTTACTTCGATATAAAAATAGTCAACAATGAGAAAAAAAAAATAATGAAACCAAATATTACTCTCTTTTATCAACGGAGATGATTAATAATGCTAATTAAGGAAATATAAATCCTTCCACTTAAAGAAACACATTTCCTGCATTTGGAATCTCAAGCCTGCAAATAGGGTTACAGAAATGGCTGTTTTGGGGGTGGTCCTGATCAGTCTTTGTAGCTGTTGAAACCAAGAAAAATTTCTATTGATTGTCACTTCCAATTACAATAAATAGCATATATTAATAAATTTTCGGAGATGTGACATAAAATTGGAGAATTCAATCATCCTCTGCAAAATTATCTATTTCCCTCCCCCACCGGCCTCAGCCTGTTTCATGTTCGGGGAACAAAAGGGTTCTCAAGACTTGGTTTTAATATTGGTAATTGGAATGAGGTTTTCAACTGAAGGCGAAAGTCTTTCTTTGATGTAAACACCGACACATCACCTGACGACGTGGTGATGTTCGGCCAATTATTTTTTGACACATATTTATTTTAATAAAGTAAAAATATTATTAAAAAATAAAAAATTTCAATGTATGGCAAAGATTATATTTTGGATTTTGTTACCCTACGCGATGGGGGTAAAAAATTAAGAAATTGACAACTATTAAATTTAATCGAACCGCTGAGAACGTAATAAACACTAAAAGAGGAGTTGAGGAGAACTGAGTAGAATGATTATTAATTCTTTAATAAATATATATATGTTATCCCATCATCTAAGGTTAACCTATCATCTAAGATAACAAAGTATTTATCTTTCAGGGACTTTGACTAGCTTACAGAATCTGTAAGCTACAGACTGCAGCATCAGCCGTTGGATGTGGTTAGATGTGCAGTGAGAAACTAAACAATAGATAATCGGATGGTGAGATGACGGGAGATGTTTGTTACAGATTCTGTACCATAGACAGGTCCTATCTTTCAGTGAATTGTAGATGATATTTATATTTCTATTGACATGACAATCATATTTTAAGATCATAAAGAGTCCGAAGACAACTGCACCAGAAACTATATATCTTTTTATCTTAAAAGCTTAAATGAAGTTATGGGTCCGGCAACTTGTTCGGTCTTTATTACAATCAAGGTCTCGTTCACTTTTGTTTACATCAAGCTTTTTTCTATCAATCTTTTGAATTTTATACAATTCCTTTATAGAGTTTTTCGGTAAAAGTAAATAATCCTAGTACAAATGGAGCCCAATACCTAGCAACTTGCAAGATTGAAACTGTATGAAATGATATATTACTTTGGAACTTATATCAATCGTAAAGTTGCATTCAGAAATTTAAGTATGTTCTGATTGGTTCTACTTTTGTGTTACTGGTTACAAATTTAAGGTTAATGCACTTTACAGCATAATATAACTTAACAACACCCAATCGTAATGCAACTTCACAACACCCGACAGGGACCCGATGAAGAATCAGTGATAAATAATAATCTTGCAGATATACACCTTGCTACCAACCCAAACAAAATTTCATTTTAAGAAAGATTTTTTTGAATTCCCATTTTCAGAATGAAAGGGAAAGAAACATAACTTGTTGCAATCTTTTTCAATGGAACCACAAGCCTCTAGTTCTACTCTCCAGTTACATAAAGCTTTGATTATTTGCTCGCAAACCCAGAATAAAGATTCTTTATTACTCTCCTAACAATGTTGGTGCACTTAAATTTTATGGTTTCAAGGCTTTCAGCCCATGTGAACTCCAGTTTTCCCAAACACAATGCTCATTTGCTTTCACTGTTTGCATTACTTGTGACAATTCACAACATATATAAAAGCTAGATGAACTGGTTAATTAAATCACTTAACTTGCAACTGATACTTGGATAAATTAAGAAATTTAACTAAAGCACAACTAAAATTGATTTAAGTTTTTATACAGGAAGCAGTTACTGCCATTCTGCCAAGATGGGTCGTAACAATTCCCTGAAGCATATGCAAATGTTTTTCAAAGGAGTATAGGATGGCAATTTCTCCTCCTAGTTTCCATTTTCTTCACATACTCCAGCATAAATTTGCTGCAATTAATATGCAAGTGAACATAAATATTAAGAAAACAATTTTAAGCTTTTAGTTCAAGAACTTAGCCACAAGAGGTGGAAATCAATGAGGTATAAATCACCTGAAAGCATGACAAAGTGTAATGCATATCGCTTGCCGAAATTTGATGGTGGACCACAATTCTAACTCTGAAAGAACAAAAATATCTCTAAATTAGCATCCTAGCTATCTATATATCCTTGATTTTCCGAGCAATAAACACTAAAGGTAAATCCATAACTTCAAAGATTCATGGTTCTTTCAATCTTAGTTAATTGCTGGAGACTATAAATACAAGTTGACCAAAGAGAAGGTTGGGAAACTAAAATAAATCAAGCAAAATTAAGAGGAACAATGCAAAAATTAATGAGGCCTTGGTGCAACTTATTTTCTTGAAAAGAATTTTCAAAACTAGATGCATTCCGGTGAAAAACTGATTAAATTAGCAGAGATTGAGAACCAAATTATTATCCTCGAGGTAAAAATATATTAAATCCAGCAAAAATATATAAAGCATTAACGTAATCAGATTTATTGTTCTGTATATTTTCAGAAAAATATAAATAATTTTGAACATGTTTATTTTTGATTTAAACATAGATATCTTCCATGACTGCCTAAACATCCAAACTGCAGAACGGAAAGGCTAATATAAAACAATCATCAAATATATTGTATTTTCAAATGATGTTCGAGAACTTAAGAGACACACCTTGTAGAGCTCTCTGGCATAACAAGTACACCATGCTCTTCCAATTTTTTGAGTAGGCATGCCACATCCAACTTCGAGTCCTCTGTAATTTCAAAATATACCTGACAATGCATATTTATGAATAAGCAAATTCAAAATATGGTGCTCATTAAAAGCCTCAGAATAAAGCTTATAATAACAGTACATAGAAATTGAGGTATTGAAATGATTTAGTAATTCTTTTGTTATTTCTGTCATTTAATGGAGAAATTTAAGACAACTACTCAGTAAAATGTGTTGATGTTTGTGGCTCTAATAAGTTATTAGATGTGAGTATTCATATATATTCTGAACTCAGGTTTAGGAAAGCAGTAATCAAGTGTCTACAAAAAAATGTGTTCAGAAGTGTAGAGAGAAAAGAGAGCAACAAAGAGTGCAACTCTAAAACAATTGGGATTTTTGAGGTTGAGATATTACGATCTAATGGTGTGCAATAGCTAAAGATTAAGATGAGGTTTGTAACTTTAATATTCTTCGTGGGTGTTGTTTCCATGTGCATGGCGAATCCGGGAAAACAGCATTTGGAAGGCTATTTAATGAGTTATGAGGTCATGAAGGGAGCTAATGAGCTGAGAATTATGTGTCAAACACAAACTGATGCAATAAATGTTGTTGGTTTTGTTGATTCAGATTATGTTAGTGACTTAGATAAGAAGAGATCTACAGTGGATTTTATTTTCACATGTGGTGATGGAACAATTAGTTAGAGACCTATGATTTAGCCTTCTGTTTTCTTGTTTACTACGGATGTGGAATACATAGCAATTACCAAAGCATCAAAGTCTACATAGTTGAGGGGTTTGGTGAATGGTGTGGGATTGAAGCAGGATGTAGTGTTGCTCACGTGTGATTGTGATAGTGCAACTGCTCTATCCTAGAACCAAGCACATTGTTGTCCAATATCATGGAGTCAGACATAGGATGTTGCTTCCATGAAACCCATATTGAGAAAATTCACACACAAGAGTGCATCTGATGTGCTGACCAAACCGATACCCTAGGATATGTTTGCGTATTCCTTTAGCTTGTTAAATCTTTGCTCACGTTCAGTTATAGATGGATGTTAAATCTTTGCTCATGTTCAGTTATAGATGCATATCTCATCATTTGAAGTACAAAATATTATGGGAAAGTTCTCATCAAGGTAGCAGTGTTACCTCATCAATTGAAGATTAAATGAGGCTTGTAACTTGGCTGATCATTTTACTAGTGAAATCTGCGACATCCGTGGACATAGGTAATTTGGTGAACCATGCAAACTGTTTGTGTTATGGTTTGGTTATTATTGTTGATGTTGATTTATCTTGCTTTTGCATATTATATTTGTAGGTACTGTTTTGGGTCATTGCAACAAGGTCTTGGAAGGTGCTTGGGTGGATTTTATATGTGCCTAAAAAGGCGTTCGATCAAAGTCCTAAGTGAATACAACAAGTAATTTGCTTGCTCCAAGAAAGATAAGTCAAAACTGCCTTGACTACAGCAAAATTGAGTAGTAATTCTGTTTGTTTCTTTTGTTTTTTGTTTATCCTGCTAGATTAGATAACAATTTCTATTGGGATTTTCCAATCATGAGTACACATCAAACTAGTATCATGTTATGATTATGAAAGCAGAATACTCACAATGTTGGTCTCCACTGCATCTACATCCACCCTTAATCCTTTTAGTTGATTCAATCCTTCTGCAAATCAAAAGTAACAAAAAATGATCAAACAATTTACAAAATATAAGACCATAAAGTAGCGTGTGCTTCTCAATCCAAAAGATAGGCATATCGAATTGAGTAAACAAGTGCATGCAAATTATTTACCTGCCAACAATTTTGCTTTCTTGTGGTCACCATCAAGCATTACAAGAACATTCTCTTGTAAAGCAACCAATGCGGCAGCACAAAGGACACCAACCTGTCTCATACCGCCACCTAAGGTTTTCCTAAGTCTTCGAGCCTATAGAGCAGGAAAGGAAAGAAAGTTAAGTTTGACAGGAAAGAAGATATAGCTGCCATTACTCCTGAATGCAAATTTGTCATCATTACCTTCTTTATAAATTCTTCGGAACCAACAATAACAGATCCAACAGGAGCACCAAGACCTTTTGACAGGCATACCTGGTTTGGAATAAAAAAACTCAGATGCATGAAGACAGTACGGTTATTGCATTATTTGTCCAAGTTTGTCAACTGAAAATCATACCGAAGCTGAATCAGCCGCCTGTACAAGCCTGCGAACAGGAACACCAAGCGCCTGGAAGACCAATCTTTCACGGTCAGATGATTGCACATAAATGCTTTTGACATTAAAATGAAATAAAGCAAAAGAGAAGATTAGTGTATGGGTGCAAAGAAAATACTCAAATGAGCTTGATATTTTCCCATCACCTCTTTTCATGAAAACAATTAAAACAAAGATATCCTGAGCAACTATTATAGGATATCCAGACAAATTGGTTCTGAAAGACTCAGATATAAAATCACTTGAATAATAGTTAGTGTTTTGTTTGTTGGGGGGGGGGGGGGTATTGAACTTCTGAGTGCAGAGCAGACTACCGAGAAAAGTTAAAATAAATAATCTTATCAAAGCTATTCTCAAATATTCTGTTTTCACAGAAGATAAACAGAAAGGTTAGTTCATCTGTGAGCATTTTATGCAACTTTTATAAAGATGAACAAAATTCCATCCGTAACACTTTGCAGATAGTTCCTGTGAATGCCATGAGGCTATGTTGGTAATCTTAAAAAAGGCTTTTAGAATAAGTCTATCAAAAATTCTTCTCAAAATGCATTTCCCATGGCTTATAACTTCCAAGCATTCGCATTCATTCTTCAGCAATATACAATTTCTGTCCACCTTTCATTCTGACATTTCCAGTGAAAGTCAATCTTGATATCCAAACTGCTCTTATTTTCCAGATTGCCCTTCCTGGTCTTCTTGAGGAAGAGCTACAAGTTGACCTCCTTAAGTTGGATTTGGACTAAATACACCCAAGCACCTTATATGCTGCCTAAAACTCTGCTCCTAAAATTTAGCCATCTGCTATAAAAATTTTACTTGCGTATTTTTACTTTTCTGGTTTTTAGATGTCAAAGGTGATGTTTTACATGAATCTCGAACTTTCCTAGAGTGAACTTCAATGAAGATGATAGAATTGAATGTCATTCATTTGTATCAAATAAATAGTTTGAATGTCTTACAACTGTATCAAATAAATAGTTTTTAAAAATGAATTAACTCACAACTGCTGCATTGAAAATGCGAGCCCCATCAATGTGAAGCTTTAAACCATGCTTCTTGGCAATCTCTCCAACACTGTCCGTGTATTCTACAGAAAGGCATCTACCACCGCAGCTGCATTTGAATACCACTTACAAGAATTATTAACCACAAATTATAATCGAAGGAATAAATAGCTTATAAAGAGAAAAGACTACTTTTTCAATCTGTGCACACATATCGGGTATTTTAAAGAGACCTGATACACTAGCTGCGTACATTGTACTTGTGTCATAAGAATCAAGGAAAGGTAATGCCTTTTTGAAAGACCATATTGCTCCATTTCGAAGATGGGAATAACCAACCACCATAAGATGACCGTGCAGCACATACTAATTCAATTTGATTTGGGACAAAAACAATACATACTTTGCATGAGTATTCTCCAAACAGATAAGTCGAGTTGTCGGGTACACAATCTCGCCTTTCGGATCTCTAATGGCAGCTTCAATTAAATCAACATCCATTGTTCCATCTTTGTTGTTCTTGACAGTCCTTGGATGCACCCCTCCAATTGTTGAAATGCCTCCATTCTCATAAATATGAATATGAGAATTGTCTCCAAGAATGACTTCACTTCCCCTAATTTCACAATGAACAAGCACACTAATGAGGTTACCCATTGTGCCTGACGGCACAAACAGACCAGCTTCCTTGCCCATAACCTTCGCCATTTCTGTTTCTAAGCGGAATGCAGTCGGATCGTGCATTAATACATCGTCATCAACCTCAGCACTTGCCATAGCAGCCCTCATTGCTTCAGTGGGTTTGGTGACGGTGTCCGACCGGAGATCCACAGTTCTAGTTACCATTTTCACTCACACTGACCCAAAAACAAAAAAATAAAAGGGTAAATTGAAATCAATTGATTTTCTATTTCCCATATACTAGAAAAGGAGAAAACAAAATCATGATTTCATATTTCTCTCTTCAAAGATATCAATGCTTAACAAGTTGGATAATATTAATGAAGGCAATTAACAGTCAGAGAAAAATTCAATCATAAGATTAAATTTGTAAAAAAAAAAAATGCTACTGTGATATAAGCAAATAAAAATTAAGCATAGAATATGACACAAGTACGAAAGTAGCATTGTTTTTTTTAATTTCCTAAGTACATAACATCCCCAAATTGAAGCACCAAATTCAGAAAAAGGATTATTAGCCATAACTTGAGATCTTCTGAGACACTTGTCTGAAAGAGTCCTTTGAACTATTCTTAAGGAACTTTAACAAACTTTAAACTTCAACCCCAACAAAGTGAGAGATAAAGAGAAGGTCAAACCTATTCCCAGATGGAAATACTTAAAAAAAAAAGAATAAATCTCTCTTTTTGCCACCCCGTTGCTTATATTCTGGAGAAATGCTGAAATAATCATTAGAATTCTACTCTTAACGTTCATAGAAAAAAACAAGAATCAAGGAATTGAAATTATAACAGTACATGCAAAAGCAGAAGCACTTTACCGCTGAAAGCAGCTGAAGAATCTTTGGACTATATAGCACTTATTAACAGCACCCCCTTCGAATAACAAAAGAAACCCAAGAATCTTTAAACACAACTCCAATATCAAAAGCTTGCAATAATCAAAACAAAAACTTTGATTTATAGGACAACAAAAATCCAAGAACTCAACTGAACCCACCATTAAAATATGAAACACGCACATGCATACAAAAGCATGCATGTGGATGGAACTGTGGCTTTTTGGTTTCGTGATGCAAAAATTAGCAGAGCATTTGCCAGTAGCTCCTTTTCCATTCAAGGGTTAAAAAATGGACAAAAAGTCAAAAGCGAATCACATGCGAAAGCTGAAACAACCAGAATATTAGTGACACTGGCTGTGTGGCTAACAATTTGACATCCAACAAAGATGATGATAACAAAATGACAAATGCCAACCAACTTCTTCTCATTTGTAATTTTCCTTTCTCGGCTCTTCCTTTTTATTTTTTTATTTTTTGTGTTTAAGTAAAGATTTGAATACATTATGTTATTTATTTTCATTAGTCTTTTCAAATAACACTTCTCCTTCGTATAGAAAGCAGAAACTAGAAAGCACCTTTTCTGGTTGGTGAAAAGATTAAATGTATTATGCTATTTAATGTTAATTAGCCTTTTCAAATAACAATTTGGTGTCAAGACTTATGTTTACTGGCAGGCCCGAAAGCCTGAGTGATTGATTTTATTTTGTTGATTTTTTTTGGTGGTGGTAGACTGGTTTTAATTTTCCCAATTTTCCAGAAGAGAATTTTTGTGAGTTTACTTAAGATTAACAAATTAAAAATAATGTTTTTTTTTCTTAAACTACTTTAAAAAGTTTATCATCTTGCAATTAAAAATATTTTCATCTGCTTTATATTATTAGGCAAGTACTAAATGCTGAAATACTTGTCGAGAGCTACAAAACGTTTACACTGCATATAATAAAGACAATTTGGAAAACAAAGAAAATTAGCAAATAATCATGAATGCAGCCTTGTCGCTATTTGTGATCATTGTCTCACTTCAAAATGATTTTTTTTTTCTTTAACCAATGAAGTACTTACCAATTATATACACACGTATGATAGTTGTTTTTTCGATTTTTTTTTTTATACTAGAAAAACCTTTGTTTCATAAAAAGGATTCATTGCCAATCATATTGCTAATCAAGAAAAATATCACTTAAGTTTATCTAATCACCATTATTCATAGTATTTTTAATTTCAATTTGCACTCAGTTTTGAAGAGAAAAAAAAAAAAAGGAGGAGAAGAAAACAGTAAGGAAGCATAAAGTGAACTCTAGAATTTCCAGATTAAGGTCTTGCTGACAGTGGAAGTACACAACAATCAATAACTTGACCAACACAGCAAAGACAATTTTTTTTTCTTTTCTCTCTTTCTCTATTTTTTTCCTCTTTTAATTTTATGTAATTTTTTAAATATTATTATATAAGACTGTTAATAATATTACATTAAATATTATAATTATTATTTATAAATAAATTATACAATTGAAGCATTCATCGTGACATATATTCCTCTGAAATGCAGCCTAAATTTTTTAAACCATCTTTAATATTCGAGAGTTGTCTATTTCACTCGCATTTTGTGAGGAACAGACTGACTTCACTCAATTATTTACTAATTGAGAGAGAACTGAAACTAACTCTCATAATATTTTTATGGAGGCTCAGAACTCTTTTTTTTAAGGTTGTGAGTTGAAAAGTTCTCCCACTAAACCAAAGACTTAATTTTATGCAAAAATTAGGTGAGGAAACAAATTCCAAATTGATTTCTTTAAGTGGAAGATAAAAGTTAAATTGATTTCTTAACCATCTATTTTTTTTTCTTTCATAAAAATTTAAATAAAATTATTTGAAAAATACTCTACTGCACCTAGAGTGCGGCTCTTTATGATGTTATCTGATTTAACACGACTTTTACAAGTAATTGGAACCGCATCTGAAATTAGAGCAAGAGGCCAAAACTAGAACCTCAACCCCACCAGCCACTACGACGGAATGGAGCCTTTCCATTTGGCAGCATATTATACGAGTCATGCATGAGCACATACTAATACATGACAAAATTAAACAAACTTGATTGTACTTATGATAAATATAAATGGCATAAATGTTAAATGTAATGAGCATGAGCATACCTGCGGTTGTCCAGAATGAAACGGATGCTTTGCTTGATCATTGGCACGTAATTTAAAGAGGGTGGAATGGTACGCAATTCATTTATATTTTAAAGAGGTTCTTGAAGGTTCATCTAGTAAGAGGATGGGTTCATTTTGGCTTAGTGTGCTTTGTTGGAATGATAACATTGGCTTTTGTCTTTTTCAGCTCCTGCTTAGTTGGAATCACAATCCATTAGGGCTGCTGCTTAACATTTCAATTCTGATATGCAACCACAATCCGCCCGCCAGCCTAACTATTTTATTGGTGTGTTTAGCAATTTTTATTTTACTTTTTTTATTTTCTGTGTTCTTTGTACGCTCTTTATTCAAAATACACATTATGTGCTACGGTAACAAGAACGTTGTCATCAAATAACAAAAAATTTGTTACCAACAAATAGATAGCGGCTACGTGACCCTTTTTTTCAACTTCAAAGATCTGCACTCAGAGGGGCCTAATTCTGCAGAAACTCTAATTTATCAAAAATTATAAAGATTTTAATAAACAATCCCTTGCCCCCTAAAGTTTTTTTTTTTTTTTTAAGAGAATGAGAAACTGAAGATACAGTGGTTTTTAACAAAATCACTAATACAGTTGATCAATTTAACAACAGCTGCACAGTAAATAGGACCAGATAACGGGCCTCGCTATTGGCATTCTAACAGAGGATAAAACAGGAAACAAAGGTCATTTGTGTCCCAGTTATACTTAAAACACGAATGGAAGAATTAGGCGCAAACATAACACGACTCACCAGCATCCTCCATAATCACTTTGAAACGTTACACGAGTAGCTTACGGAACCTCCTTAAAATTGTTCTTCCGACTCCCCACAGGTTACTGTATCATTCAGGGAGGTCTTCATTCATCTTCGAGCAATTGATCATCACTCACTCTCTTTCCACATTTCATTAAACTAGCAATATCATGATCATCCGTGTATACAGCTTATTTGTCAGTGGAATCTCCGATTAAGAGAGGCAGATTGTCCTTGGCTTCCAACTCTTTTGCGGCTAAATTTGCCTTGTCAAATTCAGCACCATGAACTTTGTTTGCACTCTCATCAGCCAAACCATCATCTTTTGCGGTTTCTTGGGCAATGCTTTCTTGTTTGGTTAAGGCATCATTTCGGTTACTCGCTTCCACTACATTCTGCTGATCAACAGCTGGATCCTCCTTGACAACCTCTGAACTGCCTGTGGTATCAACAGCCACCCCATGACTGGGTAACTTTCCCTCTTCAAAAGAAGGTACCGTGTCAGATAAGCATCCATCTGTGACAGCTGCTGTATGTTCTTTCCCTGAATCAATATCCACGTGGGCAGTATTTATTTGTTGGCCTGTAGTTTCATCACAAGGTGGATCCATTGCCATTGAACTCCCAAGTTCCTCTGAGGGTAAAGACTCGGAAGCTTCTGAAACTTGCTCAGCAGCTTGATTTGCTGTGGCTTGAGTCTCAGCCAATTCAAGAGCACGCTTTTCTTCGGCAGCTTTTTGTGCCTGTTCTCTTCTTTCAGCTAGGAGACGGCTTAGTCTTTCCAGCTCAGTGGAGAGATCTCCATAGCGCTGCTGTAATGTTCGCTCAAGCTCCTTTTGCTTCTGAACATCCTCCCACAGACCATTTATTCGGCTCGATGCTGCTAATTGTTCTTGCTTCTGCAAAGCCAGGAAGCACTCCAGCTCTGTTCCAGCTGTTTCCATCTGCTTGACAGTTGAGTGAATTTGAGCCCGCAGGTTTTCAGCTCGTTTCTGTACATTTAAACGAGAATCACTTAGCAATGTAAAACTCTGAATTTAAGCAATAGCAACAAACAAACCAGACAACTAATTATTGTATTAGTCCACATAATTCACTGACTCCACATAAGCTCAGTCCACCTCTTAGCACTGCAGCAGCAACTCATAATTCCTTGAACTGCCAGATATGATCCTATTGTTGTACAAATCAAGTAATTTGTCTAGATTCTAAACCAAAGGTGCTATGAACTCCAATGGTTGGAATAGTAGATCTTATTTGTAAAATTCAGAATGTCAAACAGATAATGAATGATCTAATTTCGTTAATAAAAATCGTTGTGATTAGCATGAACATGCATGGCTTGTCAAAATCCAACAACCTTTATGATCCAATCCTACCACCTAATGCTAAAATTCCATCATTAAGAAATTCACATGATTTGTTAAATTTTCAAAGATAAATTTGCAAAGATAACACATGGTATTAAACATCCATAAGCATAGGGAATTATCTATCTTTGAAAGCAAATAAGAGCATTAAATGGCTACAAGTCCTTTTTAACAACCATAATTCAATGCAAACATGCCCCCACAAAAGAAAAAAAATTCATCAGATACTGCTTCTAGTTAGCATCTCAAACACACTAAATTGTAAAAGAAAGTGTGTTGAGAAATCTAGTAGAATCAATCATGACCAAATTGGTAGAAGTAATAACACGGAAATAATCAGCAAGCATACCATGGCATACCTCATAACCTTGTGTGTAAACTTTGACCGTTTTCTCAAGTTGTAAAGCCTTCTCCTTATCATCATCCATTCTCTTTTTCACAATCTCAAATTCTCCTTGCAAGGCTGCAAGTTTTTCCATGTTTCCAGCGACACTTGAAAGACCATAAGCATTACGAGTAGGGAAGTACATGAGATCATTCAGACAAGTATTGTGTGCTTCCACAAAATCATCAAGGGATTCATTTTCGTGCCCCATTGCTACACGAAGATATCGAGCCTCTTCCTTTATCAAATTATTTGCCTGTGAACACCATATAAAACAAAGCCATATGCATTAGGGAACAGGATTAGTGGAGTATGGCGAAAGCAAACATAATCATAGCCTATCTTATGTGCCTTGCATTAGAGAATAATTGCTTTCGTAAAACCAAAATCATTTTATAATTAAACAATATAAAACCTTAACCACAGCAAATACTATAGTTATTTGGGATTTATAAAGCAATATAAAACCACGAGAC
Source organism: Citrus glauca (assembly GCA_029633175.1). Classification (NCBI taxonomy): domain Eukaryota; kingdom Viridiplantae; phylum Streptophyta; class Magnoliopsida; order Sapindales; family Rutaceae; genus Citrus; species Citrus glauca. The sequence goes on from JAQOOD010000008.1 coordinate 28,188,458, forward strand.
AATTACCTTTCGCTCATCCCATACACCCCCCCTTTCTAGTGTTAGAAGGATTTGCTCCTAGGTCCTATTATGCACTGGCAAGCATGTAGCTTCAACAATTAAAGGGGAAAAAAAATGGAAATATACTACTTAAAAAATCGGAAAAAGCTTCAACAACTTCTCTCCTAATTCAAGTTAGACAGCTCATCTATACATGCACAGATTGGACAAAAAAGTTTCCATCCATCAATACTCAAATTCAAAAAATTCCCAATTAAAAAAATACACATGACATGATCAATAATTTTTTCAGATGTACATGAAAACCAGCAGGTACCAAATAAACACATCACCGGAAGAGGAAAAGAAAAAGCACTCTCAAATCCCTAAAATATATTTGCTTTCCCTTTTTCTAAGAACGTGATTTCCCTAGTTGTGTTTTATGGATATCCAAGAATATCAGACACATGCCAAATTCAAAAATACAGAACTTCAGATAAACAAATGAACTGATAAGGGAGAAAGCCGAAGAATAAGTTCAGTTCAGGAAATATGAAGCATCGAACTGCTGCTGTGGAATGTCACTTCAGATGGACATTCAATCAAAATAGAGTAAGAAAAAGAAAGAGAGAGAAAGACATTTTAAAGAGACAAGAGGTGAGAGCAACTGTACTTAACAAGTGTCTGTACTTTTACATGTATTCTGTCAGTTGCCAATCCTTTCATTTCATTCTTCCAGAAGTAATGCTTTTGTCTTAAGAACAGAAATAGTGAGGTTTGTCTCAGGTTTTACATTAATCAATCACTTTTCAGTAGAAAAAAGGTGGAAAAAAAAGAAAAAAGGAAAACAACAGTACAAAAAGACCATTAAAGAGGGGCCAGTGAGTTTCGAGTTTGACTGGGTAGTGGGTACTGTCTAAGCATCCCAGAACTTACATCTATGTATCTAAGCAATTTCAGCAAATGGAAATCAGCAGAGATGGTTCCTTGTCAGATCATACAAGGCAATTTTTGAATTCTAAATTGACAAATAACTTTTAATATAGATCGTAAAATTGAAAAAGAGGAAAATATTAGACACAAACCTCTTGCAGCTCATCTTCTTCAAAATCCTCAATTACAGGAATAGGAGCAGTGGGTCCATTAGCTGACCGCTTGTTTCCCTTCTTTTTCTTCGCAACTTTTTCATCAAGTGGGTATTTTGCATTATCATGTTCCAGCAATTTCAGCAGCTCCTTTCTTATAATTTCGTCAGCCTGCTCAATAGAAGTTGGAGGAACGAAGGAACTCTTGTCTCCATCAGCCCTAAGCAAAGAATTTCTAATTAGCTCCAATGAAGCAACAGGGGGTCTAGGAAGCTCCCTCTGCAGCACTTTTGATCTCTTCCTAAGCAATGCCTGCTGCCTAGCTTCTTCCTCGGCCTTTTCCCTGGCTAACCTATCAGACATGTCTTCTTCAATCTTCTCCTCTGGCTCTTCATCTTCTTCCGCTGGTGGTTGGACAACAATTTGGTATTCATTCGTGGGCTGCGGAAGACTAGTTAGACCTAAACGCAAGTTTCTTCTTAATTCAGCTTGTCTTCGTTGTTCAAGTTTGGCACTATCATGCATGTCCAAGTCTTCATTTATGTGGAGCTCATCCCTGATGGGTGTTCCTTTTGGGGTCACACCAAAAGAAGAGCCATCCCTTGATGGTGTCATACCAATTCTTGGAGTACTTCCCATGCCACCAGGTGTTGCTGAGGGAGTCAGCATTGGATTTGGTGTTTGAATTTCCCTCTTTTTAGGAGTGACCCCTGAAAAATCTGAAGGGTGCAACTCTGGGTTCTCACCCCCCAACAAGGGTGTCTGAGACTCTCTCATCCGGGCCAGGTTTTCAGCTTCCATCATAACAGCATCACCCTTACCAGCTGGGGTTCTCTGTGGAGTTCGTGATGGTGTCATTCCACGCTGTGGTGTCTGAGCATAATTTGCAAGAAGAGCACGAGTTGCACCACTTCCTTCCATCAGTTCCTCATTCCCTGCAATAAGATCACTAGCATACCCCATTTTTGCAATTTCCTCCAACTCATGGTCTGATATCTGAGGAGCAGGAAGCATCAGTTTTGACCTCTTCCTAACCGTTTCTGGATCATTCAGCTTGTTTGCCTGCAATATAGCCGACGGAGCATCCTGCCTCTGTGCAATTTTATTCTTTGCAATATCTTGTCTTCTTAGCTGAGCTTCTATATCAACTCTTCTCTTGCCTTCAAGCTCTTCAATGGTTGTTGGAAAACTAACTAGTTCCACAGGCCTATCTTCATCAGTAACATCAAAAAAACCCGGAGGAGGTTTCTTCTCAAAGGGGATTTCAGCATTATAGTCGATACCCCTCCTTTTTCTCTTCCTTTGCCTAGTATCAATTCCAGCAGCTTTAAGTTCTCTCCTTTTCTGCAAAGAAGCAAGCCTCCTGGCTTCTTCAAGCTGTTTCTCCCTGGCCTTTCTTTTTGCCTTTTTGCCACGAGTGTTGGCTAAACGAGCTCGTGCTTCAGAAAGCATTTCCTTCTCATCTTCATCCATATCAACAGGATCTGGACGTGCAGGCTTTGATTCAGGGTTTGGATCAATCTCCCCGGGACGCAATTTTCGAGGATCATCACCTGGTTCATAGTTCTCATCCTTGGCACAGGCAGCATCAAGGAGTTTCTCATACCTCTCAAGGCACTGTGAGGGAGTACGGCCAACAATTGGAGCAATTGTTCTCCATTGGGTTGGCATAAGCTTGGCAAGATGAAGCAATTTCTCATCCTCCTCTCTCGTCCATTCGGTCTAGAAATATGAAAAAGGTCAATTATCAGCGTCCACAAGAAAAAAAGGTTAAAAAAAAATGTATAATAACAATGACATACACTGAACCAATAATGCAGACAATCACCTTTTCATTAGCAACAACATCATCTTAACAGTAATTTATCAAGATATTGTGTTCTTTTAAATACCTATCATAATTCTAAAAATGTCAGATGAAGTTTCATTAGAGAACTTTCCAAAATATCTTTGGCCCTAATTTCCTACTTTGATTAAACTTATCCAAGCAGAAACATTTAGTACCAACAAGGCCAAACTCCAATAAGAAAAAGCACAAATCCCACAATTACTCGGAAGCTAATAATTTATAACTACCCACCCAGTTAACAATGCTCAACAGCTAGTGACTTCATTCAAGATTAAAAAGTTCCACCACACCTCAATCTCAAACACAACCGATAAGCCATCCAATGTAACCAAATATAACAATTACAGACAGATAAACAAAAAGAGATTATTATTCCTACAATTAAATTAGAAGAAGAAGAAGGTGGTTACTTTTTTGATGGAGGGATCGAGCCATTCGTACCAACGAGCTTTGCACTGCTTGGCGGATTTACGAACGAGGAGAGAGGAGATACGGGCCCACTGGTTCTTGCCGTATTTCATAACGGCGGCCTTGAGGATCTCATCTTCTGTGTTCTTCCACACGCCTCCTTTGATCATAATCCTCATCTTGCCCGCTTTTTTTTTTTTTTAAATTCAGCAACTACCAATTATTGTTGTTATTGATGCTAGAGTAAAAATGCTTGCTTCAAATGTATGAATGTGTATGGATTATGGATTGAATTGATTAAAACCCTAGTTAGGTTTTCTTTCTCGCGCTCTCTCTAAATCTGTGGGAAGGTAAATGACGGTGGGGGCAGACTAATATTGTTGATAGTAGATCCGGATACGTATTTGGATTTGGCGGGTCGGGTATGGATTTATCCGAAATTTTCTAATATTCTTAGTAGGTTTTTTTTTTTTTTAACTTACTATGGTAATAAGGTTATAACTCATATTATATGAGCCAATTATTGATATTTACAATTAAATTATAATTTATATTTACATGAGATTATTATTAAATTAGTATACATAATTCTTGTAAAGTACTATTTAAAATTTTATTTTCACTAATATTCGAGAGACGTCTACTTTACTCATATTGATAAGGGAGAAAACTACCTGCAGTCAATTATATGTTACAATTGAAGAAGGACTCAAAGCCCCCACAATGCTTTTGTGGGGATTGAACTGCTGCCCTCACAAATATAAGGGTAGCAACCCAATCACTCGCCCTATGATCGAGTGGCCAATATTCTTATTAGTTATTCTCAGTTTCTCACAAATCAAATAGACAAATACCCATATAAAAATCTTGTGAATATTTTACTCTTTATACATATAATTATTTTCAACTGCGAGTGCGGTTTTTTTTTTAATGCAAACACATTGTCAAATAATGCGATTTAATAATATTAAAATTTGATTATATTAAATCACATTACTTAAAATATATTGCATGAAAAAAATAAAAATGCTCGCAATAGGTAATAACTATATATATATATATATATATATATATATATATATATAGCCAGTGTCTTTAAGGGAAACATTTTGCAACTCTGTATTGGGCTCAAGATGTTTTGGAATCACTGGTTCAGTGGCTCCATCTAAAATCCATTCGTCTGGAAGGTGAATGTCTTTCCTTTTTGTATTAATTTTTGTAAACGGGTGGTCCTTTGGACACAAGTGAGAGCGCACATGTCTCTTCACCCGTCTGTATTTCTTCTGTATTCCGTATAACGCTACAGTGCAACTTTCCACGAGTTACTGTGCACTTAAAAACGCGCTACAGTGAACAATGGAACCCTATGTATAAAATCTGGAGGAAGACTTGAGACTCCTCAGATTTTTGAAACCCCTCTCTCTCTCTTCTTTCATTTCTCTCCTCCTTCTCTCTAGAAAGGAAATCGGGTGAAAGGCATCAAGGCTCTGGTTCTTGATATTATTTGTCTTTCTAATTTTCCTTTCTTTTCTTTCTTTCCTTCCTTCTCTTCTAAAAAAGCCAAGATCCGAAACAACATGTAAGGATCTTTTGTAACTTTTTAAAGCATGTATTTAAAGCATTTAAATTTCTGTAATTTAATTTTCTGCAATTTACTTTTCTGCACTTTTAAATTTCTGCAATTTACATTTCCGCAATTTTACATTTTCGCAATTTAATTTAACGCCATTTACTTTTCTGCACTTTTCAATTTTTGCACTTTCTTTCTTCTTTAAAGCATGCTATTAATTATAAACCTTTAAATAAAGCTTTAAAGTGGATACATTACCCAATTCCAAATAAAAAAGATTTGCTTCAAAAACTACATTCTGCTTTCATATTTTCGAAATTTGATATGAAGTCTGGTTTTTGGCAAATTCAAATCCACCCTAAAGATCGGTATAAAACTGTTTTTACTGTTCCATTTGGACAGTATGAGTGGACTGTTATGCCATTTGGCCTAAAAAATGCACCTTCAGAATTTCAGAGAATCATGAATGACATTTATAATCCTTATTCTGAATTTTGCATTGTTTACATTGACGATGTATTGATTTTTTCACAATCAATAGACCAACATTTCAAGCATCTAAAAACCTTTTATTTTGCAACCAGAAAAGCTGGTTTGGCTGTTTCTTCCTCAAAGATTTCTTTATTTCAAAATCTTTGTTTTTAAAAGAAAGATGTTATGTTCAACCTGTAATATGATTGGGGCTTTGTAAGATCCCATGGTTTGAAAAACAGTTTTATAAGTACAATATATTTGGCTAACCCAACATTACCTAAAATTGTTGAAACTGAAGAAACTGCTTATTTAATTGGGTTTGACTCTTCCTTACTGGCTCTGATACCAGTAAGGAAACGATTCAAGGTGTACGTGTGAATTGAAGTAATTATTATCAGATTGATGATAAAGGGTAGATCTTGGTGAACTACCGGAGATTTTGTCGGCTTTTCAACTTTTATGCTTTAACTTTATTCAGCAAGCCTAGCAACAAGGGTATGCATAAATAAATATACATTAAGGTTGGTTGCTAAACATACACAGTACCAGAACTGGGTCCCAGAACTGGTGCTCTGACTGAAGGGGAAGAAAAGAAGGAGTACAACTGAGGATTGAGATCTGGTCTCGTTGCCTCAGAGGAACGTACAACTTTTATGGCAGAACTGATACAGATCAGTCTGCGAGCATACTTTAAAGAAGAAAGAAAGTGCAGAAATTGAAAAGTGCAGAAAAGTAAATGGCGTTAAATTAAATTGCGAAAATGTAAAATTGCGGAAATGTAAATTGCAGAAATTTAAAAGTGCAGAAAAGTAAATTGCAGAAAATTAAATTACAGAAATTTAAATGCTTTAAATACATGCTTTAAAAAGTTACAAAAAATCCTTACATGTTGTTTCGGATCTTGGCTTTTTTAGAAGAGAAGGAAGGAAAGAAAGAAAAGAAAGGAAAATTAGAAAGACAAATAATATCAAGAACCAGAGCCTTGATGCCTTTCACCCGATTTCCTTTCTAGAGAGAAGGAGGAGAGAAATGAAAGAAGAGAGAGAGAGAGGGTTTCAAAAATCTGAGGAGTCTCAAGTCTTCCTCTAGATTTTATACATATGGTTCCACTGTTCACTGTAGCGCGTTTTTAAGTGCACAGTAACTCGTGGAAAGTTGCACTGTAGCTCTAAACGGAATACAGAAGAAATACAGACGGGTGAAGAGACATGTGCGCTCTCACTTGTGTCCAAATGACCACCCGTTTACAAAATTAATACAAAAAGAAATACAGAGAAATACAAGGATCAGACAGAGTTTTTTTTTTTAAGTAAATAACTAAAAATGCATACAGATTATTTACAATGCTTTACAGGGGGAAAAATACCAAAACAATCGTCTTCATTTTCATCCCCAAGGGAAATGAAGGGTTCTTCATCTTCGTCTTCGGTATCAGAGGATGCTGCCACAGAGAACTCTGATCGAGTGGTCAGGAGCTGCTTCATGATATCGAAGTATTCTTCTTCAGATTTTGCATTGGCGAGAAGGGCTTGGGCTTTAGATCGCTGTGCAAGGAAGGTGCTGTGGGCTTTATTATCTTCAATACTGGGCTTGAGGTGACCATTTAATTTAAGCCAATTGTGGACAATGGCCTCGGTCAATTTTGACTTCTCATCAAACTTAGTCCACCATTTAATTCGGAAACACCTTTGGAGGATTAATTGGGTGTCTTGAATATGATATTGGAAGTTCCACATCCAAACCCAAGGGAGGAAAAATTTAGAACAAAAACAGAGGAAAGGAGGGAATCTTTTTTCAGATTCAGAAGGAACATAATGGGCTTTAAACAGGTTAAAATAGTTTGTAGCATTAGGAGTTATGATATCTGTGTTTGGTCCAAAATAGGTCCACCATTGTTGGAACCAATTTGGGAGGCTTTGTATGGTTATCTTTGTATTGAAGAAAAATAGCCATGAGTGGGTATGCTTTGGGTTTTGAAGGAAAAATGTGTTGAACCACGCCTGTTGGTAGTCCCAATAGGAATAGGACAAACAGTGTGGGATTTTGAAAAGGAAATTAGCGGGGAATTTCTTTTGGACATGGAGAGGCTCACCCCACTGATTTGGGCTAATGATGTTTTGGATGGTGGCCGTGGAGTAGGCCGGCTCGGAATGTGACTCAGAATGAAAAAAGTGTTTAAATTTTACTGAGCCAGTGGCCTCAAGGATGCTTTAATAATATGATTGGGGCTTTGTAAGATCCCATGGTTTGAAAAACCATCCCTTTGGGAAAAACTTTGAAATTGCTTGAAAATGATCAGAATTATAAAATCCATCCTCCATAGTTAAAACATTTTGAGAATGAGGTTTATTATGCCAATCCGATTTTTGAGAAAGCTTTGATTGTGAAACCACAACCTGTGAAGAAGTATTTTCAGAAACAATTTCTTTGGATAAATTTCCAGATAAAGAAAGCTTTGGAATTTCTTTAGAAATAGGTTTTTCAATTTTTTCAAAATTTTCTTTTGGAGAAATCTGACTTTGAGAAAAGCTTTGTATTGCGAGCAAAAGCTTAGGGGTTTGAGAAATGGATTTCATCCATTGATTTACCTGATCTTGAGAGGCCAGGGCTTTAACTCTTTCTTCATCATCTTCAATCATATCAATCCAGGACTTTATAGGCATTGCTGAAGACAACAATTTTTCTTTAGGTGAAGAGGGGTGAGAGGCTTTAGAGGGTGTCTGGGACACAGGATCTTTGAGGATCCCTTTCCCTTTGTCTTTGGTCTTTTTGGGCGGCATTATCTGTTTTGAAGAAATTCTCGGGTCAGAAAATCGGGAACAGAATTTTTGTCACCTTTAATAAATTCAATATCAAAATCAAAAACACTTAAAATTGCTTGCCATCGTGCAAAAATCTGTTTTGATGTAATGTTTTGAACATCTTTTTCTAAAACATGTTTTGCAGCTTTACAATCAATTCGAAGTAGAAATTTTTGATTGAGTAAATCACTTTGAAATTGTGATATGCATAAAACAATAGACAAAATTTCTTTTTTAATAGTAGAGTAATTTTTCTGGCAATCATTCCAATGTGCAGATGCATACTGTACTATTTGTTCTTTACTATGTTCAACTTGCTTGAGAATACCACTATAACCTAAATCTGAAGCATCAGTTTCAACAATTTTAGGTAATGTTGGGTTAGCCAAATATAAACATGGAATTTCTTTTACCATATTTTTTATCTGCTTTATAATTTGGGTATGATGTTCGGACCATGCAACCGGATTTTTCTTTAATCTATCGTGCAAAGGTTTTGCTATCCTATTGATGTTAGGACAGAAATCAAGAACATAATTTAGACTTCCCAAAAATCTTTGTAACTAAGTTTTGTCCAAAATTTTATCAGGGAATTTATCATTGAAAGATAAAGATCTTTCAATGGGAGTGATAGTGCCCTTTGAAATGTAGTGGCCGAGGAATCTGACTTTAGTTTGAAATAAAGAAATCTTTGAGGAAGAAACAGGCAAACCAGCTTTCCTGGTTGCAAAATAAAAGGTCTTTAGATGCTTGAAATGTTGGTCTATTGATTGTGAAAAAATCAACACATCCTCAATGTAAACAATGCAAAATTCGGAATAAGGATTATAAATGTCATTCATGATTCTCTGAAATTCTGAAGGTGCATTCTTTAGACCAAATGGCATAATAGTCCACTCATACTGTCCAAATGGAACAGTAAAAACAGTTTTATACCGATCTTTAGGGTGGATTTGAATTTGCCAAAAACCAGACTTCATATCAAATTTCGAAAATATGAAAGCAGAATGTAGTTTTTGAAGCAAATCTTTTTTATTTGGAATTGGGTAATGTATCCACTTTAAAGCTTTATTCAAAGGTTTATAATTAATAACAAGTCTTGGTGTGCCTCTTTCAATTTCGGAATTTTTATTGACATAAAAAGCAGCACAAGACCAAGGTGATCTAGATTTAACAATTAAACCTTTGGCTTCCAAATCTTTAATTTCATTCCTACAATGTTGTTCAAGTTCCATATTCATTTGAATTGGACGGGCTTTAGTGGGTATTTGTCTTTTGTCAAAGGAATTTTCATATGGCAAATCTACCAAATGTTGTCTCCGATCCCAAAAGGCAGTTGGTAAATCAGCACAGATCTCCTTTTCAATAAGCTCTTTAAAATCGGAAATCTTTCTTTTTATAAAATCACTTTGTAATTGAGCTTCAATTCTTTGCAAATTTAAATCTTTCTTTAAATGACTCAAATCTTTTTGTTTTGTTTTTAATAAAGCATTGATTTGATTTTGATAAACAGAACATGCTTTAATGATGTTTAAATTTCTTGTTTTTGGCTTTTCAACAAAAGGGAAAACAAGTTTTTTATTTCTAGCTTTAGAAGATATACCATTATAATTGACAGTATAAGGGGTAAATAAATTTATAAAGGGAGTTCCTAAAATAACGGTATGACGAATGTCATTTGTTAAAAGGAAAGAGGTTTTAAAATCAAATCCATTGTTATGAATAAGGGCTTCAGCTTTGGAGGTAATTTTTAATTTTGAATTATTGGCGGCAGAAAGCTTTTCTTTTGTCTTTTCATGAAATTCTTTTGGCACAATAACTTCTTGAATACAATTTAAATCAGCACCAGTGTCAAATAAGGCAATAGTGTCAATCATGAAATCTTTAGAAAAAATTAAAATAACTCTGATCAAATACTTTCTCATTGTGATTTGATTTAAAACAAAGAGAAAATCACCAGGTACAGACTCAATATTTTCAAGATTCGGATTTTCTTCATTATCATTACTAGAATGAGATTCATTATCAGAATGATTTTGAAGTTGTCTTTGTAAAAGAATCTGAATGGTTTCGGAATCGGTTTTTTGTTTTTCTTTCAAGTCCTTTATTTCAGCTTTAATATCTTTAATCTCTTTCTGAAGATCTTGAATAGAAGGAATAGGAGATTTTGAATGTTTTTTCTTGTCAAGAATTTGAGTGAGATCATAAGCATGTTTTTTGACAATAGGAACTTTAGAAGGTTCGGGTTTTTGGTCAAGGGTCTTCAGGAGTTTATCCAAATACTCTCTCTGAAGAGTAGGGTCAGTAATGTATTTGACTAATTCAAGAAATGTTTCTTGATCTCTAGTCAAAATATTAATTTTCTTTAAATAAGACTCTGACTCAGAATCACTATTGGATGAAAAGGAGGTATCGGAGTCAATTAACTCGTCAACCTGGAGAGGCTCACTGTCTCCAGTCATGGAAGACTCATAATCAGAAGACTCAATAAGCAGAGAGGAAATTTTTGAAAGGACTTCTTCATCGAGATTAAGCTCATGAAGTTTTTTACTCATCCTGCAGTAATTTGCAGTATGGTCTTTCTTGCCATATTTGTGACATGTGGCTTCTCTGTAATTGAAAGGGGTTTTGGGCTTGAAGTCTTTCTTTCTAGAGAATTTGGGCTTTTTATAAGGCCTCGCAGGTTTCTTATAAAAATTATCTCTAGACTTAGTAATGGGTTTCCCATGGCTTTTGGACTTGTAATGTTTTTTGTAAGGCCTCGAAGAGCACTTACCATTACAATTTTTGGAGGGAGATTTAAATGGATCGTAATTGAATTGTTTACAAAAATCGCCTAGCTCATGCTTAGACTGTCTAAGTTCTCTTTTTAGACATTTTTGTAACTTTAGGTCTTGACAGATCTTTAATCCTTCTTTGTTGACGAAACTGACTAACTCGCCATAGGTAATCTGTACTTATTTCTGGCTAATTACTTGAAAAAAAAAACTGCTTTTAAAAGCAGTTTTAAAATTTCATACTGTCCTAACATCAATAGGATGGTGTTTTAAAATTTCATAGCTTTATAAAACTGCTTTTAATGTCCTTGAAAAAGACTTTAAAATTGACAAAACTCTCATTCATAATGATTTTTATTCAGATAAAAATAAAGAGACAGGTTGAACATAACATCTTTCTTTTAAAAATAAAGATTTTGAAATAAAAAAATCTTTGAGGAAGAAACAGCCAAACCAGCTTTTCTGGTTGCAAAATAAAAGGTTTTTAGATGCTTGAAATTCCAAATTGTTATGTTCGGGTAACAATTCATAGCTTTATAAAACTGCTTTTAAAAGAAAGATGTTATGTTCAACACTTATATAACACCTACTTCAACCTGTCTATTGTTTTATATATATATATATATTACTCATAATCATAAATTTCTTTTTTATAAAATGGTAATTAAGAAACAAATTGTATCTTCCTAACTCATAATAAATAATCATTAATTGGATAGGGGTGAATTTGTTACCACAACAAAGCTAAGGGCGCGTGTTCTAGTCTCGCGTCAACTAAAAATATTTATTCTTTTGTAAATGTAAGTACGGGTACAACAACTAGAGCTTAGCCTAGTGGCTAGAGTCACTCCCTTACAAGTATAAGGAAAGTGGTTTGAACCCCTACAAATACATTGTGGAGGTTTAATTTAAATTTGATTCTTCAAAACTTGAGTGAAGACAGTATTTTCCTAGAATTGGAGTTGACGTCTCTCGAATATTAAAAAATAGGTGGTGCTATATAAAATTTGATGTAAACTGATCTAAGTAATTATATGATTGTAAATATCATAAGAAATAGTCTCATAAAAAAAAATGTAAGTACAGGTACATATCTTTTGAATTATTAATGGAGTATGGGTATTTTTCCCAAAGTATTAGTGGAAGTAAATTTCCAATCTAATTTTATTAATTGGCCCATTAGCTTGAGTTTATGAGTTTAAATCCTAATAAATGATGGGAATTTATAGCTGTTGAGTGTTAGAAAATGCATATTTATAAAGGAGAAAACCGTCATTTTACATTTTAAGTCTTACTAACAACCCTTACTTTTATGTGTTTTAGCTTTTTGTAATTTAATTATGTGTGTTTTATTTTAATTAAGTATTTTATGTATTTTGGGGACATTATAGTCATTTCACAATAAACGAGAGATCAGATGGCAAAAAGGACATCATTTTTGAACTCAGGACGGTCGAAAACCTTATGAGGAGTATAAAGGAAAAATGACACTGTTCACACGTACGGTATATGCAACCTATACGATTATTACTGTGCAAACCGCGTTATTGTTCAAACCGTGAGTAAACCGTGCCACTATTCAAACCGCGGTCAAATCATGTTACTGTTCACGCGTGTGTTGACTGTACTGTTGACTGATGACGTGGCGTAATCCTGAGCGTCCAAATTGTTTTTAATCCGATGGTCATGATTTATTCGATGTATCTATAAAAAGGGAGTCTCCCCCCTAATTTGGACCTTTGAATCCATTTTTGGACTCATTTTCTATAATTCCTTCTCCATTTTGTATTTTCTACATATTTTAATAAATTTCTATTTTGTCCCTAGTTCAACTATGAGTGGCTAATTTTCTTTCAAGCTTGGGTTGAAAGTGAAGTATCAACATGTGTTATGGGATTTATTTAGTAAATTTATTTTCTCTTCCCCTTTAGTTTTTGTGGATGTTTTGACTTTTCGTTGACAAATAATACTAATTTTGTCTAGTACCACCCTAGTTTCACCGGCTCCCTAATATAAGATTATTATTATTTGGCACGACAAGCCCTTAGCACCATATTTATTAGAGCGTGGTTCATGAGGTGTGGATTCCTCTCTCATGATTTAATTGGTATTAATAAGGAATATTTAGCCCATGATGCATGTTGATACGGATCTAGATACTCAAATACGTCATCTCAATAGTTTTCTCTTCAATTTATTCCTATCATTTCAATTCTAATTTTAGAATTTATTCTTGCCATTTTAATTTAAGTTTTAGTATATTCCAAATTATTTCCACTACAAATCCAATCACTCATTTACAAAATTAATTCTATATATAATTAAAATCCACCTCCTCGTAAGATCGATACTCGTCACCATTGATCTATACTACAATAGATTCGTGCGCTTGCGAGTTCAATAAAATTTGCACAACAAATTATTGGCGCCGTTGTCGGGGAAGTAAGTAATTTTAATTCGTAGAATTAATTTTTGTGATTAATTTCTTTTTTATTAAAAAAAAGTGAATTTACATTTAAAAGTTAGTATTTCTTTTATTTTTCTCTTCTTTAAAATTCTATAATTTAATTTTCAATTTATTTTCTTCATAATTTTTTTGTTTATCTTATTAATTATTTTTATTTAATTTATTTTCACGTATTTATTTTTTTGTATTTTTTTAGTAAGGTTGTAATAGCGCAATAAGGTTAGTATCGTAATTTCTCTTCTTTATTTTTATTTGTTTTGTTCTCATCTTTATTTTTTATTTTATTTGTTTTGCATGCATGGTCGTAGGTCATTGTTACTTAATCTTGAATCTATAGACCTTGAACTTGAGAAAACACTTTGCACACACAGAAAAATTAAAAGTAAAATGGTTTTACAAGCACCACAAGAGAGGCCATTTAAGGACTACTTCAATCCTTTAGCCAATTTAAGCACATCACGCATACGATACCCAAATGTAGCTGCTAGGAGTTTTGAATTAAAACCTAGTGTGCTAAATTGTCTTCCCACATTCTATGGCTTAGAAAATGAGGATCCATACAATCATTTGAATGATTTTCATGCTATTTGTCAAACATTTAAATATGAGATTTTTTTAGATGATGATGTAAAACTCAGATTATTCCCATTTTCTTTAAAGGATAGTGCTCGTTCATGGCTTAATACATTACTTGCTAATAGCATTGCATCATGGGAATAAATGGTTACAAAATTTTTAAATAAATATTTCCCAGTGCATAAGACCAATGCCATTCGTAGGGAAATCTTGGAGTTTACCCAGAGAGAGGACGAACAGTTTTTCGAAACATGGGAGCGATTCAATGGGCTACTCTTGAAGTGTCCACATCATGGGTACGAGAAATGACACCAGTGCCAATACTTTTTGGAGGGATTATGCTGAATGTGCAAGAATGACTAATGACAACAAGTGGCAGAGAGCTAATGTCAAAAAGTGCATCAGAGATTTGGGAATTCTTCCAGCGAAAAGCGGATAATTCCCAACAACGGAGTCGATCACTCAGGAATACTACAAAGATTAAGGGAATAAATGAGGTTCACATTGGCGAATCAAGTTCAAAAATTAAAAAAGTCAAAGCGATAATTGAAGGTCTCTCTCGACAAATAGCATCATTATCGACTGCTAAATCAATAGAGCCACATGACCATGACCATGACTCATACTCAGATCAACCCAATGCCATAGGTGTAATAAGAAAACCATCGAATTACAACCCATACTCCAACACATATAACCCTGGATGGAGAGACCACCGCAATTTTTCATGGTCTCAAGGATTCCAACAGAATGGACCAGCAGCTCCAGCTCCACCAATTCCTCAAAATCCTCAAGCTTCTCAGCCCCTATTTAGACCATTCAATCAGAATTAGAATTACTCTCAACCCAGACCATGGAAGGATGCATTTCAGAATTTCAGGAATGTTACTCACTCCACGATTGAGCAACAGAACCGCACTATTGATGGACTACGAAATGAGTTGAGACCAGGCTTCAACTCGCAAACCCAATCAGTTTCAAGCCTTGAGAAGATGGTGGGATAACTTGCTTTTTCAGTTCAGACCTTCGTAATGACTGTTGAGAAAGGTAAATTTCCAAGTCAATCAGTGTCTAACCCTAAAGGAGTGCATGAAACAAGTACTAGTTCACCACAGCAGTATAGAGAGGTTAAAGTCGTCATGACCTTGCGAAAAGGAAAAGAAGTCGACAACAAAGTGGAGATGCTGGTGATAAAAGAAAATCAAATTGTACCTGTGAGTGTTGAGGACTCATCACCGGAGGAGAAAGAAGAAATCAACTCACGAGAATATATTCCCAAAACTCCATTTCCTCAAAGGTTAGCTAAAGGAAAGAAGGAAAAATCCACATGTGAGATTTTCGAAATCTTCAAATAGGTAAATGTTAACATCCCTTTGCTTGATACTATTAAACAAGTTTCATCTTATGTCAAGTTTCTTAAAAACCTGTATACTAAAAAGAGAAATACGCATGTTCAAAAGAAGACATTTTTAACAGAAAATGTTAGTTCTATACTTCAACATAAAATTCCTCTAAAATACAAAGATACAGGCTCCCTCATTATCTCATGTAGTATAGGGAACCATATAATTGAGAATGCATTGTTGGATTTAGGAGTTAGTGTAAATTTATTGCCTTACTCTGTTTTCGTGAAACTTGGACTGAGAGAATTACACCCAACTCCAGTGGTGTTACAGCTTGCAGATCGGTCCATGAAAATACCTCGTGGTATTGTGGAAGACGTGCTTATCCAGGTAGACAAGTTTTATTTTCCGGTTGATTTCATTGTAATTGACACTCAACCAATATAGGATTCAAGGAAGCACATCCCCATTATTCTAGGCCGGCCTTTTTTGGCAACTGCGGATGCTCACATTCAATGCAGGATTGGAAATATACAGTTGTCCTTCGGCAATATGACTATGGAACTGAACATCTTCAATATTGCCAAACAACCTCACAGTGCAGATGATGGAATTATTGATGTGGATTTAATTGAACCGTTAGTTGATGAACTTTTGTTTCAAACCTTAGTGATGATCCTTTACAAACATGTTTAACTCACTTTGGTTTGGATTTTGATATTGACAGATCGGTCGATGAGGTCAATACTTTACTTGACTCAGCGCCATCCATGGATACTAATAAATGGAAGTCAAGAGTTGAACAACTAGCATCATCAGAAAAGAAACTCATCCCATCATCAAAATCACCACCGAAACTCGAACTCAAACCATTGCCCAACACTTTGGAATATGCATTTTTGGAGGAAGAAAGTACTCTATCGGTAATCATCTCAGTATCCCTCAATGACGAACAAAAAGGTAAGTTATTGGATGTTTTAAAAGAGCACAAAGGAGCATTAGGATGGACCATAACAGACATAAAAGATATTAATCCAGTAGACTGCATGCATTACATTCACCTTGATGAAAATGCTAAATCTACTAGGGAAATGCAACGTCGGTTAAATCCTAATATGAAAGAAGTAGTTAGAACTGAAGTTCTTAAGTTATTAGATGCAGGTATCATTTACCCCATTTCTGATAGTTCATGGGTTAGTCATGTGTAAGTTGTCCCCAAAAAGTTAGGAGTCACTGTAGTTACAAATGCCGATAATGAAATGATACCCACTAGAGTGACTACATGATGGCGTGTATACATTGATTATAGAAAGTTGAATTCTGTCATACGTAAAGACCATTTTCCTTTACCATTTATCAATCAAATGCTTAATAGATTAGCATGCCATGAATTTTATTGCTTTCTAGATGGCTATTCAGGATATAATCAGATTCCTATGGCACCAAAAGATCAAGAGAAGACCACTTTCACTTGTCTTTTTGACACTTTTGCATATCGGAGGATGCCATTTGGATTATGTAAGGCACTTGCTACATTTCAACGATGCATGTTAAGCATTTTTTCTGATATGGTTGAACGATTCCTTGAGGTATATATGTATGATTTTTCTGTCTTTGGTGACTCATTTGATCAATGTTTACGTCATCTAACACTAGTTCTGCAGGGATGTATCGAGAAGAACTTAATCTTAAATTAGGAGAAGTGTCATTTTATGGTAAAACAAGGTATTGTTCTCGGTCACATCATTTCGAGCAAAAGTATTGAGGTTGACAAAGCCAAGGTGGATCTCATTTTTAATCTTCCTCCACCTAAAACAGTCAGAGAAGTAAGATCTTTCATTGGGCATGTTGATTTTTATAGACGTTTCATTAAAGATTTTAGCAAAGTTTCTAAACCCTTATGCAATTTACTTACTAAGGATGTACCTTTTATCTTTAATGATTTATGTCTTGTGATTTTTGAAAAATTAAAGCAATTGTTGACATCATCACCTGTCATTCAGCCTCCAAATTAGAATTTACCATTTGAGGTAATATGTGATGCATCTGATTATGCAGTCTTAGGACAAAGAGTTGATCAGATTCCCATGTTATTTATTATGCTATTATGACATTGAATGATGCACAATTGAACTATTTAACTACTGAAAAGAAGTGCTAGTAGTAGTGTTTGCATTGAAAAAATTTTGATCTTATCTCATTGGTTGAAAATAATTGTGTTCACAGATCATGCTGCTCTCAAATATCTTCTCATAAAGAAATATGTAAAAGCTAGACTACTTCATTGGTTGTTACTTTTGCAAGAATTTGACTTGGAATTCAAGGATAAGAAAGGCCCAAAAAATGTTGTGGCAGACCATCTCTCTCATCTCCATTTTGACACAATTACAGACCCATTAACATTGAATGAGTCATTCCAGATGAACAACTAATGAGTGTGGAAGTATTACATTGGTATGCTGATATAATTAATTATCTTGTTACACGTAAACTTCTAGAGCATTGGACCAAGCAAGACCAGGCCAATTTTTTTTTGCAGAAATAAAGAATTTCTTTTGGGATGACCCGTATTTGTTCAAGTATTGTGCAGATCAAATTGTCAGACGATGTGTCCCAGAAAGTGAAATTCAGAATATCATTTCATTCTGCCATGAACAAGTTTGTAGAGATCATTTCAGTGCTAAGAAAACAATTATAAAAGTTTTACAATGTGGTTTCTATTGGCCAACTATATTTCAGGACGCTTACACTTTCTGTTCTTCATGTAATAGGTGTCAACGAATGGGGAGCATTACACGAAGGAACATAATGCCATTAAATCTAATTTTAGTAGTTGAGATTTTTAACGCATGGGGTATCGACTTCATGGGACCCTTTTCCTCTTCTTTTAGCCATCAATTTATATTGGTTGCTATTGATTATTTATCGAAATGGGTAGAAGCAATTTCATGTAGAACTAATGATCACAAGGTGGTGATAGGATTTTTGAAAAGTAACATTATTTCGCGCTTTGGATTCCCTCGAACAATAATCAGTGATGGTGGTGCCCACTTTTGTAACAAAGTATTCAAAGCTCTTTTAACAAAGTATTCCATTACTTATAAAGTGGCGACCCCATATTATCCGCAAACTAGTGGCCAAGTGGAGATCTCTAATCGAAAAATAAAGCATATATTAGAAAAGACGGTGAGGCCGGACAGAAAAGATTGGTCATTAAGACTTGATGATGTATTATGGGCATATAGAATGACTTTCAAGACCCTGATTGGGATGTCACCATACAGGCTAGTGTATGGAAAAGCTTACCACCTACCTGTGGAACTCGAGCATCGTGCATATTGGGCCATTAAGAAATTCAACTTTCACATGCAGCAAGCCAGCTCAGAAAGAATATTACAACTGGCAGAACTTGAAGAAATTCGCAACGATGCATACGAAAATGCCAAGATTTACAAGCAACAAATGAAAGTCTTCCATGACAAGCAAATTATGAGAAAATCTTTCACTCCAGGTCAGAAAATGCTTTTATTCAATTCTCACTTGAACCTATTCCCAGGTAAATTACGCTCTCGTTGGTCTAGTCCATTTATTGTTCATACTATTTTTCCACATGGGGTAATTGAAATTAAGGACCCAAAGAATGGTGTCACATTTAAAGTTAATGGTTAAAGATTAAAGCCATATCTCGAGTACCAACCACATGGAGAAGACACAGAAATAAATTTGAGTGACCCACTAAATTTGAATTGATTTTTTTCTTTCTTTTTTTATCATTCTTTTACTAATTGAAAATTATTTGTGCATAAGTGTGTTTGTTTTACCATTAAGTTTTCTCTTATCATTGCTAATCATAAGTCTCCTACGTAGACCGTTCCTCCTGAACATACTTAAACCACTTCAACGTATTAAAACTCATCTCAAAAGGCAGATTCAATCTTGTAAAATACATCGCATTTGGGCTCTACAACCACTAGAGTTAGTAGCCTATGTTGAGGATTTAGAAAGCCAACTCAGAAATATTGAGAGAAGTATTTACGACATCCAGTTGGAGCTTGAGGTAAATTCAATAAGAGGACGATTTTAATTTTCTTTGTGTGTTTTAATTTGTTTTTCTATTTGTGTGCTTTAGTTTGTTACCCCGGTGAAGTGGCGGATAACGGTACTCCTTGACAATCAAGTCGGTTACTTCAGTTTCCCATAATAACTGATATTCTGTGGCAAAGGTATGGACAGAAATGAGATTCTAGTGAAGCTTCACAAACGATTTCCTTCACTTCCTCAGACTGCCCTCCTTACGATCTATAAAGCTCGGTCCGAACGCATGCGATTGCTTATGAGGAATAACATACCTGCTGACATCCGTTGATTAATCGAGACGAAAGTACGATTGGCGGGTGAGTTATGTTAAGTGTTAGAAAATGCATATTTATAAAGGAGAAAACTGTTATTTTACATATTAAATCTTACTAACAACCTTTACTTTTATGTGTTTAAGTTTCTTGTAATTTAATTAAGTGTGTTTTATTTTAATTAAGTATTTTATGTATTTTAGGGGCATCATAATCATTTCACAATAAACGAGAGATCAAATGACAAAACGGACATCATTTTTTAACTCAAGACGGTCGAAAACCTTAGGAGGAGCATAAAAGGAAAAATGACACTGTTCACATGTACGGTATTGTTCATATGTACGGTTCACATAGATGGATTAATGACGTGGCATTGACTGATGACGTGTCAAGATCCTATTGGACTAAAATTCTCATGTACTGTTTATGATGACGTGGCAGCATATTAGTGGACCAAAAAATGCACGTACGGTACATGCAACACATGAGATTATTATTGTGCAAACCGCGTTACTACTAAAACCGTGTGTAAACCATGTCACTGTTCAAACCGTGGTCAAACCATGTTACTGTTCACGCGTGTGTTGACTATATTGTTGACTGATGATGTGGCGCAAATATATATATTTTCTTTTTCTTTATTATGTTTTGATGTTCATTTTTCTTCTCCTTTTTAATTTCTCCTTTATAAATATATATTTTCAAAAAATTTTGAGTCGAACATGGCTGAATATGGAGTGTAGTGCCTCTAGAAACGCATCTTCTTAAATTAAAAAAAATTCGTTTTCTATCATTTTTTAATTAGTTTTTCTGAATTATTTTCACATTTTTTCATGCATATTTTCCTTTCACTTTTAGAATAGGTTGGGGGGTAGGATGTTGTTAAAAAAAAATTGATTGTGTGATTTGTTTTAACATTGGATGACATGATTAATTTCAAATTTTAGTATTTGTATTATCTTTAGTCTGAAGTGATGTTACACTATGTTTGCTACTCTACATGTTGATGTCGGAGACAAATATGAAGTTGCTTAAAGGAATGAACATGTCATAATAAATACCAAGTGAGTTTTTGAGCCTATCATTTTTCTTGGAGAGTAACCCTTTTACCCATTCTTTATACAGCTTAGCAGTTTATTATTGTATATACGATCTCTAGATTTCGTTTGAGTTAACCCTAAAAAAAATTGAAAATAAAAAAGAAAAAAAGAAAAAAATGAGTGTTGCTACATTTGGAGGCCCATTTAATTAGTAGATATTGAATATTATTTAGAGCCCTAAAGGATGATGGAAAGGTCGTCTTTGACCCGTTTGAGTCTTTCTAGCTATCCCTTTTATGAAATATCCATAGTTAGCCCTTTTTGAGCCTTTAAAAAAAAAAACTTTTCTTTGTCAACTCGTCATCTTGACCCACTCCGATTTGGAGTATTACCCAATATCTTACAAGATCCATCACCTATTTATGTTTGAGAAAAATGTAAATAAACATTTTGTATAATGAAGTTATGCTTAATTAAAAAAAAAGAAAAAAATTGTTGCTTAAAAAAAACAAATTGTTGTTTCAAAAAAATAAATAATAGGTGAAATCCACCTTGCAACTTCCAAAAAACAAAATCCTCTGCATTTTTCGCAAACATACACTTTGTTTTTCCTATTTCCCTTCTTTGTTAGCCATGTCCCTAGCCTACGTTACATACTAATAAAAGTCCTTTTTGATTTTAGGGAACTATAGTATGAAATAGAAGCTAGTTATATGGGCTAAAAAGATGTAGTGATATATAAAAATAAATAAATAAATAAATTGGGTTGACTAGCATTTTTATATGACTTGAGATCGTATTATTTTTAAGTTGAGGGCATATTTCTTTCATCTTGGTGAGAGCATGTGATATTATTTCTTGATTATTTTTTCTCAATTACCATTCATTGGAGTGACTATTTTTATTGGGTTTAATTATTTTGTGAGAGTATCACTACTTCCAGTGAGAATTTTGGGGTTTGACATGTCATTCTTGAAAGTAGCAACGGCAAAGTCTACTGGGCTGATTCATGTGGATGGTTGATGTGGGTGTGATGTTTCTTTAGGCTTGAGATAATGCTTATACTTTTATTTGATTGTTATCATTAATCTGATTGAATAAATAAGAGTGTTTAAAAAAACAAAAAAAATCATCTTTGAATTTTGTTTCCGCTTAATTTGTTAGAGACTAGCAATAAGCTGGTTGGAGGGTGTGTTGAGTGTTAGAAAATACATATTTATAAAGGAGAAAACTGTTATTTTACATATCAAATCTTACTAACAACCTTTACTTTTATGTGTTTAAGTTTCTTGTAATTTAATTATGTGTGTTTTATTTTAATTAAGTATTTTATGTATTTTAGGGGTATCATAGTCTTTTCACAATAAACGAGAGATCAAATGGCAAAACAGACATCATTTTTTAACTCAGGACGGTCGAAAACCTTAGGAGGAGCATAAAAGAAAAAATGACATTGTTCACATGTACAGTACTGTTCAAATGTACGGGTACTGTCTACGTCACTGTTCACGGCACTGTACGGTACATGCAACACATGAGATTATTACTGTGCAAACCGTATTACTGTTCAAACCGTGAGTAAACCGTATCACTGTTCAAATCGCGGTCAAACCATGTTACTATTCACGCGTGTGTTGACTGTACTGTTGACTGATGACGTGGCGCAATCTTGAGCGTCCAAACTGTTTTTAATTCGATGGTCATGATTTACTCGATGTAACTATAAAAAGGGGGTCTCCCCCTCTAATTTGGCACCTCTGAATCCATTTTTGGACTCCATTTTCTGTAATTCCCTCTCTATCTTGTATTTTCTACGTATTTTAATAAATTTCTATTTTGCCCCTAGTTCAACTATGAGTGGCTAATTTTCTTTCAAGCTTGGGTTGAAGGTGAAGTCTTAACATGTGTCATGAGTTTTATTTGGTAAATTTATTTTCTCTTCCCCTCTAGTTTTTGTGGATGTTTTGACTTATCGTTGACAAATAATACTAATCTTGTCTAGTACCGCCCTGATTTCACCGGCTCCCTAGTAGAAGATTATTATTATTTGGCATGATGAGCCCTTAGTACCATATTTATTAGAGCGTGGTTCATGAGGTGTGGATTCCCCCCTCATGATTTAATTGACATTAATAAGGTTTATTTAGCCCATGATGCATGTTGATACGGATCCAAATACCGAAGTACGTCATTTTAATAGAATTCTCTTCGATTTATTCTTGCCATTTCAATTCCAATTTTAGAATTTATTCTTGCCATTTTAATTTAAATTTTAGCATATTCTCAATTATTTCCACTACAAATCTAATCACCAATTTACAAAATTAATTCTATATATAATTAAAATCCACCTCCTTGTGGGATCGACACTCGTCGCCATTAATCTATACTACAATAGATTCGTGCGCTTGCGAGTTTAATAAAATTTGCACAACAAGTTACCTCCAAAATTTATTGCATACACGCCTGGTTGTGGGAAAAGAAATTATGCAAGAAAACGATGAGCTCGAAGAATTTCTGTTGCTTGTCATAAGTATGCCAGAATGAGTTGCAATAAAAATCCATGTTCTTTAGGAATGGTGTCTGATAACAGGGAAGATAAGATTCAATTAATTAGGGATGGCTTGAATAAGGAGTCATTGGATGATATCCGTCTGTCTCTTGAAACGCATCCCAGTGGATATGTGCAAGGAACGATTCTCCAGTTATGGCCATTATTCATGAAAGAGCATGCACGATATAGTCTCGGGGATTTGACTTTAAACGACCATGTTTGCCAGTTTATAAGAAAACTGGATGGGAAGCCCATCCTCGACCCATAAAAGGCGTTCAAGTCATTTTTGGACGTAAAACCAGCGGAAGATGTGAGCCGCAGTCGCAAGTACCTGTTAATATCCTTTTACTTTACTGTTATTTTATTTCATTTTACTGTTGTTTTATTGTTTGTATTATTATCCTTAATAATTTTATTATTATTTTTTTCTTTTTACTGTTTTCTTTTTTACTATCAAGACACGTGCTATTTGACACTGACATGCCACGTCATACACAGTTGTGATCCACTGTCATCAAGATTCTTAAATATGACTTTTTGATAAGTATTCACAAATTGTTTTTAAGAAATATTCCAATGACAGCTACTCCAGTAGACAATTCAAGAACATTTGTGTGCTTTCTTGATTTACCTATGGCAAACATAAAGAGTTCATTGATGCAGCCATAGATCTTGGTCAAAGCATAACAGAGAGAAAATTACACTTGGTGTATGGAGGAGGTAACAGAGGGTTATCAAAATTAGTCTCAGAAGCTGCTTTTGTCAGAGGAAGCCAAGTGTTAGGCATCATCCCAAGAGTTCTAAAACCTTTGGGTAATGTGTCTGACTCATTAACTGGAGAAGAGTTAGTCGTCTCAGATATGCAAGAAAGAATAACTGAAATGCTTAATCATGTTGATGCTTTTATTTTCCTTCCAAGAGATCTTGCAACACTAGAGGCACTTATCACACTAGCATCTTGAGCCCATCTGCACATTCACCATAAACCCATCGGTTTGTTAAATGTCAATAATTTTTATGATGACTTTATCACATTTCTTAACCATGCAATAAAAAACTATTTCTTTCCTTCCAATACGAAAAAACTTTTTATTTGTGCTCACCCTGCTAATGAGCTACTTGATATGTTACAAGCTTATAAACCGGAGCCAGACCCCTGGAGCTTTGTGTTGGAGCGCTCAAATGATGACGGTAACAGTAGCCGCAGTAAGAAATGCAAATTAGATTTAACTCTCCGCTTGTAAATATTTTCTTCTGTGTTGTACCATCAAGTGATATCTTCTAAACTCTACTTCTTTCCTTTAAAACATTGAAGACAATGTTTTGTTCTGGTTGGGGGGAGGGAATAGTCGACAATTGTGGAATCTTGGTTAAGTTTTTACTAATTTTTTGTTGTAGAAACTAACTGTTGCTAACTTTTTATGTTGAAAATGGCTGAATATGAAGTGTAGTCTAGAAACGCCTCTTCATTCTTTAAAAAAAATAAAAAAAATAAAAAAATTTCAGATATTTTCTTTTTCTTTATTATGTTTTGATGTTCATTTTCTTCTTCTTTTTAATTTCTCCTTTATAAATATACATTTTCAAACAAAATTTTTTGAGTCGAAGATGGCTGAATATGGAGTGTAGTGCCTCTAAAAACGCATCTTCTTAAATTTAAAAAAAAATTGTTTCCTATTATTTTTTAATTAGTTTTTTCTGCATCATTTTCATATTTCTGCATGCATATTTTCCTTTCACATTTAGAATAGGTTGGGGGTTAGGATATTGTTAAAAAAAAATGTGTGATTTGTTTTAATATTGGATGACATGATGAATTTCAAATTTTAGTATTCGTATTATCTTTTGTCTGAAGTGATGTTACACTATGTTTGCTACTCTACATGTTGGTGTCGGAGACAAATATGAGTTGCTTGAAGGAATGAACATATCATAATAAATACCAAGTGAGTTTTTGAGCCTATCATTTTTCTTGGAGAGTAACCATTTTACCCATTATTTATACAACTTAGTAGTTTGTTATTGTATACACGATCTCTGGATTTCTTTTGAGTTAACCCTAAAAAAAATTGGAGAAAGGAAGAAAAAAAAGAGAAAAAAATGTGTGTTATTACAATTGGAGGCCCATCTAATTAGTAGATATGGAAGATTATTTAGAGCCCTAAAAGATTATGGAAAGGCCATCTTTGATCAATTTGAGCCTTTTTAGCCATCCCTTTTATCAAATATCCATAGTTAACCATTTTGAGCCTTTAAAAAAAAAAACCTTTTCTTTGTCAACTTATCATCTTGACCCACCCCGATTTGGAGTATTACCCAATATCTTATAAGATCCATCACCTATTTATATTTGAGAAAAATGTAAATAAATATTTTGTATAGTGAAGTTATGCCTAGTTAAAAAAAATTATTTCTTAAAAAAAAGAAGAAAAACAGTTGTTGCTTCAAAGAAAAAAACAATAATAGGTGAAATCCACCTTGCAACTTCCAAAAAAAAATCCTCTGCATTTTTCTCAAACATACACTTTATTTTTCTTATTTCCTTTCCTTATTAGTCATGTCCCTAGCCTACATTACGTCCTAATAAAAGTCCTTCTTGATTTTAGGGAACTATAGTCTGAAGTAGAAGCTAGTTATATGGGCTAAAAAGATGTAGTGATGCATAATAAAAATAAATAATAAATAAATTGGGTTGACTATCATTTTTATTTAACTTGAGATCGTACTATTTCTAAGCTGAGAGCATATTTCTTTTATTTTGGTGAGAGCATGTGATATCAGTTCTTTATTATTTTCTGTCTCAATTACCATTCATTGGAGTAACTAATTTTATTGAGTTTAATTTCTTTGTGAGAGTGTCACTACTTCTAATGAGATTTTGGGGTTTAACATGTCATTCTTGAAGGTAGCTACGACAAAGTTTACTGGGCTGATTCATGTGGATGGTTGATGTGGGTGTGATGTTTCTTTAGACTTAAGATAATGTTTATACTTTTATTTGATTAATATCAGTAGTCTGATTGAATAAATACGAGTGTTTCTTAAAAAAAATGATTTTGGATTTGAATTTTGTTTTCGCTTTATTTGCTAGGGACTAGCAATAAGCTGGTTGGGGGGTGTGTTGAGTGTTAGAAAATGCATATTTATAAAGGAGAAAACCGTCATTTTATATTTCAAGTCTTACTAACAATACTTACTTTTATGTGTTTTAGCTTTTTGTAATTTAATTATGTGTGTTTTATTTTAATTAAGTATTTTATGTATTTTAGGGGCATTATAGTCATTTCACAATAAACGAGAGATCAGATGGCAAAAATGACATTATTTTTGAATTCATGACAATCGAAAACCTTAGGAGGAGTATAAAAAGAAAAATAGCACTGTTCACAGTTACGGTACATGCAACACATGAGATTATTATTGTGCAAACCGTGTGCAAACCGTGTCACTGTTCAAACTGTGGTCAAACCGTGTTACTATTCACGTATGTGTTGACTGTACTGTTGACTGATGATGTGGCACAATCCTGAGCGTCCAAACTGTTTTTAATCCGATGGCCATGATTTATTTGATGTATCTATAAAAAGGGGGCCTCCCCTTGATTTGGACATCTGAATCCATTTTTGGACTCCATTTTCTGTAATTCCTTCTCCATCTTGTATTTTCTACGTATTTTAATAAATTTTCATTTTGCCCCTAATTCAACTATGGGTGGCTAATTTTCTTTCAAGCTTGGGTTGAAGGTGAAGTCTCAACATGTGTCGTGGGCTTTATTTGGTAAATTTATTTTCTCTTCCCCTCTAGTTTTTGTGAATATTTTGACTTTTCGTTGACAAATAATACTAATCTTGTCTAGTACCACCCTGGTTTCATCGGCTCCCTAGTATAAGATTATTATTATTTGGCATGATAAGCCCTTAGCACCATATTTATTAGAGCGTGGTTCATAAGGTGTGGATTCCCCTCTCATGATTTAATTGGTATTAATAAAGAATATTTAACCCATGATGCATGTTGATACAGATCCTAATACCCAAGTACGTCATCTTAATAGTTTTCTCTCCAATTTATTCTTGTCATTTCAATTCCAATTTTAGAATTTATTCTTGTCATTTTAATTTAAGTTTTAGTATATTCCAAATTATTTCCACCACAAATTCAATCATCCATTTACAAAATTAATTCTATATATAATTAAAATCCACCTCCTCGTGGGATCGACACTCGTCACCATTGATCTATACTAAAATAGATTCGTGCGCTTGCGAGTTCAATAAAATTTGCACAACAAGTTTTTGGCGCCGTTGCCAGGGAGGTAAGTAATTTTAATTCGTAAAATTAATTTTTGTGATTAATTTCTTTTAATTGTTTTTATTAAGAAATAAAAAATAAAAAAAGTGAATATGCATTTAAAGGTTAGTATTTTTTTTATTTTTCTCTTTTTTAAAATTCTATAATTTAATTTTCAATTTATTTTCTTTGTAATTTTTTTGTTTATCTTATTAATTTATTTTTAGTTAATTTATTTTCACATATTTGTTTTTGTGTATTTTTATAGTAAGGTTGTAATAGCGTAATAAGGTTAGTATCGTAATTTCTCCCTCTTCTTTATTTTTATTTGTTTTATTCCCATCTTTATTTTTTATTTTATTTGTTTTGCATGCATGGTCGTAGGTCGTTATTACCTAATCTTGAATCTATAGAACTTGAACTTGAGAAAACACTTTGCACACACAGAAAAATTAGAAATAAAATGGATTTACAAGCACCACAGGAGATGCCATTTAAGGACTACTTTAGTCCTTTAGCCAATTTAAGCACATCATGCATACGATACCCAAATGTAGCCGCTAGAAATTTTGAATTAAAACCTAGTGTGCTAAATTGTCTTCCCACATTCTATGGCTTAGAAAATGAGGTCCCATACAATCATTTGAATGATTTTTATGCTATTTGTCAAATATTTAAATATGAGAATTTTTCAGATGATGATGTAAAACTCAGATTATTCCCATTTTCTTTAAAGGATATAGCTTGTTCATGGCTTAATACATTATCTGTTAATAGCATTGCATCATGAGAACAAATGGTTACAAAATTTTTAAATAAATATTTCCCAGTGCATAAAAACAATGCCATTCGCAGGGAAATCTCGGAATTTATCCAGAGAGAGAACGAACAGTTTTTCGAAACATAAGAGCGATTCAATTTGGGGGGGGGTCACAAAACAGTCTTTTACTCGCACGTCCTTTTGAGTGTTGATCCGCTATATACCAGTTGTTTGCTTGGAACGAGACTTTCTCCAAGAACTAGGTGGAAAAATTGGGATTGTAAAGGAGGTTGAAACTAATGAAAATGGGGAGTGAATTGGCGAGTATGCAAGAATTAGGATTTCGATCAATATTACACAGCCATTGGAAAAAATTTTATTCCTGAAATAGGATAGTGAAGTAGATATTCCAATTCCTGTGGCTTATAAACGCTTGCCGGAGTTTTGTTTTTGCTGTGGAATCATTGGCCACCAATATAAGGAGTGCCCAAAATACCAAGGTCAATCAAAAGAGGAATTGGCATATGGGGTATGGATGAAGGCAGTCATGGTAGGGGGACGCTCCAGGAAATACCGAAGTAAAGAAAAGTGGAACAATGATAATAGTATATTAGAAAGAAATCATGCAACTTTGGAGCATCAAGGATGCTCACAACAACAGAGCCAAAGCCAAGGAAACCCAAATGGTAAAACTGGGTCAGGATTAGACTTGGAAGAGAAGGGTCAAACTGATGAGTCAATTCAATATGATGATGCGAAAGGGGTAATTGAGGACCATTTAATGAAGGGAATGACAAAGCTAATGACAAAAAAGCAATCAGGCGGTATAAAGTTAAACATAATAATGGGAAATGCAGAGGGAGGTGAAAAAATAGGTAGTCAAGCGGGAAATGAAAATGCAAAATGGAGGGAAAGTTCGAAGATAACTCCAATTGTGGTATATGAGGAGACAATGTGCTTGAGAAATAAGTCAACAAGTATGGCAAAACAAGCCCACGAAGATACTAGAGAGAGTAAGATAAAAAATGGGCTGGGGAATGTACAAGCTAGGTCCAGTATGAGGAAATGGAAGTTACATGCCAGATATCCAAACAATAATAATAGTGGAAACAAAGCTGGGCGAGTGGCATCAAAACAACCAAGTGGGGAATTAGAAGGGCCAAGTCCAAAGCAAAAGAAAACGAAACTCACTAGCTCACTAAAATCAGTGTTAAAGCAATACAAGCTACACTCACTAGTTGCAAAACTCAAGTTAAGTTGGGAACCGTTGGCAATGAAAGAGAAGGATAAAACAGTTTCAAATACAACAAAGATATTAACGGAGGCTAGTGGCCAACTCGGCTGAAAGCCATAAAAATCCTTAGCTGAAATGTTCAGGGTCTGGGGAATCCCTAAACGTTTCTAGCACTTTAAAAAATTCTCCAAATACATAGACCCCAACTCATGTTTATATGCGAGACAGATGCAATCAACGCAAATAGAGGTGGTCCGATATAAGTTAAAGTTTGAAAGTTGTTTTGTCGTGCATAGTAGAGGGAGGAGAGGTGGCCTAGAAATGTTTTGGAATTCAGACATTTGCATACAAATAAAATCCTTCAAAATGCACCACATTGATGCTGAGTTGCAGATGGAAAACAAGAAGCAAATGAGATGTACAAGAATGTACGAACACCCAGAAGTGCAGCAGAAAATGCATACATGGACGTTATTCAAGCGATTAGCAGGTTTATCTTCTACTCTTTGGCTTTGTTTCAGTGATTTTAATGAGATTCTGCATCTATACAAACAATGGGGGAAAATGATGGAAATCCAAATTTAATTGGAGATTTTAGAGAGGCTTTAATAGAATGTGATCTAATGGATATATGATACACAAGATACCCTTTTACTTGGGGTAATGGCAGATATAGGACTAGTTTTATTGAAGAAAAACTTGACAGGTTTTTGTGTAATAATGCTTAGAGTGAAAATTTTGTTGATTACGCAGCCATTAATCTTGAGAGCGGGACTTTTGATCATTGCCCTGTGTTGATGGAAGTGCAAAATTGAGGCAATAGATTGAGACAAATAAGAAGCGATCCTCTCGAATTCACTGTGAAGATATTTGGAGCTCGTATGATGTGTGCAAGGAAATTATTAAAGATATGTGGAGCAGACAAAGAAGCTGGAATAGAGATAACCCAACACAAGAATTTTATAAGATGACTAAAGAATCAATGGCCAGACTCATTTTTTTTTCAGTAAAGATGAATTTAAAGGGAGAGAAAAGAAAATGGAGAAGCTAATAAAATAACTCTAGAATTTGAAATATAGAAGGGTGCATGATAATGGAGAGGAAATAAAAAAGGTGGAAAGAAATATTCAAAATATGTTAGTTGATGAAGAAATTTACTGGAAGCAGCGCTTGAGAGCGGATTGGCTCAAAAAGAGGGATAAGAATACTAAGTTCTTCCATCACAAGGCTCCATCTAAAAAGAAAAAAGAACAAAATATGGGGGATCGATGATACAACCAGAAGATAAACTGAAAGAGTAGAAGATACTGAGAATGAATTTTGTAATTACTTCACAAAATTATTCACAACATCCAGCCCAAACCAGAATCAAATAGCAGGAGTTTTGGTAGGGCTAACTTAGAGGGTGTCGGGTGAAATGAACAAGCAGGTGGAGAAGCCATTCATAGAGGAGGAAATTGTTGACTATCTTAGATGTGCCCTAAGAAGGCTCCAGACCTGAATGGACTGTCAGTAGTGTTTTATCAGAAGCATTGGCACATGGTCAAAGCTAGGGTTATCACTACTTGCCTTTACATTCTCAATATGCAAGGTACCGCAGCTCCTCTCAACCACACATACATGATTCCAAAGACTGAGAAACCTAGGAAAGTCACTGATTTTAGGCCCATTAGTCTTTTCAATGTCATTTATAGAATTGTAGTCAAGTCAATAGCTAATAGGCTTAAACAAATTTTGTCCAAAGTTATATCTTCCACACAAAGTGCTTTCATCCCTAAAAGGCTGATCACCTATAATATTATTATAGGCTACGAATGCTTGCATAAAATAAGACACAGTAGGGGAAAAAGAAACAGCTTGGTGGCTTTGAAACTCGATATTAGTAAGGCTTATGATAGCTTGGAATAAAGCTTTCTTGAATAAACTGTGTTAAAATTAGGCTTTTCTCAAAATTGGGTGAGTCTAATCATGAGGTGCATATTGTCACGGGATGAGTATTTTGCGCAGCTAACCCGTGCGGCACTTAGACAACTTTGCCAAATGTTGCTAAGTAAGCCTAGAGCTTCTCGAACTAGAGAAGAGAGCAATTGAGCCAAAAAAGAACTTGCATTGCACAAAGAGAGATTACAATGCTTGTTGGATCCAAATGCCTAATGCCATCCCATATTTATAGGCGAGGCTTGCCAAGCTCTAGAGAGTCTAGAGAATTCTATCACTTTCCAGCTATGTACATGTGCTGGAATTCTATGGAGAATTCTAGAGTATTTACAAGTCAATTGTGCTAGAGTTGCCTAGAATATTCCGGAATTGGGCCAAGCTAGCACTCTTGGCCTTGTGTTGGCTCTCTAGCCCGAAATTGTGGGCAATTGGGCTAGCGAATTGGGCGGTCCGCGACATCCTCCCCCACTTAAGCTCGCGGCGTCCTCGTCGCGCTCTCATGCTTGAAATTCTGGACGTGCTCAGCGAATTGCCACAAATCTTCTTCACGTTCCCAAGTGGCTTCGCTCTCGGGGAGGTTTTTCCACTTCACCAAGTACTCGTTATGTGCTGGCACGCCCCTCCTCGAAACCACTCGGTCCGCAATGATGTAGTCCACATCTTTGTCGAACGTGGTGACAACGGCGGTTGGCGCGCGCCTTGATTCTCCGCGACCAGGGTCTCCCATGTCTTCATGATATGGCTTGAGGAGGCTCACATGGAAGACCGGATGGATCTTGAGTCTTGGCGGAAGTTGGAGTTGATACGAGACGTTGCCCACACGTCGAACAACTCGGAAGGGTCCCTCGTAGCGCCTCACTAACCCCTTGTGGACTTTCCGCAACGTCTTGAATTGTTGGGGTAGGAGCTTGATCATGACTTGATCACCTTCCTTATACTCAACATGCCGTCTCCTTGTATCCGCCCATTTCTTCATTTTCCTCGCGGCTTTGTCGAGGTATGCTCGCGTGATGTCCGCTTCCTCATGCCATTCGCGGGCGAGCTTGTGTGCCGCGGGGCTTTTCCCTCCGTAAGTAGAGGCTATGGCGTTGGGGGTCATGGGCTGGAATCCCATGACGATCTCAAATGGACTCTTGCCCGTAGCCTCACTTCGTTGCAAGTTATAAGAAAATTGGTCGATGTCAAGTAGCTTCGCCCAATCTCACTGATGAGCGCTCACATAATGCCTCAAGTACATCTCGAGGAGGCCATTAACGCGCTCGGTCTGCCCATCCGTTTGTGGGTGGAAGCTTGTCGAGAACTTGAGATCAGTCCCCAACATCTTGAAGAGTTCTGTCCAAAAACGTCTAGTGAACCGAGGGTCTCGGTCGCTCACAATGCTCCTTGGGACTCCCCAAAGCTTCACAATATGTTTGACGAATAGGCGGGCTGCCTCGTCCGCTTTGCAATCGGCAGGTGCAGCGATGAATGTGGCATACTTGCTGTATCGGTCGACAACGACCATGATGCTTCCGCAACCTTCGGACTTGGGCAGCGATGTGATAAAGTCCATGGAGATACTTTCCCATGGCCTTGTTGCTAGTGGTAGCGGCTCCAATAATCCCACTGGAAGTTGATGATCTACCTTGTCTTGTTGGCACACAAGACAAGTTCGCACATATGCCTCGATGTCGTCCCTCATGTGCGGCCAAAAATACGAGGCTTGGACTAGTGCGGTGGTGCGCTCGATTCCTGGGTGACCAGCCCACTTGGAGTCGTGGCACTCCTTGATAACTTCTTTCCGCAAGTTTCCCCACCTAGGCACGAACAGCCGATCTCCCTTGGTGAGGAGGATGCCTTCCTCTTGCCAAAATCGCCTTGTCTTTCCCTCGAGCACTTTCTCCAGCAAATCCTTTGCCAGCGGATCTTGTTGGAGGCCTTCCTTGATGCGTGAGACAAGGTCGGACTTCGGTTGGCTCATGCTAAGTGTAGCCAATTCTGCCTTGCGGCTTAGAGCGTCCGCAACGACATTGGCTTTCCCCGGTTTGTACTCGAGCCGATAGTCGAATTCCGCTAGGAAATCTTGCCACCGTGCTTGCTTCGGACTCAACTTCTTTTGAGTTTGAAAGTAGCTTGTTGCTACGTTGTCCGTCATGATTGTGAAGTGTGAGCCAAGCAAGTAATGTCGCCACACTCTTAGGCAATGGATGATGGCTGTCATCTCCTTTTCTTGTACCGTGTAGCGGCGTTCCGTATCATTTAGCTTGCGACTCTCGAACGCTATAGGGTGGCCTTCTTGCATGAGGACTCCTCCTATGGCGAAATCCGAGGCATCCGTTTGGACTTCGAAGGGCTTTGTGTGGTCCGGAAGTGCAAGGACGGGTTCCTCCGAGATTGCCTTCTTCAACTCCTCAAATGCACGTTGGCACTCTTCGGACCAATGCCACGTTCTGTTTTTCTTAAGCATATCCGTCAAGGGTGCTGCCTTGGCCGAATAGCCCTTGATGAAGCGGCGGTAGTAGTTCACCAACCAAAGGAATGAGCGAAGCTCGGGCACTTTCGAGGGAGGTTCCCACTCGAGGATGGCCTTCACTTTGACATTTTCCATCATAATCTTCCCACCCGCAATCTTGTGGCCAAGGAACTCCACCTCTTGTTGGGCAAATGAGCATTTCTCTAACTTGAGGAAGAGCTCGTTGTCTCGAAGTACTTGGAGGACTTGCCGCAAATGTTGGACATGATCCTCAAGCGTGGTGCTATACACCACTATGTCATCCAAGTACACGACCACGAAGCGGTCGAGGAATGGTTGGAGCACCTTGTTCATAAGCGTGCAAAATGTGGCGGGTGCATTAGTAAGACCAAAAGACATCACAAGGAATTCGAAAGACCCGTACCTTGTTGTGCACGCTATCTTCGGTTCGTCTCCCTTGGCGATGCGTACTTGATAGTACCCGAAGCGCAAGTCGAGTTTGGTGAAGTACCGCGCTTTGCCAAGTTGGTCGAACAAGTCCGCAATCAAGGGAATCGGATACTTGTTCTTGATGGTGATCTTATTGAGCGCTCTATAATTGATGCACATCCGCAGCGATCCATCCTTTTTCTTTTAGAAGAGGATCGGTGCACCGAATGGGGCTTTTGAGGGACGAATGTAGCCTGCGTCCAGCAAGTCTTTGAGTTGTCTCTGCAACTCCTCAAGTTCGGGTGGCGCCATGCGGTAGGGCGCCAAGGCTGGCGGTTTCGCACCTTGTTCCATCTCGATTGCGTGATCTACCTCTCGTCGAGGTGGGAGCTTCTTCGGAAGTTCTGAAGGCATCACGTCCTTGTACTCATTAAGGACAGCTTGGATTTGTGGAGGGACGGGGCTTGGTGACGTTCCGCTATTTCCTTCCTCATTTAGTTCCCGAATGGAGACCAAGAAGCTTGGGTCCTTTTTGAATGCCCTCTTGAATTGCATGGCGGAGAGTGTCTTCTCCTCGGACTTTCCTCACTCCGTGGGTACCATGCATGCTTTGCTCCCGTCGAGGATGCTTAGGGAGTTTGTAGCGGGCAGCGGGAAGGCATGAACTTGGTCGAAGAATTCCATGCCGAGGACCATCTTGAAGTCATCCATGGGCACGATAGAGAAATCTAGCTTTCCACTCCATGTTCCGAGTGTTAAGTGCACACCTTGTGCAATTCCCGCAATTGGCTTGGCGGGTGAGTTTACAGCCTTCATTGTGCCTCCTTCCTTAGTAGCCTTGAGGCCTAAGCGCTTGGCCTCATCTACGGACACAAAGTTGTGCGTCGCTCCCGTGTCTAGCAGCGCGCGGACGGACTGGCCATTTATCTTCGCGCTTACATACATGAGCCCTTTCTTAACGAGTGTGGGCTGTTGGCGATTGAGTGCGCCGAGGCGTTGGAGAGAACCCATGCTGAGTTGGGGTTCCTCCGAGGACATTGTGGGGTTGCTCTTTAGTTGGGCAGCAAGAGCATTAAGCGACTTCTTCTCCGGACAGTCGCGTACCCAATGAGGACCGTTGCATATAAAGCATGGGCTTCGCGGCTTTGGCGCCTCCTTCTTGCCCTCCGACTTTCCTTGCCCACTCTTGTTGCTAGGCGGCTTTTTCTGCCCCCAACCTTTGCGATTGTTGCCCTTGTCCTTGCGACTCTCTCCCCCGCCTTTGCCTTGGTTGGCCTTTTTATCCTTGGATTGGGTAGAGTATTCGATGAGTGACTCCGCAACGGCGATGGCGTCGTCAAGTGATTGAACACCACGCCTATCAAGCTCGGTCTTGGCCTAATCCTTGAGGCCATCTTGGAAGTAGAAGAGTGAGTCCCTGTCGGACATGTCGCTTATCTCCAACATGAGGGTAGTGAACTCATTGATGTAGTCCTGCATGCTACCCGATTGCTTGAGGCGACGTAGGCGCGCTCGCGCTTCCTTTTCCGCATTGCTTGGGGCGAATTGCTTTCGGAGTTCTTGTTTGAAGTCGGCCCAAGTGTCAATGGTGCAAATACCCTTGCCCATCTCGCCATGCTTGCGACGCCACCATAGTTGTGCAGCGCCTCTAAGATAAGTGGGTGCAGTGCCCACTTTCGATGCCTCATCTCGTACACCCATGGCATCGAAGTATTGATCAAGCCCAAAGAGGAAATTGTCCACGATAGTGGCATTTCGTGTGCCATCGTATGTATCTGGCTTCGGCACGTCAATGCGGTGCGCATCACTCGAGTTTGCGGAAGCTGGACTTGCGGAGAGTGTGCGCTTGTGCCATGCCCAATCCGAGCGGACTTCATCCACTTCCGCACGGACAACGCGTAGTTCGTCCTGGACAAAACTACGAAGTTTTAGCAATTCATCATGAAATGAACGAAACTCACCTCGGAGAGTGTTCGCTTGCTCTTGGATGAGAGCTTTGGTTGCCACCGTGAACTCGGCGTATTCACCCTCGAGACCGTCCACTCGTTCCTCCAATCCCTCGAGGCTTTCTTGAGCGGCGGACAATGCGATTTCGAGAGTACTCACACGAGGCTCCAACGCATCCACGGATGGGGCCTTGGACTTGCCGCGAGTCTTGCCTTGGGCACGTTCTCCCTCACGGCCACGGATTGGTTCCGGTGGAGCATCTACACCAACAACACCCTCTTGTGCTACATTCGAAGGGTTGGCCATTGCTTCGTGAGCTATTTTGTGTGCGTGCAAACCTTAGCTCTGATACCACTTGTCACGAGATGAGTATTTTGCGCAGCTAACCCGTGCGGCACTTAGACAACTTTGCCAAATGTTGCTAAGTAAGCCTAGAGCTTCTCGAACTAGAGAAGAGAGCAATTGAGCCAAAAAAGAACTTGCATTGCACAAAGAGAGATTACAATGCTTGTTGTGAGTTTGTTGGATCCAAATGCCTAATGCCATCCCATATTTATAGGGGAGGCTTGCCAAGCTCTAGAGAGTCTAGAGAATTCTATCACTTTCCAGCTATGTACATGTGCTGGAATTCTATGGAGAATTCTAGAGTATTTACAAGTCAATTGTGCTAGAGTTGCCTAGAATATTCCGGAATTAGGCCAAGCTAGCACTCTTGGCCTTGTGTTGGCTCTCTAGCCCGAAATTGTGGGCAATTGGGCTAGCGAATTGGGCGGTCCGCGACAATATGGTCTATTTCTTTTTCTGTAATTATAAATGGCATGGCCAGCAGCGTAATCCAACCTCAGAGGAGATTAAGACAAAGATGTTGGCTATCTCTGTACTTGTTTATAATTTGTGCAGAGGCTTTTTCTTCTTTACTGATGCAGGTTGAGCAATAAAAGCAAATTCATGGATTGTCCTTCGGAAATGGTATGAGAATCTCTCATCATCTCTTCACCAGAGCATCAACAAAGGACTGTCAAAAATTGAAAAGATTTTTTTATTACTATACGGCAGCTTCTAGACAACTATTTACTTATGACAAGTCTTCCATGTTTTTCAACTACAATGTTTAGAATGAACAAGCCTCAATTATTAAAAATATTTTCTAGCTTAACATTATTTCAAGGCATGAAAAATACTTGGGGCTTCCATCTATGGTTGGGAGGAAAAGAAGTAGCTTCTTCAGCGACATTGACCTAAAAGTTCTCAGCAAAATTATAAATTGGCAGTACAAGTTTTTCTCATGTGGGGGCATGGAAGTGATGATTGAGGCAGTTGCACAGGCTATTCCGGCATACGTTATGAGCGTATTCCAGATTCCTACTGGTATCTATGATGACATCTAACGAGTAATTGCTAAATTTTAGTGAGGAACTAAAGGTGATAAGAGAAGCATCCACTGGTCAAAATGGGAAAGGCTCAGTTAGACGAAGAGTAGAGGAGGCATGGGATTCAGAGAATTTTCAAACTTTAATCAAGCCTTAGTGGAAGCAAGGTTGGAGGATTCTTCAAAGTCCAGAATCTTTAGTGGCAAGGGTCCTGCAAGCAAGGTATTTTAAGAACAAAGATTTTTTTTAATGCTAAACTAGGCTGGAATCCTTCATTCATATGGAAAAGCATTATTTGAGGCAGACATGTTATTAAAAATGGCTTAAGATGGAGGATCAGAGATGGGCATAATGTTTACGTTTACAAAGAAAATTGGTTGCTGAGACCTCTGACTTTCAGATCTGTTTCAAAACTAACTTTACCAATGAATACCCTAGTTTTTGAGTTGATTAATGATGAAAACCAATGGAATGAAGGGTTGATTTATAATCACTTTGACAAAATGGATGCGAAGAGGATAGTTAGCATTCCCTTGCCTAGAAGACCAATGAAAGATCAATTGCTTTGGGGCAGAGAGGCCAATATACAGTCAAGAGTTGATACCAAATAGCTCTAAGAATGAAATTTCCAACCACTCCAACATGCTCAATGACTGCTAAAAATCAATAGAATATTATATGGCCTCTGGGATTACCAGAAAAAAATTAGAATCTTTGGTTGGAGGGCAGCTAATAATCTTCTCCCAATAGCTGAAAATCTCTAGAAGAGAAAGATAATTCAAGAGCTCACTTGTCAGCTGTGTAGAAATAGTCTGGAGAACATTTTTCATTCTTTAGTGACCTGCAAGGCTGCAAAGAAGGTTTGGAAAACTACCCCTTTTGTAGCTGAAATTGGACAAGTTTCTAGACAAGACATGTTAAGCTTATTGCACAACATATATAAATTAAGAAGCAAGGCTGATGTTGAATTATTGGTGGCCATTTTTTGGGTAATATGGATTGTTAGAAACAAGTTTATTTTTAAAGGAAAGAGAGAAAATCCTCGGGTGTTAGTAGCTAAAGCAGAGGCGGTTGCTGAGGCTTATAAAAGAACCCAAATCCCAATGCTTTTTTTTGCTGGAGATCAACAGAGCATGACTTAAAGAGCGTGGAGTCCCCCTAAAAGTGGCTACTGTAAGGTGAATGTAGATGCAACCACTAACTTAGAAAAGCAAATCTCAAGGTTGTGAGCTGTTATTAGAGATGAGCTTGGAAAAGTTATTGCAGCTACAATTAAACCCTCAAAGTTTAATGGAGATGTAACTTTTATGGATGTCGAAGCAATGGAATGAGGTCTGCAGATTGCTGGATATGCATGACTAAGGTGGCTAGTTATCGAATCAGACTCTCAAGAGGTGGTTAATGTGGTGAACAACAGGCAGGGCAGCAAAACTGAGATCTTTTGGGTCATATCGGAAATTCAAAATTTAGCGAAGGGCTTTGATAATGTTAATATGTAGTATGCTCATAGATCATGTAATGCTATTACCCATTCTTTAACTAAGTTAGCTATTGAGAAATGCAAGACTCTTGTGCGGATGGAATCATTCCCTTAAGAACTTATGTTCCTTCTATTTTATTTGAGTTGAATGAATTATTTTTCTTTAAAAAAAAAAAGGACATTTCCTCATTTAATTAATTGTTAATTTAATGTCACTGGTATTATAAAATAAGAAAAATATCCACCATCCATCAGTTTTTTCTAACTTTTTAAAAAATAAACAATTCTTTTTTTTTTGCTAGAATCCATTTAAAGTTACATTTTGTTTCACTTTTCTACTTCCGTTCGGAATCCATTAAGAAAACTAACAGAAACTTAAAAAATGACAATTTTACCCCCCAAAATGAAAATAACAATTTCACCTCAAAAATTACAAAATAATCAAATTAAATCTAAATATTTTCCCCATCGGTGAATAAAGAAATTAATTTCACAACCATCAAATGTAAGTTTTTTTTAAATATGTCTGTAATTAGAATGCTAAATTATAATAGTAGTATTAAAAATAACATAATCTCGCAAACCATCAATTGAATTTGAAATAAGTAGAATTTTATTATTCATTGAGTTATAATATCTAGTAGTTAAGATTTTTTTATACTTCATTAACGTACCAATAATGATATTTATCATTAATTATTATTATTTTTGGCATTTTTATGGTGAAATTATAATTTTTGTTTTGGGGGTAAAATGATTATTTTTTTAGATTTCCGTTAGTTTTCTTAACGGATTCCAAACAGAAGTAGAAAAGTAAAAAAAAATGTAACTTAATATAGATTCCAATAAAAAAAAAGAATTGTGAATTTTTAAAAAGTTAGAAAAAACGAGTGAACAGTGAATATTTTTCTTTATAAATATTATAATTCAATTCAAATTAAATTGTAATATTATTTTAAACTATTCAAATATTAAATAAAAATATGATTTTAGATTTACATATATAAATTTATTGTTTAAGCAAATATTTACAATATGTTAACTTTTTCAATTAATTTAGTACAAAATATTTTAAATTATTACGTTGTAATTACAATATTGATATCATAAATTAAAAATTTTAGGTATTTATAATTAAAATTGATTTTTATTCTTCGTATTTTGTGAGTTGCCATTTCATCAATAGTACTTATTTAATTAAATAATTTAAAAATAAATATGAATAATAAAATTATCGTTTCTATTCAATCCAACTACACTAAACACGAAACTGTGCTAAATATAATATAATTCGATAGCGTAATGAATAGGGCCTAAAGTACAGTAAAAGGAAACGCGCGAATGCAAAGGGCAGCAACCATGGACTTGCAACTTACAGACACATACAAGTGATATTAATTGCTGAAATTATTCTGCTAAGTTTAATGTTCATATTAAAATATCAGAATCTCATTTTTTGACAAAATTTCACAGCCAAATTAAGCATTGATCCAACCAACCCTGTGCTGTAGGCTTGGCTTTTCAAGTCCCCAAATCCTCTACAGCAGATTCATCACCGATAATATGATGCCATTATGAAGAGCAAAACAGCTGATGAACCAGTGACTATCAATTCCTGCACACAAAAACTCGTCATCAGGGATCAACATACAACAATAATAATCTTCAACCCATGAGCAAGAGCAACAGATATTCAGAAGATCACATATGGATACAGTGATGCAAGGATCACAGATAACAATAATAATCATGCACAGGCATAACTCATCTTACTAGTTTCCTTGTTAGCACAGCCGTTATTTACATAAGGCCTTTTAATGAAGAAAATAAGTTAGAAGTGTCATTACCTGGTTATCGAAGAGAAAAGCAGGTATGAAACCACCTGCATATTCAATCAAATTCAAAATACCAGTGTATGCCTGCACGACGAATGGAGCAGGAAATTAGAATTTAGTGCTGAGGTTAGAAAGAAGAGGAAGCTACTCCAAAACTTCAAGACATTACTTGTTTAAAGTTAACAATGACTAACAATCTCTAATATTAAGATATATTGTGCCGGGACAGCAAGCAAGTTGAGCTTAGGTTGTTCTTTAACAGTCCTATAGAAATATTTGCAAACCGAATGTTATTACAGACACCACAAATGAAGGTTTGTTCAAGCAGCCAGGACAGGTATCGAGTTGATCTAGGTTGTTCTTTGACGATTATTCCAGCATTTCTATTCAAAGAGTTTTTTACGTTATCATATACTGTGAAGCGACTGCATATTACAACAAACAAAAAGCAATCCAACGGATATATGAACCATATCAATAAATAATTTTAGACAAACAACAAGAAGTTTGACAATATGTCATACCAGAGAGGAAACAGCAATAACACCAAAAACTAGTGCAAGACAGCGAAGAAGCCGTTTTCCCATTCGAAGTGCTCGCCCATCATCTTCACCTTCTTCCTGCAGCCAGGATCAACTCAAACATTGTAAAAGATCAGAGTAATTTAAATGGATGGGCATCGTCAAAAATTTCTATTCAAATGATGACACAAGATAAAAAAGATAGTTTAAAATTGGTTATTTAAGATGATAAAGGCAAGCCTAACAACTCACTGTATATGTTGGTGATACAGCTGGCTCAAAGCTTTTCAACTTCTCAAAAAATCGATAAACAAATGCAAAAGCCAAAAACTGCAATGGTTTGTACTCAGCACAGCGTTTGATAGCAATCCAAGCTGTCTGCAAGAGGTTAAAAAAAAGGAGCATGGAAAATCAAAATATGGTATAACCTCTATACTAAAATACTCCATAAATTACTATCCACTATTATATAATAATTTTTATGATCCCGACTTTGGCCAATAGGCTCAATTAATAATTTTGATAAATTAATACGATAATACTTTTTCTTAAAGCCCTTACATAAGTTTATGTTCTCCTCCATATTATAAGTTAATAATTTGCTAAAATTACAAATATAATTGACTATGATATTTTATTTACAGTATTATTAATTTTTTAATCTATTGTTACTTTTTTTTTCTTCGAATTTAAATATAGTTGGATCTAGGAGTTTTGGAGATGAATTTTCGAATTACAATAAAAAACTATGAAGTGTTGTTTATGATTTGAGGGCTTCCTTTCACATAACTGGCTTCGAAGCTATTGTATCATCCAGAGCTTCATCATCAGCAGAATTTTCAATGATGTTAGCAACAATTTTTCTAAACTTGAAACCTCTGAACCTACATCATTTTAGGGTAATCCAAGATGTAAATAAGTAGATAAATACAATGTATTTTTTTTCCAATTTATTTAATGCATATTTAGCGAATTAATTCATACTCAATTGATTAGATGGTAAAATACAATGAAATTTTAGCTAACTAAATGCATATTCTTTGAATTGTAATTGCACTCCATTATTTGATAAATTATTAATTTATTGGTTAGTTAACACCTCTTTTAATTAATAGATTTTATATGGTCCCAACACTATTAATTTCTAGAGGTTATACTGTAGGAAATAAAGCGATAATTTAACAGTTAGAAAGCTTCTTAAACAAACAATTCAATAATTATCCTGGTGAAGGAAGCATATGAGCCAAATACAAAGTTCAAAAATTGTTGCATAGTAGGTTCTGCAGTTTCTTTTCATCTCCAAAAACAGTGGGCAAAACAAAAAGAGGAAGAAAGAAGACAAACATATCTCCACTCACAAATGCAGCAGATATTGCTAAATTGATACGTATGTCTTGTGGACTGGACTTGGCAAACCTGAAAACATATTTTGATCCAAAGTAAGAGTTATATTGTCGATAATAATAATAATAATAATAATAAGCAGATAACGCTAGAAGAAATATTTTAGTATCCTTGATCAGCAATCACAAACCTTGGCCCCCATGGAAAAATAGGTTGCTTATCTGCAAATTTTATCTCCTTCGAAACCTGCATTGTGAAGTATAAAGTAAAGACAATCATTTTATGTAACAAAAGGGTGCCTGCAAAAAGCCAAGAATCATTTATGTGCACACAAAAAAATTAATGAAAAAAAAATATTTTGATAAACCAAGGGCATAAATGAGTAGAACAGTGATTTACATAAAATATATGTCATTAGATAATTCAAGTCTACAAGCAAAAGTTGTAGATATTCAAATTTGTTGTATGTCAATTTTCATGTTATTTTATATTCAGTTAATTAAAGGCAAACAAGTCCTTAATATTTCTTTTCCTATACTTAGATCTCACCATATCCTCCCTTCCCTCCCACCCACTCAAACCCTCTGCCCTAAGGAAAAAATGATAAAATATAACCAAAATTTTAAGGAAAAAGTAGTTCTCTCTGCAAGATCAAAAGATGATGACATTTTATCTATGCTAGAAAATTAACCATCACCACAAAAAATTATTCTAAATACAGTTGTCCACAATCCAGCACCCTCCAAGA
Source organism: Citrus glauca (assembly GCA_029633175.1). NCBI lineage: Eukaryota > Viridiplantae > Streptophyta > Magnoliopsida > Sapindales > Rutaceae > Citrus > Citrus glauca. The sequence goes on from JAQOOD010000008.1 coordinate 28,232,081, forward strand.
TGGCCTTTGGATCAAACATGACATAAAATTTATCAAAAGAAAGAAACTTTAAATAATCAAAGACAGGTACAGCACCTTAAAGGAACCAAAAGTCACACCCTTCTTCCGCTTACTCAATTGTTCCATCATGAGTTTGTCATATGCCTTCTCAAGCTGGAAAACATTCACAAATCACAAGATCCCCCAGTGTAAGGATACTTTCTCATTTTCTACACAGATTCAAATTTATGAATCAGGATGTCAATAAAACATTTTTTTTTCTTCGCTTTATATAAAGAGAAAAGAGCCGAGCCCCATCACCCACTCGTGCAGCAGTTGCTTCGTCATTGTTTCTTTCAGCTTCCTTGCGTTTCTTTGCATATGCTGCTTTGACCATATCAAATCCCTCAATAGGATTGACACCCAAAACCTTAAAAACACAAACATTTCAGAAAAACAATTATCAACCATACACTCATACCCAATGATTCATTCACTTCCAAATTCTGCAAAACTCAAAATTAATACATGCCAACTTTACCTCATATGGATTTAACTCACTGTCTGAATTTGAACTCCCTGTTGCTGACGCCGCAGCGCAAGTCACACTTCTATCCCATGAAACTGCTCTAGGAAACCTGTTAAATTCAAAATCCAGCCGTTATAGTTATGTGTTCAATTCAAGGCTGGGGAAGGACCCAATGAGCAAAAACAGAATACTTGTATACTCACAAACTAAACATTATGAACTGAAACTTCGACGACACTCTTACCATCACATCATTGAGTCAAAAACAAAAAGAGAGAGAGAGAGAGAAATAATCATATAACTAAAAGCATCATCAGTTCTAGAAAAAGCTAGTTGCATATTGCATAAGCTATATGTATGCCTGTAATTGTTGTTCTCCTGATAAATTGTGAAAGCACAACAGCTGTGGTTCTATCAGTAAACACCCATTGTTACTTCACAACTACCGTTAATGAATCATCCACTCACTTGATTTTTTTTTTTTTTTTGAGGGGGGCTCAGAAACAAAATCTAGTCGCTTGATAATTAGTGATTACATTTTACAGTAGCCAATTCAATCCCAAACACGCCCCATATATGCTGACTTTTGACATTGGTTTCACTTTACAAACCCAATAAGATAAATTATTTGATAAAATAATGATAAAATTCACAATTAAACCTCGCTGAAACATCCAATAAGATAAATTACTTGATAAAGTAATGATAAAATTCACAATTAAACCTCGCTGACACATCCCACCTTATCCAAGTACATTAACACAAAAAGCATCATTTAAGTGAAAAATACACACTTTAGCTCTTATAAAAATAAAAAGGTTCAGTGTTTGAATAACAAAGAATGAAAAGAAAGGAAAAGCGATAACCTTTGAAAGAAAAAAGACGACTTGTCATGAGATTGAGTGAGTTGCCTAACAAAAGAACGCGGGAATCGCGAAATTGAGGATCTGGAATTAAAATTCCTTAGAGAAACTTCTGGGTTTGGGCAGTGAAACACATTGGAGACAGTGATCGGCATTTGCTTTGATGATTCTACGTGTATGCAACGAATTTTTGATTTAGGGTTTTAAAGAATTTTTTTTCCCCTTTCTTGGCTCGGTAGTACTTAGAAGAGGATTGAAACGGAAGGGGCCAGTGAGTTTGAATTGCATCGTATCGGGTCGGGCAATCGGATCATGTGATTTACGTAAAACGGGTCAATCCGAAAATGAATTACCCGGATTTTGTGCTTTGCATTCTTCTTTTCAATTTCGATTTTGCATATTGCACAGCCATTCTTAGTTTTAAATAACATATGCCATGCAATGCACATACATCAAAATACTTTGATTTTGTCCATCTTTTTTTAGTCAACTACAACAAGTTTCACTAAAAATTTGTTTGTTGTGATATTGGGTTTCTCAATCATTGAATCTAGGTTTTGTATTTTGAGTTATGAGTTCTAAATTCTAAATTTGTATTTTAAGTTCTAACTATCTATTATGATGTTTGAATATTGTATTATTAGAATTTATATTTTAAATTGTCGATTACATTTCCCTCTAATATAGGCGATATCAGTTGTAAATATTTATTTGACAAAAATTAAATGAAATAAACTCTCATTCTCTCTTCCTCTTCTTCGAATATTATAATACATCCTGGTTTCAATTACAATAATTTAAACTATAAGAAATACTATAAAGTATCATTTAATTACGTTTTCATAAAAATAGTTAAAACAAAAAATTAATGGTGGAGGGTATAACTGTCACTTATTATAAACATAATACAAAAGCTAATTTCTTTTATTTATTTAGCATTTGGTCCTTTCTATACCCAAAAAAAGAAAAGAATATTTATAAAAATAGCTAATGACATCAAATTAATAGTTAAAAACTCCCTTTCTCATATTCAATTCATACAATTTTAACATCATGAATAATTCTGAAGGAAATTCTTTTGGTTTGTTTTGTTTGGGAAAATTTGATGGGTGGACCTGAAAGTCACTAAGTTTGGTCATGAAAAAAGAGATTTTATATGAGACTTAGCTTGGGCGAAACTGTGCAAAGCTCCAACCTCGGCTTGGGTGGCGCCCAATACTTTGATGGGATATTTAATAATAATTCAGGTAGAGTTAGTAAAATAAGTTATGATGTAATTATATGATAAACATATTATATGATTTTTTTTGTAATGTGACGATAAATATTAACACGATTAATAAGATATGATAAGACATGATAAATAATCATGTCATATCTATGTTGGACCACTTTAATATGATTACACGTTTACAAACATAAATATCAATTAATATGTGATAATATTATTAAAAAAATTAACTAATGTGTATAATGAACACTAAATTAATTATTCATGACACACCTATATTGTGTTATAAACTTATTGATGGCATGTTAATTTTATTTGACTTATTTTTAATAATAATTTGACATATTTGTTATTTTTAAAATTTTTTTTTTGTATAAAATATGTTAAACGGATCGACATGATAAACACAATTAACAACAAGTGGCATTCATGTTTTTATATTTCAAAACAATTAATAAAAAGGTCATATCCGTATTTGCTTAAATTTAACACCAAACAAATAGGATACAATATAGTTATGAATCGATATCCCTAAATCTAAGTTTAGCAACAATACTATTGGATTATTTATAGATCATTCTGACTCTTTTGTTAGTGGTAAAAATAAACACTAATTTTTATTTGGATATTCTCTTTTCTTTAAAATAATAAGACTATAATAAAAACACTAAAAGTATTATTAATTACCTTGCAAATTATTTTATAAGTTGCTTTTACAAGGCAACCCTCTTTTTACTTCTAAAAGTCTTGTGCTGAAATTAAGATTTATTATATTAAAAAAAATTACCAAACACTTTTTTTTTATAAAACAAATTATGAAATAAGTACGTTGTTTTTGAAATTTCAACAACAATTCTAACATGAACCTCAAGAGATGTTCTTGAGTAACAGGGTGTTTAAACTAAATACTTTTCAGGCTAGAAAGAGTCTTCCCTCAATGATTAAAGAGAAGAATTTGTCAGAATGAATAAAAATTATTTTCGTTGAACAGAAATGAAGAGAGGATTTCTCTAGCTTGATTTTTCTAGCTCTTCATAAATAAAAAGAGCTTCTCTACATTAAGGACTATTGAAGGGAAGTTCTCATTTAATTTTTATTTTTTAAAACTTTATAAAAAGACTCTCCTCTAATCGCTAATTACTCAATAAACTGAAAGTTGTGGACAGAAATGATGAGTATGAAATGAACAATTTAATGTTTTACATTTTGATCTCATGATTAAGATCACTTTGAGCCTATCTTTATATATAAATTAGGAAATAAAACTACTCTTCATGCAGCTTTGAAAAAATAATTTAGTATTATCTTTTTTTCTTACTTTGTACTTGATGAAACTGATAAAAAATATGAATTGATTTTTTTAAGATGAGGCAGCCTTATAAAATTAATGTTATTTATGAAAATTATTTGTTCGTTAACTTTAAATATATATATTAATGTGTATAGTTAAGTGTACAAACCTCATACCTTTTGTAGTTGTTGATAAGTTCCAAATGATATTCAACTTATTAATCTTTTAGAACTTTTATATCTCTTTTTTTCCAACCAGCTCCAACGATCTCAATATCACCTACACCACATAAACTTCCGACAACATCTGTAATATTATGGAAAAATAATATAAACATGTTAAAACATAAGGATCAATAATGTCTATTATACACTTAAAGATTAACAAACATTAATAATTAAAAAAATACCTCAGAGGATTGTGTTATCATCACATATATATCAACCAATAAAATTTAGAAATGTTGACTGCAGTAAAAGTATCCAATGCGGTCGTCGGAAATCGGGTGGCTTAAACCAAAAAATAAAAAGTTATTACCTAGCAACACAAATAAAGAAGCAATGCAAGATAAAGAATAAAATAAGAGAATATATTATAGAGTGATTTTATTCATTTCAATTGTGTGTATACAAAACAAAAAGATGAACCCTCTTTTTATAGTTACATAATCACTCCATGAAATTAATGAAAAATTATGGATCATAATTCCTTATGAGATCGTGGCAGTTATAGGGAAGCTAAAAGTTACTAATGAGAGATAGTGGGGAGACTAAGAGATGTATGTTATGAATATCCACATTTATTTTAATAAATTTATAACACTTTTCCTTGGATGTTCATTACAAAGAACATAATTTGAAATAATGAAAATCTTTACATAATTATTATTGTGTAATAACAATCAAATTAATTATGAGAAGATAAAAAGCTAAATTTGAAAGAAAATTTCTCTATTTATTATATAATAGAAAATATACAAAGATGAGAAATGATGATGCCACATCACTCTCTTATAATCCTAGCTTTATATATATGTATATAAACTCTCCAAATACAATTACATAAGCTTACAATATTATTCTTGAGCTGAAAAGGAAAAAAAAAAAAAGTAGCATACAATGCATGAGACTAGCGCCCTGAATTTTCCTCCATTTCTATTGAGTTTCCAGAATTCATCAAAATACTGTACCAAAATTCCACGACATTAGAACAATTCTCGTAGTTCATTTTTTCCATTGCAGCAAAATCTCTTGTCTCATATTTCCCTTCGATTCCAGGCAAGTTTTCTGAAGCAATATCTGTGCTCTCATTGCAGGACTTCGGTAGAAAATTTGGTGTATCTTGAGGATGATTTTGAATTCCTTGATGGGTGGAATTGCATACTGGCTTACGTATAGTTGTATTGCCATTATGATCACTGTGGAGTAATGCTTCACTGTGGAGTAATGCTTGAACAATATCACACTGTTGTTTAGGGGAGATCAAGTTTTGCTTAAGTCTCTTCTTCAAGTGACTGTGCCAATAATTCTTTATCTCATTGTCTGTTCGTCCTGGTAATCTTGCTGCAATTGTCGACCATCTGAAAGATTTACAATGCAAAATAACTCTCCATCGTAAAGGATCCAGTGAATACGTATATAACATTAGACAATGTTGACACGTTCATTAAATCACATATCCTCTCGTTATCAGAAAATGGTAATATTTATGGATTAAATTCAATGTTAAGTTGATTTTGTACATTGAGCACTAATTAAGAATAAGGATTTATTTTTCATTTCTATTACCTAAACATGAATTGATTTAATACTCAGTCAAAAAATTAGCTCAGTGTTGAATTATTATCCAATATTTACATCAGAAATATGTACGTATACATGCACAATTTTATTGGCTGGTTGTATGTATGGTAAAGATATAAGAGCTTCTCAGCTAGAGTGGATGTATGCATCCACGCATGTACAAGATGCTACTATGAAGAGAGAGGCTGAATCCTCAATTAACACAAATGAATGATTTAAAAAAAAAAGGTGGAATTAGATCTAAGTACCTATTGCCAAGAACTCGATGCAGCTTGAGGATAGTTTCTTCTTCATCCTTGCTAAAGTTTCCCCGTTTAATATCTGGCCGCAAGTAATTTATCCATCGTAGTCTACAGCTCTTTCCACATCTCATTAAACCTGCACACAAATTATTAATCACAAAAGATAAAACGATGCATGAGCTTGAAATATTTTATCACCATACACATATTAAATCTCCATGTACATACAATATACAAATATTATGATAATCAACAGATTCATAAATACATGCCCTAGATCTATATATCATATAAGATACACAACATGACAAATTATTAGAAATATGAACAACAACTTGTGAACTAACAATTACCGGCTTGTTTGGGAAGAGCACGCCAATTGCCGTGGCCAAATCTTTGAATGAAAGAAATTAATATTTGATCTTCTTCAGGAGTCCATGGTCCTTTCTTCGACCCCATCTTCTCACAACAAGGAGTCCTCACCATATTGAAACTATATAATAATTACTTTACCTTTGCAAAATTTAATTCTTGTTAGCTGCCAGCGAGCTCTTTCATAGTCATCAATAGCGGCCGACTTTTTATATACTGTCCAGGAACAGCAAGACTTGAAAAACAAAAAACAAAGTTAGCCTGTTATGGAGAGGATCAGACGTTGATTACAAAGAGATGGACCATTGAAGAACTCTTCCACCGTCACAACTGTGCTTGATACTTAAAGCTAAAGACGTGACTTTGTCATGTCTCATTGTCCACAAGCTGCTTTTGAGAGTAGCAAAAAGTTGAGTATGCAATTGAGACGCTTTAATTTTGGTATCTGATAGTCAAAAATGAGGTGCCTTTGTGGGGCTATCTAATCCTGTTGGGATCTTGGGCTAGCTGCCTTTGTTACCATCTTCCTGTTAAGCGTGTTTTTTTTTCTCCAAACAAAAAAATAATAATAAAGAAGAGGAATTCTCAATTTATTCGTCCGATTTTAGCTTGCTCGTGTGTATGTGTGTGTTGTAAAGAAAGAAAATAGGACATTGAAGCTTCAATCAATGACCTAGATCATATAAAAAAATTTCTAAGGCAGAAGTGTGATTTAAAGAAAACTTAAAAAATTAAAGGCATTGTTATGGTGCAATTAAACATTGTAAATAAGGTATTTACAAATAGCTTTAGCATCATCAAAATTAAAATCTTACATGAAAAAAAACTAATCCTTTCGAGAGTTACAATTTCAAATTAAATATTGACAATAATTTTATCGTTAAACTTCTAAAATACTAGATTTATATCATTTATCAAAATATATGCGATTTATCAAGTAAACACATATATAATTTATAAATAACCCAAAAAAAGAACTTTCTCCATGTCCATTCATCAATTTAGAAATATCCAATAAACTCCTAAAAACAATTAATAATAGTAGAAAATTAAGGTTTCTTGGGATCCACATGGCTCAAAAAATGGGTTAAAACTTGACTTTAATGTTGAACTTTTGGGTGACTCGGTAGCAAATGATGTTGACCATAAGAAAATAAAATATGCATTATCATAGGTTTTCCAATGATTAATCATTTCGGTCGGCTAGATTTTTGCTTTAGTGATCAGGCCATCATGACAAAATCTTGACTGCGAGAGAGCCAAAGATCCTGAACTTCTCTTTTTGCAAACAAAGTCACCCAAAGAAAAGTACCAAAAAAGAGTGGTGGGACAAACAACAACAACAATGAATTTAAAATTCCAAAAATTTTCCTTTGGTTCTGCCACCTTTGTTTACAAAAGCATCTGGAAATCATAATATATATTGACAAATCCATTGACTTATGAAGTGTATGTATTTCAGATCCTCAATCTTCTACCTTTTAACTTGCATCATTTGGATTATCAAGAAGGAGACAGTTTATAGCTATTGGTTCTATGTATCTATAGCTTTGAAGTGCTTGTAAGGAACTATGTACTACATATATAGCCATAGCAACACTATATTAACATTATGCAAAACTATTTTTCTTTTTGGCAATATCACAGCCAACGGCAAGTATTGTTTTAACTTGGTATCAGAGCCAATTGCAAGTACCATATCAAGGCGTGTCGGTTGACAAGATACTAGCACAATTGACTCAGATACCAAGTTAAGTTTTGCTGAAAAAGAAAAAATTAAGTTTTGCAAAAAGCTAATAGCACTGACCAAACGATACAAGAGAGACCATTCATTTATATGAATCTACGAGAAGATGCAAAGTCCTAAGCGAACTGTACGAAGGCATGGATGTACACGTCTGATAAGAGCAAATCTTAACAAACTACAAGATAACGTAAATCTTAGCTTACGTATTATCTCCAAACAATCAGAATTTTGAAGAGAGGAGGGGGGGGGGGGGGGTTAAAAAGATAAATGGAGGGAATTGTAAGAGTATTTTAGTGATCATGGCTATTTTGCACTGGCTCAAAGGAAAATTTATAGGCGAAAATCAATGACATGAAAAGAAAATAATCTTTAATGAGAGATTCATATTCTAAATATGTATTAATTTTATAATGATTGTGATCTCTTGCATATACGCATAAATGACAATAATTCTTGCATATATGCATGTTATAATGATCTTGATTTCGACCATATTTGTCTTGATTGGAACGAACTTTTGTTAGATCGGCTCACATGTGAACGAGGTATCAAAGAGATAATCACACATTGGTTCATAATAATTTTTTATGTTAAATATACAAATTTAGGACAAGTCTCACTCATAATCTACTTTTTTTACTGAGTTAGATTAACGGACTTCCTATAGGATTGAAATTTATCATAGCTTTTGACATCCTTGAACGAATGACATGATTTAATTGAAGGTCATATGGATCATTAGTGATCCTAAAGATTATGGTTAGCATAAGATGAAGATCCTACTCAATAAACACAGTGTATATATAGTTGAAATCAAGATCTTCATGACACAAAAACACACACACAACTATGGCAAGAATCATGCGTGACCATCATGGAATGCAAAAATGGTAAGAATAATGATCATTATGGAATTGGGGAAAAAAAAAGAATCCATATTATTGTATTTAGGGTCCGTTTGGGGCAGTTGCGCTGCCACAACACAACTGCTCCCTATACTTTAATTTAGGGGAATATCCCCTAGAACAAAGCATGGGGAGTAACTGCGCTGTTGCAACGCAGCTGCCCCAAACAGACCCTAAATATTGTTCATTCAAATCAATTAATATGTTTCTATAGATTTGGCATTTGAGGCCCACCGAAAAATAATAAGAATGGACGTTGAGTAGGACTATTGGCACCTCTTCAAATAACTCTTAAAACCCCTTTATTTATTTTACAATTTTAACCTTTATTAAAATTACATAATAAGACAATTTCTAATTAAACCTCCCTCAAAAGTTAAATAATTTTTTTGTAAAATTTAACATTTTAGAAATAAAAAAGGTTATTTTTTCACCTAATTTCTAAGTAAGAAATTTACCACCGATAGGTACAATAGAGAGAATGAAAACCCATTATTATTTTTAAATGTAAGAGATCCCATTGTTCAAATATGATTTAATAATAAAAATTAAAGAATGAGGTTTACATAACAAGTTTTAATTAAATGTATTTTTGTTATTGATTGGGTGTTAAAAGAACTATAAAATTTTTTAAAACATTTTAATGGAATTAATTAAGAAAAGAGATGTTAAGAAATATTTAGAGGGGTGCCAATAGTCGCTCTCATGGACGTTTTTTTTTTTTTTTTGATTTGGCAACCCACAAGATAATTTGCTTATTTTGCCAGATTTTCCTTTCTCGAATGATACGTGAAATTCCTGGAATGATATGTGAAACTATATTATAAATTTTAAAACAAATTTGGAATACATTTTTTGGGCACTGGAATTTTAATTAAATAATTAATTAAGACTTGTAATCTTGAACAAATGATGCAATATGCGAACTGATTGGCATTGGATCCATAATCAAACGAAACTAGACAGTCCACAAACAGCTTTGTGATTCCATTCATGAGCATGCTTCAATCTATATGAATATAAAATTTTGTATAATGGTCCTTACGAAAATGAAAGAAATCAGTATCTAATTGTTTAATGATTCGATTGGTCAATTCTATAGTTTTATTTAAACAATTAGGTGCAATAGCATTATTCCAGTCCAATTAATGCTGCCTTTTGGTCCGTTTTGCTTCTGTGAGCACATAGACATCATTGTTTGGAAAAAAAAAAAAAAAAATAATAATAATAATATTATTATTATTATTATAATAATAATAATAATAATAATAATAATAATAATAATAATAATAATAATAATTTTCAACTTTTAAATGAATATTTAACTTGGCATGTTTTTGGACAGCGTTGGATGGATTCAAGTCCTTATTAAATTTTGAAATAATAATAAGAAAAAAAATCAGCATTCAGACGACTTCATCAGCTCTATTTTGTACTGTAGATATGACATCTAAAATGAAATATCAACAAAATTGAGAGTGAAAACTCAAAAATTTAAATTTTTAAAAGTCTACGTAAAATAAAAATTTGGATGAACGGTCAAATATAGCGAAACTTCAAGTCTGATTTGGTGGCTACGTAGATTGAGATGTGAATGAAAATTTTTATCTAAAAAAGACTTGGATTATCTGCATTATTCTTAAAGAAAAAGGTCAAAATAATTGATAATTTTATATACGATATACCATCGTCCGCTCAAGTCAGTATGCATTTATCATCCATTTTCATGATCATGTATTCGTATATATACACAGCTGTTCCATTTTGACTATAAACTCCTGCCATCAACAAGCAATCCGATATCCGCAACCCACAATGATGGATGATATGGGAACAAAGCTCTACTATAGAAATAGTACGATGTTAAATGAGATCTGCTGACTCAAATTCTAAACCTCCAAGTAATAAGCAGCTTGTTCCCCAAGATAAACTATTGAGCAAGAGCCGAAAGCTTGAAACAATGCACCAAGTTACAATTACTAGATATTAGAGAATGCAACAGATAAAATATTCTAGTAATCCAAAGCAGCTTTTGCATTC